>JACSVZ010000006.1:67977347-68633488 GCA_014706295.1 Lycocorax pyrrhopterus obiensis | reverse complement strand
ACTCATGAAAAATGCTCTAGATTCAGAAACAAATGTATTCTTCATTAGAAAGCAGCACCCTTACACACTCACGAGAAGAAAGAGAGCTGCTGACTTGTGTATGCAACCAGAAAAAAGTCCTGGTGTCCAAGGACAGTTCATACTAACAGCTACCTCACATGCCCTGCCTGGGAAGGAAGCAATATTTGATAATGGAGATAAAACTGGCTGAATAACAGAACCAAGTCTGAAAATGACATCCACCTGCATCTGATTACTCCAGCACTGCTTTACCTCAGGTGTATACAGGTAAAGAAGCTGCACTGCTACAACACAATGATTTTTTTGTTTAAGCACACATTTAATTTGAGTGCTAAACTCCCACGTGGATCACCCCACTTACCAATATTTCTACTAAACTGCACTTGGATGTTTGTGTGGGTTTTGCTATGAAAATTTAAAAAGGGAAGAAAAAAATCCAACCAATTCAAAAGTTACTACCCAGCCAGCATTCTCTGCAGCTACTCAGTTCTTACAAATACTCCAGTGGCTTTCTTACCCAATGCCCTAAGCTGAACTACATCCTCATACACACTTTTTCTGCCTGTGACTTGGTGAAAATAGTTGATGAGAGTCCAAATAATTACTGATGGAGAAAGATCACCTGGAGGGTCTACGATGCACCAAGCCTTCAGTCTTTGATGCTCAAAAAAGTAATATTCCCAATTCCTGGAAAATTTAGATTTCCTTAAGCAATTACATATGCTTTTCAACACAGGCAACACCACAGACATCCAGGAGTTGCAGCACAAAAAAAAAAAAAAAGTGTGTTGTTTTCTCAGACAGTTATGATTTCTTAGGTTCATTTTTGTGAAAAAAAAAAAAAAAAGGCAAAAAAACAGAAGGGAGATATGGCATAAGGAACAGAACATTACAAGGTCTGCAGATAGATGACACCATGGATATCTTATCTGTGAACTCACCTGTCTGGGAATAAAGCTATTATTCACACAAGTGATGACTAATTATTATTGTGAAAGTCTGAATTTCTAGCCTGAAAAACAGACAAGATGGAACAGAGGCCTACATTTCAGCTGTCAAGAACTGTACACACAAGAAAATCCGTCTCTAGGACCAAGGCATAAGCTGAGAGATACTTGCTCTGTTTTCCTGTAAGCTGAAATGAAGACTAATTCAAGCACAATAGCAAATATCAAGTCTTATTCAAAGAGTACTGCACTTTCTTCACTCTTCTGTAACAGAAAAAGGAAAGTGATTTTGCTCTCAGGCAGAGAGCCTCTCTACTCAGACGTGGTAGTACAAGGTGTGAGATTAATACTTTTTATATGCACCAAAACACAATTCAAAATGTCTGCGATATCCTGCTATCAGGTGTGAAAACCTTTACAAAGATTTAAGCAGGGGGAATCAGTGACTAATCTTATAAAGCAACTTCATACACTTCCAATTGAGAACCATAACTCACAATACCCTGTTCTCACCCTGATACCTCATCAGGAAACATGAACATTCCAAGGGAATGGCAGAGATGTGAACAAGCAGCTGGCTGGATTTGACTTGTCCATGCTGCCTCAAACGAAGGCAAGCTGATCCTAAGGAAATGAGAAGCACTGGCAAGTGAGATTACATACCTGGCCCTCTGCACTTTATGTCTGTCAGCCTTCAGGAAGGATGTGCTTTTTCAGGGCACACTCATGTTGAGAAAGAGTGTGCATGTCCCCACATATGCATGTGTTACCCACCCTCTATACAAAATGTGTGTGTCCACTTGTATGCATGCATATACTCCATACAGACCAAAAATTTCACTTTTGCTGTATTTTTCTGCTGAAGGACAACAGGAAAACCCTGAAGGACAAACAGAGTTACAAATGGGCAGGAATACTGATCTATTTTGAGAAGTCAACATGAACTATCTGAAAGCCTTGTTAGAGGGTCCCTAAAGCCTATTAAAGGTTTTGGCCAAGGCAGATTTAAATAAGATTCTGCAAGCATTTGTAAAAACAGATTTGATACCAGCAGATGGGCTGCAACTCTAATAACAGACCTCCATCTGTCCAGAAACCAGCTCCTCACTCTACACACACACGATATTGCAAGTGTAGCGTTAGCAAGCCTTAAAGGGTAGAACCATTTCCTGCGAAGCCCTTCAAAAGTATCCATCATCTTTATATAGCCCTGTCCTCAGAAGAGGCTTCACAGCACTTTCTTCTCTCCATAAACTGCAGAGAAAAAACAACCTATTCAAGTGCTACTTCTTGAAAGCACTTAATTGCTGTTCAAGTGATAGGAAAGATATTTCCCTTTCCTGAACTGATGCTGAGCTGAAGAGCAGACTGTTGGAAATTGTCCTTGAACAGGATACATCTCAGTTTTTCACCCAGTCACTTACAATCCATCTATGTAATGTCATTTAGGTGACCTACCAACAAGGTCCAACATGAACTACATGAAACAGTACTCAGTAAACCATTAATGACAAAAACCCCAGCTGGATAATATAAAAGATACCAGACCTCTGAGTTAAACGCATACAGTGCAAACATAGAGTTTTTTTCTTCTGCCTAACACCTGCTTGTCCCAAGCCCAGAGACTGCTTCCACGTCATAAGGTGATCATTTGTCCTCTCAGGCTGCAGTTCCCTTCTTTCTCCACTTTCTTCCATACTCACACATACAGAAATTAAAGACTAAAGCTGTGCTCATTCTCTGCATACACACTCCTAACCAGTAACCAATTTGCAGGGCACTTAAAAAACTGAGAGCAAGCAGAAAACATGCTGTGTATTCTTCCATGCTGGGAAACAGACCCATTGCCCAGAAAATAGAAGACAAGCTTTACATGAAGGATATTATTCCCTATGGGGTCATATAGGATTTCCCTAAATTCTGAATTATCTACTGCTGGTGATTTCATATTTCAGTATTTCCCAAGTTCTTCGACTCCTCTGTTTAATCTATCACTAGCAGGATCTTTAAGCACATTACCCACCACCATCTTGCAAATACTGAAAAAATACTGGATTTTAAAGGCAGATTTTCCTTGTCCAACCATCCATAGCTGATCCATTTCCTGCAACTGATAGCGTACATCAAAATGTACCTATTGTTTGCCCACTCCTCTCATTAGATGTGGTATACACCAAGTCCTGAGAACAGTACAGTCTGTGTGACAACTATTTAGCAGCACACCTAGAGACAGCCATCAGTTCAAAGATTCCACGTAAAACACGAAGATTTTTGGTCATGGAAGCCTGCTTTTTAAATGAGCTCTTTATGGAGGCCAAAACCTTCCCGAGCAGCTTATACCGTCTAGTTTAAATCCTGCAATTAGGAGGTTTTAGCTCCAGATTAATTAGTAGACAAAGGCACTTGAAGACTTGGAATGCCTATGGTTAGGAAATCATGATCTTCCTTCAAAACATGAGTTGACACAGCACATATGGCTTTGTGCCAAAATCATACGAGTTAATCAGAACCTGACCAGTTAACTTGAGTCCCTCAGCCTGTCACTCTGCTCACCACACTTCAGAAAAATATATAATTATATACTGCATGATTCAGTAGGTGTTTACAACTGAACAATTGTTAAATTGACTATACTGCCCCTTGAACAAATTTCTTACACACACCCAATTTATGATTCATCTTAAATTCAGCGGTTACGCATGATTTATTCAGTCCTACAGCCACAATATTCTCCATGGCTTAACTGCCCTCAAAGGTGGTGTGATTATTAGTCCTTTTCCTGTTAGATGGGAAAACTTGGCATTTCTCTTTCACAAGAGATTCATCCACTTGTTATTTCTGCCCAGCCTCAAATGCTTACCAAGCTTATGGTTTCTGAGCCAAGAAAGTGAATAGGATTTGGAGTGTAAAAAAGACCCTCACCACAAAGAACATAAGCTTCAGTATCATTTGACAGCAGCATGAAAAACCTGCAAGAGTGATTTCTACAACTCCTCAGCAGACCTTCCACGCAAAACAGACTGCCTGATCTATAGCAAAGACAAATATATAGTCCATGTGATAACAGATTTGATTTAGCTTCACACACCAGAATGGACAAAGAACTCCATCTGATCACTATCTGCACTCCGTAATATTTTGGTACTTGGAGAGATTACAGGACAGAACAAGCTACAGAAGATGGCATTGCCAAAAAAACAGGAAAAACAAGACAGCAGCACCTCCTCCCATGACGTAATACCAAGCCTGCTATCACCAAAAAAAACCCCAGAGTTCTGGGAAATTTTGCTTTGTCTGGATGATAAACATTCATATTAGAAGGACAAAAAGCCATATTACACCCTTGGGCTGCATAACAAAGGCAAGCTAGCAGAAACTTTTCCTCTACAGGCCTAGAAACTGAGAGGAAAGTGATTCACAGCATCATCCTTCTTTCCTTTTCTTTGAAGAACTTTCCTATGAATAGTAATGGAAGGCTAGTCAGACTGAGGACATACACAGGTAATGCCCATGTACAAATTATATTTGCTGTATTGGAACAGAACCAAGCAGAAGGTCACATTAATCTCTGAAGCCACTGGCCTGGTGAGGGACTAAGTGAAAGGAGACTATAACAGCACTTGAATCTTTTATTCACGCAACTAGACCAAAGGGAGTTAGACCAGTTAAGGAATGCATCAAATTTTGCTGCCTTCACAATCAATTTGATGATACCATGTAGGACAGCTTAACTCTGTAACTGTTACTGCATGGAGACCCAAGAGAACACTGACCACAAATGCCTAAAATAAACAGAAACACCAGACTGACACAAAAAAAAAAATCCTCCCTTCAAAACATTAGAGCTCAAGTCTTATATAATATAGTCTGCATACAATATACCAACTTTCAACCTTTCCGTGTATGTCTAGAACTTTGACAACAACCCAAATTTTCTTCTAGTCCTGAATATAGTATTTCACTTTTATTCTTGCAAACTTAAGAAAACGGGTATGTTATTTAAAAAGCATTATTTACATTTTCAGTATACAAATGGCATCAACTCCTAGGAGAAAATTCAGCTTTTATGAAAAAATCTTCACAAATCGGTGTGGAAAAAAACATGGGTTGAACCTCTTCAACTCCTATTTCCATCTTTTATTGCTAACTAAACACTTTAGAGCTTATTCATTGATACATCACACAGAAAACTCATAAATGTAATGGTTAAAAAAACCCACTTGGACAGTAGTCTGAAACACATTTCAGAACTTTCAAATGTTTTACCAAGAGTTTCAAAACATCCTCCCATAAACTTTGCTTACAAAATACTGAATTTGAATGATAGTTTATCACACTGGACCAGTTGTACTGGTTTACCTCAACTTGCATACACACTTACCTGAGAAAAAGTAGTAGCAGCAATAAGTGAGAAGCATCAAGTGTTCACCACTTACAGAAATACCCAATTTGGTAGTAATGTAAAGAGGCAAAGAGGGAAAAAAAAGGAGGGGAGGAACAAAATTTTACAGTTTTGAGACAGGAAAATGTATTATCTTCTTAGTCCACAGTGGGAGGTTATCCATAGATTCCTCACTGTGCACAAAAGCACAGGAGCTGGAACCAAGACTTCATCAGAGAGCTGAGAGAGAAGAACAGAGAGTGTGTCTGCACTAAAGCACACATAGGCTTTTTTAGCCAAGGAAGAAATACCCAGCTTACAGACAAAGGAGCAGTCAGGAACATTAGAAACTTTCACCAAAAAAAAATTTAAAAAAAAATAAATTTTAAAAATAAATTAAATATAAATTAAAATTATAGATACCAAGCCTTGCTGGCAAAACTAAGGGATTCAGTGGACCAGTATTAACCAACTCCAGAAGAAAAGTACTTTTTCCACAAAAAATTGTTTCCCCATTTGGTTTTATACTACTGACCCTTTTTCATCCATACACATAGACGCTGAATAGTAACCCAGTTATTCAGGAGGAAATAAAGGCATAGAACCATTCACAGCCTGCATTTTAAAAGGTATAGATCAAAATTTTGAGCTTTGGCAAAAATTTAACTGAAGACGGCTGGCACTAACCTAGCTTTTGCTTCCTACCCTGATGATGAGTGACTTCTCCCATTTTTAAGGGATCTTTTACAATAATTACTTATACAGAAGTTGCTGTAAGACTTCACCCTTGATTTTACACCATCAGTCTGAAAACAGGCAATAAAAAACCCCAATTTCTCCCATAGACAGATGGGAGTGGGGAAAAAAAAAAGGTGAAGGAAAGCCAAACTTTCCAGACCCAGAATTCACACACAATTTACAGTTGCTCTATATATCCAGGTGCCTGCTGGTGACTAATTAGAGCTTTTTTCACACAGCAAAATCTGAATTCCACAAATTCTTTGGAAAGAGTTGGAAGACTTTATACCTTGGGGTTCCAAAACTATTATAAAAAGCAATCGCTCTTTTTAGATGCATATTACTTCTTGGCACAACCATGGTGTTGTTTGTTTGGTTTTTTTTTTAACTGGCATTTATAGCCTATCACTGAAAATACATCATAAGCCTTGAAATGAATGTTGCCTACATAAAAAGTAAATATATATATAAAAAAACTATTAAAGTCTAGACAGGCAATAGTTTCTCTTCCATTTCTCCAAAACCACTGAAAAGGGAAGCAGAACAAACAGATTTTGCATCAGCAGCAGACTCCCCAACCAGCAGTTCATATTATGGTGAAAAGTTAAATTCTGTGATCTTCAGCTCTTTAATATTCTCAAAGCAAAGGCAATGGGTGGGACAGAATCAGTGATAATTAATGTGTCTATCACAGAGTTCAGTTAATGTCAAGCACAAAAATATTTTCTGTAACATTGCAAACTATATTCTGCACTGTGCAAGCACCAGAGAAATTTCCACATGCCACGTTAAACTCAATTTCTAATTCAATTCTGTTCTGCTCATTAATACTGAGTAGTTGAAGACACAAATTCCTTCAGCGTTTGGCAATATCACAAAACTAAGGGCTTTGCATTGAAAGATGCTCTTTTCAACTATTCTGTGCAAGGCCAAAGAGCACACACAGCACATGTGGTAGGATCAACAGAGCACAAGAATCTGATGTTGAGGGAAGCAAGGACAAAAAGAATGCCTCTTATTATCACAGAATGTCCTTCCCTTCTTAAGTAATATGTTTCTCATCTGTAAAAGGAATCCAATTACTTATGTCTCCACAAGTTGGGTTTCATTGTGCTTTTCCTGTGATGCCATTTAAAATGAGTTTACTTACATATTTTACTATTTTATCTAGCAGTATATTTTCACTTTCCCATTCACCTAAAACTACAACTGAAACTGTGGTATCACCAAGGTGTTCCTGTCTTTTTCTCCTCTCTTCCTGAGCAGCTATTTTTACTCCAGAGTCGCATGCATGAAAATTAATTCCCCTGATAACTTGACCATCCATCATTTAATCCCTCCTCAAGCAATCTGAAGAAAAGGGAATACAGATTCCATGACACAAAGGATGAGAAAACAAGCAAGGAATTGCAGCTGGAACCAGACAGATGTTGTTCTCTGAGCATCAAGTCAAGCCCATGTGGACACACATGAGCTTCAGAGGCAGATTACAAAAGATTTCTTCTAAGCTTTTGGGCTTTTCTTTTTTTTTAAAGGGTTAAAGAAGTTCTCAGTTTGGAAGAGCTTCCCATTTCTGTGGGTTTAGAAACTTAAGCAATGTTTAATTACAAGAAGTACTAAGCTGGATCAGGCCAGCTCTTCCATCCCCTTTGCTGGCAATCACCAGTTTATTGAGTTCCTGATCTCAAGCTGCACAGTCAAATCTAATAGTCACTAATGGTCTCTGTTCTGTTAACTTCTCTAATCCCCTTCTGAGCACATTTACACTTTCACTCCACATGACATTTTGTTCCAGTAACACAGCTGCAATTAAGCAGCTCACAAAGCATATTTTCTTTTGTCTGCTGTAAGACAGCAACTTACTTCTCAAATTTCACTAGAAAAGAGTATGCTAAAGGTCTTGAAGGACCCAGTCATGCCTCAAAGTTGCCTTTTACTGAATACCAGTAAATGTTTGCAGCTACCGAAAATAACAGAAAATATTTCCTTCCAACAAAACAAATCTTCCAGCATACTAAATATTTTCTGTTCTTAAGGCACTGCATGGATACAAAATTTCAAAATTATTATAAAACCATTTTTTAGGATTTTCCTTAGCATTTTGTGACAAAACAGCAAAACCCGGGCTTAAAGTTTTCTTCCTTTACACACTATATTCCTCAAATACACAGAGGACCGAACTGGATCACAGATCAAGGAAAAATGGAAAAATTATTCTTACCAAAACTGTTTGCCAACAGATTAAAACAAACTAATGTGTATCAAAAAACCTCTGAAAACAAGAATAATTAAAAAAAAAAAACTTCATTTTTGCAATGCATCACACTTCTGAAACATGAAGTCTTGTGCCACTCATGGTGAGCACACACATTTCAAATTGACATGGAGGAGCTTTACACAGCTATTTCAGTAATTCAGTTCTACGTGTTAGCCCATGTGCTTAAAGCTCCAGGCTGATTTGGCTGTTCCACACATGTGATAACCTAACTGCAAAGCCACTCAATAAATGAGTCTATATTTCTGATGAAACAAACTTTCAGCACTGCCAGCTAGCAAATCTTTTATAATCAGATAATCTTTAAATTCTTTATTAAGGTCATTCAAGGGATTCAGTGACAGGGCACACTGAAAAAAGAAGCTGTTCAAAATTTAAGGATCCTGAATATTAGCTTGTTTTGATATGCATGGTCAGATTATAGAATCAGAAGAAACCCCTTCCAGGAAATCTAAGTCTAAAGTTCTGGGGTTCCTCAATAACTTAGAGAGTATACTTCTTGCAGTTCTTATTAAACAGATCACTATGACAAGACTTCCAGACAAATTTCTGATTTTCAGAGCCTGAACAACCTTACAAACAAAAAGGGGTAAGAGGATAAATACTTCTAAAAACCTACAAAAAACCCAAGAAAACAAACAAATAAAAAACCACAAGATACACATCATATAGTTATTAACCCTTGAATACCTTAAATATAACCACTAAGCTGGGAACACCAAAAGCACTTGCAGCTATGAAGGTCTGAAAATTCATCCCAATCTTTATGAGGAAGAAACCTCAGCTCACAGAAGCCTCCACCACCAGCACATGAGATAAGGACATTCTTGTAAAGCCCACAAACCTGAACTGGAGGCAACTGAAGGTACTCCAGCACACCTTGAATGAGTCCAACCCTTTCTTTCTCCCCCCACTTCTTTACCCCACCTTCCTTTTTTTTTCCAAACTCTGTGCTCCTCCAAAAAATAATGGTTTTCACTTTTTTCACACTTTTTTCACAAGCTAGACCTTCTAGGTCAAAGTTGTCCAGGTGCTGTACAGGTATTCTTGCTACCTTGTAAAATAATTTCTTCCATTGTCAGAGACAAGCCATTTAACAGCGCACAACTGCTACTCTTGTACAGAGCACTGTTAATTTACAGACATACACTGCATTGTCTACTGTAATGCTATGTAGCAATAAGGATGTCAATAGCATTTCTATTCCACCTGCATCCCTCTCAAATTTCCAGTGAAGTTAGTAGGGAGAATCTCATCGTTCTTCAGGGTGTATAAATTCAGAAGCCAAACAAAACCATCTAAGTTATTTTTATGGAAAAATATCATCAAATTCTTAGTTTTCGCTAGACTGCAACATTTTTTTTTTTTTATTAGTCAGTGGAGTCATTAGACGTGCTATTATTTTTTGCTGCCACTTTCTGTACAGTTTTCTAACATTAATTAATAAGCTGAATGTTTCTGCAAGTGCTTCTGAAGCTTTGTCTAATGGTTAAGAGGAAGGGCCTTCAGGTGCAGGGCACTGGTCTAAGAACAGAGAAAAGATGACTGAAGATACATGAAAACCCTAAAATACAGAGTCTATGAAGGCTAGACAGAATCTCTTTCCTCCTAGAAACCTACTCAAGAGAAATCCTTTACCAAAAAGTGCAGAGGGAGCTTATTAACAAAAAAATCTCTGAATAATGCATGCATACAGGCAGTACTCTCTTATTAATTGATAAATGTCGAAGTAATGGGAAGAAGTCCAATTTCGAGACTTAGAGAAGTTGAAAGCAAACTGGCTTCAGAAGAACAAACAAAAAATGCACCTCAATCACTGAAAAATAGTTAAAACACACTAAGGCACTTGAAAGAAATACCATAACAAAACCTCTGAAGGAGAAACCAGTACTTATCACCTATTGAAGCACCCCATTTAAGGAAGTTACACATAGTCTTTAACTAGGCTGCTGGAGGGATAGCTCCACATAAACCTAACCACACAATTGTCCAGTCAGTGACACACACTACAGAGATGTCTCTCAAAGCAACACGTGTGCTGTTCCTCACTGACATTAAAAAGCAAAGCATAAAAAAAGCAGCACTTGGACAACCATATCGACCATTTGCTTGCCTGGGATTCAAACTCCCAAGTGAATTCGTCAAAGGCAAATACAGCTTTGCACTGACTTGAGAAAATAGAGCTATTATTCCACTGATCATAATCCTAAGCACTAGGAGGGGATTTTCCACCTACTGATTTTACAGTAAAAGTACTAAAAGGCAAAACTTCTGCTCTATTTCCCTTCTCTAACTTTTCTCTGTTGAAACACTAAATTATGTGAAGAGAGAAATGGGTAAAATCAGTAATCACATAATGATGGCCCTTGATGAATTGTGGTGAGAGAAGAAAAATCAGCAAGATATTTTACAGTACTGATATCCTGATGAGCTAACTAGGTAGAAAAGTTAGACTGTCTATGTATGACATGGTTAAATATCCACATGCTTCATTTTTTACCCCTCTATTGCTTAAGGCAAAACCCAAGTCCAAATCTATCATCATTTAAACCAGGCATGGCTTTGCCAGGAAGCATAACTATTTCTAACAGCTGAAGTTTCAGACTTTAATTTAGCTCTTCTTAAAATTACAATATACAGAAGTGGTTAGCAGAAAAAGTCAGCAGTCACATCAAGAAAGATGGAACACATTCAACACCAAATAAGGTTGCTTACAAGTTTGAAATTTGTAGTTAATATTTCAACAGTAACATTCCACAGGGTAAAACAGACATTGTTTTATGAGTCAAGTCCCATTACCTTTCCCTGGTGACCCTCAGAAAACTCTGGAACCCCATGCATCACAGTTTTATTGGGGTGGGTATTTACGCCCTCCATGTAGCCATTCGTGTCCATCTGAAAACTGGGAAACAGTGCAATATGCACATGCTATTGAGATGCTGAAGAAATTAATATTAAAAAGGGAAAAATCCTCATCTGAAACATAAAATTAATCACTGGGAACCAATTCCCCTGCGCAAACAGGGAGCTGCAAACGAGAGTGTCTACAGCCCCAGAGATTATGAGATAAGCTGTGTTCTGTCTGTACTCAGCAGAAACTTAGAAAACCTTTGCACTCAGCTCCTTGGGTTTTTTCTCTAGCAGATTTTGAGGGTCTGCCCACTACATGAGCAGAACATGGGCTGTTACATGAATAAAAATAAAGACAGACTATAGAACGGACATGAGACTCAGAGAAGCTTCCATCTCCAAGCACACAATTTTACTACAAAAATTGTTTACATTAACAAATCTCTATGCCTGTCAATGTCTATTCTGAAACAGCACCTAAGTCAACAAAAAATGCAACAATTTCAAGAACATTGGCATAACTATGCTACTGCAATGAACTAGTATTGTCAGTTTCATACAGCTGCACCTACATACATATACAGATGTAGCCAAAACAGCTTTTACAGCTGTTGTGAAACTGCATATGAAACACAGGAGGACCTGGTATTTCCACTGATTTATCCAGTTAAAAGTTTAGCTTTCATTATGATGAAAAGTACATCAAAAAATTAGGAATTTGTATGCTCTAACAGCCTTCTCCCCTCAACAAACCAACCTGGCTTTCAAGGAAAAGTCTGATAGGAAAAAGCCTCTTTGTAAGTTCTTTTACTTGAGAAATAAGCAGGAGTGTTTCCTAGCAATCAATTTCAGCATCATTTTCAGGCTTACAGCACAAATGTAAGTCACCTGCAACAGCACTGCTCAAGAAAAGTCATCCAAAAAGACTTCCAGCTCCAGATCTACTTTTCTGAATAAATCAGACTTCAGATATGCCACTTCCAAGGTACCTCTCTGCACATGCCTGAAGCCAAGTACCCACACTACATACAAATACTCAGAGAAGATGTCAACACCACATGAAAGCCATTTCCAGGTTCACTTTCAAAAATTTCAGCAAGCTCTATAGAATGTTCCCACCCATATTTCTCCCACAGATACGGACAAATGCTCTTTAGGAAGACAACTTCCAAGAAACACATACAAAAAATAATCTTTAGTCAGAGTTGGACAAAGAAACCATGAAAACCCAGAAAACCACATGCTTCCTCTGACAAGGCAGAAGCACACAGAAATTTGAAGAAATTTAAAATCTCAAAGTCTACTAAAAAAGTGTGATATTTTGGACAGCATCAGATTAGTTCATGAAGAAGTCTGGTTCCAAACGTGTGCACTTAAATTTTCATCACTCTTACATCAGTCAGTTCTTCTCCCCGTGCTTTACTTTAGCTGCACAACAGGAGATAAAGCTTTCCTCTCTTTTCCAAGTGCCCCATCTCACCTAATTTAATGACCAATTGTTTGAAGCAGGAACCACGAGCTAACACAGCACCTCATCCCAAATCTGACATTATCCTACCACCTGCAAATCATTAGTAATATTCAACGTCCTGCAAAACTACAGTATTCCCTATAAATACCAGCAATCAAAAATCAGCAGTTTTAATACCAGGTGTCCTTTAATTCTTGACACATTACTTGCAGACATTTCTGTGGCATATTAAATTTACACATAAAAGATAAAGGACAAATGAAACCCTGAGAACAAAGCCTTCCCACGTCTGTTATTCTTTCTACAGAGTGTCCCAGCTGGAGCAGATCTCTATCCTACCACGTGGATTTCAAATTCACAGGGCATATCATTGTCCCAAGGCAACCTACTCCATTCATTGCCTTTTATGAAAGCATTTTAATGGATAATGATGCACAAAGAACACGCCTGGTTCCTCACCAGGTATTTAAGTGGCCCAGGAGAAAGAGAAGCCCGGATGAAATAAAAAACGGCACCAAGGAGTCGTCTTGTGCCCTTCCCATCTGTAAATGCCAGCTTCCTTCTCTGTACTTCAGGAGGAGGTGGGGCTGGGAAACACTTCTTTCAGAAGTTCCACCCTTCTTTACAGATGCACAGATTTCATTAATAGTTAACTGGCGACATACAACATTAACTTACTCTGGTATTCACAGCTTTCCATCCACGCTTGTCCCATGGGAAGCGACAGCTTGGGGCAACTGCTTACAAACATTTTCTGCACCATGGCACACTACCCACCCCAAGACTTGCTTTTTTAATCTTTTAGTCTCACTAACTAGCTCACTTTGAAACAGTAAAATTCCAGCCAATTTTTTCTGCAAGCAGAGGAAAAAAAAAAGTGACAGACTGTTGAGCTGATAACCAACACTCCTTCCAAAAATGCAGCAGCCAGAGCAATACTTAATGTTGTTAGGTTTAACAAACTACTGGTGAAATCACTTTGAGTTTTACCATCAGTGGACTAAAAGTTCCAGGCTTGTCACACAAGTAAACTGGAAAGCTCTTCAGAAGAAAATCATTCCCCTTAAAGAGCTGACCTTACTCTTGTTCAGGTTAATAAGTCTTCACAGGTGCTCTGGAACAACCACTACAGAGGCTCTTGAGTGTAAGGTCTCCTTCACTGTGAAGAACTTTGAACAAGAGAATGTCAATATTAACAAGGCCCTCTGGGCCATAATGTTGTGTATTTCAACATACAAACATTTGAAGCCATTTAAGTACAGCAGCATTCAGAGACCTCAGTGATAAAGAAGAGCTTTGTGAAACTGACAGGCACTTCAACAATAAACTCCATTTAAGAGTCTGCCCAGTCTCATTTTATCTAATTACTTACCTCCCTTGCAGGAATAGCATGCTATTAAGGTTTGCTGATTAAGATTTGAAGGCACTTTGAAGATTTATTGTACCATACAACCACTAATTATTATTGTTCATACCTGCATTTGGTTGGGAGAAAAATAGCTATGTGCCAAATAATTTCTGTTCCACATGTAAAAATAAAAATATTTGCCCTGCTGTGCTCTTTAAAAAGTAAGCAGCTAAAAGACTGTATTTTTACTTTCAGGCCTTCACTGTGATAGTCTGTACGAACCACGTGGCTGAAAAAGTCCCACCATAAGGGAAAAAAAAAGCAAAGACACTACAATTTCCTGCCACCAGAACAGGTGACATTTGTGCCCTGGTAGCTTCCCACTCTCAGGAATGCAATCTCCTTCCTTTCCTAGGCTTCTTCACTACTTCCCTTCAAGGCACTGAAAACGACAATGCTATGCACAAGTTATCACAGGCTCATGATGACCAGCCACAGTGGTTATTTAGCACTCATCGACACAGTCCATTTTTACTTTCACAGGCCTGTGAAGCTGCAAAGAGACTACTGGGTCACATCCTTTCACCAGGCTGTGGTATTCTGAAATAATGAAATGTGAATGTATGTGAAAATACATGCAGTGTACTTACTTATGATTTAACATTCTGCCCAGCCTTCTCACACAGGTACTTCCTTGCTCTTCCATCCACTCAAACGTCCTTGAGCCTGTGGTTCTCACAGCCTTCAATTCCACTCAACAACAGTCTCAGAATTAAGAGACTTTTTTTTCATTAAGCTGTTAGAACAACACCCTGTGATACAGCCTGTCTCCTTTTACATCTGGTATATTCAAAAGTATTTACTTTTACTGCACCTTTAACTTAAAAAAACCAAACAACCACACTCTGATTAGGAAAAAAATCAATATAAAAACCCTAACCTAAATAAGGTGCATTTTTTAATAATGCACAAGCAAAAGAAAAAAAAAGTCCCATTATGGAAGGAATACATTATGTGCCTTTCCACTCACCAAACAGGGTTGCTAGGTTAAAAATGAGTAACAAAATATCTTTAGAAGTTAGACTGTATGTTTTTCTCTCTTGCTGTCCTTCTCTTCTTTCCTTAAATTACTACTTAAATTCTAGAACTGTTCATGGAAAGACATGCTTGTTGGCAGATACAAAAAAAGACACTCCAAGTGAAACACATCTGTTGCATGTGAAAGCTGAACAGATATGTCTGATTGATAGCACTAGGAGTGGTAGCAAATTCTGTTGTAACTGCACTAACAAAAGATCCTCTGACTAGATTTACTCTTTCCTCATCAGTATTTCTTGCACAAGACCCAAATTGTTTGTTTTCCCATTTGTACCTCTATCCTGGCTGATTCTAACTCTTGCAGACATGTCTTCAGAACTTATTTCTGGCCATCCAAAGACAGACTTGCACAGACAACATTCAGTCAGAGGCCTGATGCTTAATGTGAACACCGACAGCAGTCCTGCTCTGGAATGGGTACTAAATGTCATCATTTCACTAACCTGAGCCCAAACAAATGACCTGGGAGTCATGACACCTCGGAATATATATATTGAATGACAGCTTTCTCACATGAGGTTCAACCCTCAGGAGAACGTCTGTGGATTCTGACCCAGTTTCGCTGCACAGTTTCACAAAACACGTCCTCTTCCCTGAAAAGGTTTCAGGAACTGATCACGGTTACTGCCCCAGCTAGTTCCACATGCAAAGCCTTTCATACTCCCTTCTCCCAAACTCACACCTTAATAAGATGGCTAGACACAGATTACCTGCAACCAACCTTACAGTTTCCATGCCGTACATTTACTTCTGATCCTACCTACAAAACCAAACCGGTTCCCAAATGTTTCCCTAGTAAACAGGAGGGGTACAGAACAGCTCCTGGCGGTTCCCTATGAAGTCACTGCCTTTGTTGTTTTAAACATGCAATTTAAAGAGAATGACACAATCTAGAATATGAGAGAGATTATCCTGCGGTCTGCGGAGGTGTCGATTGCTAGGAGATAAAAAGCCAATGAAACCTACGCTATTTCTCATCACCGGCCAACAGATTTATCCTTCATTTCTGCTCCTCCAAAAACGTTAATGAGGAAAAAGTTTCCTCTCTGTTAACAAGTCCGAGGGCCGCGGGGGTTGCTTTGTTTGCCTGGCGCAGGCAAACCCAAGCCCTTCTCGGCCGGCAGAGCGCGTCCCGCTGCTCCGAGCGCCCAGTCCGACCCCATGGCACCCGGGCTGGAAGTCCCGGTGGGAGCACCAACATCCCCCGCCGCTCCGTGCGGCCTTTCTTCACCGCTCCCACACCCCGCCGCCGGCCCCGCTGCGATCCGAGAAGCGAAGCCAGGCGCTCGCACGCCCACCGGCGGCCATCCCTCCGGGAGAGCCCCCATCCCTCCGGGAAACTCCCGCTCGGCGGAGGCCGCCGCCGGGCTCGCTGCGCCGCTCGGAGCGGCAGCCGCGCACCTACCGCCCCTCTAGAGCCGCCGTCCGCGCTCGCAGCGCGGCGATGGAGCCGAGCACCGCGGAGCTTCACCCGGAGCGGCCGCGCAGGGCTGCGCTGGGAGCAGCATCTCCTCCCCGCCGGCCGCCAGACCCGGCGCGGAGAGGGCGGGAGCGGCGGCGCTCCCCGCCCCGCGGCTCCCTCCTTCCCTCCCGCATTCTCTCCCTCCCTCCCTCCCTCCGTGCACGGCCGGCCCGCCGCCCGCAGCCGCCCCTGCGAGTGCCCCGGTACCTGCGGGTACGCACCGCGGCCGCCCGGCCCCGCCGGCCCGGCGCTCCCGCTGCCCGCTCCGCTCCGCTCCACGCCGCTGCGCCGCCCGCTGCCCCTCGGGGCCGCCAGCAGCGCGGGGAGGCGGGACCGCACCGCCCACCGCCCCCGACCGCCGCGCCTTCCTCCCCTCCCTCCCTTCCTCCCTCTGTCTCTCCCTTCTCCTCTCTCTCTCCCTCCCTCTGTCTCTCCCTTCTCGTCTCTCTCTCTCTCTCTCTCTCCCGCCCCCGGGGCGGCGGGGAAGATGCTGACACACGCCCGGCCCCGCCCGCTCCCTCCGCGCCCCGACCGGCCCCGGCCCCATCTCGCCCCCAGGGTCCGGCCGGAGCTCCACAGCGACTTGAGGATTGACTTGGGAGTTGCCTCTCTTGGGGGCGAACTTCAGCCCTAGTGACGGCAGCCTGTTCTTGGCCCCAAAGGCATTTCTTTGGGGGTTTTTGTTTGTTTGTTTTCTTTTCTTTTCTTTTTTTTTTTCTCGGGGATGATCTTCTGGCTGCTCCCAGACCTCGGCTCTTCAGCTGGAAGTCTTGGTCTGCAAGCTTAAACAAAAGCCTTAATGGCAAAGCTTTCAAACGTGGCCGATTGTTCGTAGCTGTCAGACAGACTGTGGTGAGGGAAAGGTGCACTTAATGAGGTGAAAATTTGGTGTTTTGCCTTTTTTTTTTTTTAATTAAGACTTCTTTTTCCAGTTTGAATGTGAGATCCACTGTGGGAGCCCACTGCCCACTTGTGCAGTGGGGTTGGAGCTTCCCCAGTGGCTTCCTCTGGGGTTTCTGCAGTAGTTCCCTCCTTTGTGGAGACACACTGTGAAAGAAACTGGTCACAGGGCAGGGAAACGTATAAGTCGCAAAGAATAATGCCACCAGAAAAGTGCCCCCAAATTCGGGCTGTGTGAAAATGAACTTCCAGAATGATAGTCTGGAAGAGTAATTTCTATTAAAAAAAATTGTGGAAAAAGTTGCATTAGAGTAAATAAAAATGTTTGACTGTAACTGTTTCCTAGCGAAATACCAATTGCTTTGTATTAACTAAAGTATTAAGGACTCAGCATAAAAGTCAGTCTGCTGTAACTAATAGTGTCAGGGACTTTGTGTAAGTCATAACAAAAATAAAGACGAGTAGTAAAATGAATTTACATTGTTTGAAGTAATTTAAATAATTGAAGTAATTTAATTGTAATTTAAATATAATTTTCTTGTAATACAAGTTCTTTAAGTTGATAACTATCTACTTACATTTGAAGGTGAACTGAGTATATTGGTACCCACATTTCCAACAAGAGCTCATTTTGATCCCTGTACATTTAAACATTCTATGGCACCTCCTCTTTCTACAGGTTAATATCTCACTGAAAGAGATTTTTTATAGGTATTAATGAAAATAGGTTTTATCCTAAACCTCTGCTTCTGCACCTCAGATCAATTCCTAGTGGCCCTAACCCATGTCACTGTATGTTCTGTCTTCACTGTATTTGAAGATGGGGCACAGAAAGAACTCTTTGTAGGAATATGATTTTTTGCAAAGATGCTTTATTAATTCAAGTAAACAGAACGAGTGAAGTGGGACTTGGGGTTGTGTTACAACCCAACATACACAACAAGGTAATATTGTATACTTGTACTAGAATATGCCTCTGAATGTAGAAGTCTCCTCCCCAGAGAGTCACCTCTCTTAAAAGACTGTAAATTTGATTGTAATTTACTTTCCTCAAAAGAAGATTTAGTTCCTTGTTCTTCGTTCTACTAATGAGCATCTGTTTGGGACAGCATTTTCCTTGCCCTTGTAAACGTATGTGAATGCCTTAACAATTATCTCATTAGACTATTTGATTATATTTTTAATTAAACATCTTCAACAAGGAAACTTGGAGCTTAGGATCAATGAAAAATGTAATTACCATCTTCACCTACTGTGCATTTTACAGGGATGCAAATACATGGAAAACATTGTCATAACTTTAGAAACTTCTTACATCACTGACTAAAAGAAAGACATAGCATGTTGTGCACAAAGACTGATGCCTTGGAATGCTTCCACTGTGGAAAAATTAAATGGCTTTTGTCAGTACTTCTGGATTTGTTGAGAACACAACACGTTTACTGCAGAGATTGACATTCCAGTACTTAAGAGATTCCTGAGGGTGACTTTTTCCTTAGCTGTTAGAGAAAGTTTCCATGCTAACCAGAGATGCAAACATTAAATTTTCCTCTGAAGAGATTGTCTGGCAAATAAATGTCCTCCAATTACTCCACCATCAAAATCTTGCATCATTTACTTATAGCTTATGTTTAATGTAGTGCAACTTTGCTTATGAAAAAAAAAAAAAGAAGCCAATTTATATTATCTACTGTTGATGTTGAAACTTCCTTACTAAAGAGTTGTGCCTCTATCTATGCCTAAAATGGGAGATTCAAGAGCACCTCCAAGTTCCTGGTTTGGGATGCATGCCTGGCCACACCTTGACTGTGTATTAGGACAAAATTTGTACATAAACTGGACAGAACCCTCCCTGAAGCTCATGAGTATGGGCTACTGAGAATCAAAAGCTGTGTGGCCTGCTGCAGTGTACATGTAGAGGTCAGTTTAGAGGGAGACTAAGTCTGACAATTCACGCTTTGCAGCTAAGGAAAACCATAAAAAAAAAAGAAAAAGAAAAAAGCCCAACATGGGTGCATCTTACAGTAGCTCACACACAAGTCCTTGGCCCACAAAGCACCTTCTGTTTGTCTGTGTTAGGTGTTGTCCTTGTATTATCTAAAAGATCCTAAGGAAATGATATGAGTGGCTCAGAAAGAAGCAGCAAAGGGAAACAGCTACCACAAAGATTAAATCTCTGGGAAATATTAAGACAGTTCGGTGACTGTCTGGGATTTTCAAAAGCGACAATTAATTTTGGGCGTTTCCCAGTTTTGGTGCACAAACGGGGACCTTATTTTCAAAACGTACCAAACAAGTGGTATCTGAAGTTTGGCAGCTTGATTGACAGATCCCTTCAGAACTACTGGCTATTTTATGTTTTTTGGCTAAATGACAATCAAGGGATAGGGAAAACACTGCCTACAAACATTTGATGAGGCTCAATGCCAGTGGAAGTATTTTCGGTCCCCATCTGCAATGAAATTCATTTGTAGGATAATGCCAGTGAAGTCTGTAGTGCTCTTGTTGGCCCTATATCAGTACAGTTGCAAAAAATAAGCTTGAGATATATTTGGGAGTATAGTTACATTGGTACCATGTAAAAAAATTTTTTAAAAAATAGGAAGTTTACTAGGAAAGTCGTTCTTACATCAAGACTTACAGGTCTTGAGGATAATCTTCAAGAAAATCTAATTTACAGGAGCTAATTAGCTCTAGATACTTAAAACCAGACTGGTTGAAATAGTAGTAAATATACAGTAGAGAACAATCTTGCCCAGACAGAAACTACTTGTTCAAACTGGTCCTTTCTGCATTTAGCTTTGGAGTCTATCTTAATGAAGGTTTTGTTTAGGACTATTACAGTGAAGAGTTAAATCAGAGCAGCGGAAGAGGGACATTAAAATGTATAGGGAGAGTAGGAGAAAAGGAGTTGTTTTCATCTGAGATTTGAAATGAGATGAAGGGTCACCAAGGCTGAGACATACACAAAGGCTGTCCCAGACTGCAGCCTGTTTGGAAGAAAAGGCTCTCACATCAACAGTAGCTAGATTGTATGGAGGGACAGACCAAAGTCTAGACAAGTTGCCAGGGGTACAGGGGGGCACAGAGATTTTTTTTTTCCAAAATTGTAGTGTTCCTATAATTTCTATAATTCTATAATTGATGACTCTCAGCTGACCAAATTGTAAAGGCCAGGCATTGAGGATTTTGAATATTCCTTTGTTGTAGCTCTCCGGCATCTAAAAGCATTATGCTTATCTTCAATCAATTCATTCCTCTTGCTGCAATGCAACTTAGCATCATCCTGTGTGCAAGTGATACTCCAACTTCTGCTGAACACGGCGAGAGCTTCACAGTTCCCTCAAACAGAGACGGTGCTGACTTGTACAAATGACAGCTTTATATTTGGCCGTGATCTTCGCTACTCACAGGTCAATGAGAAATGCTGCTTATCTAGTGGTGAATTCTATGTTTTGGGGGTCATCCTTTATTTTTGTTTTTGATTTCATGCAATGGAGGTTGCACAATGACAGTTTCAGTAGGTGGATGTCTACAGGCAAACAATCCAACACGTAGTTCCGGCATTTACAGCGTGTGCAGTGCTTTATTACACTTCCTGAGCTGTTGAAATTCCTCAGGCTTCTCACGTGAATTTGTTCTGCTTGATCAAATCCCACTTTGCTAAGGTGATAGAAATGACTGGAAACTAAGTTGTTCATCTTTAAGGATTGCACGATTTTGCTATTTTTGACTAGCAAATATGTGCATATTCAGATGGGTGACCTTAAACCTAACTGGAAGGGATGGGAATTGAATGTATGAATTGCAGTACTTTTCATTAAAATGTAGTAAACCAAGTAGAAGTTAACGAACCAAATTAACATAACCCAACCTTCATTTTCTTAACTTTTTTACCACTGATTGTTGACATCTGTAAGATTTTTCTTTTTCAGTTTCTATCATTGATAGCATTCACTCAGGGACTGAATTGTTGTAGCAACAACCAGTTGTAGCAAAATCTTGGGTCCTGAACATTGTGCTCAATATTTCCTTTATGCTTTTTTATGTTCCCAGTGCCATCTTTACAGAGGCAATATCAGGGTCCTTGCATTTCCTAATAGTAGCAAAAGGTACATAAACAAATGTCTGGCATTACAGGTGATGAAATATTTCAGTAAAGGTTAAAATATCTGTGGATGAAGAGATAATAATAAGAGACACTGATGCAAACATGTCTGATGAGTCATTAAATGCTTTGGAAAACCAGCAAAAAAAAGGGTGAAGATAGACTCCAGGAGAATATTGTGAGAGAAACATAGAATTAAAGAAGTAAAATCTCTATATAAACTACTAAAAGCACTATCAAAGAGTCAGAAGAAAACAAAAATAAGAAAATATATCTAATGACATAGAAGTATTGTACTCACTGTAACGGTGCTTGAATTTATTTCCATACTCATAAAAATATCTTCTGCCTTTCTGTAAATCACTTAAGGGTATCATTCTCTACGAGAGTTCCACAAAAATTATTCTAGAGTAATTACATTGAAATCTGTGGAATTAGTCCAGTTTTACATTGAAGTTACAGTGACCATAATTTGACTGTAGGTGACAATTACTTTGACACCTACTTACTCAATAAACCATTGTAATTTACATTTCTATTCACATTTGCCATAAAAAGCTGTGAACTAATTTGACCAAAAAGTTGTCTTGTGTCCTATGTAATAATAAGGATTATTTTAACATACTTTTTAAATGTTATTGTACAAAACTGTGCTTTTAAAAGCTATGTGTTGGGATATCTGATGATAAATTTGGTTTGACTAGGTAAAAAACTATTTTATCAAACTAAAGGGACTGAGTTCCGCCCTAGAAGTTAACCTTTTCAAAGAGTTGCACCCACTGAAGTGGATTGCTTTTAATTTTATTGGAATAATAAGCAATAATAAGTACATGCTTTTGCATTTGTGCAAGCATTTTCTCAGGATTTTACCTTGCTTTCTTAATTGCTTATTAACACCAAGCTTTCATGGTAATTTTGCATTTTTCGCAATTAATTATCAATTAGTTTTGCTCTCATGGATTTTAAATCAAGTGCCTTTAAAGAAGAAAGAGATACTTACTTTTGAAGAAGAGAACTCCTCCCACAGAGTGAGTGGCATCCCTTCAGCCTGGTAAATTTTATCTCCAGTAATACATAGGCCAGCCACTGTAGCTGACTTCTGTGAGAATTGCATGTGAACATCTTGTGAAAGTTGCACACTTTGGTGATTAAAAGAATTATATTGATTAATATAATTATATAATAATTGTTGGACGCTTCTTTCCAAATTCCATTTAGTTGTGTCACACTGCTTCTCTCAGTAATGTTTTATTGCTTTGTTAATTGGAAAGTATTTTTGAAGTGTGAAGCAGATGGGGCAGCGTGATGGACAGTCTTCTTCATGTTGCTTTTGTACTATGTATTTCCACAACTTGAAACATAAACAGATTTTTCTAACAGTCATTAGCCCCAAAGAGAAATTTCTTTAGTATCCTCTGGCCATAAATTACTTTTAGAACAAGCAGAGACAGGAAACAGTTTGCAACAGAAACACGCCCTTGGAAAAGTGTCTCACTTCTCAGAGACGGGTCATCGTTTAATCCCTGTGAAGGAAACACTTGACAATTGGGGTGAAGTGTTAATGAATTGCTTAATTTTCAATTCTGCCTTTATAATCCTAATTACATATTTTTATGTATGCCTGACAATATTCTGGCATCTGTAACTCCTGCCTCTTGAAGCTTTCAAAGCAGGTCGCTATATGGGATTTGCTAAATCTCACAACAAATGGAAGGGTAGTAATACCCACATTTCAAAGAAGGAAAAGCTGAGGCATGGCTTGATATATTCAGGGTTATGCAGGAAACTTGGTGCAAACTACCGACTTGGTGTAAAGTTTTAACTCTTAATCCCACACTCTTCCTCCAGAAGAGCTGGTAGTCCAGAAGAAATCAGACTCTTGCTTACAGTCTGGAAGGTTTTCCTCTGGCTACATACAGTACTTAATAATCTATTTTCACTTCACTACCTTTCATAGTGAGTCCTGTATTTTTTTTAATTTAAAACATGCCCTTTTCTCCCTGCAACTCCAAGATTGTTCAGTAGAAGACTATCTTATTTACATTTCAAAGGGCTTCTTTCCAAAATACTTCCTTATGGTGGAACCACTAGTTTATGCTTTTAAATAAAATCTTTACTCAGCATGTTTAAAAATTACAGGGCATTGCACACAAGGAGCATTTCAGGCTACATTTGCAAGCAAATTTAGTGTGTACAAGTGCAGTCAGAGCATAAGAATGTTGTGATCTTTTGAGTAACTTCCGTTGTTCTGAGGTTGCCACTCTTTGGCTCGACATTAACTAATGTACAGGAGCCACCTAAAAATCAAAGAAACTGTATCTCATTCTTTTTGCTTGGCAGCTTGTATTTTTAAGAATCCAAGTATAAAATGTACCACAAATACTTACTTATCACATGACTAAATACAGTCCAACTACTTTGTGCTCATGGAATGCATCTTATCCCGTCAATTACAATCAGGCATCATCAGACCCACACAACTTTGGCTGAATCCATTAATAGGAGAAATGGCAATGCAGAGTGAACTGAAGCAACAGCATGTGGTGGTACCCTTCATAGCATCATTAAATCCACAAGCACTTCAAACACCTTCTTTTCAAAGTTAGCCCCAGCAGTCCATGGCATGGTGTCATCAGCGAATAGGGACAGAAGTGTACAGCTGGCAACAGGAAAGTCTGCTAATTCCAGTGCTTTGCTGTGTGTCTGGACAGGACAATCTGTGACATGGCATTTGAGTGATGAGAAAACACAGCCACCATTGAGATATTCTCTGTCTTTTATCACCACTGGTGTTAAGAATAATCTAAAATAAAAGAAGCTTTAAAAAGTGTTTAATTTGCATTTAAGCAGGAAATATTGATTTTTTTTTCTGTTTCTTGTGCTAGGATTTGACTGCATTGTCCACGTCTCAGTGTAATTTATCCCATTGCATGGAAAGAGAAAATAGTAGTGCTCTAGGGAAGGCACACTTACCATGAATGCAAAATATATAGAAGGGATATGTCCAAATCACACAGCATGCCATGACAGCAAATCATAACCACATTACCAATTAAAGATGGACAAACAAATAAAAGGAGTTTTCATTAACAGAGTGCTTTCATTACTTGGATTGTGCTATTGCACAATTACAAATAACACTGAGTCCCCTGTGATACATATCGTAGTCAGTCTACCTGAGGTCAGAATTGGGAAACTGCCATTATTTACAGAGAAAAATATAAGCATGTGTTTTTCCACAGCATATTTTCTGACCCTCATGTACCCAAAGTCCATAGAGATGTACCCTGACAACTTCAAGAACAGCAGACTAATAGAAAAAAAATAAAATTCAGGGGAATGCACCCAAATGCAGTGTGACCAAATCTATCTCTAATTTACCTGGGTTGTATGACAGTTTAAAAGGAAGCTTAAGATAAGAGGGTTAACCTCTACTGTTGGATCAAACCCTAAGCTGGATGTGGCTGGGGAGAAGTCTCTCTTCTGTTGCAGGAAACTATTTGGCGTCAATTGTTTCCTTTACAACTTTTAAATAGACCCATTTTCTGTAAGGCTTATCAGGCAGAGATTTAAACAAGCAAACTTAGCCATATGTTCTGCACATTCAGGAAACAAAATATGAATAAGTATATTTTTTTCATTTCTTATTTTAATCCTGATGAAATTATCATTGCTAGTTAACTGCGGGAATACATTCTGTATGAAATCACCAGAGGAAAAGAACCATATCTTTTAAGCTGTATAAGGGTGGGAGTAAAAACATAAATTATTGAAAAGTATTTTATCTGAAGACCGCTGAAAATTTGCAGCATTTATCTGTTCCTGGAGAAATATATTAGTATTTTTTAAAATAGGCTTTAAGATTTGTACTCCTTACTGGTGTGGCTGCCTTATTCCAATATGAGCAGTGTATTTTCTCTAAGAAAGCCTGACAGATTCCAATTTTATGTTGTGATTTTTCTTTATTCTAAAGAGAAGCAGACATGACATTACTCAATTTTAATATGAATCAACCATCTTCTTTTTGACAGTAGGCTGGGCAGTGTCACAATATTCAACAAACTTACCCGAGTGGTGGAACAAGGCTGAGATTTGGAGCTACATTAGCTCAAAAGTTCCTGAAGTGTTTAGCCAGAGAAGTCTGCCCTCTGATTTAAGACTTCTCTGCATGTAAACTGTGAACTTAGTTTTTAAGTGGTCTGATCAGTAGTGTAAATAAACACGAGCCTGTGTACTTTGGTTATTCAGTCCTTGAAATTATTCCAGCAGACCAAATGACTGCAAACCCAAGCCAAACGCAGTGGTTGCCCTTCCATAAGCAGGCAACCAAAATTTGGGAGCTAAAAGCAGACGTACATGGCAAGTAAGAAAAAACAAGATTTTCTGTCTTGTTGGGCCCCAAATCCGAGTCTTTTGAGTATCACTATGCATAAAATGGTACTGAGAAGAAAAGTACTTACCAAAAGAAAACCGGGGAAGACCAGAGAAGCCTATTATGTAGTTTGGAAAAGGCAAAGAAAGGAATCACTTTCAAAATTCCACTCTGTGGGCAGGTTTTTTTTTTTTCTTCTCAAATCCTTAAGAGTTTTTCTTGTCTTTCTTGGGCAAAAATTAAAAGACGGAACAAAACAACCTGTATGGAGATCTTAAAAAATAGTAAATACACGAGCCGTCAACAAATCAGCAGTCATTTGAGTTGTACACATTAACTTCCTCTCAACTCACTCCAAGCTACAGCAGGGGTTTCCTGTTACATCCCCGTGCCTCAGTCTCCTTCCCTGGTGTAAACTGATATGGTACAGGAGACTCCAGTGGAGATAAAGGACTCCTAGTGGTGTCCCACATGCAACGACCATGTGATCTGCTCTTGGAACCTAAATATTCCCAGATCCAGGGAGGCTAGAGTTCTGTGGCAAGTCCATACTCTTCCTCCAGGAGTGCAGAGGAAATGACTTCACTCTTAGTTGCCTTCTTAGCCATTTCTTTGCCCAAGTAATGCTTGCTGCTCACGGGTTTGTTATTCTCTACAGCCTTGTTTCATCTTTTGACTTGAAACATTCTGTGTATTTCCATCCAGTGGCTCATCTCTTTCCATCTCTTTTCTGTCCTGCTCAGTCTGGGAGTTGCTTTCACCAATGGTGCAGCATCCACTTTATTTTATACGTAGAAAATATAATTTATATAATCTGCAGGTTTTTTTTGTTTGAAGTGCATTAGTCTGCTCCAATGCCCGTGTCATTTGTCTTTATATCTAATACTTCTGATGTTCAAAATATGGTATGAACCATAGTTTCCTATAAATAATAGGAATTGTTCTGTTTTAGAAGATGGAATTCAATGTGGATTTTCTCTGAAGGGAGATATTCCAAGTAAGTTAATTTACTGATACTGCCACGAATACACTGAAGGCAATGGAGCTGCACTGATTAACTATGCCTGCTAAAGCTCAGACTGACGTCCTTGTTACCACTGGTTGTGTAATTATTACCCAAGAAGGCGCTCAGAGGATATTTTTTATGACACTGCTGGAAAGCTTTCTATTATGGAATGCTAGCAAAACAGTAATCCAAAAGCAGGTATCTTAATGTACTTGCCCACTTGCAACTGGCTTAACACTGCAGATACTCTTTTCTGCCTCAGAAACATGCTTTACTGCAAACCTGTTCCACAGACGCTTCAAGTCAAGTACTTAAATGTTCAGAAAAAGAAATCTGAAACTCTGCTGATTTTGTTAATTTTGTCTTGGGAATGCTGCAGACTGCAGTGTGTTTCTTTACACAGAGGACGGCAGCATCTGATGTGCATCTGTTCTGCTCTGAAGAGAACAAAGCAGCTCCCTTTTCACCCTGTTCATCTTTTTCATTGTTAAAGCAAATAATGAACAAAAGCAGATAGCCTCAGAAATGCATTTGAAATTAGCATGCTGTTTAGTCTTTCAGTCTAATATTTTCCTGCCTGCATCGCTGGGTGTTGGGCCTGTTTTATATTTTATATAATCTGCTTCGAGCGCTTGCAGTGAAGCTGCACTTTCTTGGCACAGGTAGCACACCATTAACATGACTGCTGTGACCAAAACCTCTGTCTCCTTCCACACACCAGAACAGGCAGCTTTCTGCAATAACCCTAAGGTCCTGTAACGCTGTTTAAATAAACAGAAGGGTGTGGCTGAAATTCCAGTACTATTCATACAAAATATTTTCACAGCTGTATTTCCTCTATACCATCTTTTACTTTCATCGTAGTTTAATTTACTTGCAGTCTCTTGCTAGCTCCTGCATGCTTTAGCATCCATAAATGAGTTAATAATAAATCCCTTACCTCTGTTTCTCCGTTCTGCAGGCATGCAAGCCATCTTTTTATAATTTATAATGAGCTGATATCCGACTTTACAGATTCTTAAATGCAGGGACATCCAGGCAAATTTGTTTCAGACTATGTGCAGGATAATAAAAAATTTATTTGCATCATCAGCATAACAAAAGTACTTTAATGTACATCTTAGTGTCGTTATTTGCAACCCCTTTGACGATCTCTTATTTCTGATAAAAACAGGTAGGGAAGAGGGATGTGATTGATTTTCTGCACCTGATTTAAGTGGAGTTGTAGCCATCTTGGGAAGTTTAGCTCCGAATGTCAGAGACTGAATTTGCAACTTAAGATGACATTCAAGGACGGCCTGTTCTGATTTGCAGCACTTCTAACTAAGAGAAGTGGGGAATCACAGGGTGCTGTGGATAACACAGCTATTATGCAAATGTACAACCTTAGTGTTGCGCCGTTTGCACCAATAATTTTGTAGAAATCTAATGTCAATACAGAATGAGTTTCAGATTTCCCTCAATGAAACCTAGTTTAATATCCTGGTGGTATTGAAACTTCAGCCAGCTGTTGGAAATGCTAGGCATTTAATTTATGTCTAGTATCCTAACCACAATTACAAGAAAACAAATAACCAAGATAAAATATGAAAATCACTTCTTTTTTTTTTTTTTTCTGACTGAGAGTATCTTCCTATTTCCATTCTAATCAAATCTCTCATTGAATAAAGTTACAGCTTTGTAAAAAAAGTATTTATGAAGAATGTCTGGAGGAAAGACAAAGTGAGTCGTGGTTGTAAATGGATTTCAGTAGTTAAAAAAACCCAGTTGTAATCAAAGCACTGGAGTAAGCTACAGGCAACATTTTTATACCATTCTTCAATATCAAAGTATTTGAAAACAAACAAAATAGAGTTAACTCTGGCAGAAAATTGTTTTCTTCTTCAGTATATTATTCAATCTTCACTTATCTTGTAAAGGAAGTGGCTGAAAATATGGTGTCGTGTCAAATATTTACCACCACAAGCCAGAGTATTCCCACAGCACGGAAGTTGAGTATATTCACTACATCTAAATTGCAAGACAAAGTATTTTTTATTTGCTTCGCTGTTTTCCAGAGGGCAATTGCCAAACATGGCTGCACTTCATTTGATTATAATGATACTCTTGAAAAGCAGGGCTTGAGAGATGAAAGTGCATGAAGCAGTCCACACTATGACTCTTTCAAAGACTTGCTTTTATTTTGAGTCACATACAGAGTTATTCATACAGAGAAATTTTAAAATCTTGAGCATCTTTTCGGTTCTTCCTTCTAAAAAAATATAATTAGTTCAGGATGGAAGACACATGTAAGTCATTTCCTGAAATTATTATACTTTTGAGAAAATCTGGTGGTGGTTGGAGTTGAAATTCAGGGAACAGGGAAGGGAATGGGGCTGTCAGACTCTTACACCATGCTACTGTGAGGAAACTACATTTAACTCTTTCTCACACCAGACAAAAATCAGTCACTATCAGTAAAAGAGAAAAATGAGCCAAAACCATTTGTCCTGCTATTTATTTAGTTACATTACAGAAAATAATTACACTTAGTCTCAGCAGATAAGGAGTTTCTTTCTCAGTCTCCATCTCTGTATAAGGCTTGACCTTGATTCTGACCTTGTTCAGCCAAATCTCCTCCTAGACAGTGAAGGAGGAGTTTTGTTTGAAGAAGGGATCCTGTGTGAGTGGTGTTAGTAAAGGAGAATGTACACACGAGGTCTGAGGTGCAGAAATGACTGCAGCAAGTACCTGAATTTCCCTTTCTCAGTGAGGTTTTAACTCTGTTCTGCTGTGTCATCCACGACTGAGATGAGGAGGAGACTGTAATGCATCTCAGTAGTGAACTCTGCTCCTGCAATGTGTTGTCCTGAAAGGGGAAGACGAGATTTTAGTGTGTCAAGAACGTGGAAGGAAAGAGTTAAACTTTAAAGGGTACTTTACAGGCTACAAGTACACCTCCCATACTCTTTCACTGTCACATTAGTCCTTTTAATTGCTATTTTAAGTCCTGCTCAGTTGAAGAACAGTAATTTTCTTTCCCAGCCTTAAGAGCTGCCTGCCTTAGTCTTTTGATTTTGAAATTCTCTGAATGGGTAGGTAAGAACCATGTGAGTTAGTTAGAAGAGGCATCCCACAGGCAAACCATGGACTAGTTCTTAGCCTGTGTGACAATAAACATTCCAGTTCCCACTGCTGAACCTTGGGGAAAACATTATGTACCAACTGAAACAAAACCTACAGGTCAAATTAGTTGGCATCAAAGGCCACAACCCCCAAACCAGCAATTGTTCTCAGAGCACCACACAGAGTCAGAGAAGTCCTCCTGGCATGGAGAGGAATGATGGAGAACCCACTGCTTCCCTGCAGTGCAAAACCAGCACACATGTATTCATATGGTGGGATAACGTGTAGGCCACTCCCAGCTCTCCCTTTTTCCCTACTCTGGTGTGCATTCCTGTGTGTAGGTGTTTTAGGGGTAATCTTTCACATGGTTACAAAAGCCTAAAACTCCAAAAACATGTGGCATTTAATCAACTTTTGACCTGGGCTGAAGGTGAAGTTCTGATTTGGTGTTATGAACAACCATTTGCCTACAGGGAGACTCTTTCCCATTAGCAGGTGTTGTTTTGTTCTATTATGCTCATTAAGCTTAGTATTTCCTAAAAGAGTGATGACTGAAACCAGCATGGCTGTCAGGTATTTATTCATCAGTTCAAAGTGCTGAACATAGCATCAACAACCAAATTGCCTGTAGTGTCAGAGCTGTTTCAAGCAGCTGCTCATCAGTCCAGTAGTGTATCAGTTCATTTGGGTTGATTATTGCAAAAAGAATGCCACTGTGGTAGATTAACTTGTTAATACTACTGAGACAATTGTGCTCCTCAGCAGTTATGGAAGGAAGAGAACATAAAATATCCTCTGCATTGCAGTGACCTGGGGGCAAGTCTACACCCTTATTTTAGTGTTGTGTTGTAAGAAAAAAAAATAAAGCAAGCTATTGTGCCAAAATGTTTCCAGGGATATTTTCTCCAAACACCTGCTAATTGAAATGAGCTGCTGCCTATATGCAATGCCATTTACTTTTCTAACTCACCTTTGCACATACTGAGCACTGTGATCCAACTTACACACACACATATAGCACAGATAAGAGGTAATTTGTGCTTAAAGAAACACCTGACAGGAACTGACTACCTGAGACAGGCCTTCCTGGATTCTGTTTTACAAAAGATTTGGTAAGGGAATATTTTCCATTTGGCTTGTTGAATGAATTGCACTTTTTCAGTTAGCCTCTTAATGCTCTTCTGTGAAGAAAAAAAAGAGTGCTCTTGTGTGCATTTACTGTGTTATGTAGCTGTTCCCTGCATATTAACTCTAGACCACCTAAAACATCAAATGACAATATGAATTCCTTGCATGCAGGTCACTATGTAGTGCAAATCATTAGCTCCTCACAGCAAAATTGCAATGTTGATGCACTAACATTTTTTTCCTTTACTTGTAATACGCTTCTTACAGGCAGCATAGCAGGAATTTGCATGTGATCATCATTTCAAATGGCTTCTCTGACATGGTGAAATGAGAGATGTGATAATTACTGAATGCTATTATCTTTAAGAGAACTCATTTCCTGAGCTGATGGAGGAGCCCCTAATAAATAAATTCACTAGAGCACAAAACAGAAGATAAAAAGCTGTGTCACTTGGCAAGATGTGTGGTTTTTAAAATGTCACCATGTTTGCTCTATGTGGGAGCAGCAGGTTTGATTGTACAGATCTAAAAGAAAGTTTAGCCTATTACTAGTGGTCATTGGCTGTTCCCACTGCTAAAGAAGTCGTTATAGAGGTAAGGAATAAAGGAATAATTAATACTTAATTAACATTTGGATAAGGTTGATCTCTATAGTTTTGTGGTACTGGTTGAGAGCCCACCTGGAGTGCTGCAACCAGCTTGGGAGTCCTCAGCACAGACCCTGTTGGAGTGAGTCCAGGTGAGGCCATGAAGGTGATCAGAGGGCTGGAGCACCTCTCCTGTGGAGACAGGCTGAGGGAGCTGGGGTTGTTCAGCCTGGAGAGGAGAAGGCTCTAGGAAGACCTTGTAGTACCTTCCAATACCTAAAGAGTTGGAGAGGGACTTTTTACAACGGAGTACAGTGACAGGACAAGGGGGGGTGGCTTTAAATTGAAAAAGGGCAGGTTTAGATCTGATATTAGGAAAAAATTCTTTACTGTGAGGGTGATGAGGCACTGGCACAAATTGCCCAGAGAATGCCTATGTGTTAAAGTGCACATAAAAAAAAAAAAAAAAGAAGACAAATAGAGCATAGATTTGAAATAACTCAACACAAAGGAATTTCCCAAAATGGTAGTGTTGTCCAATTGTCCTGCTGTCTGATGGCTGAGCTATCTAAATGGAAGAGGAATATGCTAACATAAATTGTCTCTTTGGACATAGCTTTGCATGCTCTGTTGGAAGAAGTTTTCACTACGTAATTTCTAGTTGGTCACAGACCAGATGGTTAAAACTTCATAAAAGGTAATTGTCTACATTCTTTATGGCCTCTTACTTTCAGGACTCCAAACAGTTTTGAAGAGACTGAGGGTGGCTAAATCTACCCACATCCCCAACTGGTTTAGCACCAGTCTCTTCTACCCCTCGGTTCTGCTCATTTGACCATCTTGTTATCCCCTGTGCTACAGGGAGCCCTTTACACTCAACCATACAGAAAAAACTATTGGAAAAGGAACAAAAAATAACAAAAACGTACTGAAAATGTAGAATTATGCTTTGGCCCTAAATCTGGAGCATCTAAGAAATGCTCCAGACCATTAAGTACACGATGAACTATCCAGGGTCCATCTGGCTGGAGAAGAACTCAACAAGCAGATGATTTATAGGCTGAAGAGCTCGCTGAAGTTTGCCCTTGCTGGAGCCTTGAGCGCATTTTTGCCTTTAGGTGTCACTGCTCACCTGCACGGTGCGTCCTCCTCGCTGAAGGGAGCTGTGCCTGTGTCACACCAGCCGAGTGAAGAAAAATTCCAAGGCTGCTCTGTTGCTACAGCTCTGCAATACCACATTCAGAGGAGCAAGACGAGTGCAACATTAAACTGAGATGAGGGGTCTGATCTAACACAGAGCAGGAGCCGGGACAACCATGGTTGCCTTCCTTCAGTAACACTGCACATTCTGATTTTTAATTTTTTTTTTCCCCTCCCCAGTTGCTGGATGCTCCTCTGAATTGGTTGCAACACAGTGCAAATTTGATGTACAGTCACAGTCCTGCTGGATTTAGAGTCACACAACAGTGGTAGTAAATTTTTTGCAGCATGTGTGTGTGATAACTGCTTAGAAATCCAACACTAAAAGTGCTGGACAGCTTGGTGGTCCTGTCAGTTTGTTCATGCTCATAATTATGGCCAAGAAGGAAAATTAAAGCAGCCTTCATGTATTTCAGAAATCACGTGACAATGTTGGCAGATGAATTATTTCAGCGGTGCATGCTGTAATTTGTTGTGTCCACTAACCCTGTCTTGTGCTCGTGACAAAATGTCAGAAAGCTAAAATTGGTGAGTACTACAGTGCTGAAACCTGACCAGCATTGTCCCACCGACCCACCTGCAGTCAGCAGCATGGTATTGTGTTGCAGTGTTGTTCAAGATGTTACTTTTGTCCTTTCTGACAAAAAACCATGGGAGTTCTGCACTTTGCCAAAAATTTGTGTTTTCCTTTATGCAGAGAATCGTAATAATCCTTCAACTAGCTGGCATTGCAGAAAGACATGACTAAAACCCTCAGAGTACTCCTGCTCTGAGAACATAGGTGTACTTTCTGATCTGTTACATGGCCTTAGGCTTTTGAAAATGAATTTGGACAATGTTCTGACTGCTTGGAACTCTGAAATCAGTGGTATTCAGACATTAGGTTTGATTTCTGGACTATTTCTCACAATGCTCATTGATTTTAAAACAAGAGCTTCATCCTTTAGTCCACTCGGTGGCATGCTGGACCTTACAGTACTTCTAATTTTACTGAAGGGAGCTTTTGCCCATACTCTGAATTTATCTGAGTTCAAATCCTGTTAAATCTGAATTAAGGCTGACATTAAGAAAGTGTCTCCACTCCTCCCTGGACACCCATATCAACAAATCTTTACCTGAAAGGCAGACTGCTCCCTGGAAAACAGATGTGGGGTAGGCACATTTAACAGCACCCTGTGGTGACATACCTCCAGGACTTTCACTGTTAGGGCACCCTGGATAATTATTCATATTAAAAAAAGAGAAGAAAATCAACAAATGAACATTTATTCTAGCTGTGATTTAGCATTCTGATGATACACTTGAAACATATCTTTTTCCTTCTAAGATGATGCAACTGAACTGAAAAGATAAGACTATTCTAAGAGCAGGGATATCATCTAGAGAATGCTGAGGACAAATCCATCAAAGCATAAGCATAAATGTATCTTCCAAGGCAAAAAATTCAGAGGTAATCTTTCTGAACATTTGTTGATGGCAAATCAAGACTCAAAGACATTTTTATAGTATCTGCCATCAATTTGTTAATTATATCAGCTTAATCTTGTAACATCAGACATGTCTTTACCTAGCTGGCGTTAACAGCAGAAAGGGGTCTTTGTACAGCTTTTTACCTCATCTACACCTTAAGCTATTAACTGTTCTGGAAAATAGGAAGGGTATTTTGTTGCATCAGCTACTTCTTTGTAATTTCTGCCTCGTGGGTTTGTAAGTATCAAAACTAATTTCCCTTATTCTCCTCTGATAGATGAGGAGTGGAGTAGGGAATAGCTTCACACATTTTAAATTTATTTAGCCTGGAGGAATGCTAAATGCCCCCATTGTTAGTGCCAGGCTTATGATGCAAGAAAGGCTAAAATCTTCCAGACAGCAACAACCAACCATTCCCCATAATGGGACTTACTTAACAAAAGCCCCAGTCTGTCCATTAAATAGACATATTCAGAAAGAGAGCTGTTTTATCCAGCACCCTAATTCCTGTTTCGTATATAAGGGCTCCTGGAATGGGGCAGAACATCATATGGAAGCATCAGGAGACAAACAACACTTACCTCTTCCCAGCAGTCAATTTCAAAATAAGACAAATACATTAGGAAATTTGAATTAATTTACCAGCTAAACCTTCTCCCTGGCTCCTTCCATTAGACAGGAAATCATGTTTTCTTGGAGGCAGAGCAGTTCTGCAATTCAGGCTCTGAGCGATGCCATTAACAGAGGGGCTGGGAGGGCATGTTGAAAAGCAACAAAAGTGTCTGTGTGTACTCGAAGAGAGTCGCAGGCACCGAGCAGTGGATGGAGCCCACAGAATCATTGCTTTCTAAGCAATAAAACAATAAAAACTGAACAGCCTTCAGCAGAGGGTTCCGCAGGAGAAGCAAAGCTTCACGTCTGCCATCAAGGCAGAAAGCAAGTGCCACGTGCAGATCTCACAGCCGCGCTCACCGTGAGGGCACTGTGGGCCGGGCTCAGGGCACCCGCTCGGGCCTCGCAGCACAGCGGTAAATGCTCATCGGCCGGAGCCCGGGCTTGCTCACTGACCTTCATCCCGTGGGTTTGCCTCAAGCAGAGAGGGAGGGAGGGGGGGTTTAGCAGAGGCACTTTGATCCCCTTCCACACAGACGATTCCATCGACCAGCCGCAGCCCTCGGCGTGCAGCACGCACGGCCTCGCGCCGCACGCGGGGCGTTCAGGCCGTCACACGAGCTCGTGGGGAGCTAAATCGCAGTTACGGCTTCAGATCTGGATTCAGCGATGTATAAATCACTGAAATACGGCCGTAAAAATTGAGACTCCTGCTAAGGGCAAACCTCTCAAAAAAAAGATGACTCTTCAATTGTTTCAAAAAGTACCCAGTGAAACAAAAATCTGGTCCCTATATGAAATGGGTCCCCCTGTTTTGCAGCAAGAATCACAAAGCCAAAATTCCCCAGCCACTGGAAATCAGAGGTTTCTATTAGATGGTGTAGCTTGGCCAATCTCTGCGTATACGAACTGGGAGAAGAAAAGCAAGTCAAAACAAGAGTACTACTGTGCATAGTAGGCTTGAAACAACGTTCAAGTACCAACAGCTATAAGAATTTCTTTCCTTACAGTTCTTAAAGGTGTTTTAATTCATCCTTTTCTGCAGCTCCTGCCTTCAAATTGTTTTGGCAGAAAGCTGTTTGTGATTTTTATTTTCATCTCTATACATGATAAATCCAAATATAAAATCCTTTGTGTATTATGGTTTGACTTGCTTGGAAATGGTATGGACATAGGTAGCTTGTGCAAGAACTGAAAAATCAGCAATGTTTTGCAAATGATAGCACCTATTTGTTCCTTTTTTCATCTAGAATGAAGTGTGTTCAACTTTGTGAAAAATCAATCTCCAAATAGTAACTCTGCATTTGGTATGGGGGTTTGGGCATCGGTTTTTTTGTTTGTTTTTCTTCTGTGTTTGTTATTGTTGGCTTGATTTTGGTTTACATTTTTTGATGGGGGAAAAGATGGGAGAGGGACTAGGTTTTGCTTGGCAGATTTTCTTAATTCTCTCCAGTCTTGTTGGAACGACATTTCCCCCACCCCCTCCAATATTTTTAGGCAGTCAGCCAGAGGAATAGACTACAAAGCAACTCAAAGACAAAATGTCTGAGTCTTATGTGTCTTAAGATACCTTTACATTTCTGTAGTGCTGTAAATGCTTCTTAAATGAAGCCCACCCAAAGCAGCACTGAATTCAGTAATCCTGGCAACGTCCATGTGTTTACAGCTTTATCTGTGTCCCCTAGAGAGGGCTGAAGGAAAAGAAACAAGAAGCCAGGAGAGCTGTAGGAGCATCGTTTCCACCTTCTTCATTGATACCCTTCATGCCATTCAAATAGACTCCGGAATACACTACTTTAATTAGCAAAGCTTGTTTTAAAGTAAACAACACAAACACTCCTTATAGGACAGTCACAGTCTCCCCTGCTAGACATACAGGCTTTTTGGCAAGATCACATTCAAACAGCATGAAATTCACCCATGGGCACGGTCCCGAGAAGGCCCTTGCACCTCTTTAACTTCCATTTAGCTGCTCTGGATAGGAGCGAGTGGTTTGTGGGATAAGGACAGTTTTCCTCCAAAAAAAAAAGATGGTCCAAATCCACATCTGTAAAGATCAGCAGTTTTACCACTATAAGGTCATAAAGGTGTAATATAGGCGTCATGCATAGAGTACATACCACATTTCAATTGAGTCCTGTCCCTGAGTGACTTTGAGGCCCTGTGAAAGTACAACGCACAACGCGCCTGCAATGGAGCCCCGGGTTGCTGTCTCTGCTGCGTTGTGCTCTTTCCTGGGAACACTGCAAAGTCATTCAACTGACAGGAGTCAAGACAGCAGTGAGAAGAGTATCCTCATGAGGAAGCTCTGACAGGATTCCTTTTGACACATGGGAGAACATGAGAGTCCCATCTTAGTTCAGGTAATTGCTAAACAAACAGAAATCGGAAATCATTAATGCGACATTGACCCATAAAACACTGATCACCGAGGCCCTGTTCTCCCCTGTGCCCCACACAGGGAACAACAGATGCTCAGAGTAAAAAGGGTAAGAACAAAACAGTATGGAAATAATGGTGGTTCCTTAACAAATGTTGTACTGTAGTCCACTTATGCTGACTGACACCGGTTGTTCTTTTCAGTTATAACTGCGCAACAAAATCAGACATGTCTCATCTTCCAGTCTTGATACTGAGCTGTTGCTGTTGTTGATTTTCTTTTGTTGGTCAAGTTATTTAGTTTTTCTTTTTTTTTTTCTTTTTTTTTTCTTTTTCTCTTTTTTTTTGGTTTCTTTTTGTTTACATCTACGTTTATCAACACTGATACATTACAGATCTTGTTAGTTATACTTTGAAGTCTGATCATGCAGAACTACAGGCAGGTGCAACTTAGATCTTATTACAGGATGGACATGGCAAGGTGAACAGTTGTTTTTGCTAGTTAAGATCTGGAGCTTTGTTACTGTTGTGGCTTAATGTATACTGGCCATAAGTCCCACTTACCCAATTTACTAAATATACATGATTCTATATGTACACTGAAACTTCCAGCACCCTCCTTTATCAGCGTGTGACTGACTCAGGAGAAGGTCAGAGGTCACCCATATTTAGGCAAACAGCGGCCTTATTGTAAAAGATTTTAACAGAAATAGTGTGTTGGATTATTACATATTAGTTACAGAGGAAGGAAGAAAATAAATCCATACAACTATTTACATTATAAATATCTTGCTTTCCAGAAGACAAGAATGGCCCTGTTCAGTGAAAATTAGCAAAAGAGACCTGTCTGAAATGATAAGCATGGTAAGGATACATTAATTTCCCAAATTGACTGTGTCTTCCTTCAATATGTGCTTTTCAGCTTTTCCCTCTCAAGTAAAAAGGCACCATTAGCCTCAGTTGAAGATTTTCAACATTCTTTTGTCGAATCAAACTCTCTTTAAAACTCAAACTTGCCATAGGTCAATGAGCCTGGACATACATTAAGTTAAACATTTCACCTCTTGCAATCAATAGTTGATTAAAAAAACCCAAACCAACAACAAAAACGAAAAAAAAATCAGGCGACACTGGCAAGTTCCTAATACACTAAGCAGATTCCACTAAATTCCACTGGACAGGTCTGTTTTCCAGCTCATTGGTGAAGATGACACATTCACCATTCTCCTGCGTCCCCCAAGCATCTTACTAATTAAGACATTACATATTCATATAATATTCAAACCTACTGCACAATGATTTTCTTTTGTGTGTGTGTGTGTGTGTTTGTGTGTGAAAAAGATCACCTTGAGCTTGCAATTAGTTAACTGTGTTCTTTGTAAAGTGGTGGAAGTTCAAATAAGCACAGCCATCAGATTCTTGAAGATGTGTGGTTATGTTACAGTCCCTCTCTTTATCCACACTGAGAACCTGGATCAAGCATCAGTGGAACAGAGGTTCTGAAAATCCATATGTACACCCTCTCTTTCCTACACACACGTACAGAAGCAAAGAAAAAGAAAAGACTAAACATAAATTGAACCACTAGATCAGACTTTTAAAAGAAAACTAATTGTTCCCTGCAGGTTTTCTTTCATATTGCTCTCCCTGGAAGCACAGAGTTGGTTGCAAAATGCCTTTTTTGTTTGTTTGTTGGTTTTTGCATGTTTGAATGAACACAAAATTTTAAACTCTCAATAAGCGTGAAGGAAGAAATATAAATAGATCTAAATGAATAGAAATAAATAGATCTGAAACTAAAATAGCTTTTGATCCTTTGAAATACTGTGAAGCTTGCAATATATATAAGCTAGCATCGGTTAGTAGAAATTATTTTGAATTAAAATACTCCAATTTCATTTTACAATAATTTCACAGTAAAAAATTTGGGAGATTTGCTGAAAGTGACTCTCTCAGGCAGTTCTAAAAGTTACTATTAGCATGTTTTTCATGAAAAAATGAGTTGGTGGAAAAGAAATCACTGGTGCTTACTGACAAATTTAGAATACAATCTGCATCAGTTAAGTAGCACTACTTTGGGAAATGCCTAAAGGCACTGCAACAGGTCTAATTTCTTCAGTATTGTTATCCTGGACTTAGAAGGTAAAGCAATATATATGAAGATAAAGCAATATATATGAACCAAATTGCTTACAAATTTGCAAGAGTGGCATAGTGACATGATCATCTGTCTCGTGTAACCTACGGAGGCCAATCCTGGGCAGGAACTGGTGATTTCCAGAGGAAAACCATCAGTGCATTAGGGCTTAGAAAACCTGATCAGGCTTTCTGTAGCTTTGGTTTTGGGTTTTTTGTTTGGTTTTTTTTTTTGACACGCTACCATATTTGCATTCCAATTTAAGTCTGTTTTCTGTAAAGCAAGCTTGCTATGATTCATAGATCTCTTTGTGCCATGGAATTCTAGATGGGAGGGGGGGACATCAACCACAATACAATTCACATAAATCACTGTGACCAACTCAAATATCTGAATTCTCTGAAGATATATTGTAACGGAATATAGTCCAAACTCACAAGATACTATTCCAGCTACCAAGTCAGTATCTGAAGACTGTTTGCAAAAATTACCAAACATTTTGGACTGAAAACATACATAACCTTGCATCAACTTGTAGTAAATCAATACCTCGTCCTCATTTAAACTCAGCAGTGAGAAAGAAAAAGGAGGAAGGGTCTTTTAAGAGCTGTTCTGACTAGTTCTCCATCTGAAAAAAAAGCAGGGATGTTTTGCAGCAACTTTCCTCTCTACCATCTCAATGCAGCTAGTGCTCTGAGCAGTCACTGAGAGTTAATACTCCTGCCATTCTCCTCACCCTGCTGATGCCTATATACATGACTTAGGTGAGCCACTTGTGACAGAATTTCCTTGGGCATTGAGGCACTTATGATACCAAGAGGCTCTTAGGCATATTTTCAGAAATGCCAAGATGTCCAGCTGCCATTCAGGATGATGTAAGTTATGCCACTTCTGGCACAGGCTCTCTGATTGCCCCTTTAGTGCCTAAATACCTTGGAACATCTGTCATAGATCTTTGGCTTCCCAATTTCCTTCACCTCTGCAGTGGTGGCAGTAATGCTTACAACTGCAAACCTCAGAAAATTAAGTGAAAATTGTTGCCAAAGTACTATATTTAGTAACATGTTAAGCAAAAGTAGGTTTAAAAGACCAATGACAAAATTAAGGAAAGCATCTATCATTATCAAGCTGAATAAAATTTTGGAATAAAGGGGAACAGACTTAAAGAGGATGGTATCAAAACTTCTAGAATCAGAAAAAAAAGTGGTTTCCCTTAAGACAGCCTCAGAACATCATCGCTGTGATCCTTTATTCAAGAGTACGTGTGTTGTTCTAAGGTATCAGCTGACAGCACGGAATTCCTGCTACAAAGCAAAACAAAGGATGCTATTCCTGCTTGATGGTCGCTACTTCATTTTGGACATGCAAGGACCAGAATTGTAAAGAACTAATGCTTTTCTTCATCGATGGCTTTTTTTTCTAGTGTCCAATGTGGACAGCTCCAAGTCTCCTCCCCCAGACAGAGCTTCTCATGAAGGAGACTAATTTGAGGACAAAAAAAGATGCAGTAATTCTTTTAGGCCCCATTTCAGCAAGGCACTTGAGCACATGCTGATGTCGATCACTGCTGAGCAAAGGACATAAGCACACACTAGTTAAATTTTGGTAAGCATCCTACAGCCTCCATGAGATGTTTGAACAAGCACTGGTGCTTAGCAGGATCAGGGAATAAAGCTGATTGTGTAACTCCTGTGTTGTGAGTCCATTCAGCGCCGACCAAAGGACACCTTCTGTGTGACTGCTTCTCCACCCTGCACTCATGGACCCAAACAAGACTGAATTATACCATGGGACTAAGAGTACAGTTTTTGGCTTCAAGAGATGAAACATGGGAGGTCTACAAGTCTCCATCTACTACAAATGGCTTCTCTTCTATTGCCTCTGCCACATCTCCATATTATCACTGGCAATGAACTGGGATTACTCCAAGGTTCTACAGTCTACACTGGTGATATTTTTGCAGTTTCTCTTACACACAGCTTTGCCTCGATGAGACTCAGCTTGGTTTGTTTAAATAACACACCCAAATGGTGCACACTAAGGAATGTAAAGTAGATACTAGTTACCTGAATATTATTAATATGTATCTATGGTGAATTAAATCTGGAGGTGATATATTTAATTATTGCTAAGAAGTCACCCTTGGTGTTATTGCCTACATACCTACAGAGCTTTGCTGTTAACCTTTCAATACTATTGTGATCATTGGCTTTGGAGTGAGACTTAAATCACTCAATAATGACCTGATGTTTCATGGCTTAAGAGAGAATATTGCTAATTATATTTAGCAGTAGTAAATTATTGCTTTTAAAATTACTGCTCTGAGTTTTTAGAACATTAACAACCTAATTTTATTCTCAAAAAAAAAATTAATAAAAATCTACCAAAAATATAACCAGGGAAAAAGTCCCACTTGCTACAGCAATTCTGATACAGCTCAGACTTACCAAGTCTGATTTTATTTTATATCCTCTTAATTTTTATCTCCCCTCCTCCCCACCATGGAGAGAAGCTTTTTTCTTCCCTTTCTTCCCTTTGAACAAAATCTGACTTGATACTCAATTTCTTTTTCCTACCACAGAATGGCAGGCTTGTAAGCCACCCAATGGAACAGTCCTATTTTGGTAGAGTTTTGAATACAAAAGAATTAGTGAATTTAAAATATCCACTAACATAGTCTAAGCAGTTTCTCTCTCTGACATTTGGAAAAGCATTAAAGAAGGATTTAGCTCATTTCAGTTTACATGGCACACTTTGGTAAAAGGACAGATGACTCAGATTTTAGTTAATTTCCAACTCAGATAACGATAACCTTGCAGTGGAAAATGCCAATTGCTGTTTTGGCTGGAAAAATATTCGGTTGTTCTGACATTCTGCATGGAGTTTTGTCATTCTCTAGTAAAAACACTTGCTGTTACTTACCACGGGAAATCCTCTGTTTTATTACCTGGCAAATTCAATTTGATATTCAGTCACTGTTGGGTTCTTCAGAACTTGTCCAAACTGCCCAAGACCCCTGGCCGTGACCCTTCCAGCCCAGCGCATGAGCTGATTGGCAACCTTGGCTGTTGCTTAGAATATAGGGAAACTATATGCACTCTGTGGTTCTTTTCCACGTAACACAGCTGCTAAAACTTCCTGGGGAATCCAGTGATTTGTCATGAGGAAATGAACAGCCAAAGCACCCAGAGAAGGCCTTTTCTCTGAGTAGCAGAAGTGCCTGCAAGGGAATGATGAAAAGGGAAAACAACCTCTAAGCTGCAAACACACACTGAGAGGGAGTAGGCTGCAAATATCCTTTCTCTGTCTAACCTAATAAAGATCTAGACATAAAATAAAAATAAGGTGGTGCATGTTCTTTTGATCATGATCTGCTCATTCCCCAACCCTATCATACCCTCTAATTTACAAACATACATGTAATTCAAAATAGCGAGCCTAACTATGACCTAAGATGATAACTCACTTAACATTGACAGGAAACGTTGCTTACTGATACCTTTCTGGGCTCAGACATGCATAAAAACCCTTCATCCTTGTTCCCTGTAGCTTGCAAAGATACATGTGCTTCCTTCTAACCCGGTCTCAGCTTGGCATATCTGCTCTAAAAATCAGAACAACAAGTCTTAACATTCACAAACTAACATTTTTCTATGAAGCTCTGCGGCTTCTTCTTTCAATAAAACTGGTTATTATTTCAAAATATATATACAACTCTCAGCAGAAATTTGGTGCTACATCTTCAAGTGTCTGAGGGAGCCACAGTTCTGTGTGGTTATTTACACTTCCACAAGTCCTCATACAGTATATGCAACCTCATCAATGAGCAAACAGAGAGAATATGTACTGTAATACCCCACGTGTAGTTAAGCAGTTCGCCTGGAATGGGCCGTTTATAGTTGTGGAGTGCACACTAAGTGCCTGTGCAGATGTGCAGGCGCACAGCTGCATGCACTGCCAGGATGCTGTTGGCACGTGCGTGTATGTGCTGTTTGTGTGTGAGGAAAAATGCATGGAGATCCCTGCCTGCCTCGCCGGGCAGGCGGCAGAACAGAGAGTGAAGGCAGACACACACTCGGATGGTGGAGCGTGGCTACTGCACACCTTGTCATGCCAGAGTGAAAAAGACAGTTGCAGGTTGTTGGTTTTGCAGCCATTCATTTTACATCTTGTGGGGAGGGGGGGTAAAAAAAAGGATTTCTTCAGTTCCTTTTTTTCTTTTCCCCCCCAGTAAGCATCACTGGAAGAAGACCAAAGCAGAGCAACTATAAGTTAAATATACACTTGAGCTTAGCTGCATTACATAACTCTGTAGGAGAAGCAGGCTGAAAAGATTTGTTTGTTTGTTTGTTTGACTTAAATCTTTGTATTTTATTTCTCTTTCTTTTCATCTCTTAGCTCCCGTAATTTTTCCTCCTAGGTTCCATCATCCTCTGAAGAACGCTGGGTTTCGCAGGCAGGCGGCTAGTCACCTGCAACAACCGAGGGGTCCCGCAGAAGCTTCCAGGCTGCTGTCCGTGTCAGACGCCAGGGTTTGATCCGTGGACATGGATGAGATGTCATTGACAGATGAGGATGGAGGGAGGCTCTCACTGCTGTTCACTGCTGCACCTGTGCTACGAAAACGAACACCAACGTGATTAAACCCGAAACCCCAGGATGTGTCGCGCGTTAGAAAGCAAAGGGTTCTTACCTTGTGGTACACAGACTGTTTTACAGAGTGGCAAACATTAGCAGAAAATGGGCCACACAAACTATAGACATTGGGTAATATTAAATATCTTTCCAGGGAATTCTCTCCCTCAACAGTCTGCTTTGAAAAGTTATAGCTCATACAGTGTTTGTCACCCCACTTCGTTCTAGCATTCTTGGAGTTCCAAAACACCCAGCAGTCAGAGGCATGCTAGGATCATACAATGTTTGATCAACACAAAACCAGACCCAACCTATTCCTACATATTCTTCTCATAAATTTCCAGTTTTCTTATTGGCAGTCTAATAGAGTGGGTGGGATCAAATCACCCAGTGGCAATGCAGAGTGGTTTCTTTCCCTTAGCTAAGGACTGGGGGACTAAGCCCAGGATTTTTGTACATCCAAGTTTACCTTGCCTCTCTAAAATTACGATGGTACCAGATATCATGCAAAAAAATCACTTTTACTTCATGAAATGAAGAATAAACCTTCCTGAGATTATCATTAATGCAATTGAACATTTATCACATCCCTGAATGTTATCAGGAAGTATCTGTCCAATAAATTCAGACAACTGAATGACAAATACAGAGCCATATAAAGAATGTATTTATCATGCACCTATGACTACTCAACTGTTACTCCCCATTAACCTCAGCTCAAACCAAAATTCTCAGAGTAGCAAAAACCTGTTTGATTGGTATTTTTTTTCCACTGAACTTTCAGGCGATGTTTTTTTTGTGCTCTTTATACCAAAATTATCACTGTCTTCAGTTTGAGAGAGATACATTAATTTCCTTTAAATACTCATGACAATAAAATGTGTGATTTTGTATGTTCTTGCATAGCTGGAAATTACAGCTAGTCAGGTGACACAGGTCTTTGCTCTGCAGATAGATGTCATTTCATTCTACTGTCTGAAATGTTTTAACAGCCAACTTTTACAGACTTTGATTTCCACCAAATGGCTAGAAATTAACATCTATTATCTAGTAAAACTACAAAACTCATATATACCTAATACAGAGATTAACAGCTATCTCTACAGCCTAGGCAAAATATATGATGCTATGGGCAAAAGGAAAGGATTTCTGTCACCTTCCAGTTTGCAATAAAAACTTTACTTTGAGAAAACAAGCCACCACACCATACCTCCAACCACTATTCTATATTCCTCAACTTTTTCTTCCCTTTATACACATCCACTGTAAATATGCACAAACCAGAGACAGATACGCTCACATTCAGAGCTCCAGATGGGAACTGCTTTCTGCTGTTATAGTACTACATTATGGCATCAGAACCAACCTTAAATTAATTTACTGTCCTGATACATTTGGAAAATAAAATAGTTAATTTTGTAAGTGCTGCAAAAAGACACAGCAATCTTAACAAAGTCTGACTGGTGACTGCAGACAGCAATCATCCATTCTCTCTGACAGAAAACATGTTTTTCAAAGAGTTATTTACATGTACCTCATCATCCAGTACAATACTGTTACTTCATGTTTACATGTTACTTAATCATGTGGCATTTTATGAAAATACTAATCAGTCAATACAAGTGCATTCATCTATGTGTAATCTAAATATGACTGAATTCATTGCTATTACTGACTAAAAAATATATTACGTTTCTAAATGTTTACCATGCTGGGCAGAAGCCTGCCATTAAATCATGGATACTGTCCTAAGAATCAAATGGAAAGAATTCCAGTAGGAATTTTGATCAATCTGTTGCTGTGCAGATATCTTTGATGGGCATGCACTCAACTTAGCTAGGCAAAATATCTGAAGAAGTAGCTGCAGAAATTGTACAGGTGAAGATTTTGTTATGCTCTGTCTGATTCAGCACCACTGAATTCAATAAACCCTGCTATGCTCTTCTCAGCAAGTATCGATGCAGCCCGTAAGTTTCTGGAAACTGCATTTTTATGGCTATTCCCAGCTTTCAGCACAATTCCACACGGCACAAAACACAGACGTGATAGTTGCTGTTGAAGCCCCAAAGCACCCAGACTCACAGAGTATCCACAAAAATAAATGAAACCACACTAAACCTCAACGACAGCATTAAAGAGTTCAGCAGCACAAAGCAGCACTTGGGCAGTAACACTCAGAAGCCCAAACAAATCTGTCCTTGTCAGTAAGGAATGCTCCATTTGCTGTGCTCAGCACCTGCCTGGTGCTACAGCAGCTTGCTCCTGGAGGGATGTGTGCCAGGTGAGACAGTGCAAATATGACAGAGGAGCACTCAAAAGAGAAAAAGAGACACATTTATAAAGTTGCTGTTTGACTGGAAGCTTCTCGCTGGCTGCAGGATTGAGGAAAAGTGCTAAAGGTTAGAGCAGGTGAGAAACAGCTCCTGGGATCTGTTCTTGGCTCTGCCATTGACTTGACAGCTTCTCTTTTAAGGCACGCATCAGCTTGTGTGCTGTAAAGAAGGGACTCCTTCCTCAGAGGGCTCCTGGGAACTGCTATTAAATAGCACCAATGGAAGTGCCTTTGGGACTTCAGCTGTGAAATGATACAGATTTGGGGGTAAAAAAACTGAAAGGAGAACTGCAGCTTTTGCTATTTCCAAAAAAAGCCCAATGTCTGTCTTGGGGAACTGCTCAGCTTCTCATAAACTGTGTAAATAGCAACTCTTGGTATCAAGTGTCACAGAGCTTGGTAAGTCCATCAGCTGCTTAATTTAGAGTCTGCACGTGACAGAAGAGGGCTTGTAAAGGTGTCCATTAGTTCCTGGGTGATGGCACCAAAACTGTCCAAATCAGACAGCAAGTAAAAGCCAGGAAAGGAAGAATAAAAGATCCATTTTCACCTAGAAAGGGAACGCTAAAAATAAGCTGCACTAAGATCTGTGCTATTTACTATTTTCCGTACCCAGAAAGGATAAGACAGTTGAAAATGCTATATATGAAACTACAGCTGGATAGTGAAGGCTAGAAGGCTAGAGGAGAGTGTGAGAGGAGGTTAGTATGGACAGGATGTAAGTTTAATTCTAAGTAATCTACAGCCTTGTATTAAACTTTTTTTGAAAACACTGCTGTTTGATAGCAACAGAAACACTTTTTTTGGACAGGCAGAAGTAGCCTCTGCTGGGAACGATTTTTGACACTGTTGGTTTTGTTCATTGGACATAAGCATGAGGGGCAGGTACTTGAGTTTCCAAGCTTATATGTCGTACTAACCAATTCTTCACGCAACAAGAGATTGACACCCTGATACACAGGCACTCTAAGTGGCTCTGTCAATGGGCAATTATTATCCCTCATGCTGTCAGCTTCAGCAGTCTCCCCCAAAACTCTGATCAAGTAATCATGGAAACTAATCTCCAGCTTGCTTGCTATGATTATTGATAGAGCACTAAATCTCAGCTTTCTGAATTCTTGCCAAGAACACCAGCCAACGAGTCATGTGTGTGTAGAGTCTCTCTCATTTTCCTTATGCTCAGAACTGGTGTTTTACCTCTTTCTTCCAGCATTTCATGCAGCTGAAAATTTAAATCAGGCACACAAAGTGAAGAAAAACAGGAAATCTACTGTTTCATGAAACAGCCTCATCTGAGAGCAATTTTTAAATAGTTGCTGAATTTGTTGGTGCCTTACATTCAAAAAACAGACAAAGGGAAACAGCAGAAGAAATACAGGTAGAAAAATGACAATTTTGTATGTTTGAAAATGTTTTACATAAACAATAAAAACCTTCCACATAGCAAAAATGGAATATGAAATACATAAAGAAATCCTTGGGTGCTTAATTCCTTAAACAAGCAACTACAGTGTTTCTTGATCATAAATCAGCCTGCAACCACAATTTGCAAGGGAGAAAAATTTAGGAATGAGGATTTATCAGATAATTTTTAGGGCCCCAGATTTCTTTTCAGTGGTGGCACCGTAGTTTGGTAAATTAAATCTGCAAGCTCTTTACTTTGTCTGCTACTTGGCAAGAACACAGTGGATTGTTTCCAAAATATTACTTCATCCATGTCAAAATCCAGGTGCAGGGCTTGTGCTCCAATATCACCACCCATCACTTTATTAACTCCCTCCATTGTTGCTGTGTTTCCCCTTGTCCTGTCAGTTACTAGTGATGCATTCTTGTTCTAACATTACCTTAGCTCAGCAGCAAGTGAGAAATGAGAATATAAAAAAAAATATGTATCTCTGAAAATATGCAGAGAACACTGAGTTAAATGATTATACTTTGAGGAAAGGCAGTTTTACCTCTAAATACTGCTGGAACACTGTGCTCAAAACTTGTGCACTTCAAGTCTTGCAGTGAAAGTGTACCTTCACAAATAAGTATTTCTATATGCTGGCAGTCACAGCTTGCATTCATGTGAAAAGACTGCTGATGTGAATTTTCCTCAGAAAAAGTTATTTGTGATTTTTTTGTGACAGGACTTTAAGAGTCAGTGGTTGAGACCCTTCTCACTGAAGTGTCATCAAACCTTGTCAGTCAGCTGTTCTAATGTGCTTGGACTTCTGAGAGGATAGACTACCAGATTAGTACCAGACACCTACATGGGGCTGGTGTGGGGGGTCAGGTGTGCAGTGTCATGTGTCCAACAGATTGGTGCTAACATCACCAATTTTGCTTATTTCAACTAGCAAAGTATTGGTTCAGTTATCCCCCCATAAGCAGTATGAAAATATCAGTGTGAGAGAAACCTCTGCACTCACAGGAATATAATCTGTAACCACAGACAATACCAGGACAACTATCTCTCAAATAGCAAGACGACCATTTTTAAAGTATTACCATGACACTGGAGTGCAATTAATAAAGGTCAACCCATCAGAAGCACTGGGTTTCATAAAAACTTCTTAATTGGCCCACTGCAAGTGTAGCCTAAGTGCTTCAGGAATTTCCATTCTCTCTTTGCCAGTACAGAACACACATCAAAGTTATTCAATGGGGCTGAGTACCTGAAGGAGAAGGCTGTCCTTTTACTACGCCGTTTTTAGTCTTTTCTTCAGAATTCATTACTTCTTTGTAGATGAGTTCTGGAAGAGAGAATTGTGACACTTACTGACAGGGGCCAGTGCCTGTGATCAGGAACAAAACAACTACCACACAGTGCTGTAGCCCTGTCCTGAGCTCCCTAAGTCTGCCCTGCCTTGGCTTCCCAAGTCTGACAGCTCTACTCGCCTAAGACTTCTCTCTTCCATTCCCCTCCTCTCCCCTCATCTCCTTTTGGAGCTGAATTGAGACAAACGGGATTCAACCAGAGCACAAGAATTGTTTAATGCTGCACTATCTAGAAGAGAAGCAGCACAATAATACAGCTCCTTTTACTGTGGCTAAAATTCTGATGCATTGTCCTGCTGTATAGTATTCTGTTCTCCAGATGATATCCTCAGATTGCAGTGAAGCACTGGAATCCACACCTCCTGTCTTAACATAAACCTATGTAGATAATGATAGCCCTCAGAATATTTTCTATGTTTTTGCTATGTTTTTGCTACTTTGCCACTAAAATGCCCCTTCCCATGTAATTCTACACTGCAATTACCTTTCCATTCCTCGATCGTATGTTCCCTTTCATCCAGCTGTTTATCATATATCTGAGGAGGAGGCTGCAGGAAAGAAACAAAGCTCTTTAGCCCATTGTCTGTTATATTGTAAATAATTAGGAGTAATTACTTAATTAAAGATAATTTCTCCCTCTTTGCAGTCCATCCTGTACATGCAAAAACACATGAAACACATTTGAATATTAAAGGAATTAACACTTCTAGAAGTCAACTCTTTTTGTAGAAGAAATCAACAAACTTCTCTGTTTCCATGTCTTAAACAGGAGGCATAGCTGCAGTTGAAATAAAACCCAGGTCAACAATGTCATTGTGCTTGTACTGAGCCCAGAAACTCCACACACAAATTGTTTGCACCAGCAGAGAAGTCATGTCAGAATACCAAACACCAGTCTTGATTAATTAGTAGTAATATTAACATATTAATATTTAAGTTGCTCTTTAGATTTGCTGCTATACAGACTTCCCAAAATAACTAATTTTTAAGTAAGTCTCCCTGCCACAGTTTCTAATCCACATTCCAAATTCCCAAATTTTCCAGTATATGTATGTTTAAGTAACTTTACTCCAGACAGATAGATTTCTTTTTCTTTTCTTTTTGAGTTTTTAAGATTGTGTTTCTTTTAGTTGATGGGAATGTCACAGAAGTGGCAGATCTTGGAATTTACTCAGACAAAGGCACCTAGAGTTTCAGGAGCCTGACTACCTGCTTTCATTGGGCAACTAAGCCATGTGTTCATTGCCTCTCCTGCTGTTGGCTGCCACATACAGCAGTCAAGCAAGGCAGAAGACTCCCCCCTCCTTCCTTCCACCAAGAAGCTCCAGCATCTGAGGTAAGAGTATCCAATAAAGATGGAAACAAGATCCATAACACTTTTCTTGCTCATATGTATTTCCTCTGACTTTCAACTTGGGGACATGCCATTGTGTCCCTTTCAAAACATCCTCCTATTAAATGCACATGTGCCAAGCTGTTTTCTTGAATCACTAAGAATTTAGATATTTTCTCTCAGGACTCTAACTCCATCATTCCATTAAGCCATTTGCATGCTACAAATACAACTGAAAAAGTAATAGCTCAGTGACATGATATGGACCAGGAAAATTACATGACAGCTGAACTGGACAAGTCCACTGAAAACAAGGGAAGTTTCCTCAGAGTGACATCTGCATCAGGGCTAAATATAAGGGAATTAGGTGAAGTCATGGATTGCCAAGTCTCATACCTGAGCAGGTGCTAGGGAAACACATGCCATGAGTTAAAGTGAGTGCCAGGCCTCAGCACGGGTACCTGAGGTTTTGTTATATCAGCAAGGTAAGACACAACCCTGTAAGAGTCTGAGTCTCCAGACCATTGCAGCTGTTCCTTTATTCAGCATAACAACCCTTCTCGGTCCTTTCCAGCAAATCCTGATGCCACCAAGATCAGTGCACCCTCAGTGGGGATTCTGTGTTCCTGCTGACGGTGCTGTCAGAGAGCTGAATGCTACAAGAGTACAGGGGATCCTCACCACTGACCAGTGGGGTGTGGTAAGTAAGCTCCATTCCTCCAGCTGAGCCTGCTGGGCTCCTGCTCAGCCACTCAGCCAGCTGTGGAGCATGCATTTCCTACTGGGGAAAGCAGAGAAAGCCTGCCAAGTCAAGGAAATTGGGGGGCTAGGAATTTACAGGAGCAGCAGGGGAGGCGTTTGGCTGAGCTGCAGCTGAATCACAGTGAGAGAACCACCTCTTCTCTGCCAGATGCAAAGGAAACAGGCAAACCAAGTTGGACAAGAATAGCCTGGAAGTACCTTTCTTTCTAAAAGCTTCGGGGAGAGGCCTACAAAAATCATGGGTGGGGGTAAAGTTCCTTCTACCAAGTATAAGCACTCTTTCTATACCTTCCATAGAAAAACTTGTTTTTCTCCCACACAAAAATAAGAGGATAGATTCCTTCACTACTTTGCTTCCCAAACACAAGTTGCAGAATCAAAAGGAACAAGTGATCAGATGCACGTACTTGTTCTCAATTCACAGAACCACAGAATCTTTGGCTTATTTATCTTCTAATTTATTTCAGCTACATCTTAAGCTGGGGTAATTGGCTAATAGGCAACAAGAAAATCAGCAGTAATCATTGCCTAGATGAACACATTCTGGAAGCAAAGGCACTTTCCAGGGAGAGAGCTCAGAATAGTCTCACTCGTTACCAAGCTCCTGCTTTTCTGTGGAGTCGAACAAGGGAGAGCAACCAAGCTGTCCTTCGCACACTGCAGGACGCCAGAAGCTGCACCTGCACAGCATTCTACTGCTCTGCCAGCGTTCACACTGCAGGCTTTTACTTGGGAGTTAGCAGAACCCACAGCTATAAAACACAGCTCTCGGCAGGCGTGAGAGAGCCAAGGGTAACAAATATTCAGCAGGATAGTGACAGGAATAAATCCCTGCTCTTCACAGAAGGAGGATCTGTAACCTCCAAAGCCTGTGCAGAGCGTAGTTGAATGGAGCTGTGCTGAGAGGCCAGGCCAGCACTCCACACTGGGAGACGTGAAGCTTTCCCACCAAAATTCCCTGAGCCCTCATCTTTTCATTGATTCAAGGCACAGAGGTGAGCTGAGAATAGCAAAATTATTTCAAGAATTTATTTGCCCACCATTCTTATTAATCCTAATGGGAATCATAAAGCTTAATACACTGTTACCAAGACATTGTAATCCCCTCCAGGCTGACCACTCCTTTTCTGCTAACTTGTTTGTTTTGTGGGGTTTTTTAAAACCAATTTCTAAAATTAGAGGGAGGAAAGGAGGTTTTTAAAGACAATACACAAGTATTGTGACAGCAATGGAGCAATCAGAGCAGCTGCCACACCCACGTCCCCCTGGGCACCTGATGTCAGTCTTGGTGCAAAGCATTGCCTAAAACTGACTTTGCTGCCTAAATCAAACATCTTGCAATGACTGAGTTCATAATCATTAACTTTCCATGTGGATGCAGCTGCAGTGTCATAGACGTTCTTATAAATCCTTCACACTGCACACGCCAGCTGAGAGTTACATGGTTTACTTTGTTTAGGTGTTTAAAAAAAGACTGGATGTGGCACTCAGTGCCATGGTTTAGTTGATAAGGAAGTGTTAGGTCATAGGTTGGACTTGATGATCTCCAAGGTGTTTTCCAACCTAGTTGATTCTGCGATTCTGTAGGTCTCAGAAAAAGTATAGAGTTCAACTAGCATTAAATCAAGGCAGGGAGTGGATCAATCCTATGGGTGGCAGCATCTAGCTTCAGTTTAATGCAGCCATTTTCTCCCCAAACCAGATTGATCTGTAAGCATTTGCATTGGCAACAGTAACAAAGAATAGAATCTATTTTTGGATATGGATGCTAAGGAATGAATTATATTTTTTTCTTGTAGATACTAAAAAGCCCCTTGTTGTTTCAATGGGTCTTGGCTTTTCCATTTTACAAATTGATTTTCAAAATATTTTTGCATTAAATGTAACATTCATTGAACATAACAAAAATTACCAAAAAAAACCCAACAGAAAATATCCACAGGGATCTCTTTCTGGAAAAAAAAAAGCAAAAAAAAAAAAAAAAAGCAAATCAAACAAACAAATAAGGAAAACCAATCAAAAAACAAACCAAAAAGCGAAAGACACAAAAGGCAGGGGAGGTTTATGTGGTCAGAAAAACAGCAGGAGACTACTGGATTTGTTAAATACCATTCTAGTGTCCAGGGAGGGGAAGCTTTTCACTAGAGAAAAAAGCAAAACATGTTGAAGGTGATGTATTCTCACTTTCCCAGAGCAACACAGATTGGTTTGTATGTCACTGCTAGAAAGCAAAGGGAATGGGCTGAAGCTCACACTTGAGCAAATCCTGCCATCTCTGTCCCTGCCTCTGCAGAGCTAGTGCCAGCACAGTGGAGACCTTGGGATGAGCTGTTTTTAGAAAGCTTGGCACAGCAAGGCCTGAGTCTGCATCTGTTCCCAGAATCGCAGGGTCCGGAGCAGCAGTTGCAGAGCGGCACAACAAGGCAGCGATGGAATTAGCAGGATAATGCAGATGAAAGAGCGATGGGAGGCTGCAAAAATTAATGGTGTGAGGTTAAACATTTCAGTAAATAGCTTAGATCCTCATAACAAGTGAATATAAAAATTCCTTGGTGTTTTGCTACAACCTAATTGTGTTACTGACACCATTTATATACTTATTTTTGCAGTGCAAGCCCAAGTACACCAGCGTGCTTGTCACCAGAGGTCTGGCATCTCTTCATCTACAAAGTGCTTGGAATTTCGCCCTGTATTGCCAAGGGATTCCACAGTGGGCTAGGTATGATCCCAGCTATGGATATGGAAGAAGAGATGACTCTGGGCCCATTTGCTCCTTGGAGTTTCTGCAGAGGCTTTTGGAAAACTCCACACATAATATGCATCAATGAAACTGCAGACTGAGCTGTTTGTGAACAGCTGGACTGTAAGGATGCCATGCAGCAGGAGTCAAAATTACTCGGCTACACACAGATGACTGAACAGCTTGCAGATACAACAAGCAAGCTGGAAAAAGATTAGGTTTGGTTCAAAAAAGAAAAAGAAGAAAAGAAATGCCTCTTTCTTCTCTAACCACTCCTCCTCACTGACATTAACAAAGATTTTTGTAGAAGCTGTGTTTGGCTTCCATAATCAATCAGCTATAAATGGATAGATGTTGTTGACTAGAGGAAGTATCTGTGCCTGTGCACAAAGCAGAGCTGCACACTTCTTTTATGAGACAGCAGATGCACATCATCAATCTCTAAGCAGAAAACCAAGCCCTGTAACTGAGTGCTAAAAAATGTGGCAGCTCATCGAAGACTTTTGATACAACGTCTATATACGGAGAGCTGAGCAAGAGAAAAGAACACCAGAAAAGATGCACAACCTGACAGCCTTGCTTCTGTCATGTAGTGAAGGTGACACCTTCTTTGCAGTGTGTTTGCCAAGGCCACAGAGCTCTCCAAAGTGCTTCTCCATCATAATGGACGCTTAGCACTCACAGGTAAAAGAAGAGGTGGGTGATTTTTTGGGTTATTTTTCTTCTGACAAACTATGAACCTTGAAATTCATTTAAACAAATTGTAATTAACAGCTAGTCATAGATAGTTTATATAGGGCTAAGACAATACAGCAGCAGTTTCTGTCCTGGACCTCAGACTGAGAACCATAAACCAAGTTCTTTTCATTAGCAACACTGGAAATAGCATCACATTAATAGAAGGTAACACACAGATTGGCACGCACAGAAAAATGAACAATAATTCACAACTCAGCCCCCTGTGGATGGTCCTAGATGCAGAAATACTCCAGTGAAATATAAATCCTATGAAAATAAAACCAGGAATGAAAACTGTGTGAGTTACAGTGACTAAAACCCCACGAAATCTATCACTGCTGTAAAATTCTGTCAACATAGAGAAATGCTTAAAAGGAATATTTTTAACACCTGATCTTTCTGTTTCACAGAAATCTCTCTTCTAATGGATGGCATATATCAGATAACAAACACTAACTGCAGGTACAGGAAAGTCCAAGAGAAATTTTGAAACCAGTTAACAGAAAACTTCATATAATAATCCACAGCAAATTTTGTTACTAGATTTGTTCCCATGAAATGGAACAAGTTTTCCCAAGTAGGAATCAATATGAGATCACACATATGTTCAAAAGGTTCCAAAATGGAATCCAATATAACATGAAGGGTTTCTTCAAACATATCAATAACAAAAGGAAAAACTTTACTGTGCTAAGGAACATGTCTAGGAATCCATTTTATTCACAATTTGATCATTTCAGGATAAAACCCAGTGACCTGCGAACAGGCATAAACATTAGGGTAGATATGAAAAATTAAACATCAGATTTGGGATTTTTTCACAAATCATCTCAATGAAGGGTGAGAATGTATAGCAGCTTCAAGAAAAAAGGCAGCTGTGTAATTGAAAACAGTCTCAAGCATGGCTTTTTCAGACAGGAAAACAGAGAAGCTAATATATCATCAGGGAGATACTGAGATTATCTACAATAAACAGGGTAGTCTGCATGTAGAGGCAAGAGATACTGGAAAACTCTCCTAAAAATAGAAGAAGAGCAATTTGAGGGAGAAAAGGTATCATGTGTGCCATTTATTTATATAATAGTCCAAATGCTGTTATATAGGTAAAGTAAATATCCTAAAATGAAAGTAATAAACATAATATTTGTTTAAAAGTGGATCTGAGACCGTTTCTGCATAAAGCTTCCAGGAAAGAGTCTTGAACGGAAGAATAAAACAGAGAAGTAAGGTCTGTAAGTTCCCATTCTGATTTTACAACAGATTTCCTGTGTAATATTAGTAAATAATATGTGAACTCTTGTTTCCCCACATTTAAATTAGGTGTGACGATTGGTAACAGATTTTAACAGTTCCTAAAATCTTGGGAATTCCACACAACCCAAGCCATACATTATCTGCGGTTTTTTAAAACACATTTTTTAGTTGTCCTTGGCTGAATACAGAAATTATCTTAACTGTAACACTATTCAAAATAATTTCAGAACAGTGGTGTATATGCTCTGGAGAACCTAACACTGCGACTTTTATCAGAGATACTGTGGCAAGCTGAGTGTGCTTAAAAGAACCTGGCCAACTACCTACGTTAGACATAAGAATTCCCTCTAAATCCCCAATGCACAGGTAAGCTCAAAAGCTGTGCAAGGCCCGTTTCCAGCTGTGAGCATGATGCTGTTTCAGGGCTGTTGAGGGCTTTGGCTGTGGTTTGTTTCATACAGAAGTTGTGTGGCAGAGCCACAGCACTGTCTGAGTAACCTCCTGCGGTTGGTGAGTAGCAAGTCCCACATCTAATAACAGCTCGTCTTCCTCTCTGTGTCAGGGAATCACACTTGGCATTTAGGGCCACCCAGAAGAGTTTAATGCTGGGACACATTGCGGGGGAACGGGTATTGCATTCCTACCACTTCCCATTTGTGCACCGTGTTTGCCCATTAGAACGAGACATAATAGTTTTATTGTCCCCACACAGTCTCTGAAAGACCATAAACTTATAATAGACTTATGAAAAGGGACTGTAACTGTCTCACTAGTCTGCTTTTTAACTGGGTAGGGCTGTTTTATCTGTTTCCCTCACATTTACAATGCTGTAAATCTGGGCAGACACAGAGAATTGTTACCTCCGGGTTAAACTTTGACACCAAATTCTCTGCTTATTCCCTGAGCTGGCTTCAGTGCTCTTCATCATCTTCTCCAGCCCATGCTGACATTTAATGACATCGCAACAGCTCACTTCAGAATTCCTGTCGCATTAAATGCTTTCAGGTAGCTGTCCTCTCGTGCTTCTGAAGGAAATGGACGCTGTACAACAGATGCCTGGCTGCTTTTGATGAAGCCATTTACCAAGGAGAAGGAGGAATCTAACTAGACAGCAAAAGTTACCTAATCCCCCCTCCCCAGTACTATACTGGCTGAAAATGCCATCCTATTTAATACCTCTGTATCCTAATTTCTATGTTATCCCCACTGTACAGGATTACTGATAGTGGGAGGAACGCTGTCACATGTTACGATACGGGAGGAGAACTTAAAAAAACCCCAAAACACCCCACTACCGAACCTTTAGCTACCTGATGAAAGACTTCAGTCTGTGTAAAAGTGCTTACCAAGTGTTACCAGAAAAAAGAGTGCAGTGAACGTGGGCAGATACAACACACTGCAAGCTTCTAAATCCCAGTGGAGAAACCAGGAAAAACAGTGAGAAGTGAAGCACTATGCAAGTGACCAAGCACAACTCTGTCCCTAATTTTCCCATTGCTTTCTTGTCAGGTTCCCTGGCTGCATATTTGCAGGGCAGTCTGTGAAAAAGCAAGGTTGCTTCACAGAGCCTCATCATGCTGCAAATCTAACATTGATGAGCCACATAGCCATTTTTTAGGCTTTGAAATGTCATTCAAACACTACTTCTTTGTTCAGGTGGACCCCATTATAACTTCTGTGGTTTTGTTCAGTATAGACAAATTCACAGAGTCAGATTACTAAGTGAATGAGCAAAAAGTATCTACCTCTCAAACAGCTAATTTGTTGGATGTTTTTAGATGCCTACTAACCCCCACCCCTGCTATAAATTTGGCAAGATCTAACAAAAATACATGAGACAAATATTTCCCCATTGCCCATGGCATGCTTCATGCATGGCATTAGGAAGTATTTACTGAGTTTGATCCTAACTCTTCTGCAACTGTAACAGGGCAGATATCTCAGTGGAGTACTTGCTGGAGAACACTCTTCTGAGCAAGAACAGAAAGCCACCAATCTCCCACAAATATTTTTTTCTGTAAGTTTTCTCCAGAAAATAATTAGTAAGTGATTCATAGCTAACCACTGAAGGTGTGTCAGCATGAACAGATGGATATTTATATTTTAATAAATTGTTCATCGCAAAAAGAAAGTCTTCCAATTCAATTTTCCCTCTGAAAATGAGACGGGAAAACTAAGCCATATAAAGCTTATAAAGCCTCTGAAAAAATCCCATGTGCTGGAAATTTGATGGGGGTTTGAGCATTCCATTTACTTTTGAAGTTTACTGCATCTTCAAGAACACAGACTGAATTGGAGCATATCACTAAACCGCAGCGATTTTATTTTACGAGGTCTTAGTTTCCTATGGTGTCTAAGTAAGATTTCTACACCTGTTTTCATACATTTCATACAGTATTACAGAGCACCTCTCTGAATTTACACCTATACCCTTTATACCATACCATGTCACTGAAGTGCCGACAGATTGCACTTATCCTTGTTAACACTAGCCTCACCAAAATATACAGGGAGGTGTCTAGAGCGTGACAGGATTATAAGAAAAAATCCATTTCTGTTTGCACACGGTGTACATGATACTGTACATTGAACCATAGCCCAGGAAAACACGTGAGCCTCCGCTTCATTTTACAGAAGAATTTATGTCTTGCTAAGATTTTTCTGAATCCTTACTCCAGGATTTTTTTTTTTCCAGAATCCCGACTATTGTTTTGCTTAATTCTCTTCCTCTCTACATATATCCTTGAACACAAACAGAAAAAGTGATGTTTGCTGTCTTCCACAGGGAAAGGTTTGGAAAGAAAGATAGTAGCTTTTGCCAGATTGAGGTCTATAGCTAAAAAGGTGAGCTACTGGGTTCAAAATCCTTTCTAGAAGAAAGCAGAAAATGGCTTCATATGCTTGAAGTGCTTTTGTTCCTCCCATCTATTATCAGTTAATCTAATAAAGAGAGATGTCCTGTCCCTACAGATCTCATTTCTCATCAATCCCCAGACCACCACAGCCCCAGCATTGTTTCTTAAAAGGATGCTCATTATCGTGCTGCTGTAAAGCAGCAGGAATCCCTGAATCACACTTGTGTTTAGCATTCTGAAGGAAGGAGTGCTGCCTCACTTACCGCCTCCACCTCTGCTGGGTCGTACCAGACATTAATGTATGGATGCTGTAAGGCTTCATCTACTGATATCCTCTTGGCCGGATCAATGACCAGCATCTTTGATAAGAGGTCCCTGGCTTGGCTGGCTGGAACAAGGAAAGCAGAGAAACACAGCATTAATACAAAACAGCTGCTGTCTGCAGAGGGTTAATAGGGGTAGGAAAATAGCGGTGGCACAACCCTTTCAGAGATTCTTTGTGTATGTACCTCTACTCCCTTGCCTTCTCGTAGCAAGGGCTCTTCAGTAATCATTTTAGGTCAGATTCATTAGAAAGGTGCCAAAATCAGGGCTGATACCATAAGCCCCATAACAAGCTTCAGTGAGATTTTACATGTGTGCACATTCCATGCAGAGGGCTGAATAAGATACCCAAGAAAAACGTGCTTGATGTATCTGTGATTATTACCAGGATCAGAGTACAAAAGTTCACATAAAGAAGTCTAAAATCGTGGCATTACTAAATCAAAGCCTGAAACTTACAGGCACTCTTAGACTGGCTCAGAAAAACAACCAAATTCCTCTGGATGTTTTAAAGTTTTTCACCTAACCTGCTGTGAGGCATTAAACATTTCAATGAGGCATAGATACTAGGCAAATCTTAAGGCATCCCCTTAGAAGCAATAATTTCAAATCTGTAGCCTTGGCACCACGGTGGTATGGAAGTGTTTTGGAACTGCTTGAATCTCGTTTGTTCTGCATAATGAAGTTTAAATCAGCAGGGCACATCATTCTCAACTACATATATATATACACATATATATACACATTGAATTTTACATTGCAGCATTGATTTATTTTACCTGATAATATATCCCATTGTGCCTATCAGGCCACAAACTCAGCTTTATACTACTCAAATGGATTTTTATTATTTGGAGTTTGTAAAAAATATAATATATAATACCATCTTGAACCACATGAAAAAAATTACAACAACACATATTTCTATTATTATTATCATCCATGTAGTGTTCTAAGCTCTTGGATGCTCAAATTTGTTTGCTGTGTAAGTGAAAAAGACAATGAAAAGAAAAAAAATTGCAAATAGCAGTAAGTGCAAAAATATTATTAGGTATCTCATCATACATGGGTAAGTATCTAATTAACATTATATTATGGTGAAATATTTAGGCAGGGCATGGGATGATACAATGCTGCACAAGTAGGGGATTTTTAATGCACTGTTTCTTGCTCCGTGGCTATATCTTAAAAACTGGCATTCAGGATGTTCAAATGTATGTGCTTTCTGTATCCAAAAGATAACAGCACTGTTTGACAGTCATTTCTATTCATTAGCTGCAAATCCAGGAAAATTCCATTATTCAATTGTGTTGTTGTAGGAGTATAAAATTCTGTGTATCCAAAAGCATCTGCTCAGACCTTCCCCTTTACTCCCAGAGCCAAGACAGCAGCTTGGCTATGAAGCAGTTGTCAACTGGAAGAAAATTCTGGGTCGTGTAATGACATGCAAATTGCAAGCAATTGAAAACCATTAGATGCCACTGTGGTGAGTGGCTCCAAGGACTGGAGTGGTGCAGAGCCAATACACAGCACAAGTCTGCAGGGGCTCCAGGGCTGTGGACTAAACACACGGTAGTCACTCTTTCCCATTGAAAGGTCAATGCCCCGCTCAAGTGAAAAAAGACTTCAGTGTATGATTAAACTCACGGCAACTTTTCTTCTACAGGGGGATATCTAGTAACACTGTAATAAAGTCAGTTTTCTACTTCACATATCTGAAGTGACCCACAAGATTTTTTCAAATGAAGAAGCCCAACCCAGTAGATATTAAACCTCAGCTACATCATTTTGGCTGATGTTGGCAATATCTTTGTATTTTCTAGTAAAGGTACAGCTATGACACAGGCATTTGGCTGAACTGGTATTTTTCACCTAAAACAAAACAGTGCAAGTGCTGAGATCTCCCAGTTGAAGTTCTATTGTTCCTTTGTGCTGCAAGCTCAAGAATAAGAGTAAAGGAACACCTCAGTTCCTTGTAGCACAGGATCATCACATGGAACACCATGAGAATATCCTCAATGTATCAATGGTTGTATTCCCTTGGCTGCCCAAGCACTGGCATCTCCAAAAATCTTTTCCAAAGCTTGCCTCTCAACCGAACAAAACCCGTGCAGTCACTGGTCTGCAACTAACTGCATTAAATGGAGTGCAACAAGAGAGAAGAAAAACTGGAAAAGCCCTTCATCGCACTGCAGCTGTTGCACATGGACCACGTCCCTTTGTCAGACATACCTTTGAGTTTGTTGTGTTCCGAGTCTGCTGGGAAGAGAGAGTCTGGAAAAAGTTTGGGGAAAGTGAGGCCAGCATACTTGGGTCTGTTCTCAACGTAGTTCCGTACTGTTGGCTGCAGCTTCTTCATGAATTCTGGACAGGGTGTTCCCAGCTGCTCAATAACTTTATTCCACTGATCAATATCTGAACACCAGTAGTTAAGGGAAACAAAATGCAAACCCCCATGTAGCCTCCTGACATTTCTGCGTGTGTTCTCTGAGAATCCTCAGAGGTATTTAACTCCCTTAAATAACATCGTTACAGTTGCTATCTTTCCTTCTCTTCTCACTATTCCTACAGCCTGCAAAAGGAAAAACTCTCTCACACAACTTCAGGACATTGTGCAGTTCTAAAACCATGACCACCACAGGACAACACACAGATTCCTCCCTTTGGGCCAACACTTGCCACCATTTTTTTTAAACTTGAAATCCAGTGACTTGCACTCCGGTTTTGTTACATGCAGATAATTGCCACTATGTCACCTTGGAAGAACACCGTGTGCACCTGCCTCTCTATTCAGTCTCTGTGGAGAGGGAGACCCAGCTGGCTTAAAGAAGTTCTGCACAGGACAAAAATCTTTTTCCACTCATCTGCTTTGCACTTTACTCTCTCCAATAACTTCACTGATGCTAATTTTTCCAATGCGAGCCAACCAGCAACCCCGCAGAAAAGCAATATGATTTTATACAAATGCACTGGGATTCATTTTCAATAGACAAATGATGCACAGGTGTAGACAGATGTTTCTCTTTAACTGAAAATGTGACAGCTACATTGCTAAACTGATAGTGACTAATGACAAACAGGCTCTAATGCTTAAAAAGAAAGTGTATTACAGGCATTTCATGCTGAGCTCTTTTTTTGTTGTGGTCTTGATATTTTAGTTTTCTTGTACTAACGTTTAGGCAGCTGGTAGGAGTTATGTAGCTCTTTCAGCCATGTTCAAAACATGTTACTGTGCCAACAAAAAAGCAAATTATCAGTAGCATCTCTACAACACATTAATTCATAGAGCTAAGAACCTGATGACCACATGGGAAAAAAAAAAACGAGGATTACATGCAGCCATGGGTACACTGTTACTAAGAAATATGATGAAGGGAGTTTTGTTAAGAACACACCGGAAAGAAAAGGCTTTTAAAAGACAAACATTCAAAGCATTTCAGCACACAGATTTCTTTTTTGAAAATTATTCTTTTAAGTTATTATTGTCATAAGTGTGGAGGAGCTTTCCAAATATTAAGACAGATAACAAGAAAAAAAATAAAGTCAAGCAAAAATGAGTTCTTGGTTGCAGCAGCAATTTCAGATTAAAAAAAAAAGTATTTTATTTTAGGGAAATGGAAACAGTCTTTTCACATGCCTTGAAAAGTAAAGACAGACTTAATTTGGATTTACTTGAAGTGTCTTATTTTAACAAAAAAAAGCAAATAATTCATTTAAAAATTGCAGGTTTACTAATCAAAAGTGTTTAAAGGAACGAAAATCATTTAAACATATGCTTAAAGAACTCTAAAAGTGTTTTGAATGGTTTTTTTTCAGCTGAAAAAGGTTGCTAGAAATAGCAGCTGTCTGGAAAGATTTTTCTGAATACCTTTTATTTTTTAAACTAAAGTGAAGATTTATGTAGAAAAGCCCCTCACACACACACAAACACTCCATAGGTTGTATGTAGCTTATCTTGTGTTGTCCATGAAAAATATCTCTTTCTCAACAGAAAACCAAACAATTGCAACAACAATAAAGTTATCTAAGACTACAGCTGCTCAAAGAGTAGCCTGAATATTCCATTAAATATTTCATTAGAAAATAAAGTGGTTTGACATTTTAAACTTGTGCTTGAGTTAACACACCTCAGTGATTGCTGGCTGGACTGCTTTGGAAGCAGGTGTCTCTGAGGAACTTGGGAATACAGAGTGTGTAAATGCTTTGCAGAGAAGAACAGAGAGTACAGAAATGAAGATGCTGTTAGTTGTGCCAAAAGAAGCTAAATCGGTGAGAGAGCCAAGCTCTAAATTCATCACTGGAAGCATTACCTGTGCATGTTGAGTGAAGTGTTTGATAAACAGCGAGGGCCAAACACAGGACTTGGTTCAAAGAAGGTCACCCCTGTACAGAGCAGGTGAACCATGTCCCAGGCATTTAGGGAAGGCCAAAAAGAAAATTATTTCTGGGATTACGGCATTCTGTGGGACCTGGACACATTGAGACGGAAGATGTAGTAAGACGCCCTAGACACGAGCAAAAAGGGAAAAGAGTACGAGAAGTTCCCAGAATAGGGCTTACATGGTGGGAACCACTGTCAGTGGTGATGGAGAAGGAAAATCCACAGACAACAGGCCAGGGCCCACAGCACACATTTCTTCTAAGCTGACAGAAAGGCTCTCACTAAGAAACAACACACAAACAAACTACCACCACATTTGAGATGGAGTCATCAGTGCAAAAACGAGAGCCAAAGGCAAGGGGACTGGCAGAGCCACCATGTTCTGCTCCTTGACCAGACTTGATTTGCAGGACAGCACTGGAACTTTTGCAGCCCTGGCTCTCACCAAGAGCCAGAAGGTCAGGCTTTATGTCACAGCAACTTTAGTGACTGGTTTTGAGTAATTGAATGATCTGAATGGGTAATTGTGCTTCTTTACTGTATTATTTCTGACTTAATGTGCTCATATACTGCCAAAACCCTTAAATAAAATACATTTGTTTGGTCTTTAGATACATTTTACACACAAACACACACACACACAAATTGACATGATGGAGCACTCAGGACTGTTTTTGTCCTGATAACACCAATAACAAAACCAAGATAAGTGAAAGCAGATAGATAATTTTTTAGTCAGATGGACACGCACATTTTGTCTCCAGTAATGGTTCTCCACTTACCTAGACCTTACAAGCACTGGATTATATTCCGAGGTCCCATACATGAAAATGTGCAAGAATGTAATAAAGTTCTTGCAGAATGCTTGTCCAGCTCCATTTTACTGTAATATTTTATACAGTCACCATGTGTGATGCATCTGTGATGCACCTGGAGATTGTACCCATCGTGGTACCAGATTAAAAGAAAAAAAAACGTTTTGGAAAAAAAATCTGAGGTCTACGTATCAAAGCAATTTCTCTAGCTGGCAGTCAGCATTAGCTTCAGCAATTCTGCAGGAAACAAATGTTACTACAGGACAGTCCCAATGCGAATCAAAATCTACAGTAGTTGCATTAATCAATTAGAGATGGTAAGTATAGATGTTATTGAGAAAATGGTACTACAAGTTAGTGATCACATAACTCTGACAGAAGTTTCCCAGGAAAAAAAAAGGAAAAAAACCCTTAAGGAAAACAGAGGACCCTGTTTTTCCCCTTGAAATTAAGCAAATGTTAGACAGACTGAAAGTGGGAATGAATTCCAACCCAAAGCTCTGGAAAATGATGAAATGTCTGCTTAAAAGTATTTGAATCAGTTCAGCTGTCCATTGCTCCGAGCAGGATCAAGGAAAACGTGTCAACTATTCACAATAGCATCTGTATGATTTAAGACAGAAGAAGGGATATAACCTGGATTTATTAGCTTGCCTCTGGCACTAACACTGTGGCATTTAATAACATTAAGATGGCTGCACAGAGTTACAGCAAAGATTTAAGAAAATAGATCTAAAATGTGTATCTCTTGGATGAAGACTTATCACTAAGGCCTCAGGTTGCCTCAAGCTCACCAACCACCTCTTTGCAGCCTTATACTCTCTTAAGGATTGTTCTCCTTTGCTTTCTAAAGTTCAAAAGTAGTTCAAAAGTGTGGATTAAGAACCAGTGTTTTGTTCATTCAGTTGGCCTGTAAAGCTCAGTTAAATTCCTGCAAATTTCCAAACAACTATAAGGAAATGGAACTTGGCTATAAGAGAAAATTTACAATACTTCTCTGTCTCAATCAGAAAATATTAAAAGCATTTCTACAGTGTACAAAGTAGTAGCTTGTATTTAAAAAAAATAATTTAGACAACAAATTATTGTCTTCCTACCTGGCCTCAAAATTACAATAGTTTTCCTTTTTCCTTCTCATGACATGTCTGTGTAAATCATACTCTTTTTTTGAAGGAAGAATTATATTTTGTTAAGTTCAACAGCAAGAATTTGCAGGAGGAGTTACTGTTTACTTTAGGATGTTTTAGTTGTACTGGATACAAATAACTTAATCACTCATGTTTGTTCACCTGAAAGAGGAGCCTTTTTCTAAAATCCTCCTCAAGCAGTATCTAAGGACTGCAATGTGGGAAACACAAGTAATTTTGCCAGAATGCCTGTTTATATCAGAGCTGTTGGAATTGTGCTGGACAGTGATGGTGCTGGTGGGAATCACGCTTCCCTGCCCGGCACGCTGGACAGCACTTTCTCCACCTGTTAAGCAGCATCTCTGCACCAGCTTTGCTGTACAGGAGCAGGATTTGCTCTTTCTGGATAAATGTGCTGCTTCTGGAGATAATTAAACTAGGACACGTCAAATCTGGCTTTTGTTAAGGCAGGCACAACAAAAACAAAACAGACACAAGACGTTTTCTTTGCAAGAGATAGACAGGGGAAGATCATCTCTTTTCAATCTAAAAATCTTGAGGGAACCACCTTTCTAATTGTCTTCACCTTAAGTCTGCATGTTCCACCGACAAAAACTACCTGCTCCACTTCAGGCAATTTTTGATGCATGTAACTTGTCAAATTTAGAATAATTACTATGAGTGGCGCTGCAGTTCCCTCCCCAACACCAAATTGTGGCAACAACTGAAAAGTTGATAGGTCAACTTTCTTAAAAACAAAAAATTAATTGGACCTTTCTTTTTAAAATAAATCTGCTAAAAAAGACACTAACCAGCATCATTGTAGGAGACATCAGTGTCACATTCATATTTTTTCCACAGTCCCACAATTTACATATTCATGCCAACACAGTTTACAAAAAGAAACCCACACAAAAGGAATTGAAAATGTTACCATCTGACAAGACAGTAACTATAAAGCATTTTCTGTTCCAAGGTGAACACTTTGAGGAGAATGTGGCATTTGTAAAAATTAAACTGCAACAGAAAATATTGTGCAATGTTCAGAATAGTAATTGCTATTTATACAGTATAACAGAACATGTGGTGATAACAAAAATGACATGTAGCACAAATAGATTACTTCAGAAGATTACCATTGATCATTCAGGAGTTAGGAGACAGCAGTGTTCACTGTGCAGATGTCATTAACATTTTGGATGCACATCTATGACTCCTTAACTGAAATTTTCAAATACTATTTCTTTTAGCTGGTATTTCACTCAGTTGCTGAGAATCTGTGCTTACATAGCAGCAAGCAAATCATAAAATCATAGAATGCTTTGGGCTGGAAGGGACCTTAAAGATCATCTTGTTCCCAGTCCCCTGCCATGGGCAGGGACAGCTTTCACTGGACCAGCTTGCTCAATGCCTCATCCAACCTGGCCTTGAACACTTCCAGGGATGGGGCATCCACAAGTGTTACAATATGAAAATGTTACAAGTGTTTATAAAAGCCACCTAGGAGTCTGCATATGAAGTAGGATCTTAGTGACACAGCACAATCCCAAAATAAGCGTTTCTGTTGTTACTGTCAGTGAAGTTGGTACGGGCTCACAGTTTGCTTCTCTGTCTCAGGTGTATCTGCAACAACTTGGGTATGAAATCAAGAATAGACTCCTCAAGCTCAAAACATAGAAAACAAGTTCCTAGAAACTGTAGGGTTGCTCCTGTTCCTGAATCTGGAGAAAACAGAACCGTTCTGTTTTCATCTGGGTAATTATTCAAAAGCTCCTTTTGCCCCTTATGAATGAGTTTTTACAACAGTTAACAGCTACTCAACTTCCCAGTGTTTAAAGAAAGACAAATTTTGGCCTTGAAGCTCAAGAATATTCAACAACATACACCATTCTATATATTCATGTATCTATCAGTCTGTATCAGCTGAGTCAACCCTCATCTCAGTCTTAGTTTACCAATCTTTTACATCAATTCTATCTCTCCATTTGCTCTGACTTCCAAGAAGCGAAACCTGTACCCATCACTCAAAGGATGAGAAGTCAGCAAAGAGAAAAGGCTAAATAAAGAGGGAAATAAAACATCTTCATGAGAAAGTATAATAAAGATGCAATAGAGCAGTTGTCAAAATGCATGAAATGAGTTGCATTATTGGATAGGAGCAAGTGTTCTCATTTTCCTTGTATTTATATACAGATGGCAGGTTTTCCAAGATAAAATTATAAGCTATTAGCACACTATCAAAGTTCAAACAATTTGTGTTTAGCACAAACATTTCTAACAGATTTACATTGCTGTACTAAAAATAATTAAGTAGGCAATGGTTAATCTTTCATCCATTTAATAGTGTTGGGAGTGGTTTTTCACAGCCTGGGCACTCATTTTTTTTGGTGGTTTCTTCACAAACATCACTGTTTCCATGGAACCACTGCTCATTGAGCATGGATGCTCACAGAAAAACCACACCAAAAAATTACTTTTCAAACAGAGTATAATTCTCATCTCGGATTTAAAGCAGAATTAATTTATTGTGCAAATACACAAAGCTGCTTTTCCTAAGGAGTTTATTATTTCCAACTGCCAATAATACCCTGAAAATCACAAAATGCTGTTTTGCTTACTGTTGTAACCATTAAATCTGTCCTTGTTTTAACAAGTAAGACCACAGTAGACTTCTGTGCAAAATTTCTGCAGTCTCTGTGTCTTTTTCCACCAGTTCAGTTTTCCTGACAAAGAAAAGGTACCAAAAAATCAGTTCTTAGAAGGTTTGCTGGAAGGGTTTCCAACAACCTCTTCTCTTATGTTGTCAGAACAGTCCCTGCATCTTCTGCATAAAGCAGAGAAAGCCTTAGGGCAGTTATTGAGATCTTCTCCGATGCCTGCAAAAATAATTTTGCTACTAAACCTAGAAAAGTACAAACTCATCTCTTAAAAAAGATTATGGCCAGTGCTATAATGACTTGCCTACAGATATTGCTGGACTTTGTAGGTGATTCTGACTCAATACAGCAGCATTTGTTTGTGGAACCTAGACAAAGTTATTAGGCAAAATATGCATATTGAAAAGTAATTTCAGAAACTACCCGAATTTTTCTGCTCTGCATTTCACCAGCAATTCAGATCAATTTGATGTGAAGTTTGTAAGTAAATTAACTCTATGCCTGAAAAAATCTATCAAGAGGTGAAACTACTGATTCAGAATATGGGTCTCAAAACGCATTCTTATGTTTTTGATGGAGTGAAATAGCCAGCAGTGTGGATTTAAAAAGAAAAAAAAAGGTCCTTCAAAGGCACTGATGTCTTACAGTATTTCAGTCTATTTTCTTCATCTCACACTGGTCTTGTTCTTCAATTTCTGAGCACTGAGTGTCAACACAAGGTCTGAGAGAGTGAGTTTTAACTCTTTGAGAATCTTCAATGATCTTGGCTGTCTTCTGAAATTTAGTTGTCCCTTCCTGAGCTCAAAAAGGCCCCGTTTATCTTCTGAATTCCACAATATGGCTTTGAAGCTCTGCCCAGCATTTTTTCAGCAGCTCAGCTGAAGTATAAGCTCATCAAATCTGTTGATGGCTGGAGAACTTCCTCTACAAACACATCTGCTGCTGCACCTGGCACTGGCTGAAGATTTCAGGAGCTCTGGTAAGACTGATGCCTAGCCACTTCAGGGAGAAATTTCACAGAATCATAGAACTATTTAGGTTGGAAAAGACCTTTAGGATCATTGAGTCCGGCTGCAAACCCAGCATGAACAAGACACCACTAAAGTCCACTGAAGGCTGCCTGGACTGCAGTGATCACGCACTGGTGGAGTTTGCAGTCCTGATGATGCCATGATGATTTTTTGCCTTTTCTTTAAACCCCTTTTATACCTTTTTACAACTTCTGTATTCTTAGTGCTTTTTGCCTACATTCTTGGACTTGTTTGTCAAGACTAAACATTTTAGAGGTTTTGTAGTTAGGGATCAGAATGCCCCAGACCGCAAGGTCCTCTCCAGAACACATCATGTAAACTAAGACAGAACCACCCAGAGGAAGGTTCCTTGGTAAGGGGGACTCACTCAAGCCTCTCATTGGGGAATTTTTGATAGATATGCTAATTAGTAAGGCCTATAATGTTTTACCAGATCTTTTGGGTGTGGGCATTGCGGCGTGCATGGACGTGCATTCGACCTGGATGTAGTGCACCCAAGGATCCTTAAAATAAATACCAAGGTAAAATCCCTTTTTCCCTTCTAACCGTGTCTGACTCTTGATTTTAAGACCAGGAAAAGGCATCAGTGAGCGATATGGGTCAGGTGAAGAGTGAAGTCAGAAACCTGAATTTTTGGAAAGCAAACTTCCAGTTGTTCGAGGAGTTAGGCAATAGGACCCCCTGGGAAACTGCCCTCAGAGACAAGAGAGCAGAACAGAGCTGGCACATCTTTAAGGACACTTTCCACAGAGCACAAGAGCCGGCAATCCCCTTATACCCCAGTTCCTACAACATGCAGGGCATCATTGCAGTTGTAGAATAAGGTAGAATAAGGCTGCACAAGCTTGTACAGACATATACTAAGAGCAGCTGACATCACACCTCTCTACTGAATATATGTTTGTCTCCCTAAACTTTCCCAACTACAGGATTTAAAGGCACCTTCATCCTTGTCTGCCCCAAATGCCTGCAGCAGTTAAAAAAAATGTGTAACTACCACTTTCACAGCTCACCAGAGGACTAGGGCACCTTCTTCACTCCTCCAGATCATTTATGCAGCAATGACAAAAGAGTCTCCCTCATCAAATCTTGAGGAGAACACATGGAACAAGAGTCAGGCTCACAGGTACAGCCAGCTTGTCGCATTGCTCCTGAGGCAACACAAGGCACCATGTCACCATTTTCTCCTTGCTCGAGGCACAATTATGTGCTAGGTTCATGCTAATTGTTTTTTTGAGAGCAGAGCTACAGCTGTCAACATTGAAATGAAGTTTCATATGAAACTGAAAAAAAAAATAAGAGGGGGGAAAAAAGCAAAAGCTTTAGCACACAATTAAGTGCATCACATGCATGCACCAAGAATGGTAGAGAAACAGGAACATTTCAAGGAACAGTAAAGACCATGAGGATTTTGGACACTGCAACTCATTCTTCACAACTGGGAGTTTAAAAGAGAATAGAGGTGGGTCCTGTTCTCAGCTTCACCCCAGTGAATTCAGTGAATTCAGATGGATTACAGGAGTGGGACAGAGCAGCAGCCTAACTATGCACTCCACTCTGCACTTAGAGGCATTTTCTGCTTTTCTGCTTCTGAATTTTGCGACTGAAATTTTTCAAGTTAGCTGAATGGACTATTTAGTTGTGTAAACAGTAACAGTATCAAATGACCTACACTCCTTAACCACTGGAAAATGGCAAATAGGAAGTTTTGCAGTCAAATATATGACTGACAGTGCATTTCTCATGAATATTCAATCTTTCAGCTTCAAAACGGCTTTTCATGGTTATTTATGCATAAAAATTGACACAAATTAGTATTAAATACTCTTCAAATCACAGTGTGGATGTGAAATGAAGCACTGCCTGTTAAGGAAAAATTGCTGATAGCAGATTCTGGTATACTGCCAGGCTTAACCCATTTTATGTCAAAGAGGAAACTTTTTTAAAGAAACGGATGTTTAATTACTCTTGCTCCTGCTCTTAAATACATCCTTAAGTATGCTGCCCTCAAGCTCTGAGGGCTTATAGTCCCTGCTGATGGAATTATCCAGCTGCCCAACTCCATCATTCGTCTGAAGAAATAATCTTTTTTACAGCAATGCTAAGCATTTTCTGTGCAGGTTTAAGGCAGAGGATGCCACGAGGTCACGATTCTGAGCTGGCTGGGTGGGAGCTTGCAGCTTCCTGACTGGTTTTCAGCTGCACAGATGGGCAGGGGAGCCAGAAGTGCTGAACCCCTGCTCGTGGCTGCTCAGCAGCGGGGAAGGGGTGTGGGGGATGGATTTGGACAAGAGGTGCAGCCTGAAAGAAAGCAATGGCATCGTTCTCTGTCCACGGAATAGGCACTCATGGAACAGCAGAAGAAAAGCAGAGCGGTACAGAAAACAGAGTGCAAGTTTAGCAACGCATCATAAATAAAAATGAAGAACGTGAACTCAGTTACAGGCCAATCCCAAACGAATCAGCAGCTGGTAATGACAATTTCTGTGGAGTTATTGCAATAATAGATGGCACACAATGGTTTAATTACAGAGGCTTTGCACAAGTTCTTCTTAACAAGCGTGAAGCTGCGTCAAAGAAATCAGTTTTTGAAGTGCTATTTAAGACATATTCAACTCTTTTTGGACTTATTTGGGGACATCTTTATATGTTAGCTTATGAAATGTAGGTCTGTGAACATAAAACCAGTTCTGACTACAACACTGAGAGATGCTCACACCTACACTCAAATGTCTGAGTCCACATTCACGGGAAAAAGAAGCACAGCAAACCTGGAGCACAAATAGGTGCTAATGATTTCCATTAACACTCAGAAGGGAAAGGTTTTCTTTCACATAGGCAGAGGAGATGTGCTCCAGATCATACAAAACCACAAGGAAAGTGTATTGCTCATTTCAGTGTGGGTATGCTAACCCAGCATTTTGGACAAAAAAATTAGAATCTAATTAGACAAGGCTGTGAAAATATTAATTACATAATTACCTACTTTCATTTCTTTAATGCTCTTCAGATGATACTTTTCCCACATTTTGATCAAAATTTTGAACCCTTTGAAATGCAAATGAGGTCAGAAGTGCTGAAGTGAACTGGTAAGTATGTGTATACACACACACACACACAAGTGTACATGCACACATACTCAGAGAAAGTTACACAAAAACTAATAATGCCTGGAAACTCCTCTGTCATCTAAGTACAGAATTAAAAATAGAAGGAAAATATGTACACAGGCCATGTCCATTTCTCGTATTCATGATCCTATGGACAGTAAAAGACTGGAGTTAGACCAAGTGTGTACTGGTATCAGTTACTGTTATACACGAGAAAGTGTTCCACAATCTGATAAATACTAAAGTGCATATCAAAGCTTTAATAGAGCATGGAACAAAATAAGAAATATGGCTGCCTCAGCCCTGAGTGCAGAATGGTCTCTAAGGAAAACAAACATATTCCTTGTCTGCTTGCCCACTGATTTAGTGGGTTTATCTGTAAATCACTTCTTGTTGTCAAGAATATATTCTGCTTTCATATAATAGCTCCATGTACTTAAATAAAAGATGACAGACCCAAGTCTACTACAGCAGTTTCCCAAGAAACTTCCAGATTTCCGAGTCATTAAACTACTACCAAGTGACAATTTTAGTCTTGGGAAGAAGTTGTGTCCAAACTGAAACCATTTCCTACTTTTGTGCTTTAATACCACTTGAAGAGCCACCAAACAAAGCAAATAAGCAACTCTATGAGTCTATAACAAACAAGCACTTCTATGATTCATGTCTGAATTAATCAGAGATGCAGAATTGCATGTGAAACTCAGAACCTCTTATATCTCACCCTGAGGTAAGCAGTAACTTGTGCCTACCCTGCTACCACCTTTAAAAAACCCCCTCATTTATGAAACCCACCCCTCCCACACACCACCAAATTAATAAAGAGACATTCATAACAACAAAACCGCGGTCACTGGCTGCAGAAAGCGATTCTGAGGAACCACGTAGGACGTTGTTTTCCATCTCCTCGTGCTGTACTTACTGTGGTTTCCACCCAAGGCTTTTGCTGAGAGGCAGTAATGGTTTGTTGACATTTTGGTTTGCAGGGGTTTTGCAGTGGGACTTAACCCAGCTCTTTGGTACAGAACAGAGGTGTGTCAGCACTAGTCTAGTGGGAAGGGGCTGGAAGGGAAAGGGTTGGAAGTACCTACTGGGGCCAGAATGGCTGCTAGGAAGGATACGATCAGTGCCAGGAAACAACACAGCACCTTTAATCATTTCTCCCATGATGCACCCTACTGACCACATGTCAACTGAAAACAAAAATGAAATGAAGGTAAACAAGAAAACAGGAACAGAACAACAAATAAATGAGAAGACTTATCCAATCATGCTATAGCACAGCGCCTGCAGACACAGACCTGCCTCTTGCTCTCGGCGGCTGCTTTTCTGCCTGAGCACACAAGTTTCATGACAACAGAGCAGGTCTGAGAAAAACAGACTCCAGCAGTTTCCTTTTCCCCAGTGTGGATGAAAGACAATGCCATTAAATACAGAAACCCAACTGAGACCCGCGGCTGGCTACTGTGTCATAATACAACTTTGTAATTAAAATTTACCAATTAATTTTGTCTTTTTCAAGTTTTCATTTGTATTCATTACCTAGGTTTATGATGCTTTGTCTTGTAAATGAATGCTGGTCTCTGTATTCAATAAGGATATGTAAATTGCTATTCCTTTATCATTCCAGCTACCAGAGATCCGTGCATATTTTCACAAGCTGAACTGCCAGAAGCCACAAAAGGAACTTGAGTCCTTGTGAAGACGTATCCACCGCTTATTCAGGGTTATGAATAGAATTTTTGAGATCGTTCAACTCCAACAATGCTTGCTTTAGGGCCTGTTGGCTCACTTCCACCAAATCTCAGTGAAGCCAGCAGTCCATCACAGGAATCTTGAGAATCTCATAAGATTTCCATTTGCCATGATAGGAAATGGTGATTTCTAAATAGGCCAGTTGAGACACAGAAGCACTAAGCTGTACCTTCTGCACCGAAATTCAGAGAAAACCAGGGGCCTATTTAGCTCCTACAGGGAAGAGCAGTTCAGCTGGGTTAAACAAAGCTCACCACAATTTACACTGGAGCACAAGATGAAAATCAGACTCCTTATATCCAGCACAGGATTAAGGTGGCATTTTCCCCCATACTGATTCCATGTAACCACATTACCTCTGCTGTCCTTGCTCTATGATAAGTCATAGGGCATGAAAGCAAGCACAGGGACAGACTGGTGTCTCAGGGCCAGAAACTGGGGAAAAATATGAAAGCATCATGCTGCTTGGTTAAATTTACTCTTACAATTTCATATTGAACAACAGTTAAAAGTGCATTTGACTTTGAAGGCAAATGTCCTATCTGTGGAAATCTTAACATGCCTGGGTCTAAGGCTCCCTTGTTGCTTCATTTAGCATATGAAAAGCTTCAACACTGGACAATAAATAAATTAATAAACAAAACCCAAAAAACTAAAGAAAAGGCTACTTGTTTGGGAGCAATAAGCAGACCTAGAGATGCAAATTATTGCTGCTTTCATCGCAAGCTAAATGGCATGCAAAATATCAGGAAAAGATAGAGCAAGCAGTTGTTTGTTCGTCTGTTATTAATTCCTTTTTATTTCAGAGGCTGCCTCCTGACATCACTGCTCTATGCTGTGCTCCAGAGGGCACGCACACAAGTTGAACTAGTGACTTACTAAACTGCAAACTGTGTAAAATCAGAGATGATTACTCCCCTCTACGCCTGAGGTTTTGGGAAGGAAGCTCTTTGAAAATTTCCAAATCAGAAGGAGCAAAGATAAACACGTAAATATAACCAATGTCCCAAGAGCCTTCTTGACTGCTGCCTCTTTTTCACCTCCTGAGGCAATTAGAAATAAATCAAAGTGGAACCAGGATTTGGCTGCATGTTTAGAAGTAGTTAGATGGAGGTTAGGAATTTCAGCACATACAGCAGCAGCTGTCAAAAGCCCCAGTCAAGGCACTGAGACTTGTGCAAAGCTCCAGAAAGGACTGCAGAGCAGAGATCTATGCCTTGATCCTCTGCTTCATTTAGTCCAACATTGATCCAGATGTTGCAGTCTGATTAATATCACTTGTACAAGCATCAGAAAAAAACCAAGCACACCACAATCTCTAAGCATTTGCATTCAGCTCCAAAGCACTGAAAATTTACACCTGGTAAAAGATTTTTTTATTCAAATGTGAGATATTCACGAATGCTGGCAATGCTACACGAACACATGGAACATCCCTAAGCCTTAACCACAGGCAGGCTGACTTCTAGTGACAGATCTCTGCATGATTCAAGGTAAAGCTTCAATTTAGCAACTATTTGCCTTGACGTTTTGCAATCACATGAAACAGTCTTAAGGAATTCAACCTACAACTTTTCAAGACTCTCTGAAGTGAAACTGTTGAGATTTGGGTAGCCCTTGACAGGAAGATCACTCTGCATTGGAATATCCAGGTCCTGGATTACTAAGAATAGGGGATTTTTAATTTGTTCAGAATCTCTACAAACCTGATTATTGCACACTCTGGAACACATTCTTGAATGTGTACACATACTTCAGAACATGGGTAAACTTGCCAAGGACACCAGATGCCACCCTGGCACAGCCAGCTTGAATAAGTGCTCACCAGAAACCACATGAAAGTGTCTTCCTGAACGAAGAAAACATTTTAACCGTACAGCAAATCTCCTCTGGGCCATCTCCAGTTCTGATTCCCCACCAAACAGGTACTTCCTGACCCAAATGAGTGCTTGCTCATCCTTCCAGATTTCAGATTCCCTCCAGCAGAGATGCAGAAGGGTCAGGAATTGTAGAACTACCCAAAGATGTGTCTACACGGAGAGGACCCAAGTAAACCTTTCGTAGACACCTCCCTGGTGACTCTACATTCTCCTCCTGCGAAACTGCGCATTCTCTGGGACTTCCCAGAACAATGAGAGAGTCTGTAACTGCCCCTGCTCAAACTCCCACTGAGGCGGCTCTTCAGTCGTGCGCTCAGTAAGACCCGCCTGTCATTCAACGAAAACTGTGACATCCAAATTAAAATTCATTAAACGCAAGCCGCAGGACACTCTGGAGACCAGAGATGCAGGCACAGCTGAATGAGCTTTGCTGTCTTTTCCAACCTCATGGGCTGGTTCACACTTTCTGCCCAGAGCACTAGTGAGAATACCAAACATCCACATTCGTAATAGCTCCTGTTTTAGTGATGCAGGAATCGCCCCTCTGCAAGCTGAAAAGAGATGTCCATGTCCTCAAAACTGACTGAAGAAGATAATGATAGACCTATTAATGAAGCAAATCATGATACCTGGTTTTACTTGTGTAACTGTAGGCCAAAATATTTAGCACACAACACTGCTTGGCAATGGCTAAGGCGCAAACTCCAGTAAAATGCCAAGGCAGCCGAGTATGCCTGTCAGAACAGCAAGCTTCTCTCTCCAAAGTCTCCTAAAATGGACAGACACCTTGCTGGGCAGGACCTCTCTTTACCTCCATCTCTGTTTTGAGTACTCCTGTAGATCTGTACTGATGTCTGTTCTGAAGAACCATTTCTAGGCCCTTACTTGAATTTTCAGATTGAAAAATACAGTAGCCTGTATTGGGTGCTGTACCTTGTTTTTACAGGTTTTTCTGTTATTTCTATGTAATAAAAAAGGACATAGTTTATAAAAATGCATGGTAATTCTCAGTAATACATGGGCAAATCTGCTTTTTTTTTCACATGCTCCAGATACCACAGCTACAAAAACTTCAGACCTGCCAATGGCAAGGAAACTCTGATGTGTGGCACTCCAAATGACCATTCTGGAGATGGCTCAAACACTTGAAAAGTATTAAAAGACTCCCCAAACCACAAGACCCTTATACCCCTCAATTCTGGCTAAGTCATGGCAAACTCCCAGTTTTGTGATGTTCCAATCTCCTTGCTGAGACATCAAAACTCTTCCCTTTGTGCTTGTATTTATTATGTGCTTGAATTTCAACATGTTTTAACAAGGAGTCGCTCAGCACAGTATCAGCTCAATCCATTAAGATTTCCTGAGAAAGTTTTTCTTCTCTAATTTGAAACACCACTTTCCACATGATGTTATGAAAATCTTAATATTTCTCAGTAACTGTAATAAGGTTCCTACGTGTTTGAATAATTGCCTTAGTGACTTTCAATTTTCTTCCTGCCAAACACCGTGGAATACAGGTACTCTCCTAGAGACGCTCTATGGAACCAAAAGGCAATTGCCACCATTTTACAAAGGTGAGGCTTCAAAGCAACCTATGAATTTCTCTCTTTTTTTAAACTTTCTGTGACCCAGTGGGAAGCCTGCACTGGAGCAGGCTCCTCACTCTTAGTTTGCAGTGCCAAACAAGTGCTAAAAAATGACTGTTAAAAAATGACTGAAAAGGGCATGGGAATCCTTAGCAGCAAGCTCAAGAATGAGCGGAGGCACGAGGGATGACTCACGCCCTTCCCTTTCTCCCATTTTCTTTTGAATATAAATATATTAAAAAAACTATCACAGTAAGAGAGACCTACAGAGAATCTTGCCAAACAATGGGAAGCACACCACCCTGTGTCTAACAGACCATAGCATTGAAAACCTGTTTTGCAGATCCTGCATTTGCTAGCTTCAGGTCCTCTTTTTAGCTTATTTTACATGTTGACTTTGAAGTATCTCTTCCCAGGTCTCAAAGAGTATTCAAGTACACTTGTGTTACCTCTTCCAGCAGGAAACCCACAAGTAGTCTCTCTTGCTACAATACAAACAGATTAGCAGATCATTTGAGTACACTTGTATGTTTTCATACCTGGAACAGGCATCACAGAATAGAATCACAGAATGTGCTGAGTTGGAAGGGACCCATCAGGATCATCGAGTCCAACTCCCGGCCCTGCTCAGCACACACCAGGAGTCACACCCTTTGCCTGAGAGCTTTGTCCAAACACTCCTTGAACTTTGTCAGGCTTGGTGCTGTGACCACTGCCCTGGGGAGCCTGTTCCAGTGCGCAGCCACCCTCTAGGTGAAAATCCTTTTCCTGATATCCAACCTAAACCTCCCCTGACTCAGCTCCATGTGATTTTGAATGTGTTCCAGTTCTTTATTTTGAGCCCGTCCAAACACCTGCATGCTCTTGACAAAAGGCACTTCAGTACAGTTTTGTCCACAAGTTCTAAATTCTCTGCTCAACTGTTCCAGTCGATCTCAGCTCAAATTAGCACAGCTGCCATCAAGAAAAAGCTGAATAATGCCACAGAAAAAAAAACCCAAAACATTTGAGACCATCCAATTTTCATAGGTGCCAGAAAAGGCAATTAAAACTTGCCTTGGTTGAAATTCATACAAGGCAGCAGTGGGTGCTGAAAATCTTTAAGGTGAGTGATGGGAAACAAGCGATGGGTCATCTTCAATGTGGTGTCTGGGACCCACTCCAAGAGCCACCCAGATGACAGACAGCATGGGGGTTTCACGCTAAGGGCAAATTACACTCCAAACCGTTGGAGCATGCATATCTGAATTAAGAAAAAGAGAAGAATGGCAACAGCCAAATCATCCTCACATCTACTCTGAGGTCTCCTTGAAACAGACCTCATCTCATATAAGCAAGCTTTAAGAAAAATCCTGAGTCCAAAACCAAATACCAAATACCCATGGAAGAATAATCCAGGTCAACAAAATCCAAACTTAGCCATCAATGCCATCGTGGCTAACACACATTTAAGCAGCAGGCTAAGATAAACCAGCCGATCCCACCTGGAAAGCCAAGCCAGTCACACTTAACAGTATCTTTTAAATAAACCTGATGGTAGTTGCTGGTTTCGATTATTTTTTTATTTATTTTTTTTTTTAAGGACAAAACAAGCCTTAAGAAAATACTACCCGGAACAAGATAAACAACAGACTGCACTGAACAAAAGTGCAGAAGTTTTATTGTTGCCTTGAGTTTGCAGCTTTTTGATGTTTTTATTTTTTGTAACAGTTTTTCACGCACTTTTTGTAAACATAGCTATGTTTTGTTAACTGTACTTTATTGTTTTTTATTCTATTTTTTTAGGCGGAGACATTTGATGGACTTTTCTTTTGACCAGTGTGATTGAGGGGTGGTAATTTCTCCCTCCAATCCACGGTGGTCTTTAAGAACATATATAATAAAGCTCGGGGTCTCTGACCCTCTCTTTTTTTCTGCTTCTCTCCCGACAAGGTGTCTGCGTGGTTCTTTCGTGTCCAAGAGCGACATTTTATTATACTGCAGTTTAAGAAACTACCCTCAAATATGCCCTCAAAACACTAAAATTACACCCACTAATCAATTCAGATCAAATGCAAAGACAAATTCTGACTTCTCTTCACAATCCCTCTTGGATATTCATAATTACTTAGAAGAAAGTTGGAATTTTTCTCTCTTGCTATTTTAATAGTATTTTCTCTTTTGAATGTCTTAGGCTTTAAGCTATTTGCAGTAGGCATTCTGTTCTCTATATTTACTGTGGAAATTCAGGCCTAGCCAAACTCAGGACACTTGGCTGTTACCACAATATATTTCTATGGCTAAATCACTGTTTGCCCTTTGATCTGCTGAAGGACTCACACGTGAACTTGCTATAGCACCATCCTCTACACGCCTCCTTCTTTTCAGTACTGAAAATAAATGCTCTGATTGCTCCATTTTCCCCACTAAGTCAGGTTTGCCTGTAGGACATGGCTGTGGCCTTGGCAGCTAAGATCTTAATAAATCTGTCTCACCTGAAAGCATTCATTTTAAGTTTTTCGTTCTCTTCAAATAAAAAAACCAGAAATACATTTCCAATCCTTAAATTGAAATCTTATGAGATTTTGAAGATGCTATTACCTAGAGTGGAAACAGCTTTGGGGAAAGCCCTGGTGTTTTCTAATGGTGTTTTCTATTTCCAATGGCATCCAAGAGTTTGGGCAGTTTTTAGTTGCTCACATTCTTTCTGATTTAACAAAAGTGGAATAAGCATCAAAAGATGAGCAAGAAACTCCGAAGTGGACTACAAAAGCTTACCAGAACTTGCCAGGAATATTTTGGTCTGCAAAGCCATCTAGAAATGGATGGAAAGGTGGATTTCTTCTTGAGAGGGTCTGATTTCTGACAAGGAAGTTTCCCTGACAGTATTTCGAAATGTCTGCCTTAGCTGAATAACAAGGAATGAGGGTACCTGCCAGGCAATTTCTACCCAGTTCTCTCCAGGATTCTGGAGGCAGATCTTACTTGTCTGAAAACCAGCAGTAGCCTATCCCTATTCCAGATATTTCTCATAGCAGCTTAAGAGAGAGTTTCTTATTTACGTAGATGAGAGGTTCTGAAATTAATCTTCTCCATGTTTTAATGTCCACAAAGACTTTGAAAATGAAATTTCATTTCAAGTCAGCCTCACCTGAGTGCAATGGTAACTCAGTGGGATGGTTTAGGTGAGATTAACTTTTAAAATATTTTCTTTCCGTAAAACTTGGCAGCAGCTGTGAATTTTTTCTTAGATGTATACTGTGCCACACACAAATGTTCCTACTCCAGACTAGAAATGAGTAAGCTTATATTGATAGCAAGTGCACACAGTAGACAGGATTCTGAATGATTAAAAAGAACTGACTGTTTTTTCATTTCTACACAGACTTGCCTCATTCAGCTAGAAAACTCTGCTGGAAAGCCTTAAGTAGCCCAAAGGAAGTATGTAATGTCCTTCTGTGAAGTTTACCTGCTGCTGCACAAATGCTTCTCCAGCTCTTCCTGCACCTGGGAGGGAAACTAGATCTGCTCACCAACAGCCATGGAGGGGTGGGAAATCATATGGACCCGTACACAAACCAGTCTTTCCAACACTGACAACTCATTCATGGGGTCAAACTGGTTAACAAATGAGTACTGACTTGGAAATGAATGTACAGATTTTTTTTCTTTTTTCTTTATTTTTTTTTGTTTCCTTTTTTTTTTCTTTTTTTTTAAACTTCCCACTCACCTGAATAAACCCACCATTAAAGCACAGTAGTAATTGTGACCTGACCCACATCCATTCTGTTTCAGGATATGGGATTTCTAATGATTTAAAAAGTAGGACTATCCCACAATTTGCACAATGTTTGCTGCATTTGTTCAAAAATTTAGTTATTATTTTCAACTGATATTGAAATGTTAAAAAGTGTTTTAAAAATGTTTTACTGCTATCCCTGAATACGAGGCTGCCACAAGAGACTGTTTTCACAGACAGAGAGAAAAAAAGTAATTCTCATGTTTGAATTATTTTTTTAAAAGCTACATTATTTAAATTATATAGCATTAGTTCGTTTTCTAGACATGGGCAGAAGAACTTATCTCTTAATTCATTGTTATAAAAGGAGACCAACCCATTAACCACGCTACTGTGCTTTTACCCTGAAACCATTCTTTGTATGAATTCTAGTTGCTTATCAACTAAAATCTCAGACTTCTCTCTGAAAAGATTAAATGGAAATATCCTCAGTATTTACAGCTGATAATTTAATTTTTCTTTGAGGTTTTTTTTTTTTAGAGGGAAAGAGTGTGTTGTTTGGAGGAAGAGTTACAACGGTGTTTCTGAGGTGGTGTTACCCCTGAAACACAGCATAACTATCACACTGAATTACAGCTCTTGGGAATGCTGGGAGCTGCCCTGCACTTTCAGGTTACAGCAGAGGGTGGGTGTGCAGCCTGCTCCTCATGCTGCAGGGACAGCTCAGCACCTTTAAGCATCTCAAAGCTACCCACTAATAATAAAAACCACCATTTTTACTTCCCTGCCACATTTTGCATCCAGGCCAGTACAGTGCTGCTGTCACCCCCTCAGCAAACAGGAGGTACCTGCTGTCCCCTCATCTCCCTGTTTGTGAAGTACAGCTGCATCTTCACTGGGCCACCAAGCAGAGCTCAGCTCTCAGAGAAAGTTGACAGAGCTGTGAAAACCGGACAGGCAGGACCCAACTCTGACAAACATGACAGGAATTACTCAAAAGTCAGCAAAAAAATAATTGCTTCCACGGCTACATGTCTGTGAAAGCTGGGTTTTCTTCACACCAACTGCCAGTGGGTGCTGATGCCAGATTTTCATGGTGCCTTTCTGCCAACTAGCTGACAATAATATGCCTTTTTGTTTCTGAAAGTGGAGATATGTCATGTTGCCTCATTTTACTCTGATGGGCAAAATACACACTACTTACATTTCCAAGCCAGCACAGGCAAGCTGCCTGGCTTAGCCTGTGGTAAACAGGAGCCTAAGGAGACACCTCCTCTTTTGTTTTCATTTTCTAATATTGCTTTCACCACCTTGGAAGGGGTAAAAATAATATCACCTGAGACAAGAAGAACGAGATGGGAGGGATATACAGTTTAATTGACGACACAGACCTCATGCAAATAAAGGGAAGTCCATTTTTAAATCAAGAGAATCTGATTTCAGGCCAATTTGGAAACCACAGCAGATAAACGGTTGCCTTAAACTGGGTGAGTCAAATTCTTCATTTTGTTTTAAAGAAAAAAAAAATGTTGTATTGACTCAACACTGAGCCCATACAGCATTGAGATGAATCCAAAACCATGATGCATTAGCAAGCAAAAGATTATGATGTCACCACAAATGTTATGAAGTCAATATTTCCAAAACATAAAAGCAGAAAAACAGATTTACAGGAATGAGATGGGCCAAGTTAGGACTTTTTTCTTTTATTCTTATTTTTCCTTTGAAGAATAGTAAATAAAGCTGTCCAATTTGCCATCATAATGCTTGTTTTCTATGTTACTTATTGACATGACATAAACAGTATATAAAATGGAATGGTTACAGGTTTTAGAGCAACTTAATTGACGGAAATAATTCTGTGCATCTGTTTTTCATTTTTAATTTTCTGCGTATCAGTAGTGTGCTATTTTCATTTAGCCATACCTCTGGGATTCAACTTTTTGCTTCTATCTTTACAGTCCTGGTATAGTCATTTTATGGTAAAAGGGATGGGGTGGAGGAGAGGAACAAATAATAGGTGAAGCTGCAGCAAATGGCACAAGGATACAGTCCCTTCCTGGAAAGAGGATTTTGTGGCGAACCATTTCTCCCATAATGCATCCCACAGACCATATATCCACTAGAACAGCAGAGACAGGGAAGTGAAGAAGGAGGGAAAAAAAGCAAAGTTAACTACGACATTTCACTCCTAAATGAGGGGGAAAAGAGCAGGTTGATCAGAACAGTACAGTTTGTTTTGTGGTTTTGTTGGGTTTCTTTTTTATGTCTCACCAAAAGCTAAAATAAGTAACTAAATAAATAAAAGCTGTGTCAGTCAGCTCAACAGCAGTTAGTAACAACAGTGGAAAAAATTTAAAACCAACATTTTGGGTAAAGGTCCAGAGCTAGCAAGTAAAGATCAAGTAATAACTGCAAAGACCCATGGTATACACTGAATTTATGGTTAAAAAACAACTCCTTTTTCTTTTTTTAGGGAAAAAAACCCAAAAAAACAAAAACCAAACTAGATAACGATAATCTGGAATAAATCCTACTTGCAGAGTTGCTAAACTTTGTCCTCCAGCACTGAGTCTCTCTGCAGCAGCTGACAAGAGGTTCCAAATGGAACTGCTCGCACAAGTAAAGGCCATATGGACAAATACCACCCTTAAGGGTTATTTAAAACACCTCTTTCAGGATCTGCACCTATGTCCTATCTCTAGGTACCTATCTAGGTGTATCTGTCTGTACCTACATACCTGGAGAGCATGACCTGAGTGGACTCTGTTTTGTACTGTGTAGGAACTCAAAAAAAAAAAAGCTAAAACAAAAGCTCCACAGGACAAATATCAACAAGACTAAGAGCATTTCCTATTCCCAATCCTGCAATCAGCTTTTAAATGCAATATGCACAGTTACTTTTTCTGCTTGACTTGGATAGGGGGATTTTTGCCCTTTAAGTCTTTCAAGAAAAAAGGCTGGATAGATAGTGACACAGTACACACAGAAAAAAACCCAACCCTGTCTTCCACGTGAAGAGGAAAAAACTGCTTTGAAATGCTTTAGAAGACTCTGTTGTTTCTGAGCCTGAAATCCTCATTTTCTGGTCATGTTTGACCTACACAACCAGTTTTCTCCTCTTTTTCTTCCCCTTTCTTAACCTTCAAAAGCAATCCAAAACAAACCAAAGAAACAAACAAACAACTCATTTCTTGGTAAAACAAAATAAAGGTGAAATGTTCCGTTTGGGAAAAGGAGGGTACAGGTATCAGGGGCATGGGACAGCAAAAGCATGCCTGAGGCAGTGGCAGAGTTTTCTTCATAGTGACAGTTTTGGGACCTTCCACAGAAGTGCAGCAAACTGGTGATAATTATGCATCTTTAGCCAACCAAGTGCAGAAAGAAAATGAAAGCAGTGAACAGTCCTTATACAGGCAGTGTACGTAGTCAGAGGGGGGAAAAAGTAGGGGAGCTTCAGTAATGTGGCAGCATAGGCCAGAGCAGGGAAGCAAAGAACAACCCTTTCCATTGACTTCCTTGGGAGCTGGGTCAGAGTGGCTCCTCTGACAGCTGAGCTTCATTTTCAGATATTTTGTTTTCTTCCTCTCTTTGTTTTGGCTTTGTCCGAGTAAGACAAGATCATTCATCTTAAGCCAGATTCATTGCCCAGGGAAGTCAAAGGAACTCTCTGTGTTAACTGCAATGGGCATTTGATCAGGACCCTTGGATGTGGCAAACATTAGAACTTTCCCAGCTGTGTACTTCTTCACAAAAGTGTGTCTAACTTTTTCTTGGTGCAGTTTTAATCACGTGAACAGCAAATGCTCTCTCTCTCTGTCCTTTCATGAACAGTAACAACAGTAATGGTAATCATCTACTTAATGTCTGGAGAGGAAAAAACCCAACAAAAGAATTAATTTGACAATAGAAGAAACTCTGGATATTGACTAAGGAACTATCTAAAGTGTGCTAGGTCAAATTTCTGATGTCCCTTAGCAAAAATTTCAAACAAAATACTTTAAGGAATATTATTCCTTTTTTCAGAAATTATTCTCTATACTTAGACTCTACTTAATAATTCTCTACTTTTTAGACTATTGTATTAAAATTTATACTTTAAATTAATAAACATTACAAATAATTCATACAGGGACTTGCTAATTTCAGAAGAGGCTATGTGATTATGCTTTTAGTAGTGCTGAAGTCATGGATTTGGCTCCAAAATCAGTTTCACTGCCCTTTACAGGATGCAGTTGGCTGTTAGTAAAAGTTCTCCTGCAGGTTAGCTAACCTCCTCAACAAAAATTAAGTAGGACACTTTTTAATAAATTCCTGGTCTTGACATTTGCTGTATTTGCCATCAAAAAGTCTCCTCAAACAGACAAGTGATACCTTTGACAGCAAAATCTGAGTTATAGGATATTCCCTCCCTTCCTGCCTGGTCTACCTGGCACTCAGATGCAATTCTCAGTTTTGTTACAATATGAGAACAACTTAAAAAGTTTTCCCTTCATCTTCTGCAAAATTTGAGTTTTTCCTTACCTGCTTCTCCATAGCAAGCACCCCCACCTGCTTTTCACAATCTTTCCAAGAACCAAGATCTGTCTCAGACTACTCAGAGAAAGACCCTATTTACTTCTAGGGAGATTACATACAAATTATATGTTTTATTTCATTTTTGTTCTAGTTTCAGATTTTTCCTCTTCTCTGAAATTCTACTTTCCATTAAAAAAAAACAAACTCAAACTGCAAAATTTATACCTAGATCTTGACAACGTGAAACCTGTCAGCAAAACCTGGGACTTTTGTCAAATTTATCATGAAGAAGGAATTAATTCCTGAAATTCAGATCTAGCTTTGGATTTAGGGAAATTCTGGAAAGGCTAGGTTTTGCTATTTCAGCTTGTACTTCTTGTTCCCTCAAGCAATTCACAGACTCAAACTCAAATTTAGAACACATCATTCGTTCAGCAATTCCAGTGGTTCCCACACTGTTTCACAGCCACAGAAGCCAAAGATATTCTGGTCAGAAAGATCTAACTGTAGCTGTTAACTGCAACCATAACTCAGAAGAGGTTTCTTATTACTCTGCAATCCCACACTGATAAATTCACCGGCAGTGCATCCCAAATACATTCCGTAGCAGCAGCTCACAACAGTGAGGAACTGCTCTAAGTCAGGCATCATTTCCCATCTTTTCCCATCACATTTCCTGTCCCTCCTTTGGGTCTCCCATACAGTGGTGGAAGCAGACCTTGCCCTTGAGGTCACCTGGTGCAGTGACCCTGCAGCCCTACCGTTCTCCTTGTAGCCCATCCCCAGGATGACCTCCGGTGCTCTGTAGTAACGTGTCACCACATATGGGGTCATCATGAAGCTAGTGCCTGCAGTCCTGGCCAGTCCAAAATCCAGAATCTTCAATGTGCAGTCAGATTTTACTACAATATTACTTGGTTTTAAGTCCTGCAAAAGACAGTGAAAAAAACATGTGACTGTCCTTTATAAAGCAGGCTGATACTTCAGGTCACCCTTCAAATACTCCTTTGCTCTTCTGACCCAGTTACTGTCAGAAATACTTGTAAATACACAGGAAAACCGTGTTATTGTTTCTCTAGAAAACTGTTCTGGAAGTTGTTCTACCTCGGCACACTGTGGGGCTTTACCTGGATAACTGGAGCCTACTAGTGTTAAATTAATTGCATTTAGCAGATCAAGAAACGAGGATTAGTATCAGAGTACTGTTTTGATTAGATTATTTTCTTTTAATGCTGTGAGCCTGATAGAGACATTCCAATGGTACATGTGGAGATACCTTAAGGCTTTATTTATAGTAATTCAATTCATCCTTTGCTGGATGACTATCTGGAAGCCAAATCTATCACCCCGTGCTAAACACATGACATGCCAAGAAAGGAGACCTTTGTAGAACAACCACTTTGTAACCCATTTTATCAGCCTTTCTTTTCTTTACAGAAACATTCTTTGATATTTTCTTTTTCATGTGGAAATCCCAAATTAGTAAAAGCTCTTTTCAATAAAGAAGTCAATTCAGGGTATTTTCGATCCATTGAGAATTCCCTCCTGCTCACAGTGAGATGACCTGAGCCCCTCTGCTATCAACTATCACACATTCACAGCCAGGTACCACATCCTTACCAGGAACAGTACCGATGTGGAAAAGCAAAATGAGAGGACGCATTTCATATAGACTCAGCAGTCTTTCCATTTGTTTCAGCATATGTATAAATGATAGCAAATGCCAATTCCATATCCCCTGGCTGACTGTGGCTCTGAAGTTTATATTCATTGTACTGGGAGACAGGGCTTTGATCCACAGTACACAGGAGAGTCAAGTGGCATTTAAAGTCTTCACGATCATTTCATATGATGCCTTAAGTTTAAAGCCAAAGGCCCCTTACCCTGTGAATAATTCCTGCAGAGTGAAGATGCTTGATTCCACAGAGCATTTGGTACAGTAGGTAAGACATTCGCTCATGGTCTAGCTCCATCTGAATGACCTGGCACAGGTTGGCATCCATTAACTCCATTACCAGGTAGCTGAATGGAAAAGCAAAGCCACAGGGTTTTTTTTTTTGTGTTGAAGACAAATCACAGCATCATCTCAAATAAGTAACAGTGCCTTTTCTTGCTTCAAAATTCGCTTTATTCCTGATGACTGGGGGTAACACAGCTGGAGACTGGGCCCGCTAACCACAGTACCATGATGGTGTTTGTATCTCACTGCAGAGACACCACTCTTTTAGCATCCCAGGAAAACTGGTGGATTATTTACCCTTTCTTGGTGCACTCCCCATGACAGAGACCATACCCTACATGGGCAATCAGGCAGCACAACAGAAATGTACAAAACCCAAAAGACCCACAAGAACCAAATAACGCAACTGCTCGGCCTTCGCCCATTGCAAGGATGGCTACCACAGTACACATAGGAATCTGAGAGAAACAGAGGTGTCTGAGGGGGTAAAATGCGTATCCCCATGCAAAATGCCTCCAAAAATCCTCCTAAGATTGCATGACTTCACAAAATTCTCATTACAATTATTTGGTTACTGCTGGTAACCAGACTACAGAATAGGAACACATTTCTACACAATGTATACAGAACATGGGAGAGACAGGAAGATAAAATGAGAACACCTACATAAAACACAGAATACTTAAAATTTCATTCACAGCAGCTCGTAGTAGGCACAGTAGTGGTTGTGCAACAGGGCAAGGTTCCAACAGAAATGCTGGTTGTCTTCTACACCCACCCCTAGCTCCCCAGGCAAATAACTACACAGTCAAAGGTCATATCACAACAAATATGAAACCTGGTATTTTTCACCTTAAATGGTCAAAAGAGCTCTCAATATGGGAATTTAGAATATTTTTCTACTCATTAGACTCATACAACCTTTTTTAGATGGGATTATAACCTTTGTGTTTTGCTGAGTTTTTGCAATCAAGGTACACCATAATGCTCTACACATCCCTAAACTTTAGCTTAATTACCGCCCCTGTTACTTACACATCCTGGAACTCCTCCAGAGATTTCTGTGGTGTGAAGACATTTAATAAACTGATAATCTGAAACGCAAAGTAAGACAAAAGAGTAAAGAGAAGTGATATACATAATCAGTTGAACCCATTCCGAAGTGTATTAAAGGATAAACTGTTTTTTCACTGCTCTATTTATATTAACACTTCTCACTTCATGGATCAGTAAAAAATCGGCAACATTCAAAATAAAATACCACAGATCTCTTGGATTTCTTCTAGGTGCACTTGTAATCATCTGAAAGAAAGACAACCAGTGACAAAGCAAAGTGCTAAGGGTGAGACACTCCTCTCAGTTTTGGAGTTACAGGCTCAAAGACCAACTTCAGCTCAATCTAGCATAACTATCTTTGTGCTACAGCCACGGTTTTCTTATTTATGAGGAATGCTAATTTGAGGGGACAAATAATCAAGGACCATCTTATTAAACAGTAGTCCTTCCTTATCTCTGACACAGCCTCAATTCCTTTGAGGGCACATACACGCACATGCTTGCTGACAAATTCCATCATGAGAGGTACAACTTTCCAGTAGAAGCACTTTGAAACAGAGACGCCCTGAGCAAAGACATCTTGCATACTGAAACTCCTTTTTTCCTTTCTCTTCTTTGGTTTGCATTTTTGTTTGCTCGATTTTAAACAGGCTGGGCTGTTGAAAGACACTGGTGAGAATGTGTGAAACAGAATAGAGGAAACAACATGTCCTCGGAGACCTGGATTTCCCATTTTCCCTCTGTGCAGGTAACAGAGGTAGAAGATATCAGCACCGCTGCCACAAAGGCAACATCTGGATGTCTCCCTTCCCACCTCCATCACCTCTTTAGGTTTTCTAACAGAAATTGTTCAACATTCTTTCTCTGTACTCCACATACTCTGACTGAATCTTACCTCTGCAAAGGTGCCTTTACAATCCTCTCCTTCCTTTAGACTTCTCTGTACAGACAGCTCTGACCCCACCCATGTGGTGCTGTTAGCTGCTCTCATGCCACATGTTTAAAATTATGTATTTAAAATTAGTGCTGCTCCTGCTGCCCTCTGCTCTTCCCAGTCCATTAAAAAACTCCTCACTCATTCCTGCATTTTCAAATCCCGGTGCATTGGTCTGGCTGAGGGTTGCTTCCATCAAGTCAACAGGGAAGACACAGGAACAGTCCTGATCAACACAGTGGGAATGTAAGGATAAATCACTGCCCAGAAGTGAGGCAGAGGACACTGCAGTGTCAAGTCCTGCCATTTGCCATTTTAGGGTCAGTCTCTTCTCTTTCCATGTGAATTTGTGATTGAGAACAAGTCTAAAATCTCACCTTACATCACATTTTTCAAGCTCATTTATGCTTTGCATAAGGAGAAAGAGTCATTGCAAGACATGAGGGAAGGGTAAACACTGCAAACTGAAAAATGCACTCCTAGTGAAAAGGAAGGGGCACACAGATATGGCAGCAGGAAATCGAGGAAGTGGAGGAAAATGAAATCCCTGGGACATCCCTTTACTATGCAGTGTGGCAATCCCATATATTTCACTACAAATAAAAGCACTTTTATACAGTGTCAGTCCAAAATTTCTAACAGATAATGGTTAAAATTAACATACAGCCCTGGAATAACACTCCTGCTGCAGCACAGGAATATTTTCATTCATTATGGATACTAAATGACATACAGTAGATGGTGCAAGAAGCAGGAAATTCTAGAACAATCCCCATTTGGCACACATTTGAAATAAGCACATGGAATACCCTCAGTCTCTCATGTGGGCATGTAGAACCAGACAGGCTGTAGCCCTGGAGCATATATTTACTTCCAATTTCTTCCATTTAAGAAAGGAACCAAACAAAACAATATCCTTTCTAACAAAGCAATGCACATACCATTTCTCCCGCTGAAAACTTACATTTTTATGATTCACACACTTCATGAGGACCAGCTCCCTGTAAGCTCGCTTGGCATGAGTTTGGTTCTGAAATGGTCTGCTGAGCTTCTTAATGGCCACGTTTCTGTCAAGGACGGCATCATATGCAGCACTGCAGTGACGACAAACACAAGGGTTATGCATTTTTGAGGGTATCCAGCATTTCTCATGGCAAATTCCTGAACCTCAGGTCTACCATTTCCTTTTTTTCCACTGAGAAAAATACTGGATCAAAAGAAGGAGAGAGTTTCTAGTAAAAAAAAAAAGAAATAAGAGATCAAAAGGAAACATGTAGCACCACACTGGCAAAAGACAGCATGCACCACTACTTGTGAACTCCAATTCCATTGGAAATTAACACTTATTTTCAAGGGGTGGGGGAAAAAATTAAGTAACTTCAGATAAAAATATAATAAAAACTGGATGAGACAGAAGGTATTTCATAAAGCAGCTCTCTGTGCATGGCTACAGCAGAAAAGGCTTTTACTTTTTCTGTCACAACTAAGAAGACCTTCACCACAGGGCTCAGTGAACAATTGCCCACTAATCCAAAATGAAGTTTGTGTTTTTCTTATGATATTTCTAATGGAATCAAGTTATTTAGTCATTCTTTGAGACCATATCATCAAATTCCAATAACATACCGAGAAACAGAACCAATTTCACAAGGTTTTTTTACTGATTCCTGATAACGAAAAAATTTGTTACATGTGCAGTTACAACTCTTGAAAATGAAGAAATATATTATTGTTTGCAAAGTGAACTTATAAAGCTGGGGTCCTAAAATGCTCCTTCAACTTTTAAATGTTTTTCACAACCTTCAGCTATTTTTAGAAATGTTACCTCCTATGTATTTGAAACACTTATTTTGGTGGTTCAAATCTGACTACATAAATTCTGAGTTTTAAATTCCACAAAGCACACTAAGTCCTAGAAACCTTTCCAAGTGGACAGCATCCTCAGACCCTCTTCCTGATTTTTCCTTTTATCAAGAATGAGGAAAGGCATGACACAAGTTTTCTGCTAGTCCATGAAAAGCAACAGTGTATTTCCCATGAGAAAAATCAACCAAACCACTCGTTGTTCTAAAAATTGCTTTCTTAAGCATAAAGTAAATATTCAGAATCCTGCAAATTTTTTTCTCATTAACTCTTGCTTACTGCAGACATTCAGTGACAGAGGCTAACTAACCAAGTACAGAGCAGAAAGCATGCAAGCATCAGAAGCTTAGTCACAAAGCCAACAAAAATGTACAGCTGTTCAAAATAGGTAAGAAAATGTTGGCAATGTTTGTCTGGGAAACCACACAAGAAGAGAAGTATCAGAAATATTGAATTTGCACTACTTCTGCACAAATAACACACCAAATACATCCCACAAATAAGAATAATTGTTTGCTAAAGGTGATGAGGAGTTTTGCAAAGATTACATTTAGGAAGACTCTTGAGAGTGGGTCTAGGGAAGTGATCCTTCCATGGCCACATCTGGAATTCTGGGTTGCACTCCAGGCTTCCCAGTATGAGAAAGATAAAGACTGGAGCAATTCCACTGATGAGCCATGAAGATTATTAGGGACTGGAACATTTGTCATACAGGGAGCAGCTGAGTGAGCTGGAATTGTTTAGCCTGGAGAAGGCTTAGGGTGGATCTTATCAATGTTCTTAAGTATCTGCTGGGAGGAGTAAAGAAGATAGAGCCCGACTCTTCCAGTGGTCCTGAGCAATCTGCTCTAGTTGACTCTGCTTTGAACAGGTGGGTTGGACCAGGTGTTCTCCAACATCATCCACTCTGTCACCTGGTAACTATTCTTTATTCTCCTATTCATGAACAAGGCATGTAACCTTCATGACCCAGCTAATATCCTGCTAGCCACATGCATAAAGAAAGATGCTGCACTCACCAGTTAAACCATACAAGCAGCAGCTTAGGTGACAAGGCTATCAAAGATCCAGCCTGACTTGATTTCCCTCTGGCCACAGAACTTCACTCAACTAAACCTTGTGTTAGGAGGAACACGGTGTGTGATTTACAGCCTAACAGTATGTAGCAGAAAGCAAACCTCCTGTGGCAACTGGCAGAATCATGTCTCTCATTCTGATTTAGTTCAGCCACAACAGGGCATCGTAAAGGCTACAATTAAATTAAGAAAGCATTGAGCAAATAAAATGCAAAGCCCAAGAATTAAAAAAACCAGGATCTTTCAACAGTTAATATTTTGTCCCTATTGTTCATGGACATATACTGCAAATATACTTCAGCAGACAAATCTCTCAGCTAATCCATATTACTTGATCACCCAACTTCTTTTAGGATGAAAAGCCTATGTAAGACTCACCCAAGCTATGTAAGAGTACTGTGAATCATTTTAATAATCTTTTCTTATATTTTAATCTCATTAGATACATCATAAAATTACTGACTAGGAGTTAGAAAACACCAAAAGTTTGTCTGGGCAAACATTTTCCTCAGTTCCTGATCTCTGCTTTTCTGAATTTTTTCTCTCTGTCAAAGCAAAAGACAAAAGCACCAATCTAAAATCAGAACCAAAGGCTCCTTAAACACTTGGCTTTTATGATCAGTTCCCAGTCCTTCGCATACCATGGACGAACTAAAGTAATCCTTTATAGAAGGACATTTACTTTGAGACACAAGGATCTTGACTGCAATTCTATCGTGGTCTTCTATCAAATGGAAGGTGTCCAACTACTTGAAGAAGTAGTGAATTCACTGCACTGGGTAAATTCATAGCCCTGATGGTTTTTTTTTCTGTGTTCACTAGAGAGCTTTTGTTTACAGCCAGCCAGCTCTGCACTTCACTACAATGAAATTACAGATACCAGATGCAGCTCCTCTCTCTGCTGCTTGCTCCACAAAGTCCTTGCCTTGGAACACCAAGGTTAGTATTGATGATAAGCCTTCTTAAGACAAACTTTAATCACTGGTGGAAGAGTGGCTGTATAAACATGTGGCTCCAGGGAGCAGGAGCAAGGGAGAGAGAGTAATGAGTGTCTGCAAACTGTGATGCAAAGGCTGAGTGTGAAAGTCACTCTAGCTCTCACATAAGAGACTGGACTTGCATCTAAAAGAGTTTCTCTGGAAACTCTATGATAACACCTCTTGCTCAACAGTGAATTTATTTTTTAATTTATACAACTTCATGATTTTATAGCAAAGACTCTAAATTACCCCTGGTCTTGCAATAAAATGATAGCTTTATGGCAACATGAGCTCAAAAAAATCCTCAAAGTTTACTACCATGTCTCTGGCAGCTGTACAGACAGAAAAGGCAGCAAATAAACTCTTTCCCTATAAATCCTCTTTACAGTTAGTTTGACATGGTAAATGTTAGTGTTAAAAATGTCTTTTAAAACTGTAAATAATTTGAAATAAACCTATTTAGCAGAGATAAAAAATTTTAGAGGATATAAATTCATGACTACCAAGAGATATATGTAATTACAGCTATTTAACAAGGCTCTTTGCTGACTTTGGCAGGAAAAAATGAAACTCCTCCTAGCCAGATTTACACAAACCCAGGTCATCTTTTATCACTAATATTCTGTGTGAGTTCAGACTGCAGTGATCAGTAAGCAATGCTCTGTTGTCATGTACTTGAAGGACCAGGCATTCATTTTTATACCTATTTCAAAAAGCAAAGGAAAGCATTCTAGTTTCATGTCCAAGTTGTTATTTCAATAGACACTTTCCTAGTAAATACTCAAAATTATTCCTCCCATGTTTTCATCAACAGTGAAACTTAACATTTATCAATTCCATTATAGTCTACCTCAGAACAGACTGTCAAACCCACAGAAAATGTGTATCTTCTTAAGTCGACTCTTAGAGGTGGGTTCTTAGGATGATAAAGGACAATTTTTTGTAATCTTTAGTGTCAAGGGTCTTTGAATGGGGCACACACATTCTCTTTAAGGTGCTTACCCTATCTCAAGCCACTACTTCATGAAAGTACTATTATTATCTCTCAGATGACAGATCAGAAGCCCACAAGAGGAAAGGAAGCTCCCAGCCTCCAGTCTTCCAGGGCAGGCTGTGAAATGGAGACTCTGGGCAGTCTCAGCAAACAGCTTTTTATATTGAGGAGGTCTCTTCACGGAATGTTGTAGAAATTTAAGGGCCACCATACACTCCCCTTCCCTATTACTGCATACACATATTCTGACAAATACAGTTGTAACATTTTGCTGAAAAGCTGCTTAATTTTACACCTACTTTCTAAAGAGACAAACTTTGGTCATCTTTGCCTTCCTCCAAAAAGACTCCAGTCACAATTCTGTCTATTACAAATCATTGCTTTTAGATCTGCAATACCTGATCCTTCTAGCTAACCTGGTTTTGTTACTGACATTTGCACTTTGCCTTATTTCCTTCATCCCAGGACAGCAAGGGGGAAGAAAGCTGTAACTGATCTTGTTAAACACAGACATTGATCTGTGTAGCTGAAACACTGTGGTTCTTTAGTGGCGAGATCTCCATCAGTGGAGAGACCTGGTAACCCTGAAAATCACATTTAACAAGAATGCTAAAGATAGCTCATCCTCAACCAATCACCACCAATATATGGAGCAGAACACCTTCTACAGAAATGCTCAGATACACATCTAAATGTGTATGCACAGATAGATAAAAAGAAAAGCATAGATGGATGCATATATAAATACTTTTCACAGCAATTTTTCTGTCTTCAAAGCCCTTGGTTTCAGATAACTCACTATTGCAGCTTCTGAAGAAGTCATTTTTAGAAACAACAAGAGCCAAATCTTTTTCCTGTATCAACCAAAATTGCTGTAAAAGTCATTTATGAAACTTCAACCATAAAATGCTTCAAGTGCTTTACTTCTCTCTGCTTATGGTCCCCTTTCAGCCAAGTACTCTAACAAAAAAGAGTGAAAATGTTATTTTGCTTTAAGCAAACTCTTCTAAGTATACTCTGGTAGGGGTTTTCTGGTGGGCTTGGTTTGTTTGCTCCTTACATTGCCCTCATGTACCAGTCCAAATTTTAGAATGAAATTAGACTTCCTCATTCCTAACTTTTTTTCTTCTCCTCTTGACATATAACATCTGAGTTTCTGAAGGCATTCATACATACATTTCTAAAGACATTCATACAAACAGTGCATATTCCTCTCTTCAACAATTACATTAAAAACAGAAAAAAATTATTTTTAGAGTGAAAACTTCTCTCCAGAAAGTATATTTGAATATAGCAAATGTTTTCCATGAAACTAGCATAAAAGAATTCCATACCTGCACCAGTGTGCAGAAAGTTTGCCCCAAGCAGTACAAGTCAAAGGCCACTGTAACAAAAAGCCTCTGACTATCCTTATTAGGTTTGGAATCAACCCTTTGTGCTGAAAATCCAAAGAAAATCCAGTATGACCATACTGAAGAGTTGCAGACCTATTGTCAGGAATGGCTACTATACAGCCTGGATCAGCTCTATTTCCTCTCAAAATGCAGAGAAATTGAGACAATATTCAGAGCTGATGCTAAAGACCAATACAGCTTCATAATGGATGACTGCTGCACTTTTCCTGGTGCCAATTATGATTCCAGCTTTTGTGTGTGTTTCCATCAGCTCACAGCTTCTTGCAAGCCACTGGAAACAGCTAGATCATAAAATACAATCAAGCTGCCTCCCCAGCTGCAACACAAGTTACCTTTTTTTTTCTTTCTATCACCAGATTTAGTTTCACAGAATAAATAAATCAGTTGGCAAGGTTTTCCATGAGCTTCCTCATCACTGCAGAGATTACTGACTGAGTTCAAAACGTTCCTTCCTGCACTGCACAGAAATGTGATCTATTATCCTGTGTTGGAATGAAGTAACATGAGAGAGGACTGAAGTGCCTGAATTGTTTGGGATTATCACCCCAGTCCTTGAATGAAAATTCAGAATTGCTGTCAAGATTTACAGCGAATTTTGTAGCAATTAAACTCAAAGACATGCCACTAAAACTGGAGAATTTTAAGACGAAAATTCAAAATGTGTGGCTCTATTTTCACATTTCAGTGTTTTATCAGGAAAGGCAGCTGGTCTCAGCAGAGAGCAGCAGAGGGGCAGAATCCCCTCCCTCACCCTGCTGCCCATGCTGCTTTGGGTGCAGCCCAGGACACGTTTGGCTCTCTGGGCTGTGAGTGCCATGGCCGGGTCATGTCCAGCCTGTCACCCACCAGCACCGCCAGGTCCTTCTGGGCAGGGCTGCCCTGGATCTGTTCATCCCCAGCCTGTGCTGATCCCGGGGGGTTGCCCAAATCCAGGTGCAGCATCTTGCACTTGGTCTTGTTAAGCCTCATAAACCTGCAAATTTGCTGAAGGGTGCACTTGATCCCTTTGTCTGTCATTAATGAAGATGTCCCAATACGGACCCCCGAGGGGCACCACTTGTCACTGATGCCCATCAGGACCCTGAGCTGTTGACCACAACCCTCTGGATGCAAGAGTTCTCCCCTCAAATCTCTCTCTTGCCATTTTAGAAAGAGGGATGCTATGGACAACTGTGTCGATGGCTTTACAGAAGTCCAGATAAATGACGTGAAACGCTTCCCTTGTCCACTGATGTTGTCACTCCATCACGGAAGGCCTCTGGGATGGTCAGGCAGGACTTGCCCTTGGTGAAGCTGCGCTGGCTGTCCTGAATCACCTCCCTGTTCTCCACGTGCCTTAGCACAGCTTCCAGGAGGATCTGTGCCATGATATTCCCAGGCCCAGAGGTGAGGCTGACAGGTCAGTAGTTCCCAGGGTCCTCCTTTCTGCCCTGTTTAAAGGTGGGTACAAAGTTTCCCTTTTTCCAGTCGCCTGGGGCTTCACCTGACTGCCATGGCTTTTCAAATATCATGGAGAGTGGCCTGGCAACTACATCAGCCACTCCCCTCAGGGCTCTGGGATGCCTCTCATCGGGTCCCAGAGACACATGGACATTCAGGTTCCTTGGTGGTCACAAACCAAGGATCTTTATTTACAGTGGGAGGGACTTTGCTCCCCCAGTCCCCATCCTGCTGTCCATCCACTGGAGAGGTGTGGGAAGAGAGGTTGCCCCTGAAGACTGAGGGAAAAAGTTGAGTACCTCAGCCGCCTTCTCTCTGGTTGGGGTGTCTATTACTTGGCTCAGGAGCTTACATGCTTACATGCAAACACAAAGTCCAAGTCCACAATGCATCCAGTCCCTTTACTGCCACCCATACAGGATTAAATAGAGTCAGTGTCATACCCATAAAAGTCCAATTTTGAATCTGTATTGCTCATTCTGTTTTAAGTACTACAGTCATTGCCTAAAATGTCAAAGCCAAGCAGCCCTTTACAACAAAGATAAACTGGGAAGCAGAATTCATTCATAATTCTAAGGACAGCTAGATCTGAAAAGTTTTCTGTGAAATCTATTTCACAATTCAGTCATGCTGAGAGAGCTCTTATCTGCCAAAGTTTCACATGGGAGGGTCTGAAGGAATGTGTTCGAGCCATCACATTTAAGACAATGTAGAAGAAGCTGCAGGGATAAAAAAGCATGGTGCACCTGTTTTTAGTAAACTTATTTACAATAAAAAATAGTTATCTTTCTAATTACATGAGCTGGTGATGCCCTAACAAGAGCCATTTTGTAACCCACCTATCAGTTGTGTATATTGATGCAAGATAAAACTCTTCCCACAGTCATTCTCACTCACAAAGAGGGTGGGGATACAGGGATACAGTGGGAAAGGCAATGTGGAAACAGCTATACAGTTCACACATAGCCTGGCACACCACTCAATGGGCGCTGGTTCAGTTTGCCAGGACATTAAAATATTCATGAGGATGCTGAGTATGAATCATGTTTACATCCTTCTCATCTGCATGTGCTTTGCTAATTCTTTACACTTGGCTCTGAAAGCCACTCGGCCGTTTCCTACTTTTCTGAAGAGAGCTGTAAAATCAGTACTTTCTGGTCCTGCATGTCTCTTGTCACTAACTCACTACACAGTCTGCTAGCTGCCAGTACCTTTTGTTAGCTGCCAGCCTAGGAAATTCAACCTGGGCAGTGAGAGGAGCCAAGTTTCTTTTCCATTCTGCTTTAAAAGGGCTCTAGACCAATATGCTTTCTCTTACGCATGGAGCATGTAAGAGATGACAATCTCGTGGTTTCCGAAGTATCCTATACTACTCACTATTTGTATGCTCAAGGATTTACCAAAGCAAGGTAAAAAACTGAAAAATGGACCAGAGCTGGCGGTGCCTATCAATACTCAGTGGCAGAAAACACATGGGCAAAACAAGCTTAAGTGGGATTTGCCGGTAAACCATATCAAGATGATGTTTGCCCAACATCTGGAGAATGGGTATAAGACACTGAATTTGGCAAAGAGATCTCACGTTCACTGCTATGAACTCAGCGTGGAAAATAAACTTTGGACAGTCTTCAAGTTCGTTAAGCAGCAAAGCCAGAAAAAGACCAGTTTCCGTGTTTAACAGCAATTTACAAGACATGGGAAATAGTGGCACCAAGGCAGAGTCTCTACACCTGGCAAAAGCTGAGTACCTACCACATTAAAATTGTCAGTCACATGATAAACCTGCTATTTTTTGGATCTACAAACCGGAATAGAAACCAGCTACTATCTTACTATAACCCCCTTGCAACCACAATTTAAAGGACTTGCTGGCTTGCCTGACAAAGAGAACAAAAGCTGTCACTTGGCTCAATAAGAAATGCCGTTTCACAACGTTTCTTGCTGCATTTCTCAAATGATTAAAAACCAAAATTCAACCATGGAATAAAAGTGTACTGTTAGCAAGCCTTCACCTACAATGTGATAATCATGGGAGAAAAAAAGTAAAAAGTTTAACTCTAAAAGCCCACTCAAATTCTAGTTGCCTCAAACTAACCCTGCAGTCTCCATAAGGCTATTCTAAGCAGACAGAAACAGAATGGTTTACCTGCTGCATAACAAGCCAAAGTGTCTTTTTTCAACAGGAACAAAATGAAAAATCTTAGGTTTTTGAGTTGCCCTGTTGCACCAGAAATCTCAAGACATAGATGTGGAGACAGAATTTTAAAACACTGTATTTGAATCCAGAAAAGAATAAAAGATTAAAAAAAAACCCCCAAACCAAGCAAAACCCACCAAAAAATTACACACAAATAACAGCCACAAACAAACAAACCAACCCCTCAATGTCCTATTTGCCACTTGCAAAGGGACTCCTGTCTTTGAGTCCTCCTACTTTCTGCTTCCCTTCCTGTCTGTCTCTCTTTATTGCAGACTCTTGCCCATTCTGGTGAGTTTTCCCACTCATGTCATGCCAGACATGCCTTGCATTGTTCACAAACTTCACCCAGGCTTCACACAGAGTATCTTGTTTCATATTGTCTTTCTATCTTGCACGACTTCTGTTTAATTTTTTTGGGCTGTCACTGGCTCTTATGATTGTCTAAGAATGGGTCTTGGGACAAAGCACAATATATTGCTGTCTGTAAAGCACCATGAAAATCTGTAGACTACATTCATCTTAGAGAACAAATACCAGCAATACATGCTGACAAAAAAAATTGAATTATCTGAGCTGCATTTCCTTCCAGACTGGCTCTAGCTTTTCTATTTCTGGTTCCATTGTTTCTTTGTTTTGATGCCTGCCATTTTATTTAGGTGCTCTGTCCTATTGCCCTACCTCTCTGATTCCACGGGGCCGCAGCCATTCTCCCATCACAGGAGAAATCCCTTGGTCCTAAGAGAGAACAGAAGTGTCCTGTGCAATCTGTCTCATGTGAAACACATGGTGATCAGTGATGATGATGCAACAATTTCAGTGTGGACAGGGTTTCAGGCAAATGACATGAAAGGACAAGCCTGAAGTCTGTTAAGGAACAGCTGCAATGCACTGATAGTAGTTAATTACCACCCTGGTTTTCCAGGAGGACCAACGAGAGTCTTGAAAAAAATCTGTCCAACAACTTGCATCACAGTAGTGACCCAGCACAAATGTGAGAAAAGGGAGATTCTGTCAGTGACCAAAAGGAAGCTTTTGACAGTGTAGGAACAGAAGTACCTGACATCTGTAAAGAGAGTCATAAAATATCACTGTCTGATAGCAAAAAGTGTACATTAAATGGAGTTTCTAATCAACCAACACAGAAAGAACTTCAATTTCACAATCATCAGTTACTTCCCTGCAGACACAGAATTTCCAAGCAGCTGATAGATTTTTTAATGGCTCCAAGGGGATCACAGATCCAGCCACAGCTATGAACAAAACTGCTCTATGCCTAAGAGTTGTATCAATCCAGCTGAAAACCCTGGATGCCAACACTCTCAAATGAGCCTGACCGTGCCCTTACAGTACTGAATTCACAACCATGTAAAGGGTGGTCATGAATTGCTGTCAGGGTTCACAAAAATAGATTGCACAGAGATGGTTTCCTCGCAAACTTATTTATTTTTTTCCCCCACAAACTTGCAGAGTATAAATATGGAATAGATTTTGCCTGCTTAACTGCTGTAGTCATGGAAACCATACAGGTTCTTTAAGGAGAAAGGAATCAAAAAAGGACATAGAAATATAGGCAGTGTATTTTAGAGACAGAGGACATGATTTCTTTGTTAGGAAAGAATACTGTGGCACATTTTATTGCATACCATTTGTGATTATCATTACATTTTAAATTTTAGATTTCTCTGCACAAGCAAAGGGAAATGAAACAAAAGAAGACAAACATAAAATATGTGGTGACTTCCTGCCTACCAGGAATCTCTGCAGTTAGGTAGAAGAAGGACATTACAAAAAAAAAAAAAAAAGAGACTGGGAAATATTTTTTGTACAGTTTCTACATGTCAGACCTTTTAAAAAAAAAGATACAATAATACTTCTTGCCCAAACATTACATCTCAGTTTCCCTTGTCATGTAAAATGGGTCTTCATCCTGCCTCAGGTGCCTTCATGCACTACTACTGGATACACCCCTTTTTTGCTTCTTTCTCACTTATAGGTAGTAGTAGTAGATAGAAGAAGCTGCAAGAATCAAAGTAAACAATGACTGAAAGACAATCCATCCATCCTATTTTTCAGAAGTTATGTACAGTTTGTCACATGGCAACAGTTCCCTATGATCCTAACAGCAGCTCCTTCCATATCCAATCTCAGTTCTTCGCTGCAAGAGCACTGCAAGACACGGCCCCCTCCTCTCACTCCATATGCAAGCAAACTGTCTCTGGACATGTGTTGATATGCAAACTCTAATAACATCAGCTTACAAAACATAGATCTGGCCAACTTAAATTAGCACCTCCACTCAATATTCTGGAGGTCAAGAACAGAGGCTCAGCCTTTGCTGCACCCATTGGGAGTCTCTCAGCGCCTTAAAATTCGCATGCTGGTGATCCAGATTCCAAATACCATTGGCAAATTTGCTATCTTTCTCGAGAATCAAGGCATAGAGGTATCAGAACCACGAAGCAGAATGTGCTGTTTCAGATGTACACCAGATCAATGGGCAAGCAAATAACACACAGTTTTTGGTATTTCAGAGCAATGACATGCTAGGAAATCCAAAGAATACCACAATGTAACTGCAAACTGTGAGCTGGGGAAAAATCCTGCAATGTACAAATGAATGAGTGAGGTTTGAAGCTTGCTGTGAGTTTAACTTCTGATATTTCAACAAGAACTTCCCAAAATGTAAAAAAACCCCAAAAACCAAACAACAAACATCTGGAAATAGTTTAAACTACTTGTTACTAGAAGAAAAAAAAATTAAAAATCACCATGCATTGCCATTGTATGGGATGATATTAGCACTGGGAAACATGGGAGAATTTGTTTATACTGATGTGTACTTCACTATCAGTACAGCAATAGTTCCCAGTGCAAAGTGACAGCTATTTCCTACATTGCTCTCACAGAACACACTTGTAAAACTCTCTAAAGGTTGTCTTCAAAAACCTCCTGGGGAGCAGGACACCAAAGCACAACAGCGAAGCACACAACAGCATGAGGAAGGGAACACTGGCTGAACTAATGGACACAATTTGAAGAATCTACAACAGAATGGGATCAATTTGCAGTGCCAGCCAACAGAATGTTGAGCACAAAAGATCTGCACGATGCAACTGTGTAACTGGAATGAAAGTAACCAAACTCACAGCATATGCTCAGTTCTGATTCACAGGAGAGACTGAGGCTGACAAAATTAATGCTGCCACTCCCTTCAGGACCACTGAAATTCTAGGCATATCTAAGTACATTGTTCACCCCATTTGGCTCTGAATGACCTGTATTTGCTCTCTTCTGAGGAAAATTAGTGATTAATCCCACAAAGACAACACCACTGAACTGCAATGGGACCATGCCAGTTTATACATGCACAAATGTTGATCTCTATCAAGGAATACAGTATTTCAATTCAGTGACACAAATTAAAACAGTATTATTGGGATAGCAGGACCACAATGAAGAGACATATTCATTCTCAAAAACTTGAATACACCAGTATCCAGCTAAACAGCACAAATAAAATTGTGTATTAGCTGTAAGACACTGACATGACCACTATCTTCTGTGTTTTTTCCACTGCATTATCGCTAAAGTATGAGCTTGGAATTGATTATGGTCAGAAGTATCAACTCCTCTTTTCTATGGCTCTTACCATTATTCCCATTGCAATATCACTTTAGATCCTTATACCCAGTCCAGGAGTCAATGGTACTACACAAAGCCAGAACTGAAGGGTAATCATTATACAAAAGAGCTCACATGTTTTTGCATCTTGTAGTAGGCAATACCTGTCACATTTCTCCTCCAGCCTTTGCCCACTCTGAGAAGTGGTTGAGTCACCATCCCTGCAGGTATTGAAAAAGATGTGCAGATGTGGCACTTGGGGACATGGTTTAGTGATGGACCTGGCAGTACTGGGGCAACGGCTGGACACCACGATCTTAAGGGTCTTTTCCAACCCTAAGTGATTCTATGGTGTTGTGATTACTTCAGGGAAAGAATCAGCAGATTTACAAGCTACAATGAGCACCACCATCATCACAGGCTGATCTGAAAGAACTCTGCACTCTAAGATTCAACCACCAAACTACAATTAAATCAGCCAAGGAGAACCTATGGTAATATTAGGCAACATATCAAGCTATTTATTGTCTTGCTGGCTCTACTTATTACAGGGAACACTAAAAGACTCTGTTACCTCCTTTATGTTCAGATTCAAAAATATCATTAAACCACTAATTCAAAGAAAAAAATCTGCAACACATTTCCCAATTTACTACTTCAGGAACATATTTACAGTCTCCTCTATATCTGCAGATGAGGTGACTTTCTAAATTTATAATGCATTCACTGAAAAGCTCTCATAAAAGCATAATTCCTGCTCCCATATCCTCCACTCAAACATTACTCACACAGAAACTTCCTGCATCAATGAGACAGAATAAAGCACTTCCCAGCCAACTCCCCCAGTCCAGCTGACACATCATTACACCACATCTCAACATCATGCAGCATGAAAGCTTCTGCTCACTTTTTAAGAAAAGACCAAGATCAAGGATTTCAGCTTAAAGCCATCATCAGACCCATTTATTTGATGTTCACCCAGACAACTTTTTTTTCAAAGCTAACATTTTCTCCTGATAATGCACACAGGTACAGGCACTACGTGGTCATAAACCAGGCCAAATGTCTTCATAAGATACTGCTAAGATTTTAATTACTTGTGTCCTCAAGCCTGTAAGTGATGTCTTCCCTATCTGCCTTGGAAACCTGGACTTCACCCTTGCTTCTATCATAAATTCAAAAACTGTCAGAGGCCCTTCAAATTGCTTTTGAAATATTTCTGTACAACACCATTTTTCTAGACATCACAGACAGTATCAAAAATATCACAGGCAACATAAAAAATGATAGCTTGCACACCACAGCAGAAAACCTACAGATCAATTACCTTGCTTCTAGGCAAAAAGAATTCATCTAAAACACAAAGAAACACCCACTCCAACATCAGCATATTTCTGTTGATTTTATGGAACATGAGAATTCCTCTCCATCCACCATCATCCACCATGCACAAACCCAAGCTGAAAATGACCTGTCTCTCTCTCCTCAGCCCCTTGCAAAATAAGATAGGTGTCAACTCCCTTCTACCATTGCAGAGGGGTATCAGCTTCTTCTTTCAGCAGTTTAAGCGGCACATGTCTAATTAAACTCAGAGAAATGTTTTCTGTTCTATCACAGACTCAAAGATTAACCAGTGTGGTTAAAACCCTGCGCAGTTTTCACAACCACAGCTTGGTCTAATAAACTCCACGCTCTGTTTCAGCGATGCCCCATCGTCATCACGCCTGTAATAACAACACGCTAATGATATGCAAACACACCCTTTGTAGGCTTTCTCACAGATGTCAGTGTGATGTACAGTGAGCAAACAGCCTACACTTTCATAAAGAGTAGTATTTGCAGGGTGAAGAGGAGCTTCCCTGCTCAAGAGATTGCAAGCAGCTTGCTTTCTTTCCTTCTTTTGGCTGCTGAAATAATTTTGTGAACATAGTTAACACAAAACCCTTTGAAAGAGCCCAAAGATTAATTTCCAAAGATACTGTATGTACTAGGTCTATAGCAAATACCATTTCCTCACTGAGTTTATAATTATTTCACATGGGCACAATTTTAACAATCACGCCATATGGTTTTCTCTTTTCCACGTAATTTACTAAATTATCATCTCCTGAAGACCTTAATATCTTAATTCTTCCATATCAAGAAAATATTTTTTTCTTTGATGTAATTTTCAACACAATCAAGTGAAATCAATTCCCCACTTCTTTCACAACCACATTCCCTGCTTCCCGTGCCTGCTTCTGTTCCACAACATAAATTGTTTTTCACTGAAACTCTCCTGCTTATCTTAACACCTGTTTATAGAACTGTATGAGAAAGATTTCAGGGTTCTGTGGCTTTGCCTAGGAACCCTGCAACACCTTCCAGAGCCTGAAAAACATCAGGCCTCTCCTCCTAAAAGGAGTTAGCATTCAGCAGCCATACTCCGTCACTCCATAAAACCAAGTGTCACTATGCACTAAGGCTGTCTCCAGTAGCTGGCGACTATTCCACTCAATAACCTACAGTTATCCTGAAGGAAAATCCAGAAACTGTGCATGCTCTGAGAAGACTGAGCCTAAACCCCTCTGTGCCATCCTACCTGTGCCTGCCCTTGGTAGAGGGAACGATCATAAATCACTTATTTGGCTTCTGCGCTTCTCCTAATTCTGGCACCGAGGGACAGAACTGCATCCCAGATCTGTGACACTTCTCGAGTAAGTCATTGGGTGTAAACAGAGCCACTGGATCTAAAAGAAACTATTACCTAGATTTTCCCCACTATTTTTATAGAGACACTCCTTGTGGCTATTCTTTGCAAAGGAGCAAGACAAGCAGCATAAATTACTTCCCCCACCAGAGCAAGCAGCACTCCACAAATAGGCAGGTTTTCAGTACTTTTTTTTCCTTAATCAGTTTTTTCTAGATATAACTCTATTTCCTTCAAAATACTTCTAAATTGTGCAACTTTCTACAGTAGAAACTTATTCTAATAAAGTTTACTATGTAAGCTTATTATTAATATTAGGTGAGGAGAAACTTACACAACTGAACATGTTTCTCATCATGTATTGTTTTCTCTTAGCTAAACTACTAATATTTATCTCCCAATTGTTTTTTCATCAATTAATCGCGTCACCATTAATTCTTCATGCTTTGCTGAGGGATGGTTTATTGTATTTCTGGTAAATTATGCCTCATGACAGGCAGTTTACTATGTAACACAAACTAAGAAAGAAATGCTCATTATCTTCCCCATCTATTATGTAACACTTCTATATCTGTATCATCAAAAAGCCTTTTACGGCCTCTCCATGCTACTCACCATTTCAGGGGATTTGTGTTAACTTTCACTCAAACTTGCTTGTTTTCCAATTTGATTTTCTTTCCTAAGAAATTCTTAATTTTTGCTGTCAGCTCTTAGTATGAAAGTAAAATTCACTGGGTGTTTTTGATTTTATTTAGCTTAACTTCTCTGTTTTTTGCTGCTTGCAAATTGATCATTACAGCAATTCAGTTGCAGAGAGGTTCAACAAAAACTGATTTTCCTCTGAAAAGGATAGTAAGGAGGAAGAAAAACCATCTTTGCTTTAGATGGAATTGAAAAAATAGTGCAAAATTAATTTTACTAGTCCTGAACCCAAAATATGCCTCTTTCCCAAAGCTGACTTTAAGGCAGCTTTAGTTCTTCTGTGTTTAAGATACAGAATATGGTACTTGGCCAGTTAGCTCAGTCTTTGGACTTGCATGGTCTCAAAGTATGCTAAACACTGGAAGTGATGGACTGAGACCTAAGGACGTGTTGTCAGTGTTGTTACACTGTCAATTATGGTGCCAATGCCAACGATCCATGGAAAACCATTTGCCACTGGATTAAAGGAACCTTTTGCTTTACCACTGCCTCCACCTGTAAAGTAACACACATTACATAAAATTCTGAAAAAAAAACAGTGACAGAGATGGCAGATGGAATTAAGACTTCATCTCTGATCAAGTTACAGATAAAAGATTGCTTTAGTTACCCTAATGCCTCATAATTAAACAGGTAACAAATGCTTGCCACAGAAACTTAAAAGCCATGTCTAAAAATGCAGAGGCAAAAGCCAAGCAGGATTTCACAACTTTTGAACATGCTAAATTCCAATTGCATTGTTTAGGAGAGCTACTGAATTTGTCTTTTTTTCACATTATTCAAATCACTGGAACATCACTTTCAAGAAATAAAGGAAACATTAGCAGTTACCTCGATTTGAAAGGCTTCCACCCTGAGCACTTGAGAGTGCTATGGGATGTGACAAGTTTCTATATTGCTCTCAGTGACTTTTACTGTACAAAGACTAAAATTACAGGGTTTACTTGGGATATTATTTGCACTGCCTCTGGAAATAGTGCCACAGTTGTCAATTATGATAAGATCTCTCTCCCGCTTTCTTGCTAGTTCCATTTTGCTGTGTGGAGAAACAAACCCAGTGCTATCACTCTCACCAGCCAGGGAATTTATTAGCAAACCACTGGGCTCCTCCTGCCTCAGGATGTCTGTTGCCTGACTGCTATTTTTGCAATTTTAGACAACGCCTGTGGCTGGCAAACCGTGAAGAAATGCAAAACGCCAATTCTGTTACAAAGCATCGTAAGAGAAACTGCTGATACTCACCAAACTATTCCCTGAGCCCCAGAGCCAATGGGTTTCAAGTTCTGGTAGCGTTTGAGAACTGTGAAGGTTGAGTCACCTACTTCCACGCTGTAGAACTGGTTGTCAACTTTGCTTTTGCTCATGTTGTAATGTTTGGCAATATATGACACATCCACTTGTTTCCCAAATCCCTGTTGTACAGAAGAAGGGAAGGGGAGAGGGATTGGTAAAAACAGAGAAACCAAGGCTGGTAAAACGTAAGAATACAGATAAAGCACTGTCAGCCTAATTTTTCAATATAAACTCTTGTCATTTTTGGCTCATTTTCATAAAGACTGTATCAGACCTTCTTTCATGCAGGAAGTCACCACAAAAAGGCACTCATTAAAGAAAACTAGTGAATTCTCCAGCTGATGTTTGTGACACGGTTACTGCCAACTACTGGTCTCTGCCTGCCATCATTCCTGCTTCATGTGTTCCTGCTGATTCTGCCCTCGTTTGTATTGCAATGAATTTAAAATGAGGTGACTTTCATCAGTGTGGAAGTGGGACAAGAGACACAGGAATCAGGCTCTTCATCACCGATCAGACAAAGCAAGCAAATGTATTCCCATGAGTGCTAAAACCTTCCCTAAGCACCTGATAAAGGCCCTGAGAACCTTTCAACAGGAGCTGTGAAAGAAACAGAGCAGTTTATGAGACAAACTGTGACCCAACATGGCTTAGTATCATGAAAAAGTATTATTCAGTATTATGAAAAAGTATTATTCAGAAGTATTATTCAGAAGTTCTGGAGGTCTTCCAGAGTTCTGGGTTCCTAAGGGTAGGAGGGAGAGTTGCTCTCATGACCTAACAAAACCATCAGTACTAAGCAAACGCCAATTTTCATGACACAAAACCAAATTTGTGCTTGCTCTGCAGCTAGCACTGCACATCAGTGTCCCTCCCCAAAACTGTAAAATTAAAAACTAATAATTTTTACAAGACTAAAAAAACCCTCCCTCAAATTTGTAAAATTACTATACAGCAAGTTACATTAAAACCGCTTTATGACTACTACTGAGCTCAGTTCCCTGTGGACTATGGAGCAAATTTATAGTAATTTGAGATAAAAATCAGAATTAAGTGTTTGTAATTTAGGATTCTATACTACATGATGCTGAGCACAGGATGCAAAAGCTCAACATATCACAACAGATCTGCCCTAAAAGAGTTGCAGTTCACTTATGGAAGTCAAGACATGCCCAAATGCCTTCTATAAGGAAAAGGAAAAACCAGCTATGCCTCCCTCTATGCATTTTTTTTCAGTGCTCCCAAACACAGCTTCTAAATTTTCTTATTTGCTCCATTATAAATTTCTTTTCACCAAAAAAATCTGAATGACCAACTGTATTATGTGTTTATGGACTACTAAGTTGAAATTTGATGGAGCTGGGAAAAAAGTAAAGTTGATTTTGATTAAATTGCTCTTTCAGTTAAAAAGGATATCATTCCAGTGTTCCAAAAAACTGGCCATTAAAAACAGATTACTGACCTTGCAGAGAACTTGGACCTTAAGATTTGCCTTAGAAAAATGATTATAATTTTTCTGTCCACTATCTGACTAGAAGGCACTTTAGCACTGGGGAGCATCATCCTAAACACCTCATTTAGAGACTTGGAAACATTTTAATACATGCAGCTCTTTATTAAAATACAAAGTCTCATCTCAGAAGACCGAGTGGAAACTTTACATTAATTTGTTCATCAAATATTGCAAGGGGGAGAGCAGGGGAGGCCTTGCCCGAACACAAAAAGTGGGAGATTTATGGACACTGACACAACGCTAAATTGAAGCTTCCAGAGAGTGAAATGATTCCAAAAGAGGTTTGACTTTTTCTCACTTGAAGACAAACAGGCTGCATCTGATTCACATTGTGTAGCCTTAGTCTTAAAACTTCTTCCATTAGGTGAAGAGAGATGCATAAATTTGGCTATTCAGCTCAGGTATTCATAGCAGACGTGGAACTGAGAGGTTTTTTTAATAATGTGCTCCTGACTGACAGGAATTTCACAGCTCCCTCTGGCTAGACAAACACATTTGGAGCGTGTTTTTTTCTGATGTCATTATCAGAACAATGCAGGACATATCAAGCATTAACACCCATTACTCCGAAACCAATGTTTATATACAAAGTGTCAGCATAAAAATTGCATTCCTGAGTGAGCCTGACTCATAGCCAGCTCCTCTGGAAGTACAGACAGAGAGAATTTTTTAAACAGACTGGATGACTGTGTTAAGGCTTGGATGACCCAGGCCTGCCACAACTTGTTTGTGTCCTTACTCCCAAGCTACCCAACAGCTCGTTGTGGGGTGTGGAGCTACATGGGAACACATATTTTATCACTCTATGTCTAGAATAGAAATTACTTGCTTTTAAGTTAGCCTGACCATGTGAACTACTGGCCTCAGGAAACTCGTGCTGCATACAGTGGGATTTCTGAACTGCTGCGGTTCCAGCAGCTGGTTATTTTAAATCCAGAAATGTCTTAAAAAGCAATTAAAACAGCTCAGAAGAACCACCCTGTAGTGCCTCAATTACATGGGTAATTAACATATCCAATTGCTTCAGTCAACAGCAATTAAAGTTGTGGGACCCAGAAGACCAAAACTGGTAAGAAAACAGAAATGTCCTGATGAGCAGCTCTCCTCTGCTCAACACAGACCATTCCTATGACAATCTGCTCCTAACTGTGTGTGAGAGGGAAAGGTAAAGACTGTTTTGTTTTTCATGGAATCATTTTTTCTTTTTAGATTAGTATTTTCTTCCCTACTTAAATATTTGTGCCCCATAAGGCTTTGATACAAGACAAACACCAAGCATTACTTCTAAAATTCAAGGCAGGCTGATTTTGTTTGAAGTTCACTTCAAGCAGAATGCCTCCTCTGAGTGACAAAAAAATTCAGCTTTGTGGACAGGCCAAACAGCCTCTAGGTCATCCACTAAGTTGCCTCCTCACTTTAAACCCACAGTGCTAAAGAACTACAAAAAACCCTTCTCTATATTTTCCAATTTTTACCGAAGTCTAAATTAACAAAATAAAAGCACAGTAAGGCTTCTAAAGCCCAATGCACTGCTTACTTTCATAAAAACCAGGAGAAGAATGATACAACTATCCTCGTCATGATGCTGATTTAAATCAAATCCCTAAATCAATGGAATCCCTAAACCAATGGGAATTAACAGCATTATTGGATTAATCACATTCAATCAGATCCCCAAACCAAGCTGACACCTAATCAAGAATCATCTCTGGTTGATTCAACAGCCACTTCCTAATGAGGACAAGGAAATGGCAGTTTTGCTTCACTCCAAAATTGAGGTAAAAAACCTTTTCCCTTTAGTAAGGAAGTTCATACTCTTTATAGAGCATGCCAATGTTAGTTTTTGTTTTGAACCCTGATGAAAAGGTTCTTCTCCAAATCTTCAAATTCACATATCTCATCTTTAACAAGCCTGCACACTACATTCTGGTCTTGTCCTGTTACATCCTCAGCACTCACTCAAAGCCCTTCCAGAAGCCTTGGTGTTGGTACAGATATTAGTATTCCCCCAGCTGCCCCCGTGTACACCACTAAGCTACTTCAGATTCAGGTTTTACTGCACTAGTTCTGTACAAGCAGCTTAAGTTAAAGCTTTGATTATGTGGCATCAGAAAGGAACCCAGGGCTAGGAATTTCCAGTATACACCCTTCTGTATATGCACCTAACCATAAACTCCTTTCAAATATGATTAAGACTCACATCGTAAGAAACTAGGAATCAGCACTTCATTAAGAAATAGATGGGGGAAGGAAGTTTATAGATACACATGGCAATCAGGTTTGCTTCTTAGGATAGCATAGTAAAAATGTAGGATATCATCAGTAAAAATGTACAGGTCTCATATAGTAAAGGGAATTCCAGTGAGTTAATAAATTTTCAGGTGAACTTCAAATGAACTGAGGCAAGCTACGATACTGAGGCCCCAGATCAACAGTAAACGTTGCAGGTGTGGCACTTCGAACAAAACACATCTCAGTTTCTCAGGCCTCTGTGTAAGATGAAGGATTATTCCTCAGAGACAAAGCATGCGTTGGACTGCTGTTTGTTCTTAGTTTCCATAAATATTTGGACAATGAAATTACATTTCTTTAACACTGATAGAGACTTAGCTTTCATCTCATACGTACAAAAATCTGTGAACCATTATTTTCTCCTTTCAGTGCCTAAATGAAAACTTCTAACACCCACCCACACACATTCCCTAATGCCATTCTCTTTCCTCTGTACTGAGAAATTTAAGAGTAAGAGAAGTGAAAGTTTCTCAGCCCTGAAAACCTAACTCTCCTTGTTAGCTCATTTAAACATGTATCCACATTTGCAATGATGTTTGCTTAGTGTCCTGACAAGTGAGAAAGAGAAAAGAAAATAAACTGTCAAGACTCAAGCAATTGAGATGAAGGAAAAAGATACTCCCACCATTACTAACTGTTTAGAGAGCATATATTTTGCTTTCAAAGGACAACTATTTAAAAATTCAGTGAAACTCTAGTAACTTACTGCCTCACATAGAGCTACAAACTGTATTCTTTTCCGTTCTTTCAGAGTACAGAGAGCAAAAGGGTTAAAAAGCCCAACAGAAATAAAATTACGTTATTTTCTATATTATAAGGTGAATTGCTTCCTGATATCTCATTTTATTTGTCCATTTCTATCCCACAAAATAACTATACTTATTATATTTTACTGACAGACCTTTGTTTCTGAACACCATTCCTTCTACTATTGATGAGCCTAAAATATGGCAATTTCTTACAGCTCAGCATCTCATACATTTCAGCTTTTATAAATACAAACCATGCTAGTGGCAATTTAAGGCAATTTGCTCTCCTTTGCATCTCCAAGACTGTGAGTGCTGTCACAGAGTCCGCTGGCAGCATCAGCAGAGGGGAAACTTTACCTCTGTGTTCGCATCCTTCCCTGTCTGCCCACAGAAATCCCGGCAGGAACATCCTTTCAAGGGTGCCACGATGCAAGGCTACCGAAACCAATTAGAGCACTCCACGTGTGCAAATGCAGGTGAGCAAAAGAATCAGATGGAAGACTGAAAGGCTGACTCCCAATTTGCAGCTGGCACAGAGCCCAGAGACGAGCAGGATGGAGCAGAGAGGATGCTCTGAGCCTGATATCACAAGGGCTCCCCAGCAGCCCCCACATCTCCACCCCGCCTCAGACAAAGAGACTGAGAAGGACAACAGCACGTTTGAGAGGTGGATGCATTTGGTTCCCCCAGGATCCAAAAGGATAATATCTTAAAGCTACAACTTAACCTTGTCTTGGGGTGACTTAATGATGTGTATCTCCTATCGCCGCTCTATGCCCAGACATGAATCCTGTGCCTTTAAAACTGGGTGAGAGAGAAAGAACAAAAGCCAGATGAATTTTTCAAAGCAGTTTGTGCTCCAAGGTCACTCTGTCTCCTCTGCACACTTCTGCGGCGGCAAGCATAGAGGAAGCACCCTTTTTGCTGCTTTTCAGCCAGCTTTCTGTCCTTTTCTCAGGAGAGAGACAGAGAGTTAAACTCCTTTGCTTTTCAGCTAGTCTGCGAGCTGAGGCAAGAAAGTTTTTTTTCCCTTGGGACTTCGGCTTCTTCTTCTTCTTCTCTTCTGGAACTGTTCAGAACACACTGGGAGACCCTACACCATTTGCCCAGAGGGGGGCCTTTGCCGACCCAGCTCTGAAGAGGAGAGAGAGAGGGAGAGACCACGCCCAAAGAAAGGACTCTAAAATCTTACCAGGTTTCTCTCCACAGCGAGAGCTTTTATTATTTAGCATTATTCTTTTCCCATTGTGCGTTGTGTCTGTTAAATAAATAGGGTTTTTTCCATTTCACTTTCCTCCAAGGAAAATTTTTTTTCCCAAACCTGGTGGGGAGGGGTGGCTGTAACCCACCTTCTATCAGAGGGCGTTCAAATTTGGATGTTCCTCCGAATTTGTCTCAAACCAGGACACCGTAAAAGTCAGATGCTGAGATTGTACAGACTGAAATTCACAAGTATGGTAAAACCCTCAGTCTTCTGGCCAGCTCTGAAAACGTGCATAGAGGCACGTCCTGCTCACCTGGACGCATCTGCTAAGTCAACAGCCCTATGAATTTAGTGGCTATCCTCCCACCTGTACAGCTGTGTACAGGTGTGTACATTCAAGTGCCAGAATTCTGGCATGAACATGCATTTACTGAGCCCTCTGCTTCGAATTTAAGGGTCTCAGGTTTTGCTGTGTAAATTTGAATGGCCACAGAAGCTGTCACTTGGGAAATACAGAGTATCTTCGTATAGAAAGATCTACTACATTGTTTTTAATTGTGTATTCTGTATATGACACACTTATGGCAGAAATTACATCTATTTTTTTCACCATAAAGCCAGACTTCTCACTTATTCTGGCTCTCCCTGAGCTCAAAAGTCCATAGACAGTGATCCAATCTCCTACACAGGGTTTCATCTTGTGCGTGTGTGTGGTTGGATGTAATATTATAGATTTTGGTCTTACCAGCCACATCACACCACAGTTCTCCATTCTTCCACCTCATTCTCCTCCTGTGACGCTTGTATGAGTCACCCAGTCTTCCTGATTTTAGTGTGTTTTGAGTGGGATTTAAAAGCTAATTTTTGGCCTTTTTTTAATCTCTCTCCAGCTGTCTTGCCCCCCAGAGAGGGGGCTTTATGCATTTAGCCTTTCAAGTAGACAACTGACCCCTGCAAACAACTCAACCATGATTAATCAGTGATTGATCTTTTCACATTTGCTTTATCCACTCTATTTTAACACATCATATTAAAATATTTTATTAAGTGGAGTATAATATTTCTAAGTGTTGGTTGGGCATTTTTTTTGCTAGGTTGGGGTTTCTTTGTTGTTGTGGTTTTTTGTTTATTTGTTTAAACACTCTGTCCTTGTTTAACCTCTTCTAACTGAGATACCAAAAACCCAGCAGCTGACCTAGCTCTTACCTAGTTCTGATTACACGCAAAGCAGCAAGTCTGCCTTCTCCTTTTCGATTGCATCTACTCAAAACATGAAGCAAAGCACTATTTACTTATCCTTCTCTTGTCCTCCACTTGTTCACTGAGCTTCAACTACTTTTAATTCCTTCCTTCTCACAGGCACCAAATTTTCATAGCTCATTTATAACTGTGGTGTCATGTATTGCTCAGAAGTCACTGTGTCCCAGAGGTGTGTCCTTCATTCCAGGCCAGACTTCTACCAGATGAGCAATCTGTGAGTATCAGCACAAGAAAACACTACTTCAAATGATTCCTAATTCCCCTGGAGCCTGAAGAGCTCAATGCTGACACACAGGTGACATCCAGCCCTGGTCATCGCACCAAAGAAGGTTGAAAGGACTGACCAGGAAACACTGAAAGAAAAGGTTCCTTGAGACTGAGGTTTCTTTATGGAGAGGAACTAAATCAGTGATTCAAATGAAAAAAAGTAGCCAAACATATAGGAGAGAAAGTAGATTTCTCAATAGAACTATATAATTACAGTATTTGATGTGAAGACCATAGCTAATGGAAAGATTCTCCCTTTTATAAATAAAGACTATGTGGAGCTAAATAATTACACCTTTAGCTAGAAATAGACAGCTCTTGACCCTATGAAGTATCATTTTACTCACAGAAATCACTTGTTGATAGCTTATGAATGCCAACTATTTCCCATTGGATAGAAGGCATAATCATAGGACACACTACATTTAGAATTGTATTCTAAATAAAGGTATCCCATATAGCTACAGTTTAGGGAACATGTAAATTCTATACATGTCTTGATTAAAAAAATATCCTGAAAGACTAAATAGCAAAAAATGTGGAAAGAAACCAGTATCCTTTAGGCATTGCTAAATATTATTCATATATTAGTATTAAAAATTAATGTCCTATTCTACTCATGATATACTACTCTGCATTACCTTGTGCCTCAATAAAAATACATAGGGTCCTACAGATAAAAGGTTGTTGGTGATACCAGCCTTACAAAAGTCTAAAGAAATTCTATAGGTCTTCTTGTCCTACTTTTCTATTATGACAGAAAAGCAGATGTCCTTTTCCTCAGCCTTAAAAAAGATGGCTGTTTTGGAACATGAATTGGCTACCCATGTCCAGTAATTCCAGACTTGGATGTTTTTATACTGCCAATGTGGTGAAGGTGTGGGGAGGTATGTATTTACCCTACTTATGCTACTGAGTGTTTCTCAGGAAAGGCCCTTCTTTTTTTCCTTCAGTTGGAAATCCTTAAAATTCTGTTCCTGCTGAATTAGCATTTCATCGTACAAAACTAGTCTGCTCAGTGACATAAGCTCTGTGTCAAGAGAAAGGGCCTGTAATTATGCATATGTCACTTTCCTTCAGAGCACATAAAGCTATGCCTTTTAGGCCACAAATATATATTACACGAAAAACACGCCCCCAGTACTAATACTCTTCAATATTGAAACGTCATGAAAGGCACTTCAGCACAAATGATTCGTAGAAAGTCTGCAGTGAGGCATAAATTTGAAATGGAAGCAGGAATAAGAATGGAATAAACAGTATTACTACCTGGACACTACACCTAGTTTCTAAATAAAGATCTGGCTGTTTGGACCAAGGACAGAGATATAACCCCCATCCCACTCTAAGCAATACAAATGAACAGCATCCAAGACAGGTCTTAATGCAACCAGACACTTAATTTAGAGACTGTTCTTGCACATCATTCTAGCTGTTATTTGGATCAGGGCCTATCTTTACGGAGAGAATAAATTAACATGAAGCTTAAACCAGTTTTTATCCTCAGGAGAATTGATCTGAAGACCTTGCAAAGGTATCGGTGTGATAAGTGCTTGGAGGATGGAACTCTGTTTCCTATAATGTCAGGATAGTGCCTCTTTGTATGTATTTACTGGATGACGCCATTCTGGCTGCAGCCATTAAATAGGAATTAATCTCACTCAGTGACAAAAATGCATCCAAAACGGTCTAAGTAAAAAGGAGAGGAAAGTCAACAGGAGAGCAATGCAAAAAACCTCTATTCTGCACAGTGAAAGTAATTTTGCATCAATAACACTTTTCTCATACAATCTGAGAAAAAAAACCCCTTTTTTGCAATTTTTACAGGTTGGTTTTTTTTTTCTTTGGAAGCAATCTCTGTCAAAACATTACAAAAATACTGCATTTTACAAAGTTGCCAGTGGAAGAATTAAGCCAGTTAAACACATGCACATGAAGAACAGGAGATAAAAAAGACAGTTAAGCAGATTATTAAACTGAATAGACAAGACCCATCCCAGAGCTGATGATTACTAAGTCCAGATTCAACCTTCCCAGCAGAATTAATATTTAGTATTCCTGAGCTAAAAAGCATAAAGCAGACTTTCCAGCACCTGTCACTGTTTCGTGTTAAATGCTTACACACAAATAACAGCCCTTTCTTTTCTACAATTGTGCTTTCACTTGGACTCCATATGTAATATAAAAGAAAAAAAAATAGTGTTTATCATAAATTCATTTCTAAGAATGCAGCACTGTTTCCGGCCTCAAAAAATGAAGAATGTCCCTAATATCTCTCTGGTTAGTTAGATCTCACAAAAAACCTTAAAACTATGAAGAGACAGAGTTCAGGCATGAAACAATGTTCAGAAGTGAGGAAAAAAAGTCATCTTTCATTCACAAGGGAAAACTATGCACACAGTTTTGTGACATATATATATATGTTAACTAACTTAACCAAGAGAACCAAAAACTGGATAAATCAATAAGCTTTTTCTTTGCATCACAGATTTAGTTTCAGCCTTGTGGACTCCCACACATTGTGATCGAACAATTTCAAGGGTGATGTAGAAATACAGAATTGGCTTTAGTGCAGTCTCATGACCCCTAGAACCTGCACAGCACATGGGATACAAGACAAACACCACAACTTTAATTACCCTTCCTTCACTTCCTGTAAAGGTAAACAGAAAACTATAGTCACAGGCTACAGTGTAAAAGGCTCTGTCTCAGAAAAAGAGACTAAGATGAAATAGTTTTAATTTGCATTTTTTCTGTTTGAAAACCGTGCCATTATTTTTCACAAAAAAACCCTCAGAAGAGTAACCAATATTTTAACTGATATTTTAGCAAAACAAAATCAAAAATCATTAAGACTAAACTACAAAATAAACTTGAGAGCAAATAGAAAAGTAATTTTTCGTGAGGCATTTCTCTATTTTTTGGTATTTATTCTAATTTTATAACCAGTTACTTGCAGTAAGCTGCTGGAATTCACTTCTATTTTTCTCTTATTATAGCATGTATTGCAAAAATGAAGTACAAATATATACTGTACCTTGTTTTACCTGTAAGGAACACACACCTGACAAAAGGCAATCTTCACATCCAGAGTAGGTTCACCACAATAATACAAGAAATGGCGGCTCATAAATACCTGCAATTAAAGAAAAGCAGACATAGAAATCATGCCTGGCTGCTGATGTGCAAGCATGATGCAGCTCTAGCTACATTTGGATTCGAAAACCAACCTGAGTTTTACCTTTTACCCAGCTTGTGAAAAACAAAGATGTTGGAACACTGAACTGTAAAAAAGCTTTGAATTCTTTCTGATGCTTGTCAAGGTTATGGCCCCAAATATGACTTGGTTACATCTGGAAAACTTTACCGTAACTGGTGTCATTAACTCAAAGTTTATCATGTCACTTACATATTCCTACACCAACAACAACAAAAAATCAGGTCAATAATGTTCTAAACAATGTGGGAATAGGAGACAGCTATTATTATGGGGAGGAAAAAACCAAGTCCTAAGTTGACAAGTATTAGGAAAGTTATAGAAGTGGAAAGACTAATTGCATCACTGTATAAATTCATGACACACTTTGTTCACTTTGTGAACATCCCAGGTAGTTCTGGTCTTAACATTCTACCACTAGAAAAGCTACAGAAAAGGGCAGTAAGAAGGGTCCAAAGCACGTAGAGATTCCTTACATGAAACCTCACAGACTGGGGATGTATTTATTTTAGCCTAGAAAAGAACTGTCTGAGTGGAAATATGCTAGAGATCCATAAAATGAGTGGCATGCTGAAAAATTATTTTCCATTTTTCTTTTCAAATAAAAGAAATATGTGTCATCAAGTTATGTTATCAGAGTTAGAAGCAGCAACAGGAGATAATTCTTCATACACTGTTTTGTCACAGTGAAACTCTCTGTCTCATGTTGCTGTGGAAGCCAGAAGTCAACATAAGCACTAATATGATCAGGCAAATTCACATAAGAAGAAACCTGCTGAAGGCTATTAACCTCGAAAATATCACCTCTGACTCAAGACACCCCTGAGTCACAGTCTGCCACTCCACGCTCAGCCTATTTCTGGATTTCCCAGACATCTGATACTGGCCCAGGGAGCCATAGGCTAGGCTAGACAGGCCTCCCTGTGCACCCTATCACAGATGTTTTAATTTAGTTCCACAGCACCACAGCCAGCTCTGCCTAACCAATCCTGTCCTAGCTACATTCTAGTGTGGCACATTAATGAAAAACACCCACAGCAATGTTATCAGGCTGAGATAGGTAGCTGTGGCAGAAGACTTTGGAATACATTGATTCTTCTGCACGACTCCAAAAAACCACAAAAAACCCAGCCAAATACACAAACAAAAACCTGTTAACAGTACAATGAAAATAAAAAATATAGAACTTCATGCTTTTCTTTTAAACATAAGCTCATTGTAAAGACAATTGTAAAAATGAAAACAAAACCACCCTCCAACCATCACTCCATAAAGCCATGATTCTGAAACACTATGTAGCTACTCATGGCACTTGTCTTCAACAGGAACAACTAACTAACTTTAAGTGTAAATGGCACTAAATAAGGCAAGACTTAATTTGGAGTAAGTTCAACTCACACCAACTGATTTGGAGTAAAGAAACTACAAGAAAGTATTCACCAATACTTGCTAACTTCAATGCATCATGTGCTCCCACATGTGTTTAATTTTTAATGAATGAATGTATGAATAATCCTGTTATGAAAGCAAGTTTATGACCTTTTCTGCATCATGTTACAGTGTCTGAGATTGCTGTCTCTCTGCCCAGTGAGTCATTACCAGAGTCTCACATTCCACAGAGGGTTTATAATAGTTTATACCAGAACAAAAAGAAGAAAGGAAGCTTTTTTTTAAGAAAAAAAAAAAACAAACCAGAAAAAAAAAGCTTTTAACATTAGTCATATTGCCAATGACTTCTGGAAAGCCAGCAGGTAATTACACTGTCATGCTGCAGATATATACACTGGCTGTATGCATTATATTGCTATTATAATCAATGACTGAAATGTCAATAGCCAGGACATACCATGTTCAAGACAGAGCCTAAGGGTGGAAAGTGAAAAAGGAAGGGAAGAAAATCAGGGCAATTTGGTTTCTCCCTGAATTTGCTGTGAGGGTCTATTGAGAAGACACACTTTGCATTATATATACATTACTAGCCATACCCAGCTCCTCAGCTGTCCACAGGAGTCACTGTAACTGTTAGTGGTCACCCGGGGCAGAACAACAGACTGGTGAGTTTTATGAGCTGGAATGCATTTTAGAATTTATTACGTTGTCCTTGTGTGCAGTTAATGCTAATAAAATAATAGAAGCATGATAAGTTTTAATGGCCTAGATCAATACCCATATTCCTCTGTACGTGAGATACACCGAATGAATCACCACGGAGCGGAGTTCCCCCAGTTGCACAACAGGAATGAATGCCACCTTTCCGTGGCACAGAAAGGCCTACCCAGGACAAAACAGACTTCAGTTCGTGTTTTACACAGTGTTTGTTGGATTCATACAAAATTCCCTTCAGTGCCCTGTAGGTAATCACACATGTATGTAACTTCTAATTCCTTCAGGCAGAAAACACATTCACGCCCAGCTGCGCAGATCTCCTTGATCACGTCTCCTCTGGTGCGAGCTGACACCGCATCACTCGAGATGTTTAAGAAGTGTCAGAATAAAGAACTGGCCTGATGCTGAGATAATTGTGTTGCAATATAAAGCAGTTATAAAACAAGAAGCTACCGAGACAAACAGCATCACTCACCAGGGACTGGAGCTTTACGTGAGAGCATAAGCATCCAATATTTCTTTACCCCATTTCTGGCACTTAACCTTTTCAATCCTGACTGAAATCACCCAAGGGGGGGGGAAGAACTAGGAGAATGGAACAGTGCTGATAGAATAAAACACTCTGGGAAGCCAGAGATTGCAGTAGCATCACAGAGAGAAAACCCGTCTGTGAAACACCAACGCCACAATTGGATCCCAAACCCTCATCATAATCAAGGCATCTGTATGCCAGAACCCGTAAAAAACATACAAAACTCAGCAGCAAACACATGATCTACTTTCAGGCAAAACAAAACTAGGAGGCACTAAAATCAAGAGGAGGAAAGTAGACATGAAGGCAAGATAAAAAAAATCCTGAAAATCCTCTGAGATCCACAGTGGCACAGCCCCAAGGGAATTGCTGGCTGGAACCACTGAGGCTTGGCCTCTACCTAGCCTGCTGCTTTGCCATCCTCTTTTTCACTCCACTCTTCCTCCCTTATGGAAAGCTATTCTTCAAAACAGAATGTGGACTAAAGGTATGCCCAAATTTCAGGCATGAACTTCTCTTTACCTGCAGTGCTCCTATCAAATCTGCCTTTTCTGGACAAGGACTTTTTACTTTTAATAATGGTTATCTGTCTCTCCAGGGGTCAGGAGGATTATCTCATTATTATTCAAACAGCCCTTTGAAGACTGAAAGGATTAAATCAATACTATTAGTATAATTACTGAGAGCAGAGAAGAAACCATGCAATGAGAGCAGTTAAAACAGACGAGAAAACCAACAGTAGCTATAGTTCTCAAATACAGCCTCCCACAGTAAATCTTTCTGCGGGTCCTTGAATTCTTTCCTCACCCTCAGTGCTGTATGATATTGGTACCCAGGGAATGTCTGGGCAATTTGGCCCAGTCAGATTAAATCTTTTGGCCTAGGGAGTGTTGTTTCCTACCCAGGCTGCACTACCGTTCACATAAGCGGCTCCTGGATTGTGGACAGGGAGGCTGTGTTTGCCTTAAGCCTAAGAGATGCAAACCTCCAGTCTGAGGGGTCTGGGCTGTTGCTGTGATGGTCCAAGGAGAGCCTAAGCACTTGCACCCACCATGTTGGGCTCCTTCATCTGTAAAAAGCATCACAGTCACCTTCTTGTGAGAAAGTACTTTCGTGATGGTTTCTCATCCCTGTATCCCCTAATCAACAGACATATCCCTCATGCCCAGTGGATATTGCCTCGGCCTGTCACAGTATATTTAAAGCTTTTTGTGAAAGTTCAGAAGGCCAATGTCAATTCTCAGGAAAGTTCCATGTAAATTTAATTCAGAGAGATGAAGGAGCCAGCTGCCCTTCTGCAATATGGCTTTCTTCATCACAGCCCAGGCAGGCAGGGCTGCTCATCTCACCCCACAGCACAATCATCTGTGTCAAACGCACCGATCCAGGGCTGAAACAAGGTTCTTCATGAGGAAAACCTGCAGCAGCCTTTCGACCTGTATTTAAACCAGTGTTTCTGTACTTGAAATGAATATCCCAAACTAGCCCTGGTGCTGTTCTCACCACCTCCCATGCTCCTGAGACTATACTCTGAGAGGTATTTACGTGCCCTACAACAAAACAAAATGGAGAAAAATGCTTAAAATTCTAATTTTAAAAGTAGCCCCACATGGAATTAAAAAAAAAAATTAGAAGTGCAAATTCCAGTTTAAACGGGAATCAAATGGCAGCTGGAGATAAAGTAGACAGAACTACTTGTATGTAAAACTTCACTAGATTTAAACCTGGCACAGAGCAGCTGCAAACTGGAAGGTTGTAAAAGAATCACAGGACACCCACCAATAAAATGCTATAATCTCTGCTCAGTCCCATCAATTGTGATAGTCTCAATCATAAGGAGAAGCAATATATATTCACATCAAGAAATCAAATCCAGCATTTCTGCTTATTCGATATTACCACCCAAATATATGCCACATGCACAATGGGTATAGAGAATGTACTCCCTATCTTCACTGATACGTAGTTCTCTATTTGTGCTACAAAAGGAGAATTAAAGTATTTATTACTTCCTCACTAAATATTTCATTAATGAACATAAAGAATCAGAGCATGAAAAAAATTAATGAAATAGCACCATCACTTAAAGTTATTTAAAAAACCCATCCTGTCCTAATTCAATGAGAGGGGGCAATTGATCAATTCAGTTGTCACTTAAAAACCTTCTCGAAAAACACTAATGTTCAGAGATTAACATTTATGAATTATTAATACTTCCTGTTTTGAAAATGTGTTTGAATAATTTCATGCATTCCCAGCACTGGAATTACCCTCTGCTTTATCTGAAAACACATACTCTCACCAGAGTATCTTATAAGTCCTCTGAAGCTTTCAGTAATGCTCTCAGTCCTGTAACTATATTTTTCCTTTGCTGAAACTCAGCTATTCTGCCCTGTGTAAACAACAAGGAGAGTGCAGGAAATAATGAAGATCTGACCAAATTCACACAGCAAGACAAAGTGTACCAGCAGAGAATGGCAATGTCTGATCCCCAAACTCCTACAGAATCCAAACATGGACTCTGACATCTTTAACATGCTGGATCAAGAAAGAAATCCTGCAATTCACCCACATTTTTCATATAATTGCTGCCAGTTATAATAGGGATATATATGTACAAATATCCTATCAAACTGGTCTTCACTCCAGAGACCAAATATTTAGGCTTATCAGCAATTTTTATGTAACTTTTTTTTCTTTCAGATCTAATGTACAGCACTGCAACAGGAGACCCACTGCTTAACAAAAAGCTCCAAGACACCTCAGAGGATAAATACGAACCAAAATTTGCAAGTGGATTAACAATAGTTAAGGAGAGTGTTTCTACTGCAAAAGAGTGCTTTTCTGTTGTGTCTACACTCCCATTTTAATTACTCTTAGAATAACCAGGGAAAGCAGTGGTGCGAACAGTGTAATTATTAAGGCTATATCCCAGCAGAAACAGATCATCTTCCACTGGGATGAGAAGTGATGGCATGTTAAAATTCACAAGAATCATGCAAGTAGCTCTAAAACTGAGCTGCTGGAAAAGAGAGTGAAAAGGAAAGAATTTAGGAATAGCACTGAAAAGGAAAGATATACAAAGGAAAAAGGACAAACAAACTGAAAAGACAAAGGACTGATCAGCAGATATTTCTAATGATCACAGCTCACATGCAGAAGAGAAGAACAAATGAGCTCTTGGCCTTGCTACCAGCTTCTCATTTTTTTTCTCCACCCAATTATTACAAGTCAGAATTCCTCACCTGACAATACTTGGTCTAAATGCCCAAGATATAACAGTCCAACATTTCACATCCAGAGGTAATACTTACTGTTATGAACATGTATTATCAGGAAAAGAGCCTACTCCTGCAAGATGCTGCAGCAGATTAATTAGTCAAAGTTTATGATGATCTTGTCATAATCTCTCATACCATCTTTTCATTTGCAGCTGAATATCTTCGCTCCCTGAATAAATCCTAGCCACTTCCTAGAGGCGTTAAATTAAACTTTGATGTTGGAAGCAGCTCTGAATTTGCATAGGATGAACCTGGAGTTGTAAGTGTGCGAGACCATGGCTACTACTGTCAGCAAAAAAATGAAGAAAAGCTAATTGGAAAGAGATGAGCACAGTAAAACACTGCCTGCCTCAAGTAAGATAACAACCTTTACCACAATGGTGAAAGCAAGATTTTTTTTTTTTTTGATGCATTTTTTCCTGTTGTGGCGCTTGATTTTAATCTGCTTTCTGAGGAAAAAAGAAAAAGACAAAAAATTGAGGTAACCGTCTCAGCACAGCTGAATGAAAAATTCTTCCCTCTCGGAAATTTGTTTTTCTCTATTAAAAAAATAAAATCAATATAAAGCTGTTCCTTAGATAAATGTCAGTGGCAAAACTGCCTGAAGGTATTTACTGAATCATATCAAAACTATTTTTAATACACTCCCAAGTCAACCTCCAAACCTAATTCAAATTCAGTTACATTTGCCTTCAACACACACTTCCCTGGCACTTTATGGCTGGTGAAAATTAGCGTTACTATCTTTTCTAGAATACATGGAGAAAAATACTTAATTATTGTCTGCATCAAGCAGAATCAAGAAAATTAATAGATTTGAATAAATTATATATTTTATGTTTGAATAGTTTGGAATCCATTTCTGATTAGTTCAACTGTATGCCATTGGATCTCATTCTTACAAGGCTGCTCTGTTACAGGTTAACCACCCCATTAATGAAGGGTGCACATAAAAACAATGAATATTCCTGTCAAAAGCAAAATTCTAGCTTTGGGACAAATGTATGAAAGGCCAGGGCACTTAGATCCTGTCACAGACCCTGTTTCAGGGTACCTCCATTATGTGGCACTGTAGTAAACAGCAAATTCTGTAACTGTTTCATTCAATTTAGGGGAAAAACTGACGGGTTTGGTCACTTAAGAGGAAAAATTATGCAACCAAAATAGCATTTAGCCATGCTTTTACTTATTTGATAAAAATTATATTACATTCTACCAATTCTCATCTTTCCTACAGCAAAGTATGCATGATGGAGATATGAAAATCTGTTCAGGACTGTGGAATAACTTGCTCAGCTGCAACATCTGTATTTATCATCACAGCTTTGAAAGGACTGTGTAATTGGCCACTGAACTGAGCCAGCTAATTCACACCTCACCATTATTCAGGAACACAGCCAAAAAATCACTCACATTGGAAGAGACCTTAGGACAGCTATAATCCAAATTTTGTAATCACAACAGGGACAGTTACTTCAGTTGCTGAGGGGTGCTCAGTCCCTGCCTTGGTTTGTATTTACATATTAATTCAGTAGCTACACAACTATTACTCTAAAAAATGTAAGAGGCTTAGTTCTGGAGTGCAAGGCTGTGGCCATGAGCAGATTACACTGTAAATTCTGCAGCTACAAAACAGCTTATTTCTCAAACAACTAAAATACAGATTCATTTGCTTCTGAAAAGCTTTTCCCCCTTCTAAGCTTTAACATTTGCACATTTTAATTACTCCCATAAGAAAACACTACTAGAATAACTCATCTCCAGGACGCAAACAGGATTTATTGCAAAATCTCTGCAAGCTGTTAATATCAAATGGCAGTTACATATTGTTTTACAAAACACAGAAAATATTTTGATCCTTTCTGGCTTCTTTTGATTAAAACCCTAAATACATGAGGAAAAAAAAAATTCTTAATGGAGTAAGAAAATGCCTTGTGTTTCCGATGATCAATAACTAATGACATGATGCAAGAGTGGAAAGAACAGCTTGTCTGCTGCTCGACTGTAGCCATACACCTGTGCTGCTGTTGTTTAGAACACATCATGCTAGTGTGGAATGGCTAAAGAAAGAAAAACACCTTTAATTTAGGCAGATACAGACCCAACAACAGTGGGTGTTTCCTTGCTCCAGTCCAGCTGTAGCTAATGCTGGGTAAAAGTTCTCCAAAGCATAAGGAATAATAATGATAATTAGTTATCCACTGAATATGGTTAAAGTTCCAGAGTCTCACAAAGCAATGGGAGATGAACTATTTAAAGAAAGCATTGCTGCTGCTGCCAAGGGGTGTTGCTGCAAGTGCCATTTTTTTTCTCCATATTTAACACCAGAAATACAGTAGATGATTAACGCAAAAATACAGCATCATGAAGGCTACTGTTAGTTCCCTCTTATAATGGTAACTGCAAACTAGCACATTAAGAAAAAAATTACAGTTTTGTGAACTTAGACTGGACAGGTAAGGAGTGATCAAAACCAAATAATGTTCTTTTTAGGTTTTTATATAAAAGTAAACCAAGGAAAAGCATGTTAAAACATGAAAGGTAATCGTCACAAGAAAGTGATTTCTTCTCTTTGGTTCTCTTTGTCCTGTAGCATTGGAACAAAGTGACTTTGATAAAGTCAGGGGATAGGAATTTCTTTGGTAAGAAAAAAAAGGAGCCAAAGAGGCAGTCTGCAATTTTCTAGAGAAACCATCTAGGAAAAGAAAAAGCAGAACCCAAAACAGGCTATTTCATAACTCCTCCCTCCTCATTGCCACTAAGACACAGAGACACTAGCTCATACATCTTTCTGACTGCAGGAAAAGTCTCCCTGCTATGGGTAAACAACAATTTGGAATTGATTTTTCCAGGCAGAGGCCCACGGCACCACTTAAAAGCATGGGTGCCCTCAGAGTTACACAGAAATGCTCGAACTGATTAAAGCAGTGCTGAAGCACAGACATTTTAGACAAACAGGTGACTCTGCCTCTCCTATTCTCAGGTTGCTGAGGGAAGTTTTCAGAAATATTTGACTCTGCTGAGGAACCAGAGTTCAGAGACACGGATAAAAGGCTTTCAAAATCTGCACAAACATGCAAGGTCCAACAAGTCATATGAAATCAAGATTTTCACAGGCACTGAATGCAACTCAAATGTGAAATGTCATCAAAAACTGTATTCTTTTTTGTGTCTCTGTTCCACTCAGAGCTGGGAAAAGGGGAGAACAGCAACAAATATGAGTGTCTGACCCAGTAAGCCAAGGGGGGCTAAGGATAATAAAGGAACAAGCTTAATTGACCTGGGTACACCAGATGGATCGAGGACTTCTCTCCCCCAAAACACTACCATTAATAAGGTGAGGTATACCCCAGAAAGAACAAGCTGAGCATCCTTGAGACAGTCTTTGCCACCCAAACTCTGTGGTGAGTAACGCAAGGAGTCACCAGGGAAAGAAAGACGGAAGGAAAACTGAAATGACAAACCTATGTATTACTTTGAAACAATTTGGACTGGAGTACACAAGATGAGTATCACAAAGTGATACATTGACATGAAAAGGGAAAACACGTATTTTACATGAATACATTTACTAAAGAATTTAAGAAGTACAAGAACACAACCTTATCCTACTTTTGACTCCCTAAGTGCAAGAGTAATTCTCAAGCTCTTCCTTTTAGAACCTTCTTATGTAATTTTTAAAATGCTACAATCCATAGCTTGCTCTCCTGACGTTTTTGGCTTCTTTTTCACCTGTGACTCAATTACCAGAGCTCCTCCACAGCTAAAAATCTTCTGATGTCCATAGTGCCAAGCTTCCTTCAGGCTCACAAGAAAATAGCGAGATAAATACTCTTCATTTTGTCCAGCCTTTCACACTCGATTAATTCTGTTCCTTATAAATCATTAACCTATCTGCCTGATACCCATCTGAGTTAGACTACAAGCCTGGAGAGTATAAACACTGCACATTCTGCAAATCTTCGTGCACACAAGCTATCAGATCAGTAGCAATAATAATCACACCCCTTACGTGTGTTCATAATGCTCACGGTCATCTGAAGAAGAGAAAGCTCTTAAGGGAGATACAAACCCAAATGCCCTTTTTGTTCTAGGAAAATCTCAACCATTTAGTGTGCGTGCCCAAGGCATAAATGCTTCCTAGAGCTCCCATGGGGACAGTGCAGCTTTGCTTTAGCCTCAGTGGAGGCCCGTGCTCATAAAGCATAACATGGCCCTTGCATAATCCCACTGGAGCTCTGGCATTCACTGTCCTGAACTAGAAATGCAAACATGAATGAAAAAAAAGTAGAACTCGGTCATATGCCAGAGCTCTAGAGTTTGGGATTAAGGTTTCAAGGCTTTACCATGGGTTTTTTTTTTTTTTGGTGGCAGCCTTTATCAAGGGCTCAGCAGGGGATCGTTTTCTGTCTCTGAAACATCTGTTGGCCACTAAAATCCCAATTTTAGCTCTTTTCTTGCAGCAGGCAAGGGATATGCACCATAAGAAGGCAATTGTAGTTTGAGTGAGCAACAGACCAGCAAATGTAAGGGTTGCTGGAGTCACTTCTAGTGCTTTTACACTTCAACTACAAACGTAAACTCTCCTGAACTAGGCAGAAGCTACAGCACCTTGCTTACTTGAACTCTGTTGCTACCTTCTAGACTTCTAAACAGGTATGAAATATTATGAAAAACGTGTATATATAAAATATACGAATATATAAAATATATTCACACATTTCCTTGTTCTCTTGAACCTCTCAAAGGCCACATGTCCAGAAAGCATAACCAGCCAGCTCTGCTGCCTGCTTTTCAGTGCCAAGCTGAAAACACTGCACTGAAAGACACTAATTCCCTGCATCACAAGTTAGTTTGAGCCTGCTTCCTAAACAAGAGCACATGCTCAGAGAATCAGATGACTGACCCTAAGTGTTTTCCGATATAATTTCCAGCTCCCATAGACACTAAACACAAGATAAATCAACTTAAATCCAACTGACCTGACATCACTTGTAACGAATTATCCCACTATGAGACAGTTGATTGATTCCTCTTCTCCATTTCAAAATGGTAGCATGAGCTACTGCAACATGCAATGAATGCCATGAAGCTGCTCCACACAAAAATGACTCGCTATCCATGAAAAATAGCTGAATTTAGACAAGAAGTTTTCTTCACATGGTTTCCAGCCTCCTGTAGACTACAGGATAGTTTTCACACCCTATGCTACATAAATCCCTTGCAACAATGTGCATAGTAAATGTATTTCCAAGGTAATTGACTGTTTACTGCAAACCTGGTGACAAAACCACACATTTTAGAACTCTTCCCTCTTCCAAGTACAGTGTACCACGCAAAAGTAGGATCTAGATGTTCTACAAAAAAAGGATCTTTTTTAAAGACCTCAGGACTTCCTCCACACACATTTGACAGATAATAAAACAAAGGCACTAGAAAATAAATGATATGTTCACTCAGTCAGGAATAGGGGCTTGGATGCCTGGCCTTAATCCAACTACCGAAAATTAATATAAATAAGAAAGGTCAAACTCCTAAACAAAAAAAAAGTTAAGGAAGAATGTGTTTCTGTTAAGGAAGACCTAACAGAAACCCATCCTTGTTTCCCAGAAATAAAGGAATAAAATCCAATTTTGCTTGCATAGCCAAGTGCTTTCTTTTTTTGCATTTCATTTTTGAATCCAAACATATTGGAGTAGAAACAAGCAGCTGAATAAACTTATATATTTCTCCGTGAAATCTTGTACTTTTATAATCTTTTTTCCCTAACATGTTTTTTTTTCCTAGAACACGTTTCTGGGTTTTGGTGTGAAATCGAACGGATACATGAATAATAACAGATTCCATGTTCTTTTGAATGACAGGGAGTTTTAACTTAGGCTGGGCAGAAATTTGTGAATGATGATGGGATACAGGAGAAGGAACATGACATTTCCGAAGCAGAAGGAGCCTTTAAAGCCTCGTAAGTGTGGCTATCAAAATAATCACGCTCCTACCTCTCTTCATGAGTACAAAGACTTTCTATCAATCACTCTGTGTCTCCCCTGATCCTCTTTGTCCTCAATACTCTGTTCTTCAGGGCATGACAAAAAAAGAAGGGTTAGATTTTGTGTAATTCAAGCATCTACAACCACCAATACACAAGTTGGAGCCTTAAAAACAAAGAAAAGATAAAATATTACACTAGATTCTGACCTCACAAGAAGGTGTTTAATAATACTGTGGGGTTTTTTTGAATTTTATTTTTTAATCTCAATAGCCCATCTGCTTGAATAACAATCTTGCAAAATGCATTATTTGTCAAAGCAGATCCTACTTTCACAAGACATTTTCTCTGTATATCTTTCCTTTGTCTTTTGTTTGCTGTCTGAGGATTTTGTTTAGTTTTTAATTGGGGCTAACACTAAAAGGGTCTTCTGGCTTTTGTCGGCCCGAGCTGACCACCACGAATAAATCTACTTAAAAGTAGAGTTCTAAATCTACGCCACAGCTTTATACAGCAGTAATACATCCACTGAAGAAAAATTCAACTTTTCTTAGACCCATTTGCATTATGAAAAGATTTTAACATAATAACACTTCAGGATGCTTACAACAACAAATAAAACCGGCCAGACTGGTTACCATAAGGTGCTTGAAATCTGGTTAACTACCACTGCTATTTTTCCAAACTTCATATTCAGCTGCCATTTGTTACCTAACAAAGCCTTTTGCGAGTTGCACCAGCGCAGTTTCAGCCATCCTGCCTTACAGCAGAGCACATCTGAAAGGTGCCACATTGAACCACTGCAATTCCAGTGAAGGGTACCTGTAGGTGACTGTCAACGCACTGTAAACTGAACAGGCTGAGACAGCTCCTGTCCTGCAGCATCTCAGGGTAAACTCTGGCATTTTTCTAGACATTGCCAAGCAGGATGAAAGTTTTAGCTTTTTTTTTTTTTTTCCCTAATGGAATAAAGCTTGTCTGTTCGTCCTTCAACTTCAAATAACTTTCAGAAGTGTAATTAATCAGGAGCAAGAAATACAGAGAAAACCAGGTTTTTAGTCATTTAACTGTTCATTAATTCATTTGAGTGAATTTACAGGCATCTTGTCCTTTATGATGTTTAATGAGTCCAACAAATTCACTGCAGTAGACGTCTGGTGAGACACAATGTTATAAAAACATTTCATCCCTGATTTACACAAAAGAGGTGAAAACTGAAGGCAGGCATTTTATACCATTATTGATTTTCCACAAATATACATAGACATGTGCATTATACACAATATAAACAAAACTGTTCAGACACTTTCCAAAGCTGAAACTCAGTCAGCTGAAATGCCACTCATTGACTCAACAGAACAGCAGGGAAAACGCTGCCCTGTTCTCCTTCTCATGACTCTGGTCTGTTTCTCTAAATTACAGGGCCAAACCTCTGCAATAAAGAAGCATCACTATTAATCCTTTGTGCCAGCTGCCTTTACTTTGCTCGCACAGGGGCTCAGTACCCCATGCTATGTAATTTAAATGAAACACTATTTGAAAGAACAAGAGGGAATAATTTCAGCAGATTACTCTGAGTTGCAACTGATCCTACCTCAATCCTACCCAAAAACTGTGTTTGATTTCAGTTTCCTCTCAGGCTTTCTCATTTACAGCAACATTTTACCTGCAGGTAGCCTGTCTTTGTAATTCACAGCTGGATGCTATCTTTGAAAAAAAGAAGATTCAAGAATATTGTTACCATTCTGACCATGTGAATTTGTGTCTCAAGAAACACCAAAACTTCTAAACTGAATGGAACAGGTTTAGTAGACTAGATATGTGAAATAGATACGTTTTGTGAATGACAGGATTTCAGTATCCAATATAGCATATTGAAAATGTTCCTGTGCTGAAGCGTGCTGTTTATCCTCAGATTTAAGGCATAAAGAATTTGCAGAGCTTCTGCACACTTTAAAATATTCTGAGTCACGTATGGTGAGAACTCCAGGGTTTTTTTACACCTAAGCTATGTAAATACTGACTTCCTTGGAAATGTAAGTCCTGGACACCTAGCCAACAGAGACTGGTCTCAGAGAAGATGACTAATTTTGTTTTCTATGAAGCACATAGAAACTACCAAAAATGTACAAGAAATTACTTCTGGGGAGGCATGGAGCCTGCATGCTTCAGCCTAGATCCTCTTTCCTCCTTTCAGCCATAAACTGCCAACTCCACCATTCCAGTGACTTCTTGCTGTTGTTTTGCTGCTGGGAATGTTAGAGAACCGTACTGAGCAAGGTTTCACTAGACACAAAGTGAAAAGGGAACAAAGGCTTTTTCTTGCACTAATCTAGTCAGAACATGGAAATCTTAATAAGCACAGCTTGGGTCTGTTTTGCATTTTGAGTTGCCATCAACTCTTCCACAACCCAGATTCATGAGTAGTTCTGTCTCTTCTCTAACCTCTCATAGACAGGCACAAACAGACCTGAACATTATCATGACAATATCGTTCCCATCAAAATTACTCCTGGCACAGGTGCTGCACCAGTATTCCCAAGCTGACCTGAGAGTGATGCCAGGCAGAACAGCTGGAGCAGCAACACCACCTCCTCCCCAGCAACAGCCAAGCATTGTTTAATGGCAGGTAATCTTAGCATGACACACTGGGGACCCAGAAATGAAAATACAGTCATAGAATCATTAAGGTTGGAAAAGAGCTTTAAGTCCAAATGTTAAAAGCCTCATTTATTCCAATTTCCCGTGCATTGATTTAACATGCAGCCAACAGTTGTTCCTCCAGTAGTATCGGTTCCTAGGAAACTGAGTTTATCCAGTCACATCCTATCTTTAATTTAATTGACTATGTTTATCAAAGTAAAAGGACCACTAAGAAAAAAACAAGATAAATGAAGTAAACCACTCACCAAGTGAGAAAAAAAAAAAGTAGGCTACATAAGATACAAGAATTCTTTGTGATTTTCTGCAGCTGTTCTCAGCATTGCTTAAGAAATTAATTTAACACAGAATGTCATTCAGAACTATCTTTAGTCCTTCTTAGTGTTTTAGCACATTACAACAATTAATCATCTTTTATTAATGCATGGGCACGCAAAGATGAGCTGAGAACAGTCACATTGTACTGGGTACTGCTAACTCATCTTTTATATTAACATTTACACTATTATTCTACTTAATACTACACATCCATACTACACAGAGAATATTATAAGTGTATTGAGATCTTGATTTTGGAAAAAATTTAAATATAGGCCTAAAGGGACTATCAGGATGTGCAATATTCTGTAGACCACAGAGGTAAATATGTGCATAAGGCTTTGCATAGGATCCACAGCTGCACAGTCATTCTTACAGAAGGGAAATGATATTAGAATTAGATTTAGTGGTGAAACTTCACTGTAAGATATGCAGCTAAATAGGTCAGGTCTACCTCCCCATGCTGTCCAGGCTTAGAGCTATCATCTATACCTCATTTTCATTCAATATTCTTTCCAGGATTCATTGACTGGTCAAATCAAAACCTGCTCTGTCATAACATACAGAAGCATTTTTCATAAATGAATATATGGTCACAACCAGATCTCCCTCAGAGGAGGCACACTAAAAACAATGCCTAAAAACAATAAACAGAATACCTTTAGAAAGTGTTTATTTTCCTCACTAGTTCTCTTCCTATTACTTTGCATGCAATTTTTACAGTATGCTCATCACAGCGTAACACAAACACTTCACAAACACGTAACATCTCCTAGTAGTCCCCTTATTTTACAGGTATTTTCCTTTTCATTAAGCTTGTTTTCATCAGTAATTAGGTGGCCTTAGATGCCTTACCAGGGATAGGATAGTCTGACAGCGAAGTTTTACATTCTGTCCAGGTGACACACTTGTAATTGTTCTGAGGTCTTCCTGGGGAGAGCTGCAGATCGGGGGACCACTGCTCAACAAACGCGGTCTGTCGAAGTTTCACCTCTGTCCCAGTGGAAGACAGCTGTCAAAGGAGTTAAAGACAGGCAGGGTTAAGGAAGCCTGAGCTGGTCTGAGTTGGGACAGTTAGCTCATTTTGGGGCTGTTTGCTCCATTTTACCATGCTCCAAGCTAAAACAGCACAGATATTGAGTGGTGCGTTTTCCCTCATTAGAGTAGCTGGGTTTTTTTAAACCCTCTGCAGCTTTTCTAAGGTCGGTCCTTTCATGCACTGCCACAGTCTGTTGGATTCAAGAAGCCTGGAGGTCACTGTGATGCCTTGTGATAGTCAGAGGCTGCAATACCTGTCAGAGGCAGAGAACATTTCTGTTGCTATGGACCTTTAGGTATAGAGAACTCTCCAAAAGGCAAATAAACAAGAAATACATTACTCCTTAAAAGTGCCATTAGACAAGTTTAAGGAGTCCACATCCTGGATCTTCTTTCTGCATAGACTCAAAGGCTTACATGAAAAGGACAGCTCCTGACCTGGAGAAATAAAGAAACTTTCTGAGGAAAGGTAAATTAAAAGCCCCAAAACATCAATGTTGAAGTAATCAGGAGCAGAAATTTAAGGGAGGAAATCAATAAAATCTTATCAGCTGCGTATCAGTGAGGAGGAGGTACACTAGAAAGATGTATTGCTGTCCACTCTTTAAGAATAATAGTGACACTTCAATTTCTACCAAACTCATGAAATTACAAGAGCTGTTTACCAACCTACCTGCCAACTATACATTTCCATCTTTCTCTTTTGCCTTGCTGTCCTGAACAACTGTAGCAGGTCTCATAATCTATAGAACAGGGGAGGGAGGGCAAAGGCAATCAATAGCCTTGCAGCTTCTCCCATTTACTCATTCTACAGGACGCTTAAATGTCACTCTCATGGGCAACTTGGCAAAATACACACTTCAGACCATCACAGGGCATATTTACCTCCAGGTGTCCTTAGGTTCCTACAAAGGCTTGTGCCGTGTGCCACACCTGATTTAAGATATAAACTTTAAAAGGAGCAAACGGCTGTTTGAGGCCTTTAATACACCCTTAGATGACATTGAAAAACAGGATTTGTACATTCAAGAGCCTCCACATCTTCAAAAAACCATACCGTGTCCATGATCATAGTCTGCTTTCTACACAGTCATGCACCAGTAAGCCAATGCCACAAACCACTGTGCAAAGTCAAGAGCAGAAGATCAATACCCTTTCCTTTCCTTTTTTTCCCCTTATAAGTGATTTTATCACTATTTTGAGTTAAATTCTGATATTCCTGGTAACAGCGCTATAAAAAACACTGCTGAGGAAGACACCGGTAAATTATCCAATCTATATTCCTGCCTGACAGCAGGATCAACTGTAATTATTTCTGACAGATATTTTCATAACTTGTTCTTCACAATGAAACATGCCCTTGCAATTTACATTACAGTCAGTGGAGAATTCCTGTTTACAAAGAATAAAATCTGTAGCATCAGAAGAATGATATGCAAGGCTCACAAAGACACGCAAGAATTCACAATAAATTTATATACCAATTTAATTGCTGGTAGAAAGGTTAATCAGGGTTATGACCATCCCCGTGATGTCTTCCTCCAGAAAGTTTTAGAGTTTTATCTCTTAATGAAGAGCCTGTGTGTTTAGTATCCTCTTGTGTCAGTTGCTTTACACATGCCAAATATCATCCTAAACAGCCACTGCATTTGAATTATCATAATCTGATGGAACAGGTCTAATCAACCTGACCAGAAGAGCTCCATGAAATTTTATCATTTGCCTCTGCTTCTCTTAGTGTGCATTACTATAATTGTAGCTCTTTTTTCTCTGTATAATCCAAATAACGCCTGAAAGCTGCTCAATTAAAATGTTGGTGGTTGACTTTAAACAGAAGTTCCTACCTCAAAGATACATCAAAAGAAAAACAAATTCATGTTTGTGGGTCACTATTCCCAGCCTGTAAATTGTAAAATGGCCCACTCTTCTATGAGACATACATCCATCTGTCCTATAGTAGAACATACTTTCCCCCAAATTAACAGCCATGTACTACCAATCAAACAATTTTACTGGGTTGCAGAAAGGGCATCAGCTCTGGACTAATCTTAACATTTCAACGAAGTTTAGAAATTAGGCCTATCTCATTTAGTAGCATTGTCTTCATACTTAAAGAACCAGGCAGCATTTGCTGTCAAACTGACATCTGAAGGTGAAACTGAGCACAAAGTGCAATGCTTGGGATTTTGAGGGGTTGGGGTTTTTTGGTACACAGAGTTTACCTACAATCCTGGAAGGAGATCATCAGATCTTTTTGTAATCTAGCCAGCATGTGTTGTTCAATAGCTAATCACTCCTGTACAACATTCAACCATGATGTAAAAAATAAATATCCATCCGATTTTTAAGCAGGATGCAGTTTATCAGCCCATATGTTGAAAGAGATGTACAAATGAAATTCACAGCAGCAGCAATAATGAATTGGATGTTTAAAAAGCAAGATGGATGCCTCCAATTCTCAATCAGAAAGACACATTATACCAGTTACAGAAAGATGTTTCCATTTCCAAGACCTTTTAGTGAATGCATGCCTAGTCCCAGCTGCATTTCAATGAAGATAAAAATAAAATGACTTGTACACTACACCAGCTCCACAGTAGAAGCTCTTCCATGCCTGGGAACGGAAGAGACAACTCCTGAAGCAGAACTTCCCAAACACATACAGAGTCAGCAGGGCACAAAGCAGCTGTCACTGCTGACAGGATGGAAGCTGAACATGCAGGAATTCTGCTTTGAGTTGGAAGAGGAGAAGGGAAAAAGGAGAAAAGGAATGTAGCCTGTGCAAGTCCACAAAATTTACCACTAGTCCTCCCTAGACAGATTTCAAAGCTCTAATGGGAAGGCAATTTTAAAGCCCAACACCACCAGCAGAGAACAGAGTTCTGTTGCAATTATAAATAATCCTCAGCAAAATAAATGTTTTAATTATTTGCTTAAATCCATAGCACAGTGTAGCCCTTCCAACTTCAGGTGTGTACTGTCCTCCACTGCCCAACATGACCAGCCTTTGCTCACTTCTCCTAGGTCTACTACTGCTGCTACTGGCAAGTCTTACTATGGTATCACTAAGTCCAATGGTATTTGTTACTTTTTGCAAAGCTTCAGATTAAGAATTTTATCTTTTAAATGAAAGATGTTTCTCTCCCTCATAGCTGCAGAAAGGCAACAAAGAACGCATTCAATAGCCTCAGAAGGTCAAAAAAGAAAGAACATACAAAGATTCCTCATTTAAAAAAAAAAATACAGTTATTTTTTGCAACTTCAACTCATGGTTTCTGAGTACACGAAGACAAAAATCCGCTTTTCAAATGCAAGACAGACCTAGACATATGCTTATTTAACCAACGTGTAGCCAGAAATTCTAATAGTTTCTTGTCCTGAAAAGATGCCTTCCTCTAACATCAGTCTTTAAAGGAAACTCTACCAATTCTTGCAGTGGGAGGAAAAGCAGGTTCATTGGTGACTGGTGTCAGTCACTGCTAATGAAGGCTGAATCACTGTACAAGAGTTAAGAGTCCAAGCAAAGGCATGCCAGCAGGATGGACAATTGATCTGCTGAGAGAAATTACCACTGACATAAAATTCTGCAGCATTAACTAAGGGTTAGCTTGGCATAATGCAGAGCCAAAACACAGACAATATCTCATCTCCACTGTGACCATGAGCACTGCACAGCAAACATTTTTAAAACCTTGTCAGTGTATAAATCTACTGCAGCCCTTATGAATACATACAAGACAAGTACATGTGTTGAGGGTTCAGTGTGCTTCTGAAATCTTCTTGCCTTAATCTGAGAAAAAATTGCACACGTGAAGGAGCAACTGCAGGGCACTGGCCCAGAGCAGAGCATTTTATTTGCCAGAAATTGCTCCTGTGCATCAGAGACTCTGTAATAAGAGATTACAACGTACTTGTTTTTATGCAAATGTGACAAAATGACAGAGAACACCGAAAAAATGCAAAGAAAAGACCTGCAGGAAAAGTGTAAACCATTTTCAATAACAAGAATTGACATCTAGTTTCTCTAGACAACTTTTCAGTTGATGCTGCAACAACTGACTAGAACACAACTTGTACATTGTCTAGCTAACTGTCCTCCCAAATGCTGGCCCAAGTCAAGTATCCAAGTAGCTTATGATGTGAAACTTCACAATCAGAATGAATGCTAACATTTAAGCATGAATTATAGAATCCTTGAATGGTGTGGGTTGGAGGGAACCTCTAAAAATCAACTAGTCCATTCCCCCTGCTGTGGGCCAGAACATCTTTCATTAGGTCAGGTTGCTCAAATTCCCATCCAAGAGCAGCCTATGTACACTTCATTTGAGCCACGGTTCAACAGGAAAACAGGCTGCCTTTCACAAAGATGGTTTCAATGGTGTGCTGAGTTTGTCTTTACACTGTCCTTTTCTACTGAGATTACACAGCAGCTTTCACCAAAATGAGATTTTATCAGCTTTACCTGTACAGTGGGTATTATCCAATCCCTCTCAGTGCAAAATCCCAGTGCCTAAAGGAACAAAAGTTGAATTTTGAATGGGAGTAGCAAGACATACAAAAGAATCCCTCACTAGCCAACATATTTCTCATCAGCCAAAGCATGTGGGTGGAAAAGAAACCAGTGGGACCAACCATGCAGATTCAACTATGAATATATCCAAAATTTTAACACCACGGAGGGAAAAAAGCTCATTATTGTTTCACTGTTTAATTATGATTTATTTTCCTCATTGCATTATAGGTATGAATCCATGCTGCCACACTTACACCTACTATCTCTCAAGTGTACAATAATGTAAACCCTCTGCACGAAGTTGCTTCTGATGAATCCAAATCAATCACTGCTCACTGAGGAAACACTGAATGGCACTTACTTAAGATGAATACTGGAATGGTTTTAACAGCTTATAGCTGGGGCAGAGGGGCAAAAGGGAGAGAGGAAAAAGAGAGAGATTGACACTTCTTGCTTTCTTTCAATGGCACTGTTTAAAACAGCCTATTTTGAAACACACCGCCGTGAAGCAGTCAGGTACTTTACCACTATGCAGAGTTTCACAGCAGAATTCTTTTCGTCATAACCATTACATCTGGTAAAATCACTGCAAAGTGGATGTCAGATATAATGCTGAATTGCCCTGACCTACAGAAACTATGAAGCACCTGCTAGTGCGGATTATACAAGAACTATTAAGAATAAAGATTGGACAAAACGTTTGGAAGATATTCTTGACAGCATCAATAGGTCAGGTTTATAAACTAGTAAAAGATTTGAATGCAGTAAAAAATAAAACTGTAAAAGCTAATTAAAGACTGTATTTGGTTTCATTTCTAAGAGGCAATCACACCTCCTAGTTTTGGGCTGAAAATATGTGGTCTGGTTTTGGACAGACAAGTTTTTCTTTTAAAAATAAATCGATCACCTTTCACCCAGGAGAAAAAATAAGGGAGACAAGGGTGGAGAGGTTAAGTTCTGAAGAATGCATTTTATTACATTCTTTCTTTGGTTGGTTTGTTTGGGGTTTTTAAATAAACTTAAAACAAACAGCATAAACCTTGGATTTCTACATGTGCTTTTGAAAAGAATGGCCTGACAGACTGAAAGACCTCACCAGAAGTGAGGGCAAAAAAAAAGAATTATTTTTGGTACTGCCTGTCAGCTTCAGAGGGAAGGAAGGAAACCAAGGTCTAAGTACAAAGGACTAAAGGACTTAGTCACAGAAAAAATATACATAATCCAAAAATTTTAAATAGCTTCAGTGTTCAAGGTCCCTGAAGTCCTACAGGTCAGGACACGTCATTGTCATAGCATAGTCAAAGTCATGAGGGTGACAAAACTTTCTAAGCCTTCCTATAATCCCACACCTGCAAGGCATGCAATTATCTGCTGAGGAAGGAACATGTTTCCTTTCTGAGTACCAAAATTCACTCTGCTCCACTAATGAGTCTCTCCTTACGGCCCTGCAGCTGTATTCACAGTCATAATGATACACCACATTGAGCATGGACCACTGTGTCTTTGCACTTCAGGAACATCCCCCATTATATTTGTATAGATCCTGTAAGTGTCAGAAGTCACAAGTATACAGCCTAGGATAAGCTTCAATTCTCTCCAGCTCCTTCAGTTTTTTCTCTCTTACAACATTCACAGCCAAATCAGTTAAGGTCTTATCTTGGAGGAAAACATCTATTTAAGTATCTTGACTGTACTGAGATTCCTTCATTTCTCTTCACACTAAATGAGATATGAACAGGCAGAGTATTCCTCTACATTCAGCTTCATGTAGGAAAATACTGTGAAAATGCTTTCTTCTTCAAGAAAGATGACGGCTCAAGAGGAGAGAGCCACCTGATGCTGGGCAATCTTTAATTAGAAATGTGAATGAGGCTGTAGATCACAAAAACACCATACTAATGCCCTGTGTTTCTCATTTCATGTCAACACTAGCTCAATGCCTACCACTGTGACAGACTTCACTGACAGGCCCAGCCCCTACCCACAAACTGAATAAAACTACTAACCATGGACTACCAACAAAACTCATATTCTGGCATCAGCACCTTTTACCATATGTTCCTATTTATCTCATCAAAAGCACAGATAAATATCTAATTCACACTGCCTAAATAGCAAGCTCAGGCTATAGATATTTAAAATGTATGTAAATGAAATTAAGAGGAATGCTTTCAGAAATGTCACCCCACAGGCCACTAGGTCTCGCTGCCAAGCAGACAGATATTGTCTCTACTTACAGCACCCTGAGTTCTCTTACATCCTTCATCTGAAAAGACTTCAGCTCACATGTGCCCACATGTTGCTTTCTTGTCCCTCCTGAAATTCATACTGGCATAAAGCAGCAGCGCTACTTCCCAGCAATGCAACATCCAGGATTCCCCAGGTTGGCAAAATGCACCACAAATTCAAAGCATACTTCATGTAAGGAAAAGCTCAGATTGGTAGGCATCTACAGATTCATTAACACGCAGCAGTCCTTGCAAGCATGTGTCTTTGTATAGTTACTCAAATTTATTTAACTGTGAGAAGCGTATGCAATGTTGATTCCATCCGCCTTTTGTGAAGTGCTGTTCAGCGCTGGTTTTCAAAGTATGTTCAAGAACTTCACAGAATGAAGAGCCAGGAGATACTGATGTCTTTGCAAGAAACTCCAATATCCAGTTATCACCAGCTGCAGATAGAACCTTAAAGCACAAATTAGCAAAATCTGTCAAGAGACATCCATGATATGGGTTCAGGCCTTGCCTGTAGCTTTACTGAGGATCCACATACAACCGAGGCGGAGGGATAACATCAGTGCCTATGAAATTCTGTATGGCAGGCCATATCAAATTCCACATGTTCCAGGTGAAATTCACGTAAGGGGGAAACCTGATTTCCAGAAATATCTAATAGCTTTAATTTTAATATCTAATAGCTTTAATAACTTTGCAGAAGTTCCAGAATTACATCGTGTTATCCAGACCCATAGGACTGGACACATATGCAACTGTTTCCTGAAGCGAAGTTCAGAGGCACCACCAGCTCTGGAAGATCATCAGTCTTGGCGACATGGAGATGGTAAGTCAAAAAACGCATCTCATTTCTTTACCTACTGTGCAAAATCAAGTATAAGGAGGTCTATAGGCAGGCTGGAATAACTGCTGTAATTGGCTCAATGGTCTTTCCATAAATAAACATATTAGAAAGGCACTCTGCAAATTTACTGAGGTACACAGGAAGAATTCAGTTAGCACTTTTCTTAAATTCGAAGGCATAGTTAGTTTAATACCTTTCCTGGATTTACAGCTACTTCTCTCTACATACTGCTAGATTACTCATGCTAAAATTGAATCTACAGCTTTTCTACATCCTCTACAGTGAATGAAGCACATCAAATGGCAAGATATTCTAAAAGCTCTCTGACAGAGGGCAAGCATGGGTCTGTGTCCTGCATCGCTTTGTACTGTCAGATATGCACATTCTTGATGCATTTGCACTCATCAAAAAGTTCAAAACAAAACAACCCCCTGCATTAAAATTCTGTCTGAAAGCTGCCAGTGCTACAATTGTATATGTCACACTGGAGGACATTATGAAGTTTAGGGACAGATTGATAAGGACATGAGAGCCAACTGCCTTTGAAAAGGAAAGTGTTTGATGGCTTGGCTCTTTTCTCTGTTTTGTACTGGACGTGGACATGAAATCCAAATGTCTTCAGGTCTCAGAGGAAGGCAAACTTTTGTTATGAGCCCCATGTCTAAAGTCAGGTCTCACACTATCTGTTGCAATATTGAAAGCAAGCTTCACTTCCACAAGAGGTTTCGCATTCCCGCATTAAATTATGAGTAATTTCAGAGCGCTGCAGGTTCAGCTTTGAAAAAGCCATCTTGAGCACTGCTAATAAATCATTATTAGCAGTGAAATGACGTGGAAGTGACCCACAAGGATCATCACAAGTTCAACTCCTAAAATAGCCATGGTAGCATGCAGAGAGAGCAGCACCAGCTGGGCATCAACCCGTTTTTACCGCAGTTCACAGCAAGTTTCACACTGCTGGGACTTCACTCTTCTCAGCACTCAAATTAGCTGGTTTAAGACCAGTTGCACATGCACTATAAACCTGCACTGACTACAGTGTAAATACACAATTAACAAAACCTAAATAAAGGAAATAGCCAGTTATGTACATCACACAGTCTACCTAAAGTTTGTAGATACTTCACAATAATTTGGTTTTCCCTGCATTTCATGTATGGATAAATAATTTACGTAACTGGAAACTGTGTTTTAAAAAAAAAGGAAAAGACAAATACTAAGCAGATTAAATACTAAAAAATAATAAGAGAAAAAATAAAATCAGCGAAGTAAGATCAATAAAAGGCAATGTACCTACAAATTTTGAAAATGAAATGGTATCTGCAATGACTAGGCATAGAAGAAAATGGGGAAAAAAGGCAGATCATTGTTCTAATATTTCACTCTTATCAACACCAAACAAGGTTGTCTAGTCAACAGAAATGGACAGTAATGCTGCAACATTAACCTTAAACATTACCTAATGAGACAAAATATTTGCAGAACCAAAGTACTGGACAGAATCTGTACGGATAAAAATGCATCTGTAAGGCAACATTTATTTTCTGTCAAAACAAAAAACACTGTAAGCAAGACCGGCACGACAACTGAGTCCGTACGAATGAAAAGAATGCAACTAAACACAGACAAGTGGAATCAGTAGAAGTACGAGGCTGCTCCCAACTCCAAAAGGAAAAGGCTCTACAATCACTTCAGGTTTTTACAGAGGCTACAATTTAGCATGTTTAGTAATGAAAGTACAAAATGTGTCACCATGAAACTATGTTTTCAAACAAAGAAGAACCAGATGGTACTAAATAAAAGGCAAGAAATTAATATCCACAGTCTCAGCCTGGAGAAGACACATGATACCTCCCAAAAGGCATTCACACTCAAAAAAAAATAAGCTAGCCGTGGCTCAAAATAAGATAAATCTCCATGTACAGATACCGACAGCATTTGTTGACCCCCATTTCCTGAATAACAGTGGCATCTTGTCTTTGGATTACATTATTTATAAAAACCACAAGATTCCTTACTCTCATAACAGAGAAGCTTTCTATGATTGATATAGACATTTCAATCTCAGGAGTAACTTTTTGTGCCAGTTCAGTAACTTCATTTCTGATTATATAACACATTTGCAATCTCAAAAAAATTACTGCAGTTGACATTTTGCCTGGTAGTGAGTTATTGTAGTCAATCGATATTTTTCCACAGATTTCACTGGGCTTTGGATTATTTCATTAAAAGGTGCTCTACCTTGCAATAAAGGTCTCATATTTATGGTGCCAACCTAATAGCTTTGGGTTATGTTTTACAGTCCAGATACAGCAAAGTAATTAGTCTGGACCATGCTACTTCCCTGATGGATATGCTTGAGGACTTTGTGCAACAAATCCAAGATATCAAACTGAAAATTGCTTAACTGATAAACTGAAATTTAAGCTAAAGCATCCTTATTTCACTAGCGCAAAAATGTTGTCGTTTTAAGAGGAACTTATCACCACTTAAATATTACGTAAGATCCAAGACCAACCAACACATTTTAGTCAAAGCTGAGTAAGATAAAGCAAAAGTAAAATAAATTAGAAACTTCTGGTTCTTAACATGTTAACATAAAGCAGTGTGGCATTACCGCGTGAGCTGCAGCACTAGGTCATTGTCCTAGTTAATCACCAGAGGATAAAAGGAATGCCATGGAGGAATGAACAATTTTTCAACCCTGGCACTCCCCTTTCCTCTTGTGATACTGTGAATAGATGGAGACTGAGTCCTAGTGCTGTGGGAGCAGCCAGCACACTTTGCAAGAGCAACGGCAAAGCCACCTGGGAACCCTCTGTCCTCCTGCACTGACTGTAAGCTGCTGCTGAAAACAGGGGGCTAGTGGTCCTATTTTTACAGTGAACTGCTTGGTATTTGCTTGTTTATTTCTTCTAGGCCCTTAACTGTCATGTCAGGATCACAATCTCATCTTTCATTAACTATATATACTCACAATAAAGTCATATAATGAAATATGTAATATATTCTTATTTAGTATATTTTTATATACCTTTAACTATATCACAGATTTAGATTATTAAGTTTTATTTATTTTTTCTTTCACCAGGGTTCTAGAGTATAAAATGCAAAATAAAACAGCTTAAAACAATTACTGAAAGCAGATGCTGCACAGCAGCCACGAAACTATAAGAAACAGCAGCATATCCAGTTGCCTTGGATATCCCCAAACCAAGCCACTAAGTTAGGTTCATCAAGCAGGTTTTTACTGCTGGACATGTGAAGCAAAGCCCAGTTCTACACCACTGACCTAGCATCTCCAAAAAAGCCCTAAGCCACCACAAACGAACCGCATACAAGTTGGATAAAAACGTCTGCCACCGATGATTTTCAAAGTTGCATTTCTAAGCCACTTTTGCAGTCTCAAAGGAATCTTTCTTAAGTTTTTTTTAATTATTTGAGAGTCTAATAGTGTAACTAGACACAGTTAAATACTAGGTCAGCCTCTTGGTGCCAGCGTCTGCATGCAGCATAGGTGGAGAAATGTAAATGAATAATAGCGCTTCCTGAAGATCTGTCTGCTCTTCCATCCTTTGAAAAGTTAATTTGCATAAGAAAAGCAGCAGGATACCCAAAAGCTGAAATATCAAAGTGAATTTACTGGCTCACATTTCTTCTAGCCTGGGTCATAATTCTGGTCTCCACTGAGTTCATTTCACTGCCTGGTTCTCAACTCTCCTTGATGTAGTTACCTTTACCAGTTTGTGATCTGTGGTAACACATAAAGACTGACTGATACAGACACTCCTTTTGTAGATGTTCTGTGACCTTGCACATGCTAAAGGAGTTTTAATTCTCACATTCTTACTACTTAGAACAATGAGCGAGGTTTTGGACATAATCAAAAGCAAAGCACTACAGAGCAAGGTTGTATTTCCACGAAGTCGTTCTTTGTTTGAGGGCCTCTCTACACGAGCTGCCTGAGAACTCACAAGTCACAATCACAGAATCATAGAGTGGTTTGGGTTGGAAAGGACCTTAAATATTATCTCGTTCCAACCCCCCAGCCATAGGCAGGGACACCTTTCACCAGGCCAGGTTGTTCAGAGCCCCATCCAACCTGGCCTTGAGCGCTTCCACGGATGGGGCATCCACAGGTTCTCTGAGCAGCCTCTCCTGATGTCTCTCCAATACCACAGTAAAGGACCCATCGTGCACCTGATCCCATTTCCCCATCCAGTTCTCATCCACAAATGACTTGCAGGCAGGCAAGACACCATGAAATTAGTATTGGTGACCTACGTACCCCATTACCCACCAAACATTTCCAAAGGCCATCCCACCATAGTCAACTGTGCCACTTGGATAGGGCCTCTCCATACACACCAATGTAAACAAGATCAGAAGAAATGAAGACCTGAAGGACAAGACTACCAACTACAAGGCTATAATCAGATTGTTTTCTTCAGCCAAGAATTTTATTTTAGATTGCATTCAGTGAAAAGAGGCAGGTCAGTCAAAAATATAACTGGTTGACCTAGAAACCATGCACCATAGTTGGTTATTTTTATATCTCTTTCCAGGGTTTATGGTCCCAGACAAAAATTAACTCATAAATGTTCTTACAGTTGACATATTTAGACAAAAATCCCTATGTATGAAACATTCAGTGGGCAGTATTTATAGTATTTGCAGCACTTTTTTGCCTCGAAGTACCTAAAGACGCATTTTCACTAGCTTTAAAAAAAAAAAAAAGCTTTTCTTTTTCAGTTCAGAAATCACAGGTTACAATGATTGAAGAGAGTTCTGTCTCAGTAATTCCACTTGGCTCCTCCATCAGCACAACATAACATGACAGCTTTCACAATGCATCACCTTCCTTAAATATAAACGCTATCTTTCTGAAGTACTGCCAAGAAGTTTGGCACAGTTGCCAGCCTGGATTACAAGGAGAAGACCACTACAGCATGGACTTGCTCAGAACAGAATGCTTTTTGGACAAATATATCTCTTATTTTGCAAAAATCAAAGACAACGAGTAAAGTACCAGTCACAACCATGAGAGTCACCTATTTGTAATACACACAGCAGATAACCTTTGGTGGGAAAAGCTGTGAGCATCAGCAGCTGATGCTCTAACCTCACTGGTACCAGTGGCAAATACTACACCAGCAGTTCTTTCTAGAGCCACCACAACCGAAAAGACAGGATCTGTGCCCCACAGAGCTGTTATCCAAAACGGCATTAAGTTGTACAACAGTGAAGAAAAAACACGAAACAGACAATGAGAATAGCAAAAGCTGAAATATAACTCAGCTGAATCAACAACGGATAAATATACTTTATTTTTAATGCTTTATTATTGTAAAATTGTTACTGCTGTTAATGATACCGACTCCTCCTTTTGCTACAATGATCAAGAAGACAGGTCAGCGCTCTCCTGAGGAAACATGGGACCTTTCAGATGTTGTTTGGAGCTCCCATTTCTCCTCACCCCACAAGCCTGTACAAATTCACTGTCAGAGCTCCCAACTTAGTAAGCCAACCGGTTTAACCAGCTGAAGGTCACTAGAAGCAAGATTTCCCCAGTTGCTGCCTTCATAGCAGACACTGGTTGATATAAGTTGCCTGTCAGCCAGAGCTATTAGCCTGTAACACCAAAACAGCCATAAACCACAAATACAAGGAAATATAAGGTGAACAAATAACGAGTGTTGTTATACTGCATAGTGTTAAGCTCTCAGTGAACTGGCAGAAAAAAAAAGAAGTGAATTTTTTTTTTTAAAAAAAAGAAGAACCCTTTCTTCCACACAACAACACTAGGGGTAAATAATTTTGTGTTTTGTTTTGGTTTTTTTTTTCCCCAAGAGAATGTCTCTTCAATGTCGATTATCAATGAAGAAAATCACTCTTCTAAAATTAAAGGAAGAAAGGAAAAACATCCTTTAGAGCTCCCTGTATTCCACTCCCCACCTCACAAACCTGACTATTTACCAAACTCTGAGAAAATATGTGTCTCCTTCATGGTACAGGCACATTTTCAAGAAATAACATCCTTGTGCTGCCTGCATCCCCAATTCCCAAATTCTGCATTTCTTTTCTCACAATGTTTCTTACCGTGCATCTTTTAACATACTTTTGTGTGCGTGTTTCTATTAAAGAGAGTGATACAGCATTTTTTATTTTAAGCAGTTTTCCACCCTCTTGCGTGTTTCTATGAACTATAAAGGAACTTCTGGAGCCACACAGTGTGAAACTGTTAAAATTACCTATTTTTGGCACGCTGATGTGTCAACAAATTTATGTACACCAGAAAACTTTCTGAAAACTGCCTCTATAATCTTTGGGATAAAAAATACTATCCTTTCGTCTAACTACTGTATGCTTTGCTGTTTTAGATACATATATAGATGACTCTATAACCCTCTTTCTGAAAAAAAAGGTTTTCTTAGTTCTGCTTAAAGATCACTTTCTGTCTCCTTGTTGGCTGCAGCTTTTTCTAGCCTGTTAGCTCTTTTCAGAGGACTTAATTTCTGATAATTTCAGTTTGCTGCAGCACAGGAGACTGAGGAATATTTATCCAAATTACAGGTAAACCCCTACTGTTCCCACATGGGCTTTCTTTTTAGATCCTATGATTACAAACTTCCAGCAATAATCACACTCAACAAGCACCAATGTACTCACTGAGTTTTACCAGTTTTCTGCCCATCAATGAGCCCTGTTAAGATCCCAAGTCTTTCAGAAGTGAAACATGAAACAATCAAGGTTTTATTTAATGACTCATTTCAAGAATGCCGGCTGTAAAATGTAGATTCTAACTTACTAAGTCTGCTTTAATAATTTCTTACACAAAAAGAACCCCAGAGAAAAAAATGTCCTGTCCTTCCCATCCATTCCACTCCAGAGAAACTTGGTATACCCATACCACAGGAGCTCTTTTTTCCCAAGAGCTCATTTTTATGAGGCTGCATTATTTTTTTGCCAGCAATCTAGACAGATAACCAATGTCCATTTCATGCTGGGTGCTGCACATCTTTGTCCTTCAAGCTTATATTTATCTACCATTGTTCCTACCACAAACCCTAGAGCAAACAGTAGTCACAAGTCTGCAGTTGTCACAATCCTATAATTTGTCAAAAGCAGTGAAAGTACAGTTCTGTACAAGTAGAAAAAAATGAACTGGACTTCTTTCAGTGAACTGTTTGTTCTTCAACTTTTCAACAATCTGGGCACTGAATTGAAAGATGTCTTCAACAGCTTGAAGGACTGACACTAGAGTAAAAAATCTGAGGTTCCAGGCAAGGAAATCCACACTTCAACGTGACTATTAGAAGTAAGAAATGATCAAAAAGTAAGAAGCTATAAACTTGTTCCAATAAAAAGTGAATTCTCTTCTGCTCCCTGCCAGGGGTTATTGAAACCACTTTGAAAAGCTGGACGTTGCCAAGTAAATGTGTAAATTGCAGCTGCCAATCCAAATCACTAAAAACTAAAAGCAGAAAGGGAAGCCTTCCAGAAATTATTTAATGACATGGAATTTTACCTATAATCACCTCCTTTCTCTGGGATGCACAGCAAGTTGAGCCCTCCTTCATGTCCGCTTTCTGGAATAGGAGTTCACTGGAGCAGAAATTCCCTTTGTATTTGTGGCTTGTGCAGCACAGATAATGTCACCAGTATTCTGCAAATACAGCACTGCAGCAGAACCTCAGCACTAAGCAGCTGATAGTCAAAGTGACTTTATAAACTTAAAACTTTGTTTCTTGAACATGGGACTTTTTTCAGCGCCTTAAACTGATAAAAACTTAAAACAGCACTTCTCTACCTCTTCTTGTTTAGGGAAATAATACATCTAGTATAAACAAGCTTGTTTCTTGGCCCTCTCCCCAGTGTTCAGGAATTTCAGGACAGTTCGAGGCTGGCTGATCTGTTCTTCCACTCTTTTACAATATTACATGCTGCTATTCAAAAGCAATCTAATTAGGAGAAAAATAAAAAGAGCATCTCAACAGCCCTTCTCTACACCTCATACCTGCTAGAAAACCAATGGGTTTTATTGGCATACCAAAAGAATGTATAACCCCAAACTGCATACGTGAGATCAATCTTTTAGGTTCCCTAAGGACAAGAAAAGACCACTTGGTATGAAAAACATCAGGAAGGAAGAAGTTTGAATATCTGTTTCTATAATACCCCTTATCCAAAGTTAGTAATTTAATGGAGGTGAGGATAGTAAAGGGAGACAATTCCTTTGCTAAACAAAACAGCAAAGACCTTGTGTAAAGTACAAATTTACCAGTTTCATAAGAGGGCTGGGCAGCTTTTTGCATGCTACATTGTTTTAAATGAAATGAACTCTCCTGGGTGTCATAATCTGTTAGTTAATTCTGGAAGTGGCCTGAAGGCTCCGTAACAAATGCGACCTTCAAAAATGGCAGCTCGGATAGTCTAAATGCACATCAAACCAACCAAAGTGGTTGTAAATCAGTAATCCCTTACAGATGAGCTTTGACACAGAACAAATTACCACTTTGAGCCTTGGGACAGAAACATGTTCTTAAACTTGGACTTTTCAGCTCCCTCCTTCTTTGAGATGGTCGTTACCCATCAGTTAAAGCATTTAATAAGCCATGGTTTAGGGAATTGACTGTGCGCTGCAGATACTCTGGTACCAGAAACCAGACCAGAGATGCAACACAAGCATATACTTTGCTATTTTTGCACATCACTCTGGTCTACAAAGTCCCAGACTGAGCTTATCAGTAATCCATACCAGGGAGTCAGATATATAACTGCAGCACACTTATTGGGCAGACAGCAGCAAACTGTAAAAAGTTAATAGGAAAACAACAGAAAGTTTTTCATAGTAGTAAATCGGTCTGATCCATTGGGAAAAAAATATCTGTGAAAAGCCATAACAAGAAGGGAATAGGAACAGAAGGAGAAGGCTATTATTTGCAGCATTTTACAACTGAAACAGTTTCTTGTCATCCTGATATGTGCATACCTCAAAAAACATGTCAAATGTCCAAAATGGAGAATAAATGAGAAATGCACAAATAGAGCGTCTTCCTTCAAATAAGTTATTTTGGGGATTTTTTCCTTCTTGTCATTCAAGTGTTCATATATAGTTTCAGCTTTAGTACTAAAAATTAGGTGGCAATATATTTTCCATTTCTCAAACTATTGCCCATCTTGCAACCTTTGATGGGCCTTGGTGGATGCTTCAAAGAACTAATTGTTCTGACTTTACTACAGAGCTGTATTCCTATAGCTGAGTCCGCTTGTGCACCAGTTCCTCCTCCCTGGCATTCTTCCTAGATTCTCTTAAGTCCATTAAAAAAGTAGGCAGATGTCCTTTCTTAATGACATTTCTACTTGCGCAGAAAAATTGAAAGCTTGTCAACCTTTCTCCTAGTCCCAGACAAAGATATCCTATCATATCCTTAATGATTCCATCTTTATTGTAATGAATTTACATTCATGTTATTCATGCTGTTTCTTTCTCTTTAATTGAATTTCAGAAACAAGCCTTCATACTCAAATGACAGGGAGACATAATACTGCTATGGAAAAGGTTTTTCACTATTATTAAAATGCAAGGATGTTTTCAATGTATCAAAAAGTAAATTCTTCTTTGTTAACAGGAATAGAAACAGAAATTGTCTGCTTTTCATGTTATGAAAGGAGTTGAAGCAAAGGATACTAATTATTTGCAGAACATCCTTTCAAAATGGTCCTTTCACTACTTCAGCGGTTATCCTAAGATGATAAATTCTAGCCTGAAAAAAATTAAATTCTTCATACAAGGACACTTTATTCACTATCCTAAACAAAAGTAAAGCTCTGTTTCTATTCCTCTGCCACTTTATCACTGTTCTTCCTTTCCTATTTCCCATTTTTTTTTTACCATTTTTGTCCCAAAGTAACCTCCACTGTCCCAAAATGTGGACTCTTACTAAATGGTAATCATAATTTTAAAGACTGGCTGAAGTTCACAGAGGAGAAGTTTATATATCTCACATTTGAGCAATAGGAAATTTGGGGTATTAAGTTCAGGCATGTACTTTGGCAAAGGCAAAAAAAGCAACTGCTTACATTAGCACGGCTCTGGGCACAGTACATTCCTGTTGACTCCTCTGCCTAAAATGTTTGCAGCCCAAGTGCTAGAGTGATTTGTCACTCCAAACTCCCAAGTTTAACTTAACTGGGTTAAACTTAACATAGTTTAACAAATTCCAAAGCTGTAACTCCCAAGTTAGCATATATGGAGTGAGGGCTACTACGGAAGTGATTTCTACAGTGCCTGCTCTCGATGGTCCCCTTCCTCAGCACCCCATCAGCTGTAAGAACAGCAATCCTGGCTTTCCAGAAATCTTGTCCTATCAGCCAGGTCCCATACCACACAATTCTGGTGATAAAACTTAGGTTGATAACAAACCTACGGCTACCTTCGAGTAAATATTTCAAGTGACTCAACCCTGAGACATTCTTTGGATCTCCTTCCAATCATATCAACCACAGGATAGCCTTACATCCTCTCCTAGCAAGTCCTATGGAGGCAAACCAGAGTGGTTCAGGATGAAGTGGTTCCCCACGGAAATCAGTACCTGCAGCTTTCTAATAACGTTTGAATGCTGTTTTGGTGGTATCTTTACTGAAGCTCAGATCCTGGACTCACTAAAATAAAAAAGCTTAAGGCAACAACCATGCAGAATACATAAGGAAATGTTTGGAATAAAATGGTTTCAGCCTCTCATACTGCAAAATTCTCTGTTTTTCAAGAGGAATACTTAGGAGATATTACCAGAGGATTTGAAGTATTACAAACAATGACACCATGAGATATATTTGACAAGTTTTCTAAAAGACTAGAATACTTAAGTAGCGACAAACAACGTGGTGATTCTGGCACAAATTACATTTACCTTCTACTTACAAAAATACCAGTTCCAGTCATTTCTGTTTCTAAAGTCAAAATCCATGCTACTGCTGCAAGAAATTGTACCCTCCTCTTTTTTATTTCCTAATAAGAAACTATCAAAGCCACCTGTTGTATGCTACTAATGCTGATAATGTAACACCCATAGCAGAAAATGTATTCCCTGTTCCAAAGACACTTTTCTGTGTCGCATTATCTTGATGCAGAAAATAATATATGTCTAACTTCAAAGATAACAGTCATTACATTCATTTCCATGGCATTCCTTACATGCTTAGGAACTTGCTAGTGTGCACTGATCAAGGAGAGCAGCACACTAAAAATAGAGTAACAGTGCATTCCTGACCTGAAATTACTCGCTTTGTATGGAGATTTAAATTTATAGTTAGTTAGTTAAAATGTCATGGCAAAAAGCACATTGTAGGAGAGGAGATTCAGTGGATAACCGGAAGTACCACCTGAATGTGACAGAATGCAGTGTGATTTCAGAATGAAGTCCTGCTGTTCTGCAACTGTCATGTGTGGTAGAATTACAGGCCCAGCATACCCTAGCTAGGAGAATCCTTTGTTCTTTGCGTGGCACTTTGCCAATCATTATTTGGAAAGCTATGGTTTACTTGCAGTAATGCTGTCTCTGTGATCACTTGGTTTATTTTACAAATTGCTCTCCCTTTTGGGAGTGATTTCTTAACATCCAGTGAAAACTTTCTTCCTCCTTTAGCTTCAGGCCATACATCTTGCCCTAGAATCAACACAAGCATTTGCAAAAGCAAACAGGGAAAAAAAATCCCAGGCTGGTCTTGTTTCATTATTTTCCAGTTTGTTTTCTGCACAATAGATAGCAGTACTTTGTTGGTACAACACGGAAAGCCTCATTTGGAAGGGCCGTAAGCAACCACAGTTCTGACTGTCTTTAAAATATCATCAGCTGCTCCAAGGAGGGGGGGGGGGGAAGCAGCATATGAATAATATTCATATCCAACAGCATGCTGCATATCTGATTGTTACCCAGGATAAAACTGACCTATCTATATGAAAACGTTTAACCAGCTAACTGCCAAAAAGTTTTTATTACAACACCTGTAGTCTTCCTCCTTGCTGCTGTTGACAACAGCAAAATGCCTATTCCCAGTTCTTAATACAAAGCCATCACTCCTGATAGTTTGTAATTCTAAACAAGTCACTGATAAGTTTTTACAGACTACAGAAAGCCAATTTTGAATCAAAGCCATTGATGATAAAAGTAGATGCAAATTTGTTTATTTGGCTAGCATATGATACCTTTGTATTGGCAGGACAGAATTACGTGAGCAGAGCACAGCCTTAATCTGGATAAAGAAATATAAAACCATTGCAAATACACAAAAATCTCTGAATAAAAGCACAGCTTACAGATGAGTGAGTATATTAAAGTCTATAGTAAATTTATCCAAATTTATCTTAGTAAGCTTCGCCACAAATTGCACCGTATTAAAAAACCCAAAAAGCACTGATAGTGAAATACATCAAAATTATTAAAATACAGACCGTATGACATTTTCCATTCCATCTTCCTATGGGCATTATCCTGCAAAATATCATTTCCAAAACATTAGCTAACAACTGCATCTAGAATTGAGAGTTAGAAATTGGAAGAATTAGGAGAGTTAGAAATTATTTCTCAGCAGAGGAACATACTAAAATGCAGATGTCAGATAAGGTAGATCTGTCATGTACAATATGAGTGAGGTAATGTGCTAAGGAAAATGCAAATGGGGCTTCAAAAAGCAATTACACCTTCAATCACTTCTTATGTGTGAAATACGGTCTATGACAAAGACCTTCCACAAACAGACGCATTTTGAAAAGATGACATACTGGAGGAAATAAAGTGCAGTAGGACAAACAGCTTATTGAAAATTCAATTATATTGAAATATAATTGACCCAACCTTAGTACCTTTCTTAACAGAACTCAACGTGTTCAGAGATTAAATGATCCAAAAATCCAGGTGAGGCTGCTTTTACCTGCATGTGCAATGTAAAAATTCTAATTATCTGGGACTACTCAGATCATTGGTTTAAGTTATTATTTTATACACATTTTTCAAAAAGGCTATTCTACCCACAGCAGATGAGGCTGGAAATACCAAACAGAAAGTACAACATCCACATGGATATTTGGAACAGTCAGATAAAATAGTCATGATAAAATCCAATAAGCCATACCCTACTACAGAAAACACACAGAGAAAATGGCACAGGATAGCTCTCTGCTCACTGAGCAGGCTGACATTGGTGCCACCCTCTGCTTACCTGCTCAACTTTTCCAGGGTTGAGAGGTTTCACACCACCTTAAATTCCAGGCAACAAAACCATTTGTGTTGCTATCAAAGCAATTCTGTCCGTATAAAAATGGATAGGCACTTACAATTCACAGGGGGCAGTTAACTTCAGTAATTCTCTTCAGAAACATCCTGTGTCAAGATCTGACTATGCCAACTGTCTGCAAGAGCAGAAATCTAGAACCTGCAAAAGACTCACAAATCCAGTAATTTTCCACAGGAGTCTGATCACGATCAGCTCCAAAGTATTCTTTCATCAGGAACTCAAAAGTGAGAAATACTCCAAATTGGTGGAAGCCTTCAGAATCTGGCTTTAATCTCTGCATCTGTTTCAAAAATAAAGGTAGCTTTATGTCTCTCATTAAGCTGCTGCGAGGCTTCCTGAGTGCCAGCATGCAAATAGTGTTTTTTTAAGAAGATAAGAAAAAGAAAAACTATTTGATAAAAAAAAAGTGCTTTAACCATTGTGTTTTAAAGTAGAAAATAAAGATACTCTTTCTTGTTTCCCTTTGTTCCTCATCCAAAATACAAACAAACTATTGAGTGAGCTGAAGCCGATGAAAAACAAAATTGGACTATAAAAACCCCAGAAAGATTGAGAGCTAATTCTTATTTCTTTTCTCCAAGAACAACTTCATAAACTCTTAGCTTTTATCACACTAAATAAGACCAGATACACAACGGTGTAAAAAAAAAACCCACAGTATGGACCATATGTCTTCTTTCCCCTTCCCTATCACAATTGTGAAGTACCAATGTTAATAAGAAAGTGTTACAGATAACAAACAGAAAAGTATCTAACGCCAATACAAAAGACCACAGCATATTTTATGCCTGCTTATTTCTAAGTAGCTCATAAAGCTGCTATCCTACTCATGTCCTGAGTCTTACAAACTGAAAACAGAGGAAAATCATCTGAAGTATTAAATGCCTTGGGCAATTAAACAAACATCCTCTCAGTGTCTTGTACAAAATAAATAAATAAATAAAACACATTTTATCACTCTCCAATTCCAAACCTTCTACACATGCCCAAATGCCATCAATTAGTTAAAAAGGATCTCGTATTTGACAGCAAAATGGAGTCCTGTTCATATTAATGTTATTTACATTTCCTAAATCAAGAGCACTTCTAAAGCCCACACTTTACTGCACATCTAGCACATATACCAGCTATATATATATACTACATAAATTTATTCAGTCATACTCATTGAACATATGTGGTCCTATGAACATGGAAGCCTTTTAACTTGGCAGCCAAAGCAACACTTCTTGCCTCTTCTCCTGTCCCTCCCAGTGAACAGCAACATTGCTTGTCTTTACCCAAAAATGGCCAGTCGTCTCATTTCTCACAGACTGTTCCACAAGAAATTTACTCACTGATCCCTCAGCGGAATGTAGTTTTGCTTTGTCACAAAGAGTGAGCCCTACGAACTCTGTATGCAATCTAGTCATGTCCCTGCTATTACAGCTTTCAAACTGATGTTAGACATAATTTTAATTTAAGGTGTAACACCTGCTCACTTTTGGGTGCCTTTTGGAGTGGGGGTTGGAAGGGGGAATAATCACAGTTAATGTTTCATATTCCAATCCTGAACAGCAGGTGTTCAGATGAAAGCTCTGAGATACCAATTTGAAGTTAACTCCAAACATTTTCCACTGCTAACAGTGCAACAGTTGCTGATCATTTTAATAGTATTGGCAAATCTTCCCTTGTCAATAACCACTTATCTTCAACAGAAGTAGAGTTATTTGCTTCAGCTTAGATCCTGAACTCTCTAAACTGCTGATTAATGACGGTTCTCATCTATGACAAGGGACTGGGCAGTCTGTGCTTGAGTTTCAGCTCAGCAGGCCCTTTGACAGGCCAAAATTATTTCAAGCAGAAGAGGAAGGTCGGTTCTGGTTCACATTCCAGATGTTTTCCATACACAATGACATCACGTGTTGAAACACCACCAAAGTTGCTTCCGCCCAGAAAACAGGAGTATTCCTTCAGGACATGTGGAGAGCCTCAGAACCTTTTATTGCGTCAAGGTTGTACTGCTCAGCAAACAAACAAAAAGTTCCTTTGGCTGAGCTAAATGTTTTCCTATGCTTGCTAATATGGCTTTGTGAGATGCAAATCTATCTTCAAACCACAACAGAACACAAAGCCCAGCATGCTCTGAACTCTGAGAGCTCCAGTCCTTTCATGCATTACCCTTTGCAAAAAGTTGTTAGCATGGGTTGTGTCTATTTTGTTCTCAGAACTGTGCAACAAAGTCCAAAGTAGGTATGCATGCTGCTGAAATGCAGAAATGCTGCTGATGAGTGAAATGATCAGTAGAGTGGTCAAGTATCCGTCTCGTAACTATGTTACCGTCACCTGGTTCAGCTCCATTCAGACTCAAAAGGAATTAGTCTCTAGCAGAGCAGTTACATTTGCACCCTTCCTACACTAATTAGGAATATTAGAATTCATTGATCAAACTATTAATAGATGGCTACAGACCCAACACAAATATAACTTTGTTCGAATTGCTTGCAAGCTGTATTTTGTACCTCTAAGTACAGGTCATGCTTGGGAAGTTACGGAAGGCCTCCATGCCCTTGGCAGAGATGTACAAGAAGTGGTGTAACCTGCTGTTTCCTCTCTTTAATGACCCAAACCAGCACCTCTCTGCAGACTTTATAACAGGACACAGTCTGGAAGTCACCCTCTTACCAATGCCATTAACAACAGCAGTAATGCAGGCAGTAAACAGCAGTCTCTGCTAAAAACCAACAGAGCTTGCATTATTTATCACCCTAGCACTCCATCTATCAACTGAGAGTCACTGCCAGCCATGTCACAAAAAAGGGCACAAAGTCTTGCAAAAATTTTACAGAAGACTAGAAGAACAAAGGTCTAACTTTCTCATGGCAAAAAAAGGACCTAATTTATGTCCAGATACATTAAAAATTCTTCAGATCTTTCGGTCTTGTTTGCCTTTTATAATAATTTAAGGCTATTCTTATTTCATTTTTATTTGGTCTCAAGACATTGAATTCAGAAACAAATACACCACACATAACAACAATTTTTTCCATTACTTCCACATTTGCTTTCATTGACTTCTGCCTCTGGAGCCAAGAAATAAACAAACGCACACGACAGCAGGTGTAAATACATAAAACCCAGGTGTACATCTAACTACTTCATCTTCTGCTCATTATTAAACCTTGCAGAGGCAAACAGTGCTTGGATGCACTGTACTGAGCATAACAATCAGCATCAGGCCAACAGGTCAGCTCTCACTCAGCGGCATTTCACAACATTTGAACATCACACCCATGACAGGAATATGAATGAGTTCTGTGCAACAAACACACACTTTCAGAGGGGCAGGCAAAACACATTTAAACACATTTCTGTCACCTGTGCTGTCAGTCACTGCCTCAAAGCAGCAGGTCTCTTGACAGATACCAAAAAGGGGCTGAAAAAGTGCAAAGAAAAAAAAGACACAAAGCAGGAATTTCAGACTGCCCAGTTTTAACATGTTTACCTTTACAACAGATAAAGACAAAATCACTGCTCTGGACTGTTCTCATAAAGATATGTTTCTCCAGCAGTGAGTTGTGACTGCCTTAGGAGTTGCAGCAGTAGCCAGCAGCAGCTCACTTCTACCCTAATCAGCTGGGGTTTAATTCTTTCGAGGTACAAGGAGAAAATCCATAAAATTACCAGCCCTATTGCTCACACAAAGAAACCACAGACTCACTTCAATTGCTGGCAACAGCTGCCATTCCTCTGGAGGGACTGTAAACCACCAGAGTGAGGAATTAGTGCGTGGAAGACAAACAGAAGCTGACTGAAGATGCCACAGGAAGACGGAGGAGACAAAGGGGATCATCCATCTGAAATGCTTGGAGAAAAAGGCTTTGTGGGGAAGCACAAAATGCAGACAGGGGATGGTATCTTCCTTCACCAATTTCAGTCCTTCTTAATTCCATTCCTGAACTTGCTTACTGACTCACAATTCAGTGTGTTCTTTCTTTCAAGTGTATTTTTTTCCTCTGCTCCTCATTTCTTTTTTCTTTTTCTTGTTTCTTTTTTACTACACCTTTTGCAATTTCCTTTTTTTGCTTTTTCTACCCATACTGCCTACCCCTTTTCTAGTCTGTCTGATTTCCTGGTGATGTGTCCCATGTTATGTTACCCTGGAAACAGGGATTTGGAACTTTAAATTACATGGTAACTCTACCTGAAATTCCTAATAACGCTGAGTATGTCTGTGAACACCACACACAATTTGAGGCAGAGCCTCAGCAGGCAAATGAAACAAAAATCACACAAAAAAGTAACTTTTTGTACATTGGTAAAACCAACAAATGGTCAAGTCATCCCAAAGTCAATCAGTGCATCTAAACCCGAAATAGCTTTACACAACTATTTTCAGAAACCCCAAGACCAGGCTGTTTGTGTTTAATTATGACACTGATTAAGGTATCATCAGCGCCCCTGATCCTCAAAGTTTGATAATGAAAAACAGCCTCTTAAAATTTAATCCAGTGGAATAGCCAGCTGCCAGAGAACATGGACAAGCTCTCTCAGTGTAGAGGTGCTCCTTGGGAAACTGTGGCCTTACACAGCTGTTCTTTCTCAGATTTGTGAGGAAATTTATAAGAACACAATCATACAACCCCCTGAATTCAGAATAGCCACATGAACAGCTTTTCATCCTGCCAGAATAAACTTCATTGAACTCTCTTCATACACAGCAGATTAAGCACAATTGATCACATACAGAGTAAGATGGAAATGCAAAATTAGCTGGTTTGGAGATGCAGGGACAGTTAAAGGCAGCTGAGATTTTCTAATCCATTTTCTTAATAAGGAGCAACAGTGACTAAATTTAGTTTTATTTTTCAGATAAAAGAAAAAAGAATGCAGGTGCAAAATCAGTTAAGACCTGCTAACATCCTACACTCATTTCAGAAATTACCATACACCAAACAACCTGGTATCAGTCCCATTTTGATCAGGAACACACAGGATTTTAAAACCCGTAACATGTGACAGCCGTCAGCCTTCCAAGTCCTATAGCAACTGATCTATTCCTCAGTTGCCTCCCATTAGAGAGTTCATTTCTACATCTCCAACTGCCCCAAAAGGAAAGCAAAATATTTCTGAATGCCTTAGTGTCTATATTCTCCACCTTTGCCTAAGATAGATCTAGGAGACAGGGAACAGAACAGTGCAGATTTCAGCTTCCCACCAGACTCCTAATGCTGCAGGAATAAGAGTGGTCTGCCTCTGCCATTCTCTCTTCAGTCCTCAAGTTTCCAGTTTAGGATGAAGGAAGAAGAGGCCAAAGGGAGGCACGAGATAAACAGGGTCATATAAAGGAGGCGAAACAGAATAGAGTTGATGGAACAAGGCCACGTGAATTTATGCCTTATAAACCAAAAAAAGGGATACTGAGAGGGTTGAGACTCAGGAAAGCCATTGTAAATAGAAAACATTTTAGACACTAAGAGTAAGAACTTTTCCTCTTTCAATACAGACACAGTCAAAATATGTCCCTGGAGCTTATACCTGAAGAACAAAATGGAAAGAAAAAGTATCAATTATTCTCTGCCTGTTTCATCTCTTCTTTAGAAATCTTCAATTTGAAACTTAGAACAGTTCACACTAGTGATAAGGTAGATTTAAAAGCAAAATATTTCCTACAGTTAGAAACTGCCTAACAGGAAATAACCCTGGAGAACAGAGAACAGTACAGCAGAGAGATGCTGTTGACTGTTCATGGAAACAAACTCCAATTTTCTAACATTCCATCACAGGTGAGCTCCTATAAAGGTTCCTCTTGACCTGCCTCAGTCCTTCTTAAAATTTCCCATCAAGTAGGGTATCAAAGGAGTAGCCCTCACATCGGCCCAGTGCCCACCATCCTGTAACCCTCATGCTCACTCTGTTACCTGCACATGTAGGAGCAATAACCTCCAAATGTCTGCTGAACAACTTCTGCTCATTCCTTAAAACAGCAATTTTCCTGGATGCATATAAAGAAAAGGAAGAAGACCATAAAGCCATGGGAAGTGCCATCACTTCCACATTTTTTTCTTTTCTCTCAAGCAGAAGCCAGGAAGACTGGTCAGATTTTCATTCAGGCCAGATGATCTTTCCAGAGCTCTAAAAATACGATTACAGCAACTCCACTAGGCATGGGGAAAGGCCATAATAAGTTGACAGGGCCCATGGAGAGTTACAGAAGTGCAGATGTAAAAGGGTGATGCCCAGTACTGTCAGCAGTAATGAATTATTGCTCATTTGTGCTCTAATACTTCTTTACACAGGTAATGGTGAGTTTATATTTTTAACAGGTATGATTATTTGGTTACTCATGGGTACAGTAGATGCAATCTGAGCTAAAGTCAGGGAGGCTTCTGGACAAAACCAGGGAGGAGGTACCAAAGCACTGTTCAATTTAGCAACTGTTGCCATGGAAATATTTTCTTTACTGACTGCCGATGATTATCTCATGTTTGAAATGTGATTTATGCACATTCTATGAGAGAGCAGAGAAGCATATTTATAAATGAGCAAACCATGGTTATTCCAAGATCAAAATGCAGTGTCCTCCATGCACTTTTCAGAAATACATAATTTGCCAAAAGAGATTATCAATCATGAAAATACATTGGTCTTCTGCAGTATATAACCCAATTACCAGAGTAAAGCAGAAGCCCTTTCCAGATCCGAAATTAACAGGAACAGGAAACGTAATGCAATTCCCATTTTCTTCCTCTTATCTTTTCACAGGAAAGGACAGGGAGAGAGCCAGAGAGACTATCTGGTGCAGCAGCTGCTATTGTTATGAATTTACAAATGCACAGGCTGCATGAAGACATATTCAGCTTCCTGCTGCAGGATTTTTGTCAGTTTTCTTCATATTGGCCTTTGTGTCTAAAACCAGTTTTTAGAATCAACGTTTCTCCACAAGCTTAAACACATTTTTTTAATCTGCTTTGTCCTGATATTTGCCTGCCAATCATCTCTCATTCCACACATTTTTTTTTCTGTTTCAGACACCTCAAACAGAGACTCCATGGGGAGGATTCACTTATTTTTGTGTCTGTGTGTAAAGCAAGCTGAGAGATGCCAAAAAATACCTCCATTTTTTCTGACAACCTCTTGAACTGTCCAGAAGTGTGGGTTTCTTTACCACTTGCAACAAAGGACAGTGAATGAAGCTAGCAAGGAGGATCAAAATGGATGGTGGTGACCAAAGTAGCTTCAAATGCAGAAAAGAAATGTTTCTTGCTGCAGACTGACAGAACAAAACACCAGGTCCTGTGAGGAAGTCCCAGCAGTCCCAGAAATAGCTAACTAGACAAAAATCAGAGGTATTGATAGTCCCTGCTTTAAGGTGCAAAATGCAATATATAATTGCAGAGTCTCAGTGAACTCAGACTTCTTGTATTAACCAGCCTGCACAAAAGTATTTTCAAGGTAAGGAAAGGAAGAACTGGACCAGTGAAAGCAAACATAGAAGAGGTGACCCAAATTGAAAGGGCTCTGCAATTTCACAAAGCCACACAAAACATGATCAGTACTTAAAGTACCAGCAAAAATGCAGAAAAGTAAGTGCCTCTTCTCTCATGCAAATAGCCAAAAATTAGTCATTCAAGATCTGCAAATGGTTTGCTGAAGTCAGATACGACTGAGCTGGTTTCGTGTATAAGACCTCACAGATGAAGAGTGAAAAACCTTTGCATGAAAATACCTAAACTGCAGACATATTACACCGAGGCAATGCAAGTTATTAGTCAGGCTCCTAGTGTGTATCAGGTCTCAATTCTGAGCCATACTGGGAAAGAACCCTGCTAGTTCAGTGGAAGACTGAAGTTCAACTGTGCTTTGTTCAGTGAGAAAGCAATATACCCACACATTTCAACTTTAGTACTGCAGCTAAAGTTCATCTACTACCCTGCATTTGAAAAAGGTACTTAAAAAAACCACCTGAATTTTAGTTCTGTAACATATGGAGATCAGAGAACAGTTGGTAGTGAAAGCCTCCATTTCAAGAACAAGGCCACTCTTCAATTCTCCACTTCTATTTTAATATCAACTGGATAAATATATAAAGTTACAGCTAGCATGCATGATAATCTTATTATAAACAGAGACAGAACACCAAAAAAGAGCTGATTACACAATACCCAGAAATTTGATGAAGTACAAGAGTTCTTGAATAAGCCCAATTAATACATCAGTTTTTGAGTGACAACCATCATATGTGGGTGCAGAAATAGGTTCTTTGCAATGACAGAGCTGGTAAATGGAGGCACTCACAGCTAAGGCCCACTCTGCATGAGCCTGGCCAAATTTAAGAGAGATACAGCAAGAATAGGAACCACCTCTACCTCAGGCATCTTAGCAAGGCTATAGAGAGACAGCATTCCTCAGTTCCCACAGCAGACACTCAGTACAGCCACATTGCTAAAAACATACTTAGTCATCCATACAGATACTGACAAATCAGATCAGATAAGGAACTGTCTGAAGCACATACTTTGAAGGAGCGGGGGAGAAGAAGGGAAAAAAATGCTTTTGCATTCTACTTATTTCTGGGAATTAAATAAGCTGACAAAGTATTTTTGCTAATGAACACAAAAAAACCTGAAGGTGTTGCCAGCATGTAATAGCTAATGACAGCATAAGAGCATCAGTTCAGGCAGAGACTGAAGCCAGAGACAGCAAAGGCCCAAGCAGAAAATTTTAAGGTCAGTCCAGGTAAAATTCAGTTTGTAATGAAAGAAGACAAATGCATGAGACACCTACTCTTAACTGACAGAATCCAGCCAGTGAATTCAAAGTCACTTCTAAACCCAAAATTGTAAAGATTGCTTCAGAAGATCCAGCTGCAGCATATGCCAGATGAAACCTATTTTGCCCACTGCAGCAACTGCTACATGACAGCGGATCAGAAACCAGGAACAGCAGGACAAGTCCTCCAGGGAGTATTTGAGCCAAGTCACCTCCTGTGGTCAAGATTGTGCCCACACGATGCCCACCGGTGCCCAGCACTGCAGTCACACCAGACAGAGCCATCAGCACAGCATCAGGGCAGCGTGAATGGGAAGCCCCTAACACTGCACTGTGTGCCATATCTACAGCACACTTATTTATACTTGAAGAACAGCAGCCACCACCACTGACATTTGCACCAGCGATTGGAACTGCCACCACCATCTTTGGAGAGGCACTTTGTACAAGACATGTCAGTAAACAAATTAACAAGTGGGAAGGGGTTATGCATCTTTGCTTGACAGAGTGACATACACGACAGTTTCATTCAGGCTCTGCATGAAGAAACAGGCTCAGAGAGTAATAAATATTGAGCTTTGACCAGTTAAGTGTTAATAATATCTGACACACATGGATGAGGATTAATCAGGGAGTTGTCAGGACTGTTATAATAATAGCTGCTTGAAATGCTGTTCAGTGGGAGGGATTCTAAAAATGAGAATACATTCACTTAATATATTGCAGTGCTTGCTTTAAAATTAATCATGAATAATCATTAGAAGGCTTCTGGTTGGAGGGAGGGAGTATTTCACATGACCCAGATGCTGGCTGTACATCTCCACAGATGGGATTATAGCCGTCTGGTATCTAATAATGAGGGCTCTGTTTCAGCCTCATGCCTTTTATTTCACTCTTGGTCTAACTGCAGTGGCAGTGAGAAAATTCACCAGCTTAAGCCAACAAACATTCTGATATTGCTGGGGTTGAATAAAACTGTGATGTACATACAACTGTGCATATGGGAGGTTGTCAAAGAGGTTCACTAGAGACAAAACTGACTTCTGCCTGTGGAAACTTTCTTTCTGCTGTGTTGCAATTCTGTTTCCTGCATTCAAACACAATACAGTAACGTTCTTAGTACTGTGCTTAATTTTAAGTACCTGGATAGCCTGATTAAGGCAGTGTTCAATTGCTCAAAGTTGGATTTGTCAGGATGATTCAGCTGCTTAAAATTAAGTTATGCATACAATTATCCTGGTAAAGAGCTCTCTCTTTTTGAATCCTGTGGGTAGTATTGCATCCAGAAATGCTGTTGATAGCAACAATAAAGCATCCAAAAATGACAGAATGCAGCTGAATACTTTTTTCATAACAAAAATTCAATGATCAATGACTGCTGTTACATCTCAAATCAAGGTTAAACAAAACCAACTGCAGGATGATAACGCAGAGGAGTATCCCAAATTTTTATTTTCTTCCATTTTGACTCTGGTACCCTGATTACATTGCTTATCTTGCTTCCTTCCCTTTGAGATTATCTTGTAAGACCTCCTAGAGACACACAAGAGTTACTTCTAGTCTACTACTAACACCAACAATGCAGCAAAGGGATTATATTCTTTCCTATTAGAAAAAAAATCTTCCTTATCATAGTTGTTCTCTACTAAAAATGAACCAAGAGACAGCACTATTTCAATTTTTTCCTCCTTCTGTTGTAGTCAGGTACCAACTGACTCATTGCCCCTTTAACCTGTGGGTAAGTATCAATATTCATGAATGCAACTTCTATTTAATAATTCATTAAAGGACAAATACTGCTTAGATATGGTAAGTACTTGAACTTCTAATATGTACCAAGGTTAAATACTTGTCAGAAATACCTCATGTTCTCACATCTAAATTACCTCTCAGGAAACAGAAAGAAAAAGATTTTTCAGTCACGTCAAAAATGTTTTGCCTATAAATTTGTAGTATTGAATTTACAATAGACAGATTTCTATATTCTATACAGTGATGTATATGCATTGTTACACACAACACATGTTATACGGCCTTTTCGACCACAGGGATGTAAGCTGTTGATCAGTGTAAATGGCATTAACATCTGTATTTACACGTGCTACATAGGTACAGTGATGATATCTCTGAAAAATATCAGTAAGCAGCACCAGAGTGTAATTTAAGTTAGAAGCCAACAGCACTCTTTGGCCACACTGAAATTCTCCATCTCCCCAAGATGCGGCTTTTAATTTCCAGGCGGCTTCATCACTGTTTATGATAGTTTGCTTCTATTTTTTTCTTTTTTTTTTTTTTCTTGTGGAGGAAGGAAGGTTTTCTATTCCTAGCCTGCTGTGGTATGCCTTCCATTGAGGGATCCGTAATTATTTAGTCTGCATTTCCTGCTGTGGTGCAGGTGAGGATATATTTCTGGAAGTGGCAGCAAAGTCAGCTTTTATTCCGTCCAATTTTACTCCATTAGGTTTTTTATTCATTAAATGCATCTTGACGATGTCCCACCCATCTATTTCCCAAAAGAAAGGGAAGTTTTCCCCATGTGATCACACAACTGGCCTTAGACTGCTTTCTTTTTCTGTTTACACACATTATTGAGCGGTTACGTACAAAGTCTTTGCTTGGAAGATACCGGAAAAACCTCAAAGAACTGAGGGAACACACGGGATCCTTCAAACCCAGCTCTGACTGGGCATTTTGTCAAGGGATGGACCAAAGTCCTATAACCAAGCCAAGATTCAGGGTCTTCCTGTTTGAACAAGTGAGCTGTGAAAGAACAGACTGACCACGATGCCTTTCTCAGAGGATGCTCATGGATTGCTTTTGAGGTCACCCACACCAGGACGTGTTCCTTGGCTCCTCATCTACACAGCAGCAGAGAGTACAGAGACCTCCAGCCTTGCCCAGGGTGATGCACCACAGACCTGTCTTTTCCACCAGAATCTCAGACCCACATTTTCTGCCACAATGCATGCTATTTACGCAATTTTTCATCTACATTAAGCATTGTTGAGGTCGCTTTCTGTTCCTAAGCCTCAATACTCAAGGATCTAGCCTGATACCTGCACTTTAACACTGAGGTTTACAGAGCTGGAAGAGTATCCAGGAGGTGCCCTTTGCAGGATTTGTCACTTCATACTAAATCACTTACCCTCAATTATGTTTACCCAACTATAAAATAGGGGCAATAATACTTATTTTTCAAAGATGATATGAGGCTTATTAATGCTTGTTTAAGTGCTTTGTTATGCTTGAATGGAAAAGGAAATTATTATTATAATTTTAAGTGAAGCTTAATTATAAAACTGTTAACATAAGCGTATTAGAAAAATGAATTCTGGATCGCAAGCCAGCAATTGCTCACTCTTAAAACAGTATGAGATGATTTTATATGCATCTTGCTATCACTAATCCCCTCTTCTCTAAATCCTGCATTTGTTTTCCATATTACAGCTAAGAAGAGGCAACATGCAAATTAAATTTAGTGCCGAATCAATCAAGAAACAACACCTTGTAACATATTTGGTGATCTGTCCTCACTGGAAGCCTCATAAAAAATAGTCTGCATACAAAACCATTGTGTTTGCTATACACTAAAATAAGCTACACATACAATTGTCTCTGGTACAATCTCTAACCTGGAAAACAGGCTAATTTACCTCTCCTGAGAGCTGGGCCTGTTCAACCTGGAGAAGAGAAGGCTCCCTGGAGCCTTCTGTACCTAAAGGGACTACAAGAAAGTTGGAGAGAGATTTTTAAGGGGTGTAGAGTGATAGAACATGAGAGAGTGCCCTTAAATTGAAGAAGGTACATTTAGATTAGATATCAGGAACAAATTCTTTACTGTGAGGGTGAGTCACTGGCCCAGGTTGCCCACAGAATTTGTGGTTGCCCCATCCCTAGAAGTGCCAGGCTGAATGGGGCCCCTGAGCAACCTGGTGTAGTGGGAGGTGTCCCTGCCCAAGGCAGGGAGCTTGCAACTGGAGGATCTTTAAGGTCCCTTCCAACCCAAACCATTCTATGATTCTATGAAGATCAAGTTGCCAAGTTACCAAGATAACTCAAAATTTGCAATAAGATTCTCTCACAAATTTTCAAATCCTAGACAGCACAGTTCTTTCTTTAATCAAACAACAATACAAAATCCTTTAAGTGGCTTGCTTAGAAGACAAGTCAGGACTTAGAAAAGTATATAACACTGAAGATTATACAGTTATTGTACAGAAAGAATTGAGCAAAATAATTTGCTTTTACCTGCCATAACGTATTTGTCAAAACAAGTATCACTTCAAATCATGACTCCCAAATCTTCTGCAAATATGTTCTATGAGCTTAAGCTCTGACACTTACACAATGTATACAAATAAAGGCAGAACTCCAGGGTCATTTCCAGACAATAAACAGAAAGAAAATAATCTCACTCCATTTCCTCCAACCCTGTCACCAACTTGTACTTCAGAGGCTCACCAGAAGAGGTAAATAAACATAAAATCTGTTTAGATAAGGCACCACTCATAAAGTTTTCAAAAAGAGGATAAGTATTTGATGCTAAAACAAAGTGCCTTTCAGAAAGCTCCTCTAGAGCTTGGGGCTTGTGCTGCTCCCTCCCCAGAATTGCTGTGTCTGGGAAGGCAATGGTGGTTTTCAATGATCACAAAAAAAATAGACACTTCATGCTGGGGCAGGGGGAGGGTGTGGGTAGGTGCTGTGTGAAGCAACAGCAACAAAAAACAAAACAAGACAACAAAAAATCCCCAACAAAACAAAAACAACACCAAAATGTATATCCAGCAAAAGCCAAGACTTGAGACAAAGAGAGGCATCCAATATTGTCCAGTATTAACCCAAACCAAATGTCTGTATCAACAAACAGGATTTGAGCAGAACTGAAGGAGACATTAATTCTTCACTGATCACCAACAAGACTATTTCATCTAAATTAAATTTTGTAAGGTTAAAACACAAGGCTTAAAGGAAACACAAGGCTCAAAGGAAACACAGCTCTCCAGATTTTCAACAGGAGTAAGAAAACTGTCAGTAAAATCAAGTGATTTCAGCCAGCTGCAGCCATCATGTGTGGTTGGACCTTGCCCTGGAAGAAGGGAACACACAGCAGAGTGCCACCACGATTCCCTCCCCACTGCAGTACCCTTGGAGCATCACCTCACATGCCACTCCCAACAGCCCTCCCCAAGCACAAGATGAGAGAGGGGAAAACGGAAAACAAGGAGAGTAAACACACCAAAATTATTTGATAGAACAGCCTATTTGATGCCTTCCAGACAAAGGGAAAATAAGAACAGTTGCAACAGTAAAGCCTCAGTACTGACAGGCCTCTGACAGACCAGTGAACACGAACAATGTCACAGAGCTACAGCAGACTGCTGCTGCAGAAGTGACCAGGAAAACTCACAGTTAAGGACCAGCATGTGCCTGGTTCTCTCTGCACCTGTGGCTTGTCTCCTCCCCTTGATGATACTTCAGCCACAATTAATTCAGAAAGCCACAAGGTTACCAACTGGGTTGCTGGTTCCTCCCTCCTGCAGGCAGCCATGGTGTCCTTAGGACAACTTCCCATCTTCCAGACAACTTAGTTGAAGGCAAAGGTTTTGCCAATTTGGAACTACCATCAGTGTCAGACTCATTTTCCTACTCCTAACTTTATTAACAGATTGAAGTCCTAGTTTGGATGAATAATTCAAACGCTGGTAACTAATTGCACTTGTTCCCTCGGCAGATTTTTCCCACGGCACTTGCTCGTCCTATCAACCAAGTTCAATGACAAGGGCTTAATGTCATATTAGCAGCAGGCTTTTTCTGCCCTCTTATGCAAACACCCTTTGCATTGTCCTCCATGATTCTGGGCTGCAGGTTCTGCAAGCATAGCACACTTGTCAACTAGACTTATCGAATGCTTAACAAACCTCACTGACTATGTGAAAGTCTCCTGCAAAAAAATTGCAGGATGTCACGTACAGCACCCAAACCTGGGCTCCAAGAACAACTGTGTCAAAGTTGTTGTCCTTTGTCTTTGCCTCACGCCATCTTCCCTTTCTCTTCTCCTTGCTTTTTAATCCTTCAGTTACAATACATCTCAATAGCAAGCATGGTACTCTGCAAATAAACACACTTACTTACCATAGGCAAGGACCAATCAATTCATTCAGTGACTTGATTTTAATTCTGAAAAGCCAGTTATGATTTACTACATATTCTATTTATTTAAAAAAACAAGACTGACACGCCAATGCAAATATGCAATGCTGATGATGCACTTTGCTAGACAATTAAGCCATAAAATTCTATAGCACTGAAAATAGCACAAAATACCACATGCACAAAGAGGCCAAGTTCTGTATCCTGAGGAAATGCCTTTGTATTCCATAAATTTACAGCATTTTATATCTTACAAAAAATTACAGTAAACCACAGCATTGCAGGTTTCCACCCCCAACCACCATTATATGTGTTATATAGAAGCCATCACTAAAAGGCTGATATTTATCATGAAAAAAAAAACCTGAGTATAAAGACTAAGTGCCAAAACAGGAGTGCAATACCATTTTCTGATGGTAAATTTGAGCAATTTCATGGCAGCATCTGCTCTTTTTGATAAAGAGGCAGATGTATTTTGGGCCTCACCCTGAGTGAATGAAAATGCTTACATCACTTACTAAAGAGCAGTATTTTACATAAGCTCATAATACCAAACCTACAATGAAAATCTTATTCATTCTGATGACTTACTAGCCCAGCAGAAGCTTTGAGCCCAAATATTTCTTTTTACTATAGGAACAAAGTGATTCTCTGCATGAATTTCATGTTATCCATCTGCAGTATTACACAGTATTGGAGATGGAATACTGGCTTAAATCTCTCCTGACACCATTTTTTATTTTCCTGCATAGTAATAAAAAGCAGAAAGTTTTATTAATGTACAACCATGAAATGTACCAAGAGATACTCTAATACTATTCACCATGAATATAGATTAACATTTTAGGGTTTATGGCTAGTTATATATTCATTAAAGTTACTGTAAACAGTATCAGATGGAGGTGAAATAAACATGAAAAGCTCTCCATGGGTTTAGGTATACTCAACAAAAAGTTCCTCATGTGCTCATTAAGTGCGATGATGTAACAGATATAAATCCAACATAATGACACAGTTAAACATAAGTCTTCCTTTGTTTAAAACTTATTCTGCCTCTATCTTGCTGCATCTATCCCTGTTCTGCCTCTATCTGGCTGCTGAGTGAGTTATCTTTACATATGTTTGTCCTTCAGAGCAGTGATACACAGTCCTTCCAAACTGCAGCTCACTGCTCCAACGCAGAATTCCTGGAGGACAGAAACATTCTTCTCACAGACAAACAGAAGGCATTCACAGCACTCTCTCCCTCAGATAACTCTCAGTTCCAAGTGGAAGCTCTGCACTAGAACATAAGGATCGAAAATAAATAACATAAATTTGAAGTGTCAAAAGCAAGTGCCTCACATGGGAAAAAAAAACCCAGTAAGATAAATCCTGCAGAACAAAGGTACACTGCTTTTTTGCTGTCTGTTCTCTCTCTTCCTCATCCAGAGACAAGGTGCCCAGTGAAATAACTCAAACAGCCACTGATTTCTGGTCTGGGTTTACTGATTGAATAAAGGAGCATTCCAGGCAAGGAAATCTATTTCATTTCCAGCATGGCTATTAAACAGCCTCACCACAACCAAGCTTTCCCAGGTACAGACTTGCTTGTCTGAACTTGCTCTACATCTTTAGGCTGAGTTTTTCTCTCAGAGTTTAATTTTTATGGTATTGTTTTGAAGACACCATTTAACCTTATTTCAAGTTTTTAACATCACATTTACTAATCACCTTGAGCTGTACTAGACACAAAACAAGCCTGCAGATATAACCCAAAATCATGCTGTTGCTCTTCTGAGCATTCCACACAGTATTACTTTGAGTATCTGTTTTTGGAAACATCCACCAAACCTTTTCAAGACAGTTTCTGACACAGACAGCAAAAGATGAAACTGCAAAGCAACTCATTTGAAGAAGACCAGACACTGAAAAGAAACAGGTGGTGGATGCAGAGGAGGTACAATAGTTTTGTCAGTAAGGTGCAGAAATAAGAATAACTTGATTCTGGAATGTTTTTATTACAAGCAGGTTCTAAGGGAAAATACTGGTAATCATGATGGCTGAAATAAAAAGAGCAAGCTTCCTTCTCTACATCCCTCCAAAAGTTCTGAATGGAATCCAAACCAGAGTTCTGCTGACCTCTGCAGAAAGATCCTGCATGCAGAGAACCATGTTAGCTGTGAAAATGACATGTATTTTAACACAGTGCTTAAATTGCAAAGTTAAAAAAGAAGCAGTGTTTATCTAGAGCAGCAAGAAATGGAGTAGGTGGTGGAACAGAAGTAGCTCACATCACAAGATCAGGATCAGCTTCAATTGGGCTTTGTAACCCAGCAGGATGGGTAAGAAAAACCTGAGGCTTGATGACCCCAAAGTGTGTACGAGGCATCACTGGGGAAGGGAAGAGGTGTGCAATGCTAGGTCAGGCTGCTGGATGAACACAGCTCTCTGAAATAGCATTAGGCCACTGCAGGGCTATTGGTTTATCTACTGACCCAAGATTTTATTTTCTTTCTTTTTGATTGGAACTGACCTTGTAAAGGTCATCTAGTCCAACCCCCTGCAATGGGCAAGGACTTCTTCAACCAGATCAGGTTGCTCAGACCCTCATCCACATTGACCCTGAATGTTTCCAGGGATAGGGCATCTATCACCTCTAGGCCATCTGTTTCAGTATCTCCCTACTCTCATAAAAAAAACAAAACAAACGTCTTCTTTGTATCTGCTCTAAATTGACCCTCCTTCAGCTTAAAACCCCTTGTCCTGTTGCTACAGCCCCTACTATTAAGCAACCCCACCTTTCTTAGAAGTTCCTTTTAAGTAAGGGCTCTTCCCTTGGAGCCTTCTTTCTCCAGGCTGAAGCACCAGTAACTCAGCCTTTCCTCACAGGAGAAGTGCTCCATCCCTCTGACAATCTTTTTGACCCTTCTCTGGGCCTGCTCCAACAGGTCCATGTCTGTCATGTGCTGAGGACTCCAGAGCGGGATGCAGTACTCCAGGTGAGGTCTCATCAGGGAGGAGCAGGCTTTCTAATTAAACTGATGTCTGCTTGCAGGTGATTAAAATTAGCTCACTAGACAATACAAAGTTTCTTTGCAATATTTCCAAGTGTGAGGTCAGAGGTCAAATTCATTTTGGTAATCACCATTACACTGGGTTTTGTTGCTGGCAGTCAAATCCTGACAGAAGATTTAGGATATATTAAACGTGGTTCTCTCTTTTAATTAAAACACAATAATAATAATTGTAAGGTATAATGGGCTACTGTTTGATTTGTGTGCTCTAGGGTCTCTAGGGAGTAATTCTATGCATAATATTTTTTGTTGTTTTAAGAACTTGCCCTATTGCCTTCATTCTGTTAGTTAAAGAAGCATCTACCTTCATGCTGTTCCCTTGACCCCACCAAGTTCAGCTTGGTTCTACATCTTCTTGATTTTCAGGGAAAACCTTAACAATGAGACACAAAGGTAGCCTACAAGCCCACAAAATCAAAATAAACCAGTTCAGAGTCGGAAGATTTCACAGAAGGCTTTTGAATACTTCAGTTCTGACAATACTGCTTCCCATGTCACAGTTTGAGCTTCGTGCTCTGTTGACAGCCACACACGTAACCTCAACTAACAATTGCCACATCTGCCAAAAAAAGCCAAAACCAAGCAGTAATCCTTGTCTTCGTTTTTTCAAAATTCCCAAAAGAAAAGCACAGAATTGCACTAGAGGTTTGTAGATTGAGGACTCTATATATCACCTTCTAAACACTTTGTGGAAGGGTTTATAGATCATTGCTATTTGTACAACCATGTGGGTATTTTTTGACAGTGTTGTGTCATGGAAGACATCCATCAGACTCTCTTCACACAGCCTGGCAGATAAAAAAATTAATTTTAAGTACAACAGCAAATCAAGCATTCATAATGCCACAAAAACATTTATATACACGCTGATGACTAAAGTCTAACATAAAATTAATGCAGGCATTTAAGTGGTATTATGATTCACAATTAAGCTATGCAGATCTTTTTCAGGAACATGTCAGAGAGAAGTTTTTGTTTCAAGAAAACCAGCATTAAAATGTAATTTTCTTTTTGACTTGCCCTTTAAGTTCCTATTTAAAGAGTTGGAGTCAATTTTTAAACACTATCTCTGCATTTTCGGTGGTAAATCACATAGACAGTACTTGAACTAAGCATGAAGTAGTGAAGTTAAAAACTACGAAAACACACAACTTATGTTCAGAGAAAAAACTGCTTTGAGAATACAGAACAGGAATATTTGGATACCATTTTAGGTCATTATTTCACCTGGTTCTGATGTGCAACCAAGAAAAACCATCGTGTCCACTCTGTGAAGAACAGGGTGATTAATTCCACCCTGCCTTCTCTTGTGTGCTCTATTTCAATCCTAACAGCCTATAAATCAAGAAAATCCTCCCATTCATCGCTGCTTTCATGCAGTGTTGCCAGGCCAAAACGGAGAGCACTGACATCTGCTCCAAGGAAAGTAGCCCCACTAGCTGGACACCTAATTGGAGCTAGACTTTTAAACAGAGGCAGTAAGGAAGCACATCAGAAACTCTCTGTAATCCTGGTGAAAGAAGGCCCTGCCTTCCAAGGTCCCTTCAACCCAAACCATTGTATTACTCTGCCTGCTGCACTGGTCTAGATAAAACAGCTCAGGATAGTAACCATGCTAACACAGAGCTACATGCTCCATAAATTACTCCAGAGCCTGCTGTATAAATATTACCTTTAGCCAAGACTCCGTATCTGCTAGGAACAGAACATTTTATCACGGTGCTATTAGACATTTATAGTACTTTCAAAGCCCCTGCATTTTTACAGTGGGTTCACACAAGAAATGTTTTTTGTTTCCCAGAGTAGGAGTAATATGTACACCCAACATCACTTTTTAAAACAAATAAAATCCCAGCATTTTCAATGCAACCAGAACTTGATCATCATAGTGAACATCTAGAAAAGAGCTCATAAAACACGTGCTGGGCAAAAAATGGTGAATCAGGAAAGAGAACTTTTAAGACAAAAAAATCAATTTATATCCCCCAAAAATAGTCAGACTTCCAGAGTATGGGATGACACAACAAGAGAAACATTGGTGATTACTTATCTTGTTCTTACATTTCTTCTTCAAATATTTGGCTAATGGCCACTGAGGACAGAAGCCTTTTCTAGATGGATTTTTCCTGTGAGACTAATGGCTGCTCTTACATTCTTACTCTTCTTTAAAGTGATTAAAAACTGTAAGCCTCAGCAACTCTGATGTTTATAAAACTAATCCAGAGCTATTCAACATCCAACAGCTCAAGAACGCCTATTTAATAATTACATCTCCTCAAACTCCTCACTGGTGAATTGCTCTTATTAATTCTGCCAGGAATTTGAACATATTAAGAATGCACAAATACTGCACCGGGCCCGCAGTGTTCCCTCTCTTCTTGCCAGCCTTCAGTCTGCATCCAATGCAGGAAGGATACCAAGTGCTGTACATGAGGCTGTGGATGTGCAATGAGTTTGAATGACCTCTGGATAACCTCACTCTTCTGGACAGTCTTCCACTGTGCATTTTTGCCTTTGTGCTTTCACTTGCCTGCCACTCTCCATCCCAACACACAATAGTTGGGAGAGAAGGAACACGACATTAACGTCCCACTCGCTGCGTTGCACTGATAACCCTGTACACATCTTCGGCTTCTTTCACTCCCTTTTATAGCTGGGAAATGACTGCCCAAGAGCTTAAAGCTGCTAACCTAATGCCTGTGCAGCAGTTGGCACACTGCAGCCTTGAGCCAGCTCCCCCTAAATCCTCATGCAGGGAGCAGGAATGCAGCAGCTGATGCTGCCAGCACTGTGGGTGCTCCTCTCTACAGGAGCAACACTCCTCACCCACAGTGCTCCCTGCTCCTTCCGATACACACCACAGCAGAGGAAAGGTGAGCAGAGGAAAAGCTGGCAGGACTACATGGTATGTTCAGGTTTCTGCTCCTGTTGACAAATTGTGAGAAGGAAAGGCCCTTTTGATAAGGACAGGCCACAAAGCAATAGGCACAGAGACACACCACACTGACAAGCCTTGAAGAGGAAGCAGGCAAAACCTTTCGCCCTGTGGTCACAAAATACTTCCCACCACTTTATATAATATGGGTTTGCATGCCATGCCCATTAGCAGAGCTGAATTTACTGCTGTCTTGGTCCCTTTTCCACCTTTCTGCTGGCACCATTCCGGGTTTTTTTGTTATTGATTTGGCATTTCCATTTATTCTTCTGCAGGCTATTGAAATTTTTTTAATACAGCTGATAAGAATCACACTGGAAAACTACTCAAAGGTTCAGAAGATATTTGTCTGACATTCTACTCCCATATTCCACAGCAATAGTCCTGGATATTCTCCATAAGGTTGGAAGAGGAGCCTGCCAAATACTGAACTAGCCTGGCAGGTGGTTCAGAGCTATTTTTTCCACCAGGAACTCAAAAAATACAGAAGACACAAATATTTCATGGGATATATTCACAGATCACGCCTGACACAGGAAAGCATTAAGCTCGTAAATTAAGCTCACTCCTTTTCAGTAAGCTCAGACTGACATGTGGCAGAATAAAAGCATTTGCTCCAGCAGTATTCCAAAGCAAAACTAAACAACTGCAGACACCAGGCACCTGAATTTTTTAGATAAATTTCATTTTCACTTTTTAAATATGCAAATAGCTTGACTTTTGCTGGGCCACTTCAACCTACTGGGGCAACACAGACATAGATACAGCGCAAGGTATGTCTGTGTCTTTACAAGCATTAGAAAGACACCAAATCTTCACTTTCCAAATAAATAAAAAAGTATTTTTTTAAGACTATCTGTCCCAAAAGTCTAAGACCTGTGTTACGTGATCTCAAAAATCCAATATACCATTAGGGAATAATCTTGGTGGGAGGGCTGCTTCATTTTTTTCAGTAGTATAAACAAAAAGCCTGCATTTTAGTAGAAGAAAGCTTGTAGTTTCTCACATGTATGTGATACTTAGCCCAGGGCATTAAAAAAACCCAAATACTGCAAGAGTCGACAATGCTATATTTCAATATAATTTAATTAAAATACTAATCTTAGGGGCTGTAGGAATAACTAAAGACAAACCAAGGATGAAGGGAGAAAGGATATGAATCAGAAAAAGAAGTAATAGCATTAATCCACTAATGTTATCTGAGTTTAAAGGGGAGTGAAAACACTCTGCAGAACAATATCCTGAGCAGACAAAAAAGAAAATCCATATAAAGGAAAAAAAGATAATCAACAACAACAACAAAAAAGCAAAGGCAAGAAAATTCCCTTTATGTGCATTTCCAGTGAAGTTTATTGAAATAAAAGGCCATCAAGTGGTGCCATTGCAAAGTCTGTAAATCAAAGTGAAGATCTCAGCACTTCCTGGAAAAAATCCAGCCCCCTTGAAAAATAGAGAAGATGAGCAGCTGAAGTGTTGAGTATTAGAGGTCACTTCTGGAAAACCTTTGTTTGCATGTAGCTGATCACATGAAAAATGGCTTTTGGAAATAGGCTCAGGCAACAGTCCTCCAAGGGGAAATATGTTGCACATTACATCACCATCATCAGTACCAGGTAATACATTTTTACATTTATCATATGCAGCAAGTTTAATATGAAGAGGGCTTTTCTATTAGGCAGAGGAGCAGAACACAAGTTTCACAGAGAAAATTGTGCTCTGAGTTCCTCTGATTTCTCTTTGTGCACTTAGCACTTACACAATGATGAACATAAGAGAAACCAACACAGTGTTCTAAAAAAACACTTGACTGTAGTAGCAAGATACCAAGCCAAGACACTACAAAATAGAAAGATCCTCGAATGTTTTTTTCAAGCACTTAAAAAACCCAAAAATTCCTTTATCCCTTGCTTCTGTGCATAGATGTATCAAAGCCTCTCTCTCATGTGATTTCTAATAAAATTATTAACTCAGCTTTTCAAAACGCCCGTCACCTACAGCACTAACCTTACTTTTTTGTTAAACAAAATATTCCAAGTTTTTTCCTTTCTTGTTCTTTTCTGTGATGAATATTGATTATTAGGTACTTTTGTTCTCCAAATGCTATTTTTTTCTGACCATATTTTAAAGTTTTTTGACAGCTAATCCAACAACTTCACAAATTATATGCTAATTTTTAAATGTGGTTTCTGATTCCACATACAAGTTCTACAGTTACAAAGCTTGTGTTTTCATCAACAGAGATTGCTGAATGCAAAATAAAGCTATATAATCGAAGTGTCTGCCTTAACAAGCAATATTAACTGGAGAGAGCCCGCACAGAGAGCATAAGCCCCAAATTTCAAACTGCATTTGCTACACACGTTTTCAGGACTGCGTGCCTAGTTCCTACACATACAAAGCTTTAATTACATGCTAAAGGGTTATATTATATGCCTGAACACACCTACAGATGTTTTTTGTGGAGTTGTAGCCTCAGAACAAGACCTTAAAGTCCTTAATTTCTGTTAAACATATTTAACTAATTTTGCCTATTAATGTGATGTCAGCTGGGAGGAAACTTCTCAAGCAACTCTCTCCCTATGACATATCTGAGTTCTTTTGACACATTTCATATGGTGTTTCTGAAACCCTGGCGTTTGCACTGATTACCTACCCTAAAATTTGAATTGGGAAGAACAAAGCTGGAGGAGGTGACTTAGATGTGCACTGAACTCTGAAAGTACCCTGAACAGAGCCATTGGTGCACGCTTGAGACACCACACAGCAATATCAACAGCTGCAACATGAAGATATAGACATCTTGGTGGCCTGGGGGACAAATGATCAAGTCACAGTGCTTGTAGACAGCAGTACCACTGTGTTCCAAAATTAGCACTACATATACTACTAAATGCAAAATCGCCAAGAGTGGGGATTATCATCAGCCGGCTTCTCAAGAGCTATTTTTCTACTTATACAGCAATTTTAATAATGTTAATGGCGAGAGGAACTGAGCTGCCATGACTACCAGCTAATTGCACTAACATGTACAGAACACCATAAAAATTTCATGCAATGTCTGTTTAGCAACCATTCATCATGGACAAAATCCTTTATTTGCACCACTCCATCAACTACCATAAATCGTATATACTTTGCTGCTGCCAGCCTCTCTCATTATCTACAACTAGCAGGTTATCTGCATGCTCCTCAGCACAGAAATTAAAGCAAAATAATATTAATTTTTAAAAATTCATATTTGTTTCAGGCTTCATTATAAATTCAGAAGTCACCCAGACCCATTCATACACAAAAGGCTCAGTGTCACAGTTTCTAAAGCCCGCACGTTAAGCCAAGATGAAGGCTGTCTCACTAACTAGAATTACATTAGGACAATAGGCCTTAAAAGCCATAAGAAGTTAAAAATATCATAGTAGTAATAAAGAGAGGTTATTAAGTTCTACATAAATGTTTTGCTTCTGCTGGATGTCCACAAGTCAAGGATGTGAGCATCCAGACTGTGACTCCTCATGCCACAAATCACTGTCCATGTCCAGTGTATGTCTTCTCCCCTTTAGATTCCAACAGAACACAAATTCTCTCAGTGGACAAGTAGGCCCTGATTTCTGCTACTCATCTCACTTCAAAGCAGTCAAACAGATTTAACTGACACCTGTTTAATTTTTTTCAGCAGCTTCACCAAGGATGAAAGTGCCACCAGAGCATTCCTTCAATCATCCTTAACGTTACCTACACGCCACTTCTGCTCACCAGTCAGTGCCTACTACGTGTTTTCATCCCCACCTACAAGTTCTATCTCCTTACAAAAACATTTCAGTGACTTGGAGCTACACCTTATTGGTGTAACAGTTACAAGTTTTGACAACAATTCTATTGGGATTACATGAGAAATCTGAAAACAATTCCCCATCTCCCAAAGGTACACCAAAACCATCCTAAAGAAATTATCGGAATCAAAATGATTTCTGATGTAAGAAATATGCATTGAAATTATTAGCAGACTTAAGATAGTTAAACCTACAAAGTATTTTTTAAAAGACTATTTGCTTTTCATCACTATTCTCACTATTTCCTGTCCAAGGATAAAGAGATGTACGTCAAAAACATCTGTGAGGACTCCCCACAATCTTATTCAGTCATCTCAAAGAGAAACAAAACAACCTTTCCTCTCCCCCCACCAAATCAAAGAGATGGAAAACATTAGTTACAAAAATTGGTCCAAAATTGTGGATTTTGCAGTAGTGAAACAGATTTTGCCATTTTAAAGAGTGCTCAGGACACTGCATGTGTAGGATCTTTTTAAAAATTATTTTGCTATATTAATACTTCCTCCGAAACAACATTCCAAATGTGCTCCATCTGATAACTGTGCAACGCAGAAATTATACACTTGGAAAACTCATTATAAGATGACAGCATTATGTTAATGTGTACTAAAAATTACTGCAAGTTGTAACATTAATGTTCCCTGCCTCCCCCCTCAAAAAAAAAAAAGGCAAAAAAAAAAAAATCAGCATGTACTTGGGCATTAAGCATCTCTTGGCATTTGGCATTTTTTTTGCCAAGAAATATGATTTAATTAAATAATACATTGTTGACTCACCACAGCATGTGCTATGTCTCATCTATAGGAAATAGTTCAAAGGCATCAACTTCATGCATGGGTTGCCATAGCTGATATTTGAGTCTGGCCTGCTGTTGGTACAGGTTCCTAATACTAGCCCTAAGCACAAAAAAAGAGAAAGAAATATTTGGGGTTTATTTTTCAAGTCTGATTGACACAGAAAATTTCAGAAAACTAAACTAACCTGGAATATCAATATCTGCACATCATATAACAAAGACTTTAGATTTTCCTCTGATAATACCATAATGCATCCAGTTCAGGCAGTATCTGTACCAGAAATTTCCTTTCTTCCATGCAAAGAAGAAAGGCTAGAGATAGAAAATGATGCAGAATGAAGTGCTGTTTAAATGGGAGGAATGTGTCACAGTTATTCCCCCACCAGCAAAAAAAAAAAGGGAAAAAAAAAAAGAAACAAGGCCTTAGTGCTCAACAGCACATGTTCAAGACTGTTCAAATTGAAACAGATGGCACTAAAAAAAAAAAATCATAACTCTGTTCTAAAATAATTATTTTTGTTTCTATACTATCTATCTTTCTCAGGCCAGATCTTGAAATTTTTCTTTGGAACAAGGAAGAACAGAAACTTTACCTATAACCAACTGAGATATGTACACAGTCACCTGTCACTGATACCTGGGGAAGGAAATTAAATTTGACTCGTGACACGATTAACATCTTTAACAACTGTGATATGGATACATATAGGCATCAGGAAAGGCCTGTGAATTACTGCTGTTTATCAAATTAGCAGCCTCTCAAAAACAAACAGCAAGGCATGTGACAAAAGAAGTTCAACTGACAAAGCCCATGCTGTCAAGAAACTTACACACAACCTCAAGAATTGAAGGAGGAAAAAGCAAATGCTGTGGTATTAAGATAGTGAATAAGAGAAGGAACAATCAAACATGGTATCTAACCACTGAACAAAATTAAGTGATTACTATTAAGTGTAAGGTTTGGACAACATTTTCTTACCCCTGTATCTTAACATGCTTTCAAGTATGTCAGAACTAAAACTCTGCACTAAGCACAGAAGACAAAAAAATCCTCATGAGAAAACAACTACTTAACAAAAAAGGGCCCAACTCAGGCTCCTGAAATCCCACCCTCAAATTACAGTTCCTAATTTGTGGGGTTATTGACCTCCTAGTGTAGAATCCTGGTGAAGCAGCTATTGACTTGACTGGAAGGCTCTTCTGGACCTCCAACTTTTACTGATTATTACAATGTAAAAAGCTCACAGAAGTCCTCAGAGATTCTAACACACCCCAAGATCTGTGTTAGGTCGGGTCCTAACACACCCCAAATTTCCCATGTCGTGGCTGTGATGTGAGCAAGGGGCTGCATTCACAGGGTCATCAACATCATCTTGTTCTTAGACAGGAGAAAAACCCAGAACCTGCCTAAAAATACAACAGTTGCTTTTCCTTTTTCTTGCTGTAACAAGACACTGTCCCGTGCTCCAGGCATAATCAGGAAGATCCTAGGATATACAAAAGCTCATGAATTCACATCCCTTCTGTAGAAATGAAACTGAGAACATACCACCACCACGAGTGAGTTCATACGCCTAAACTTCTACCAAAAACCTCACTGTATAAAAAACAAATAAGACTGGAAAGCACTGGGACTTGAACTTCCTGTCCTTCTCTTCTAACAACCAGCCAAGACTGATCCTAGAGCTGGCTAACAAAGCTACAGCTATCAGGCTAAAACACAGCAGAGCAGCTCAAGGACAGCTGTGTAGCTTTCATAAACAGTGGACAGGGGACCAGGAAATTCCATCCCATCCCCTGTACGGCTTTTGATCTCTACTTTAATCACTTTTACGAAGGTTCATTTTCCTTGCAAGTAGCCTTCAAAACAGTAAGTGTGCAAGAATCATGGAAAAGGGTAGCAGAATAAGAGCACTGAAAGCCAGAATTTATATATATGTGTATATATATAAAAATATATATTCAGTATTGTAGTCCAGTGAAGACTCTCTCCTTTACTCCTGATGACATAACAGAGCAGGAACTGTGGTGATTCTGCAATCACTAGGCTTTTAGGACATTATTTCTAGTAGTGCTATTATAAGGTCAAAATGTAGTCAGTGGAAAGGGAGGGGCTATGGGTATAGAATGCTTGCCATAAATCAAACAAAAATTTACTTTGATTTGAAAATTTATCAACAAGCTGGTGATATTTTCTGCAGTTTGGAATTGTCCAAGGAACTGGGTAGTATCTACTGAACAACAGTTTAAGAGATTGCCAATTTTAAAGCTGGAGGCCTTTTCCTAAATGCAGCTTTTCTCTCTTCCAAATCTTAAGAAAATTAGGATGTGGTCTGCAAAAGCAGTGCTAAAACCATCCTCCTTTGGGCCTGCTTTAGCCCTCCCTTAAACTGGATGAGTTTTGCAATGAACTGCAAACTACAAGTGAACTTTATGACCTTCTCCAATACCATGGCAGTGAAATTTCGATAACTCTCTGCTTTCACAAGCAACTGTAACACTGTTCGAAGGTACATTGATCCAGTACTGTTAAATCGCTAAAAAACAGCTGCAAACATGCCAGCCACTGACAGTAGGGAAAAATACCCCAAACCTGCAAGAAAACACTCATCCCTGTGGTCTGCTTATAGAAATGTGTGTACTGAAGGGGCTTTTTAACAATGAAAATGACATTTTCCAAGCAGGCAGACAGGCAGCTGAAGGTAACTTATTTTTCATGGTAAGTGATTTCTGTCCTTATCCTATTTAGGAACACCCTTGTAATCCTAATACTCCTCAACAAAACCATAATTACAACAGGACCCTGACAAATTATGCATACTCTGAAACAGCAGGAGAGAGCCATGAGCAAGAGTGCAGTTTATTGAGAGTCAGGGAAAAAGAATATTGTTTAATGGCTGAGGTCAAATCACCTTTGTCATTCACATCCGCATCCCTGTAAGACGAAGTCATTAGCTGAGCCAACTGAAAAGGTATTTCTATGCCACCATTCCTTGCAGGAAGAGAGCACACAGCCAGAGGACCACAGAAGAAAATACTGCTCCAGTGTTCCTGAGCAGTGATTAAATAGCACTGTACTGAAAGGAGGTTAAAGCAGCAGAGGTTTGGTGCACCCCATGTTCCCCAAGGCATGGGGACCGAAGACAGGTTACACGTGAGCAAAGACAAACAGCCCTGTGCAGTACCTACACCAGCCTGCTCTATCTTACCCCTTCTCTTTTCCTGAAGCTGGGCTTGCAGGACAACCTCTGTGTCCTCCACCAAGCTGATTTCAGACTCCTCTGATCACTTACAATATACTCATTTGCGTTTTCCTCCTAATGAATTTCCACTCCACGCAGTAATTTCCCTCAAAATTTGTGTTTTCACATAGTATTGGTTTGTCCCTATAGAAGTCTCTGGCAAAACTTACAGTGAACACATCAGAGGAGGGGAGGGTTGCACTGAGGATATCAAGAAGCTATGCAGCAAAAAGAACCCATGTAAACAAGCTTACAATCCCCCAGCACACGGATGGTGTGAAACATGCCCATCGTGGGTCACTGGGAGCACTGCCTGCTTATTAAACAATGCTGTAACACTTAATTATCCAAGGCAAATGTCTATCATTTCTAATAATGTCTCTCTGCTGTAAAAAACAAACCCAACGTCTCTTCCTGTAGCAGTAGCTTTTTCTGCCAGAGGATTTCCCTGCAAAGCAACATTGATTTCACTGCAGCATCTACAGATAGTTAATTCTCTTTTGCAAAATAACTGGCCTGTAGCTTGCTGTAAACACTTCTCCTGAAAGCTCTTGTGGTTCTGTAAAACCCAGTGGGCTGAGTTGTTCACTTGCATCCAAGTAATGTGGAAGAGTGATGATTAAAGGCCACTTTCTTAAAAACAACCCCCACCCCCACATCCGACAAGGTTTGTCAAACACTTCCACACACGCATTTTTTTTTGGCATTCAACCACTCTGCAAAAGGCCAAGACTTCTGTCCCATGAATGTTCCAGTTCCTTGTCCTCTCTTTATTTTTCCACACTCAAATTTCATATGACTGTGTATGGACCACATAAGATAATAAGACCCCCCCCCATAAGACCCCCACAATACCCTGGTTTTTCTACTGAGCTGCAAGCCAAGACACCTCCTTCCCCTCAAAGCCCCCAGGCAGCGTTAGCGGTGATGAGGCTGAGTAAAACCCCACTGTTTACATGAGCCAGCTGGTAAAGCACCGCCGCGCTCCCGTCCGCGGTGCGCCCCTGCCCTGCTCCCACGGCCACCGGTCACCTCCAGCACCCGAACATTAAAGCTCATACACACCCGAACACAGGAAAATGATGCTTCTCTGGCCACAAAATGGACAGGTGCAGCCTTCTTGCTTCGCTTAGCAGTTTACTTCATTAACCTGTCTCTCTCTCTCTGTCTCCCTCTCCCCTGCTTTATTTTTTTTTTTTTCTCAAACAGCAATCAATATTCGTCACCCCACCCTGAGAAAGCAGTTAGTCAAAGAATATTAGCATCAACCACCTACCATTCCTTGCTTGCGAGTTATTCTCCTCGTCCAGAAACCTTTTCCCCAAACTGCGACTTTAGGTGGTATTTTTAAATCACATTCCAAACAGTGCCGAGGGGAAAAAAAAAAAAAAAAAGGGCTATTTATAATAATAGGGAAAAAAAAAAAGAAAAAAGAAAAATGATGGGCAGTTGCTTTCAAGGTAAATCACCGTTTTCCTTTAAAGAACTGAATAAAAGCCTGGGGGAGAGGGTAGAAGAGAACAGAAAAAGGGGAGGCAAAATGTCTGATAATAATGAAATAAAAGGGGAGGGGGGGGAAGAGTGGCTTGCTGAATCACGCTCTTTCACTGCCTGGAAACCATTGTGCAGCGTGATGCTGGCTGTACCATTGTGGAACCTACCAGAGGAGACAGGCAGAGAGCTTGGGGAATGGGGCTGCTATGGCAACTGAAAGGAGCACACATGACGTCAAAGCACACAGAGGTCTCGCAGGGGGAGGGAGAGAAAAATCTAATCTGCAGCCACAGCTACGGTATCTCCTGGAGAATCAGGGGATAGAGCAGCCTGCAAAGGGAAGCTGAGCAGCCTCCTGTAGCACTTACCAGCAGCAGCAGCAGCTCCTCAGACATCTGCAGTACAGGGAGAAGGTAGTAGTAGCAGTGTGGAGCTGCTCTTTTGTTTACATTAGCTGCTATACAAAGGCACAAACACCCACCACCCTAAAAAAACATACACATCTTTAAAATTCAATCAAGCTTCACGCTTGGGAGAGGGATTTAAAAAAATAATAAAATCACAGCACATCTCGTCCACAGCTATTGAACACAGCTACTGTTTGAATGAACAAGCAGTGCAACTCTTGGAGCTCCTCAGAAGCCCAAGGGCCTGCTAAAGATCTCCCCACTAGCAGAATGTTGTGCCCCGCTTCTAAAAAGTACCACTGCACAGAGGAACTATTGCATTTTTTGCTCTCAGAACCAAGCAGAGTTGGTGATGACTTCTGATGTCCTCAAGCTGAAAAATTAAGCAGATAACATTTCTTCTGCACATATCAAACTGCAGGATGTCTCCTCTCTTCTGACATTACACAGCAAAGAAAGTACACTGGAAAGGTACTACACTTCCACGAGATTTAGGCTGGGATAAGAGCTAGTCAGAAATATTATCACAGAATGGTTTGGGTTGGGAGCAACCTTAAAGATCATCTAATTCCAATATCCCCGGGCAGGGATGTCATTCATTAGACCAGGTTGCTCAGAGCCCTATCCAACCTGGCCTTGCACATTGCCAGGAATGGGGCATCCACAGCTTCTCTGGGCAACCTGTTCAGTGCCTCACCACCCTCACAGTGAAAAATTTGTTCTCAACATCTAACCCAAACATCCTCTCTTTCAGTTTGAAGCCATTCCCCCTTGTCCTGTCACTACAGGCCCTTGAAAAAAGTTCCTCTCCATCTTTCCTGTAGGCTCCCTTCAGGTAATGGAAGGCCACAGTTAGGTCACCCCAAAGACTTCTCTTCTCCAGGCTGAATAATCCCAACCCTTTTTGCCTTTCCTCCTATTATGGTGACATTCTACCTTGCCAAAATACCCTTTCAAAAAACCAAACCATTTCCTTCATTATATCAATTTCATTGGTCTAAAAGAACACCAAGGAACTCACTGCCAGTGAGTCTGAATATTCCACAGGTTTTACCACACCCAGAGCCAAACACAGTCATGTGTGACCTGGAACTCCAGCACAGAGGTTATCTAACTCAGGCTGGGTAACTCTTGCTTTTCTGAGGGGCACCCAAGTGCCTTTAGCAGCCCATACATTGACACATGGCGTGACACATAAACATTTAAATCGTTTAACCTAACTACAGACAAAGCAAAGTCAATGGCTGTGGCTGGCCCTTGAGCTATTGGTCGCCCATTCGTGTCTGTATATACCACTCTCCCTTCTCCATTAGCCTATTTCTTCTGCATGTTCTTACTTTTTGGAAGTGAAGGGTTTTATCTTGATTCACGTGTCATTCCTGCATACACAAATACATGCACGATGGTCTGAACGCATTTAGTTGCGGTGAGAAAAAATTCTATTGTTCCAACTTTCACACTGTTGTCTTTCCCCTCACCCCCCCCCATTTACTTAACACCTCTATCAAAAGCTAACAATCACTACAGAAAGTCCTCCCTACACTCTACATTATGCTAAGAGAAGATGTCCTGCCAGTGTCACCAGTGCCCTGAAGAGGCACAAAGGGCAGCAGGGTACAACTTCCTCTGCAGTTTGCAAACACGTGCACAGTAGAAATAAGCAATAAGCCAGATGCTTTTAATGTGTCAAGCTACTGGTCTCAATACCCACAGCATATTTGACTGGGTAAGCTTCACACATCGACAGTTTGCTAAATTTCTTTTTTTTGAGTGATGAGGGGAGGAGAACAATAATGCGTGGTAAAAGCCACAATTAGCAGTAACTACAAGATACTGAAACAAAAAAAACCAGGATTCTCATCACAACATTGACAAAACAAACAAAAATATAACAGGCTGTATTTACATTGTCATTAAAAACACAAACCCCTTCATTCCCTTTTAATCTTTCATACCATATCACATCTACTCTCTTAGTGTCTAGGACATTACTATCATGTTTGCACAGAAAGTGACTCCTACTTCCAGCACAGAAGGGCTCCAAGCAAAGGAACCTTCCTCCACTCTGAGAAAAGTTTCATCCCTTCCAGATCCTACAAGAGAGTACCCTGAAAAATTACTTCTCTTGTGCTTACAGTCTTCTTCAACAATTAACTATTGTTAGGCAAAATACCAGAACGAAATTTTCTTTGAAGAAGGTTTTTTTTTCCTTAAAAATATATCCATACACATATTTTCCTGAATTACAAAAAACATTCAGGATACAATAAATTTTAGTTTTCTAGAAAAAAAAAAAACTAACCCCACACTATTGTGTGAGTCAGGAAAATACCTTTGAAAGTACCATTAACTGACCGCTCACTGGTGCGGAAGGGACAAAGGGTGGCTGTTTTTGACATAATTACAAGAGTGGGGTTGGAGAAACAGAGAGGAAACAAAGAGCCTAAGCTGCTACAGAAGTGACAGAAGCTTTGGAGTGTGATTAGGATACTTGCCCTTGAAACAATGGATCTAATGGAAAACAGTGACTTTTCAAATGCTTCTTTCCCCAATCAAGGGATGCTACTTCCTCGAGCTCAACAGCATTTCTCTGCACATTCATCTCGAATGATTACAGAGATGTTTGACTGGCTGGGCCAAGACACACCAAGATGCCATAAAATGCATTCCACACTGGAATCAGGCCTCAGCTAAACACTGTAATGGCCTGACACAGCGCATCAGATTTGCATCAAAAAATTTAAACAAATCATTTTTGGCACCAGTTTCCCAGAATAGCTGCCCCAGTCTTAACTGGTGGATATGCTCTCTGTGACAGGTAAGGCCAGAAGTGGGTATGGTCTAAATTTAAGGTCAACTAGATGGAAGCAGATGTTTACAGCACAAAATCAACTACAAAGGTCACAATGAGCCAACTAAATTAATTTCAGCTAAGCTCCTGGACCTCCTCTTTGTACTTTTAAAGCACTCAGTGTTGGTCCTCCTTAGTACAAAAATCATTTCGTTTCAAATGCAAATTCTGCACACAATTTGTAGCCGAAGAGGTGAAAAAACTGTAGACTGTACCTCTGTCATTCATTTTCATGAGAAGTGGGAGCACACTTCTCTCAGAACCTGCTTCATGGATGGCTGAATGTAGCAACTCCTGAATAGCCACAGTTTGCAATCCAGCACATCAAAGCAATCTGAAATTGGCGATGGCTTAATGCACTGGGTTGCAAACTGTGATGGTTTAAGAGCTGCTACACGCCCCCTTCAGCTCAGCCTGCCTTACAGGGGTCATATTCTTCTGAATCACATCAAATTAAGGCCACTAAAATAAAATCCTAGTGAGCAAGCATCTTCATGTTTTAAGGCATAAAGCAACAAAGCAATCTCTGAACAAATTCTTCCATCCAAGTCAGTGCTAAAGCCAGAACTAAGGGATTTCTCAACATCACTTTCAGCCACAGTTTTGTACAATTCCAGTCTGATGTAATGTTGCACTCTCCAGTAGAACAATGAAGGTGTGTGCCAGGCTCTCCATGGAACCAGCCACTGCTGTTCTCCCCAGGTACAAACCCACTGTACATGAAATCCAACAGTGTCTTTGTTCCAAAGTTACTTTTCAAGCTTGAGGATGCAATAAAACAAACTCTTTTTTTTGCAGCTCTCATTTCTCTGCCATACAACCCTCCACTGTACTGAATTTCTAAGCTAGTTTTTAACAAAATCCAAAAATTTGCAATGCCTTCATTGCTCTTATTCAATCTAATTCTCAAGGAAAAAATACCGATGAAGGTTGACTCGGACTTTATCCCAGACAAAAGAAATAATAATCTTGGATTTTGTGTTCATCTCCATCAAGAGGCCTTTAAAGCCATTACATTTTCCACATTGTTATTATACTAAAGGTTGAGAGAGGCTTTTAAAAAAGTTAAGGAAGCTACACATACTCCTATAACTCTTCTTTCACCCCTTTTCCTTCCACTATCTCTTCAGTGCCCTACCATGAAGAAGTGTCTATTTTAACCTCAGGATTTCTTTAACTTTGTTATACAGGTTGACAAATGTAACAGAACTAAACTGAGATGGAGAATTAACTATGACCAGCATCAGGTCAGCTTTCTATATAACTCAGAAGTTGAAAAGAACAATCTAAACCTTCCTTTTACCTTCATGAGGCCTCACCAATACAGAGATGCTGCAATTACAAAGTGTAATTGGAGACAAAGTCAGGTAATTGAGAACAGGCAGTGATATCACAGGGCAGGGCATGGCTGTTGGACGAGTCCACTTGATTCATTTTTTCACAAGGGAGGTTTTTAAGTGAAAGAGACAGTGAATCAGCACAACAGATGCACCAGAAGAATTCTTAAAAGACAGACTGATTAACAGTAAGGAGTTGCACTGATCACTTGCTTGTACATTGTACAAACAAGAACAAAATCCAGCAGGTATCAGACCAAAATGCATAATTTTAGGTATTGAAATCCTGGTTTATACGTAGTAGAGGACAAGAGCAGATTCAGAAAAAATGGTTCTTCAAGTTAAGAGAGCTTTTCATAACCCGTACATTTCTAAATCAAGATGTAAGGTAGGATGAAACAAATCTTAGCAGATATGCATTAAGCAGCAACAAGACAGGCACTAACACAGTAGAAATGTGCACACAAATGCAGTCACATGAGTACACAAATTTGAAGGGTCCAAGCCTTTACACTCATCATCAATAGAAAAAGGATGTCCTGATACAAAGCCCATAAACATGAAACAGCAAGATGCACATATATCTCACTAGGCAGTAAATCAGATCTGCAAAACAGGACTGTTAAGTACTTACTTCAATAGAGGGAATGAACAACTTCAAGCATCCAAGTGTTGGAGAAACAGAACCGGTTTACTGTACAAGAAACTATTTAATCCGTACCTTCAATTACTGCATCGTTAGTGAAAAATATTTTACTACTTATTTGATGGCACACACATCAAGAGAACAACTTCAGCACACAATAATACTACTGCCATTTTTGAAACTGCTTTGTCTGCTGTCAAAAGCTGCATGTCCTGTAAAACTCTAGCAAATAAATATACCCATAAATGCACTAATGTAATTCTGAATAAATTTATCATGGGTGTTTTATTGTCCTAATGATATAAAACATTACATAAAATGCTAAAGGTGCCATAAACCAAATGCTTACAATGAAAAAGAAAACAATCTTAATTTTAAATTGCCATCTGAAGGTAATGCCATGAACTGCTCAAGTCTTATTTAATTTTAAAAATTGCCACTTCCTGTATTCAGTAATTCTTCCAGAGCGAATGATTTCATGCTCAATTTTCCCTGCAGAGATACATAAGGCATGTATGAAGGATTCAATTATAAATTATTCCAGTACAATAGAGCACTAAACAGAATTTAAACTTGTTTCAGGATGCAAACAAACAGAAATCAATCCCTCCCCCAAATGAGTACTTTCCCCATTTACATAACATGAATGCACAGCCATCCTTTGCAGCATTTCTCAGGTTTACCTGAAAACCATGAGACACTTCCAGCTGACTTCTGTGAAAAATTCCACACTGTCAGTTCACTTTGCTACGACCATAAAATTAAATCAGACCGTGACAGATGGTGTCCAGCCTGTCTGAAGATATTATCTGCTGTATAAATATTGATGATTTTAGTAAGTTGTGCTCCAAACATTTTGAAACAATATAGATTCCTATCTTAAGCTAACAGTAAAAGCTTTGGCTACGTTACCATGACAATAATATGTTCCCCAAAGTAGGATTTAGAAGAGCTGGGCCAAATAATTCTCCTGGCTAAACACTGTTGTATTCAAAGTTGCACAGACTTACTGAAATGCAAAAATAATGCATTAGTAGATTTAGTGAACTACATGGATTTCAGCACCCTGCTGAGAGACGGCTCAACCTCCTCTGCTACTGAAAACTCTGGTTCCTGGGTTGCTTCAAAAGCTTTTAATATATTGCCTTTTCTTATAAAATCTTTCTTGGTACATTACTTGCTTGGGAATTGTTTCATTTCTTAAATTTAATTCTCACGTAAGAGCTTGGACAACTCTTTTTTTTCTCAAGCTCACCAGGTGATGCTTTCATTTACCAAGTCCTGATTCCACATTCCTTGCACATAAGCAATTCTCAAGCCAAACAGTTCTGACTAAGACTAGGATTATGGAATGTCACAATTAGCAGTGCATGATCATCTTTTTAAAGCAATTGGGTTGACTGCCTCTGTGCATTTGGTTCCCCTGAGTATTTCTTCCAAATAGGTGATTTCAAAGGTGTTCTTGTTCCCCTTCGGGAGCAGAATGATCACATAATGAAAAAAGCATTTTTGGATGTTTTATTTTATCTCAGCCCTGACCTAAGAAATAGGTCAAAAAGGTTTCCCTTAAGCTAGGGAGTTGTAAAGGCTGCAGCTCATAGAGACAAAAACTAGCCCTGAGGACTCCAGCATTGCCTGTGAGTTAAAAAGAAGTAGAACAGCTAAACTTTCATTTGATTTGTAGAAAATTCATTCACAGCAAAACACAGCGAGATAAGGTAGAGCAACTACCCAGCCCCATATACATGAGCATGCACGTTCTCAAAGTGGGTAAAAATTCCCTTCACCACACCTGCTCTCCACACTTGCTGCCTCAGGAATGCTTGTGATGCTCTCAAATGCTGGACAAAGGCAGGAGAGTGTGTATTACACGTGATGCTGCACCAGCACCTGCATGAACCCTTCCCACCTGAGGCAACTCTGCCCAAGGGAGCCTTGGCTGCTCCTCCTCAGCAGGAGCAGCTCACGCTGCATCCCTCTGTGTCGCACAGGCTGGCATGGGGCCTGAGAAACCACCTGAAAAACCACATTTCCTCTTCCTCCCACAGCTCCTAATGCAATCCAAGGTCCCTATTAGCGAGCACTGCAAGGCAGAATGGGTACAAACACAATTTAATGTCACACTCAGACACTGTTTGCCAAGGCAAAGCAGCAGACATATTTCAAGATACACAGAATAAGACCCTTGGGGTTGTTGCTTCCATGGCACGCTCAGATGCTGCTATCATACAGCATTCTGCAGCTCTGTCAAAGCAGCACTTTTAAACACCGTATTTCAGTGTTGATTCTGGAACAAAGCAGCAGCTAAGTGAGGACAACGTACAAAGTGGCTGTGCTCAACAGCTCTGTAATTGCCCAAAGGTGCAGAATAGTGATGTGAAAAGAGTGTAATTCCAAGGCAGCATATTTCAATTTTAGGATTGAAGTAATAGCTCAGATATAACAGAGCTATTCATGTTTTCCAGGCATTCTTATTCCACTTAGGCATTGTTTGTGCTTCTAGCCCTTCCCCCTCTTCACTGCCTCAGCATTCTTCATTTCATCCTGCCATATTGCAAAGACTGTCTCAGAAATGCAAGAAGAAAAAACAAAAAACGAAAGCCCAAACCCCCAAAAATTTACACACTCATGAAAACCCAGCCAAGGCCAGAGAACCATGAGGATCCTAAGCTGTTTACCTCACTGAAAAAACAGAGAGATGATGTAATCAATATCTGTTTTCCTATACTGGAACAAAGTATCTGACCTAGACAGCCACGTAATCCTGTAAATTAGGACAAATCTACAGCCAGCAATTGGAATCTCAATCTAGGCAAATCTGAAAAATTAAAAAAAAAAAAGAACAAACCAAGTTCTGTAAGTTATGCCAAAAGTACCTGGCAGGTCTCAATCTAATACTGCATTATTTCTGCTGACAGGAAAGTCAAGACCATAACCTGCCTCCAGGTTTAAAGGCTTAGACAACCACTTCTGTTGACTGAAAATTAATTTGCAGAGGCCAGTTTTCAAGAATTATTCTTATAACTTATCTAACTACGTCACTGAAGAAGGACTGCAACATCCTAGTATGTTTATGACAGGGAAGAGGGGAAATATTTTGGGGGAAAAAAAATATTAGTCCTGTTTATTAAGTCAAAGAAAACTAAGAAAGTTCAAAAGTTAAAGACTGATAACAACTGAAATAGATAGCTGACTGCTGGAAATAAAAAACAAAACCAAAGTCAGCATGTGCAGAAAATTCTATGATCTGCCTTCAAGAAAGAAAGAGAGGTTCTTAATCATAGTTTAGCAAATGTCCATTTTAGAGAAGGAAATAACACTGAGTCTCTGTATTTGAGTCCTAAGAATTAACATACTGTGGGGATGGATTTATCTGCAGTGATTTTTATTGAGGGCCACTGCAAACTTCTGTGATACCCTGTGTTTATTTTACTAGAGCTGAAATCGAGGACAAAAAACAGAGAACACACTGACTGACACCTACCTGGCAGGTCTCTCTCCTGTGTTTTCCTCTCAGTGATTTGTCTTATTTGCTCTGGACTCAAGCAAAACAAACACATTATGGAAACCACACACTTTGAATCCAAACAACCCTCTTGGGGGAGCTGGACTTCTTGCATCTTAGGGAGCACTATTCTGTCATCTCACCATGAGCACTTGATGATATTTGAGAGATCTGAAGTCCAAGACAATCTACACAGGCTTGAGCAGTATGTGGCTGGACATTAAGGAGAACTACATCCCTCCGGGATTAGCAACCAGATAACAAACAAAATTCCCTGTGGCATTTCACATCCCACTGGTGTCTGTGTTTATGCACCCGATTTGGGGTCCTCATGTCCTTGGATATCAACTCCACACCAGCCAGCTGCTGGTGCTGCCGTGGAGTTGATATCCAACTTGACTTGGTGCTGGAGTTGCAGCTCCAAGTCAAGCTGCAACTTATGACACGGTCCAATTTATCTTCCAGTGGTATCACAGACAGATAAGGCAAGATTACAACATGAAACTACGGCTTGGAAGATACCCATGAAACATCTTTTGTTTCCTCTTCCTTTGATCCCAGATTTGAGGTGTAATCTTGACATGGATTCCCTTCAAGCATGGCACTTTTCCTCCCGAAACAAAGCAGCAGGTGCCCCAATGAGTCCTTGTCAATCAATGGAGCTCTTTCATTTGCGTGCAGTGTCATTTAGAGTTATCACCAAGGCATTAAACCATCCAGGAGGTGACAGGTGACACACTTTCTGTAAAGTGGCTTTGGGATGAAAGACATTATAGGTATTAAAAAATGTTAATTTTAGTACTGTAATATAGCAATTGTTAATAACATCACTTCTGAACTGGTAGCACCTTCACATGAAGAATGTCACACTCACCTTTTTCTCAAATGGCAAGATTTACAAGAAAAGAACATTCTAAATTTTTTTTAATTAATTCCTGAAATCAAGCAAAGTACTTGAAATTCCTATGAAATAATAGAATTAATCAGAACTTAGTGAGAAAGTCTCTTGAAGGAAACAAAAACATAGATGACAGCAGCAAAAAGATATTCACCCTTGACCTCAGTGATCACTGCACAGATTCAATAAAACAAGTTTACACAAACAGAAATTATAGAATGCTTGCATATCTCTTTTTCAACTGACTTTTCTTAAATAAAGTCTTAATAGTTTCCAACTGCAAGCATATTTATCAACCTCACCACAGAAAAAGCTGTGCTGTCTTTTGAGTGCTTCTGTAGGTATAATCTTAACATTTGTTATAAAAAGTTCAAAGCTGCTCCACTTTTGCATCTGGTCAGCCTTTCTTTTTCCCTTTAGGATAGAAATACCTTTTGCCTATATCTTCAAACCAACAGTTCTCAGAGAAGCTGATAATCTGCATTGTTGCATTGCTTTCTGAAGAGGTGCTCTCATTAACACAGGAAATTCTTGGAAATGAGATGACGAGTTCAAATGTTTTGTGCTAAAAAAAAGCATGAAAAATGAAAACAAATTACCATTACCAAGAGTTACTAATACTGCCAGCAGTAACGGTAACGTGGAAATTGATGCCAAAATTAAGTAAATTTTAATTTTTAGTGGTTACCCAGCAAAATTTTATAATAATCCCCCCTCTTTTCGATTTTCAATTGGCATTGATAGGATTGGGAAAGAAGACAGGAAAAAAACCCAATTTGTCAAATGTTAACTGGAAAAGAAAGCATTGCCAATCCATGAAATTCCTATTAAAGTCATGACATTTCACTTCACTTTCCCCCCGTAGACAAGCAGCAAGGAAGAAGAACAAATTCCAAAGTAATTTTAGCTTCCTTCCCATCACAAAAAAAAAAAAAAAAAAAAAAAAATCAGAATCACAGAACAGATGGACAAAATGCTATATAACGAAACCTTCACGCTGGGGACTGTACTCAATATCTGCCATAAATAGCCGCATCAAAACTGCCCCAGATCACTTCACCAAACCCAACATTTTCTACAGATCCTCTTTTAAAACCATCGGGCTCAGTGAGAAACCTGGATGCCTAGGAGTGGCCCATTGACACATCTGTCTCTCTGGCCTGTGGCTCCCTGGATGGAATCCAAATCCCAGAGTTATGATCCAACGCTTCCTGTACAACGTCTGGGGAGGAACAGGCGTTCAAGCCAAGCTTATCTAAAGCTGCAGGCGTGAAGGATGACAACCAGCTAGTTATCTTAGAGGAAATATTTTCCACTGCACTTGACCCAGATTCCTTTCTCTGTCCAGAACATGGACAGTCCAGGTCTCCTCTCACAATCCTGGGTGCCTACAGCTGTTCTTTGAATGGCCAGAGAAGGACTCCTGTTTATTTTTGAAGCGCAGCTGGAAAAAGTTGTGGCACTTTTAGCTAATAGCTCAGCGGCATAACCACTTCCCCAGGCAGTGACAGGCTTGGATTCACTGCACAGAAGTGAATGCAAAACCCAAAGTCAGAAACAGAAAGCACAGGGAAAATAACTCACTTGTGCAGTTCTGCAAAAGGGGTAAAGGAGGATCCTTGGGTTTATTCCTACGACTGTTTAAGCAGACAGAAGCAGTTTCTGGAGCATCAAAAATAACTCAGACCTGTGCTGTATCTGCAAAGCCACTAAGATGGCAGGCACTGCCTTTCACGTCTCCCTCTCTCTGAGTGCTTTTCCTAAATAATGTATTCGCAGCTGCAGTGACAAAGAGCCCAGTTTAACTGATATGAATGTTTTCAGCTCTACCCTACTTCTCAGTCCCTACGTTTAACGGAGACATAGGTGATTATCTCATCAGATACATACAGAAGGGCATAGAATTGCAGGTGCCAAGATAAGGAAGTGATAAGACTTTACAACTTTGTGTATTTAAAAACCCACAGATCGTGAAGACTTGTCCTCCTTGCCACTGTTCTGAACAGCAAAGTGGAGATGAGGGATAAGCCACAGATCAGCCTCAAAATTTCAAACAAGATTTTTTTTTTTATGCTCAACTCCTAACAGTTGAAGATGAATCATTTATCAAAAATATTTGTCAAATATTAGATACACGATACTCTGGGTCTGGTGCTGTCAGGGTGGCTCTCATTTACTTCATGATTTTTAGTCTTCGAGGCAGATTAAGGCTAAGGAGCTCTTCAAGAAGAGCAAGTTGCAATCAAAACAGGCTAAAATAAGCTCTTCCCCAAGATCATCACTAGTGTTTCTACACAGCTCTCCACAGGTCAAGACTAGTCTAGTCCCAAAGCTTACTGCTACTACCAAGTGCTGAAAATTGGCTCATCCACAGTGGTACCACCCTACTCCTATCTGCAGGCCATGTCCCAGTCATCTGATGGGTTCCAATTGCTGCAGACTGGATATCATTTTCCTAGTTTTATTATGTTTTCATGAACCATACCAGGTAACAGTTATTACCAAATAATTGGTAATAATCCTGCCCTAGAAAACAGTTATGTGCTATGCCTGAGTGAAATAAAACTAACTAACTAACTAAAAAATAACCTATTATCCCCTTTTGTAGTGTTTTGACTTCTTCCCATCTGCTTTTTGCTTGCAGCCTTCATTTAAAACTTCATTACTTCAGAAAGAAGCAAACACTTTGAATTTAATTACTCCTGCAAATTGAGGGTTTTTTTTTTTCTCAATATTATTAAAGAAAGATCTTTAAGTAAAATGTTTATTGCCAATACAGAATAAACCAACAACAGCTGCAAGACTGCTTCCATCAGCCCACTGGCCCCAATACTAAAGCAGTTTCCCTTGGACAAGCTAAGAGGATGATTCAGGTGTTTCTGGATGAGACAGTAAGTCAGACCCTTGGATAACAGAACCAGCAAATAAATGAAGGCAAACTGACTCCAATGATTGGCTTGATTTAACATTAATGAAATACTACATTTGTTTGGGTATTTTTATATCTACCCTAACACTTGTGAATCTAGATTATTTAAACTGCTAATATCCTGGGTTACAATCCTTGAAAGCAGTTTGAAAGTTCATCAGCACAGACCTGTTCTGACATGATCAGCTGAGGGAATGTCATTTTACAGCGGTTATCCTGGGGACTGGAGAGATTTCTTGTCAACAAGAACCTTGTGTAACTCTCCCATCCTTTCCACAACACAGAAATGCAAAACCTCAGCAAGACTGGAACCTTGGTGCCCAAAAGAAACTGCTGGAATTATGTCCAGAAGTCACTTTCTGCGACACTTAACATTTCTCTAGCCAGAGAGGCTGTTTTTATTCAGCAATCTTACTGTTCCTGTTTGCTTTTTGCCAGTAATAACTTACCACAAGAGCAGTCAGTCCATTGTCATCTTCACAGAAAACATCACAGCTATGTGCAGCCACCACACCTTCTTTATGCAATTGCATCTCTTCTTGAAAAGTCAGATCTATCTAAACAAGAATAAGCATGTATTATCTTCTTTTTTTCTTTCCTAGAAAATGCATGGAGAAACATGGCTAATTTTTCCAATATAATCTATTTTTTCACATATAGATCCATACATAACAGCCCTTTCTACATAGACACAAGTAATACACAAATCTAGCAAAAAGAAAACAAACCCTACTTTTATTTGATCATGTCATGCAAGTTTTATGATCAGTTTCCACGAAACTATAGAAACCCACGCTCAGAATGTAACTTTTCTACTTTCAAATTCTTTGCAGGCATGCATTTTGCAGACAGGTAAACACAGAAGCAATGTAACCATCCACTACAAGATCTATTTTAGCCCATTATGAGCAAGTCTTTTTCCCCACATTGCACAAGTCTCAACACGGCAAAAGAAGTGCTCAAGTCAGTAAAGATTACAGTGAAGTAGATTGAAGATACAATGGTTTCTATTTCAGGTTCTAAACTATTTATATCATAGAATTTTAAAATGTTTTGGCTTGGAAGGGACCTTAAAAATCATCATGGGCAGGGGCATCAAGTAGAATTTCAAACGATCAACCATAATTTTAAAGCCATATTTATATTCCAATGATCTTATTATATACATGTTTTAGAACTTTTCTGATTCCTACACAAATCTAAAGGCATTTCTGTACAGCTGAGTATGGTATAATTTAACTTCCACTTGTGGGAAGAGAGACTTCAGGTTTCTATTTTCCCCCAAGTATTCCAGAATGGCTGTGGCTGCACATCAGCTTTGGGCTGGATGCCAGCAGTCACCTGGTAGCTCTGAGAGATCTCCAAGATGTTCCCTGATGTTCCTGCTTAGTACATTACACACAGCACCACCATTGGCATTAAAAGGAGCTCTCCCTTGGGTCTAAGCTGGCCTACATCACTGACCTTCTCCTTTTATCCCAGCACAGCATGGAACATGGTGCAGTTTCACCACAAACTCTCCCGCTTCTCCACTACCTTTCCATACGTACACACACACACTACACAAATATGGGTCTATACAGATAAATTAGAGAACCCTGAACCACTGCTATCATCACCTCTGTAGTCCCACTCACCTCTTGCTTCCTGCTATATGTGGGACCCCCGAGTCCATGCTCACCTTCACTGCTCTCTGTACGAGGCACTGAGGGGCTGCTCTGGAACACACAAAGGAAGGAAAAGCCTCCCACTGAATTCAGCAGTGGCACTTCAAGCCCTTGGGCAGGTCACAGCCCCTTGCCTGGGGCTCCAGCCATCGCCCCCACCCAGGATACAGCCTGCAGCTCCCACTGCACCTGCCCACCGAGCTACTGGCACTGTGTGTTCCTCAACTCAGGCAGTTCTTGAGCATGATGAAAACATCAAGGCATCTGTTTTAAAGATTTTAGCTACTTAAAAAAAAAAAAATCCTCCCTTTGCATAGGCTGGGGGCTGCACTTCTAGAGCACGTGGGGCTTCATCTTTTCATTTAGATTATGATCAATGGGATGGGTGCACGCTGCAAGCAGCATTCCACAGATTCACTGGCACCAACACCTGTGTGCATATCAGCACAGACATGTAAAGAAACTGTATAATACAAGCCTGTAAAATACAACACCTGCAAAGGGCCTATTTAATTAAACCCTTCCCAGCCACAGGCAGAGTTGAAGCAGTTCAAGATCCTAGATAAAAGGTGTCAGGGAAGATAGACCTATTATTTATCACACAGCAAGTAAGACCAAATATAAAAGACTAACCAATAGCCTTTCCAATCCCACACTGCCAGCTGGCACTAAATGATAAGTGAAAGTGCTGCAAAGTGCTTTTTCCTTGCTTTTATAACAGTACAATTTTAATATGTGGTGTATGGCACATTGCCATTTCCATTTTTTGAGTGCAAAAGCCTTGTACAGGGAACAGGGAGTACAGCCAATAGAACCAGATCTATCTAGAACTTTGAACTAAAATGCATTGTTTCACGGGTGAACAGCAAATGTTTGGGGTTTTGGTTAGTCTTCATGTTCAACAGTATGTATTTATTTGAACAAACTGTTAAAATAAGCTTTTAATAAATGCATTATCACCAAGAGGCTCTCATTTATCTTTAACTCTGCCCAAATTGATTTTGCCAGAGGGATTCACAGCCACCTATATGCAAAATCTCACAGGAGCAGCAGAATCCCTCACACTACAGTCTGTGGTAGGTGGAGGCACAGGACTCAAAAATCCCAACACGTATGGATGACACAGGACTCACTGCATTCAGCCCTACTACTCATCTGTAGGATTGGACAGGGGAAGCTCTGATTGATTCGCCCTTGCTGTATCCAACCCCACGTTCATAACCACCCTACTTCAAGAGGTCAGTCTCAAGGACAAAGTGCTTGGTGTTTCAGACACCACAGAAGGCACTTTTGTCTGAGAAGTGTGCATACAAGGAGCTAGTGGTATGATGGTAACTATTCACACTTACTTTCTAGTGCAGATAAAAGGCAAGTACGCATTGTTGAAAGAAAAATCTCTTTGATCCAACTTTATCCTGGGAATAATAACAATCAAAAAGAGAGTTGTAGTTACAAACTTACCCAAATAGCAGGATGCAAGATTCGTGGTGAATTTTACCTGCACATGATTATCTGTGGGGTTTTCTTTAATTTATTGTGTTTGTGGTGGCTCAGTGTAAGCAGTTCCTCTTTTTGCATTTAAATTGCTAACTGAGCAGGATAAAAAGGCAGATTATATGACAGACTTCCTGGAGACTCCCAAGACCATTCTAAGAAAACTGATAAGCAGGCTAGAAACCTGAAAATTCAGGGATAATAGCAGGGTTTAAAAATGAACACATCTCAGAATAAGGTTAATGCTACTGCACGTCGAGGTTGCAGAATTACATTGGCATAACAAAACACTGTTGCTGGGGCCTGACTAAAATAACTGCTGCACTGCCTCTAAAATGAGACAGCAATTACATTAAAAAAGCACACAGACAGAAACGTTTTACAGAAAACACTGTTTTGTGAACATCTGCCTGTCAGTAAAACCAGGCAGTCCCTTAAAGGTTTGAATAGGAAATCCCATCCATCTCCAGCACCTGAATTCCCCCCTAAATGACACAGCTTAACTAAACCTCCTGAAATAAGTATACTGCAAAATCATAACTCTGAATCTGGGGGTTTAGTTTGGTTTCCAATTAAACAATCATTTATATTACCTCCAACAAATAAGAACAGAAAGAATTATTTTTAAAGTGATAGTCATGTTACCATTAGAAGTCCCTCTAATAATTTTGGAATCTTTAAGGGGAGAGAATTTTTATATACATGTATATATAGGGTACAATAAGAAAAAGAAATGCTGTGGGCTATCAGATTCATGCTTTTAGTGGGTTTTGGTGTCAAGCTCCTGAAAACACATTGTGTTATTTTAGTAAAACAAATTATTTTTAAACTTGTTTGAACGAATACACAAGATAGAAGAAAACCTTTTTTTTTTGAGGGAAGATTAGGCAACCATAAATCTTAGTAATTCAAAATAAAAAGCTTTCACGAGATAATCCTGCAAAAGAACAAGACTCATATGGTTGAAATAGGACTTAAACAAGTTTAAACTGCCTTCTCGATATGAAACAGAGAGCAGTGGAATTGGAGTGCATCAGGACTATGGAAGCAGCAAACAAAAAAAAATTCCAAAAACCAGAAAACACAATAGTTTTCTAAAGGAAGATAGAATTGTACCTAAAAAGCTTCAAAACCAAGATATAAATAATTTACATAATCAGGAATGCAACTTCGTTGTGGAAGACATATAGACCAAGATTACAAAAACAAGGAGTATCTCAGAGAATACCACCAGATAAAATTATTTACAAATTTATCAGCCAATTCTGTTATAACACTCAGTAAAACCACAGTCATTATTCACTATGTGGTCAGAGCCTCAAAAAAAATCAGCATTTTGTTTTGTTGAGGGTTTTTTCCTAACAGTTATAGCAAAAAAACAATGCAAATCTCTTGTACATCCAAGACTTGCTGAGAGCTTCTCTTGAATGCAAATGTTTTCTCAACCACAGCCCTTGTGAGGAACGAAAATTAGAGAAAACTCTCAGGAGTATCTGACCTCACGGCAGGCAAGGGGGATAAATGGGAATCTGAGGAGAGCATTAACTCAGCTGTGGGATGCCCTGGTCTCACCTGTGTGTTGAGACACACACACACACACACACGTGTTTTTATAGCATCACAAACTGCTTGTTGTGCAGAACCTAAAGGTAAAAAATTTTTTTTTTTTTTAAAAAGTGTATTTATTATAACTGAGGCAGCATCTGCAACATGCTGAAAGCCCAAATAATAGGAGTGCCTCTTCTACGGAGGGGACTCTCTACGAAGGGCGTTTATCAAGAACCAAAAAAAACTCCAAAAAACCACCAAAAAAAGGCACGAAGGTTAAAATGTAAAACTTCCCCTACACACTCCTCACACCTGTGCTCCTGGCGGACGTGTTGGGAATTAGGCCCTTTTCAGCCCCTTTTTCATCCTAAAATAACGACGCCCGCGTTTGGCAGCGGAGGTGTAAGGGGAGGGTCAGAGCTGGAGCTCCCTGCGGGAGCCGCATCCCTGCCTCCCTCCCTGGGGGGAACACCGGGAAAGCGTTGTGTTTGTGCACCGGGGATTCCCAAGGTAACTTCAGCCAGAAAATAATAAAAACGGAGTGCATGGCCGAGTACAAGACACCTGGGAAGTTCACAACGTTCGCTCACCACAGGGAGTAAGGAAATACCTTTGCATCAATGGCAGCGCAGCTACGACAACGTCAGTACCATCAGTAATTCATTATTCTAAACTAGGTGTGTTGTTTATGCTTTACCATGCTGTGTCTGCACAGAAACACCTGAGGTGGCAATTTTCAGCTTGCTTGGTGTTTTGGCTTTCACACGGAACTGAAATCTAAAAAACTATGGTACCAAACTAATAAGTAACCTTAAACACGCTGGTTTTTACTCACGGAACATGAAGACAGTATGACTTTTTTAACTCAAAAACCAGCATAACGAGGCAATACACAATCATACAGGATGTACACAGAAGCTCTAGCTTGCTACAGTAAACTACTAGCAAGAAGCACCTACAAGACCTGAGACAGTGAAGAAAGTAAGGACTGAAAATGTACCTTGATTCGCTGCCTTCTTCAAGATGAAGAAATCATAGCGCTCTCCAAGTTCTTTTCTCACTCTGGCTTTATAAGAAAACATATTCACAATACAACTGGTGATTTTAAAATATTTTTGGAGTCTCACAAGTGTTAGCTGGCGCTGTGTATTAACCTGCAGAAGACTTCATTATTTATTTCTAACAGCGTAGCACTTCACGCTCTGTCAAAGAGCAGAAGTACACTGAGCTATGGACAGACACACAGTTAATTTAGGTGCAAATTAACCTCAGAGAGAATGATAGTTTATACCAATTGCTTTTCTTGAATTGGCTACAGTTGTATATTTGACACTGGAAATGCCTCAAGTGAAGTTAATATTAAAAAAATTGGCAGTATATTAGTAGACAGTGACAGATGTAGACAAATTCTCCACTGTGAATGGAAGCATGGTGGGGTTTTTTTCTTAATCTGAACAGGGAAAAAAAAATAGTTGACACAGTCTCTGCTAGTTCCATTGTTTGAAACTGAATGGCAACGCAGCTACTGACCACACGAAGTCCTGCCCAAGAACAGAGTTGGTACTCATTTGTTTACACTTCTGGCTAAAACCCAACTCAGAAAAAACAAAATATCCGCGTGGCTCCTAAGAGTTTTTGAAGGCGATACTCTTGGTGCAGAGATTGTTAAACTACATTTAAATGCACTGGTCTATATTTGCAGGTATTTGCCCTTCTAAATAATTTCAATAGGTTAATTATATTCCAGGCACAATACACTTGTAATGCTGTGGATAATCTCTCCAGAACTAAAGGGCTCTATCTGGGATTCTTTTTTTTTCCTGCACACAGTGACAAGAAATAAGTTAGGTTCTCCAGTTTCTGCCTACAAGGTATCATTATGTTACTTACTAATTACAGCAGGCTAATACCTACAACTCAATGCTAAATTAGACAGTGGCATCTCCTTGCAATTCCAAGCTCTCAGAAGGGAAACAGGGAACTACTGCACTCTGAGGAATTTGTTTAAGATTTGAAGAGAATGCTCCAAAAACAAAGACAAAAATTCCACTAATGAAATACAGAGCTATTTATCAATTTACTTATATAAGCTATTTTCTTAAAGTAAATGAGAAATATGTGATTACCATTTCTTTTAAACCTAAATTAGATTAATATCAATTCCTGCTTTTCTGACCCCTTGGAGCACTCAATCTCTACTTTATTTAGGTTTATCACAATACACATACCAGGGTATCCTTCAAAGTAATCAAATATCCACTCATTCTGCATTTTTAGGAGACTGGGGACTACTGTACTAAGGCATTATATAATCAGTCAGCGTGGGGGGTGGGGAAACCAACTTGATATTAACTTGTAGGATAGACTGTAACTTGGTATTACCTTCTAGGATAGACTGTGTCAGCCATCATTACATGAAATTCTTTAGAGACAGGAAAAGAAAAACAGTGATTCTGACAGCACCTTTCTGGCTTTTCTCATATGCTCTCTTCAAGCTCTCTCACATTATGAAACAATCCTGACTACTGAATCCTTCTATCACTCCTCTTTTTCTTTTGCCTGTCCACAGAGCATAATATACACACTACCATTAAGACAGCAGAATTTTTCCTTCTGTGAAGAAACTCTCAGAATGAGATGACTCATTTTTTCCTTCTCTTGATCATACAAGCAAAGGGCCGAAGTAGTCATGCAAAATGTATCTGAGCTACTTGGAAAGAACCAATTCACTTATGTTAAAAAGGATGCTATTCCTATCATATAACCAGTGCTTCTACGGAATGCAGCACATGGATTTATGGGGCAGTATCTGAGGGATGTTTGGGCCAGAAACATCCACCCCTCAGAACATCCCTCATCTCAGAAAAGCCTTTTTTCTTAGGAAGGCAGGAAGCTAAAAGGTAAAAAATCTCTCTCTCAAGCTGACCCACGAGTGCATTGAGAAAGCCTTGGAAGCTGAGAAAGGCTTGTGGCTTGTTGGTAATTGAGGTGCAACACAAATTGTGAACCACCTTCCCACATGGGTGGTAGGTGAGCTGGGGATCTGGAAAACCAGCAGCATGGAGAAGGCAGAGCAGCTGCCTCACACTTTTAAAAGGTCTTGCTTTTCTGGAAAAAAAGAAGCTGTAGCTGGTAGAAGGTGTAGGGTCACAGAACCGTGCTGAAGCACAGGCTTCACCCTATTTGGGTTAAATACTGAGACTTCTTAGAGTTTTCTTAGTCTGGGAGCACCATCTGCCCAGCTTTGGTTACAATCTCTCCTCAAAACTCAAGCAAGAACTACAAAACCAAACACCAAATGCTGGTATAGTGTGTCACTGTGTGCTTCCCCACTTCCAATGCAACCCATGAATGTTTCACTGCATTTTCTCCTCAAACTGCAGACCTCTTGAAAAAAAATCCCAAATGAAAGTACAGAAAGAAACACATCCTAATACAGATAGTAGTCATAACAGTAAGAAATTACATCTAAAATTAGCATAATTGAATTGGCAAAGAATAAAAGCAGTCATATAATTTTGAGAGAGTTTCTTCACAGAAAACGTTAATAATGGGAAAAATTCTGAGATTGTTTAATTTTTGATGTCCTTATTTTAATAAAGCATTGGTTGTTTGCTGTGAACCTAGATACTGATTTTATGACTGCAAGCCTGTGCTTGCAGAGTGTGCTTGCTATAAGCATAAGTATGATTTGCACCCTTTCGTGCACCAAAGCAAACTGAGACTTTGGCTCATAAACTGTGGTTAGACAAAAAATAATCCCACGAAGCCCATGAAAACTTTCTGTATTACAGTTGTGCATTTGGCCCCATTTCTCCTTTGATCTGCATTAACATAAATAATTGCCTTATTTTAGAATCCATGGCAAGCAGGTTCCACCACAGAGGGGCTGGCCGTGGGCAACAAGTTCCTGCTGAATACACACAGATTCATTACGCTGCCCTGCACGCTCACGCTGAGGTGCTCGGGATGGGCCTCTGAAGGAAGCTCGACCCAACAGGATGATGCCCTGCTGGAACAAGTGTGAGCAGCTGGCAACGTTCTGTCGTGCCCTCTAACAGGGGAAAAAATTCTGGGATGTATTTAGTAGATAAAATATGTATAAGACAACTTTGGGAAAGACAAGATCAATGTGCCTTGATGCCCTGAAATGAGGCTTGGGTCCAACATGTAATCACAGAATGGTTTGGGCTGGAAGGGGCCTTAAAGATCATCCAGTTCCATAGGCAGGGACACCTTCCACTAGACCAGGTCTCTCAGAGCTCCACCCAACCTGTTCTTAAACATTTCCAGGGATGGGGAATCCACAACTTCTCTGGGCAACTTGTGCCAGTGCCTCACCACCCTCCCAGTAACACATTTCTTCCTAATATCTAATCTCGACCTGCTGGATGCAGCACTCCAGAGGGTGTCTCACAAGAGTGGGGTAGAGGGCCAGAATTACCTCCCTCAACCTGCTCGTCCATGCATTTTTTGATGTGACTCAGGCAGCTACTTCAGAAGAAAATTCAATTCCTGGTACTTATGTTGATTTATGTGGAAGTATTTATTGTTTTCATTCCATAAGGACTGAGTTTTCACAATTGATGCAGTCATCAACTCCAATGTAACCTCAAAGCTGTTGTTTTACATCACAGTTATGTACAAAGGAATCTTAGATCAAGATTGAAAAAATGTTTGTAATTTTTATCCTATGAACACAGTTGCAAACCTGTGTGGAACTGATTAATTCTTTATGTGAGTATTAAAGTTGCATAAACTTTGAGGTCACACAGTCCTGCACAGTTTATGGAGGCAGTCAGCTCCATCTGAACACAACTCCTTCACTGTCTGTGGTAATCTTAGAGACCTGCACACGTGCAGGAATCTCTTTTGCAACAACCAACAGTAATAATTGCTTTGCATATACCACCCACAATAATGGCTGTCCTTATTCAAACTACAGTTTAAGGTTGCAATCTCTCCTTTAACAAAATGTCATTGAAAGTACTTGAAGGATCTGAGTGAGGACCCAAACCAACCCATCACATGCAAGAGGAAAAAGAGATTAACCCTCCAGACTCCATTAAGCACAGTGTAGGTTAAAGAAGAAAAACCCAGAACTAGAATTCCACCCCCATATTTGATTGCCCCGGTTTTTTAATCTCAGCTTCAGGCTTAAAATGCAGACTGCACCACAGAGAACAACCTTTTAAGCTCTGTGACCATCCAGACAAAACACAACAGAATGCAGCTGGACAGTGGTTTCTGTGACAAAGAAGTACACCAGAACACTCATCTATTTTCAGGCAGAAAATGAATTGCAGGATTTTTCACAGGATAACACTACACTACTCTGAAAGGCTGCCATCGTGTGGCACTTTAGGGATGCTGTAGTAGCCCTGAGTTAATGGTTTCTACACTCTGGACTGGAAAACGTCCCAGACAGACTAAACAGTTTTTAATTTTTTTTTTTAATATTTAGGTAGTTTCAAGAGAAAGCTCTGACCTCTTACAAAGTTAACTGCATCATAGCACAACTTATAAGATGGGACTCAGTTAAATTTTTTTATTTCCATCAAAAGAGCCAATAAATATAACTTTCTTAAGCTGAAATTATTCTATGGTACTGCTGTCATATTCAGCCATAAATTGCAGCTGCTGAATGAACACACACACAAAAATTCTTTATAGAACAGGTGGGGAAAATTAATTTGCTTGCAGATTCATTAGGATGTTGTCAGTTAGCAGTGCATTATGAGTTAGAAATTAGTCCTTTGTATTTTTTTTCCCCTACAAATCCTAAATTAAGATGAACTTGCAACTACTGTAAAATAAAATTCCATAGCAAATGATCACAGGAGAAAAAAACCTACACTTCCACTCTTCGGAGAGCCTTTGTTAAAAAGGATAGGAATAAATGGGTAATCGACAAATCTTTCCTCTGTTAGTATAGAAGTGATAAAGAAGTAACATGTGGCTCTTAGAAACACATGCAAAGTTTAAATCTTGGTTCCTTGAACTACATCTCAGTTACCTGAGCAAGGCTTGTATCTTAAGAAGTTATATAAGCCGTGTGTGTGTATGTGTGCGCATATATATATATATATATATATATATACACATAATACCCCTTAAAACTTTATTCAGGTCCCAGGCAGTTGGTTCAGCTTTTTGACATCCACACTCCGTTATCTGCAAGGATAAAGCAGCTCATCCATGGCCTCAATTTCTTCCACCTGAGCTGGTTTTTCAATTTACTCTCTGCTGCCAGGTAGTACCCGGGCCTCACTGGAGATGTGGTCCTCGGTACTATTTCTCTATCCTTATGCCCCACTCCCAGGCTATTTTTCAAACTGCACTGACAAAGCTTTTAAGACCTAACCATAATTCTGTCCTCCAGTGTCCCTTGAAGCACCAACCACCTTTAAAAGGGCACAGAGCAGGAGCCCTGCAGCAGCAGCACCAACCTGCACCTGCCCAAGTATGCGGTGCTGTTAGAACATAAATCTGCTCTTCTGCACCAAGCTCCAGGGACATATTCCATTCCACACCTGCCTTCAGTCTATATTTACCTTTCCACCAGCAGGAGGGCAGGAATTTCTGCTCAGACTACAGCATTTCCTCCTCTCAATCCTGGCTGACACAATCTTCTTTAGCAAGTAGTTTCAAACCATTTAATGTTCGTTAGTCTTTTCCAGTTGACAAAGCCTTCACTAAGTGAGAAATTAACTCTCCCTTAAAAAAATCCAAACACCCTAAATTCTAATTCCAGTAGTTTCAGAATTCTAGTCAAACACTTACTGCAGTTTTTCATTATAGCAGGGAACACCCTAGAACATCTTTCTGTTTAATCCTACCTTACAGGATTCATCTCTGGAGCTTCATAAGTCACAGCATTTTTAATCTTGCAGGAAACACACTTGCAAGAAGGTAAGATGATCTTTGCCCTGCATTTCAAGCCAACATACTCCTGCTTTCACTACTGAATGAATTTTAAGACTTAAGGAAAAGCAGCTTTGCAGGAGACAAGGAAGGGAGAAAAGTCTTTATCAGAGCAATTACACTCACCTGTTGCACTACTTCTCCAACCCCTTCTTGACATGGGGAAGAGGAGGCTGGGAAACGCCACAGCTGAAGTTAAAGCATTTCAGGTGAATTCAATAATTGCAAGCACAGTCCAAAGCCCTTCATTTAGAAGAGAGACTGGAGCACCTGGGATTTGTGTCCTATGCATTGTAAAACTCTCTTTAATGAATCATACAGCTTAATGAACTCACTGCCCATCCCACAGTGAAAAAAAATCTGATTTTAAGAAGTTTTGGTTGTTTGGCTGACTGGTTTCAGCCCAATGTGATTATTCAGTAAAACCATTACATATACACTGTCTGCAGCTTCACTGTTAGTTTTCTTTGCTTAATCTTCTTTTGCTTGGCAAAATGATACAAGAAAAGGCTGAGTTGTAGGGCTTTAACTGCAATCCATCTTTCCTTTGTATAGTTCTGCTTCACCTGCAGTTACGAGAAATTACAGATGAAAAGATTAATATCTTAATTAATCTGTAAACTGATTTTAGAAGCTTTGGGTCTGTGCCTTGTTTTATGGGTTACAAAGAAAATTAAATTTAAGTAACATTTTGTTATTGAGTCTCAGACTTAGTTTAGATGCACCATAACAGCTCTACATATCCAGAATCTCCAGAAGGAAGGACAAGCTCCAGGGCTTCTTAGGTCACCTAAAACTTCAGTCCACCCCAACCCTGCAAAGGTATGATTGACTATAAATAAATTCCAGAAGGCTGTACTAAATTAGCTGTGGCAGCACATATTTTGAAAGGCACAATACACACACATCTGAGACCCCAACACTTTCTAGAGCTGGAATTCTAGTGAAACTAAATCTTCACTAGAACGGCTGGTGAAACTCCCCTAAGAGCAAGACCCTAATAAACTCCACTAGACTTTTTACCGTTAATTTTCTTGTCTAATGCAGTATTTTCCTTTGCATATTTCTCAGCTTTGAACTCTGCTCTAATCTCCTTCAGCTATGGGTAATTAATTAATGAACACATCAAAAAGATTTAGCTGGGGGGCTCAGTTTGGGTTTGCAATTCTCATTTCCATTTGAGAAGCTTCAAGTTTTAGTTTAAATAGCAGCCATTGCTAGATTTAGTAGCAGCAAACACAATTTCCTTTCTTCTGGACAAACAAGCAAACAAAAAGCAGTATTTCCTCCTCATAGTCCAGTGGGTGAACCTCTGAGCTGAGCAGCAAACACCTTCCCTAGAAAGGCTTTTTCAGCAACTCAGGGAAGGTGTTCTGCACGGCATTTTGTAGTGGACTCTTCTTTTTGGTATTAACACCTTATGAAAACTGTTGGCACCAGTACAGAGCTCTCAAAATGCTTTGGATGATAGGAGCTGTAACATGATTTAATGGAAAAATTCCTGCAAAATGAAGTAGAAGAACCGGCAAAAAGGGATGTCCTACACTAATATTGTTAAAATCCAGTAAGTTTTTGTGTAGGAAAAGCATAACACATTGCCAAGTGTTGAAACAACAGGAAAAAGGAAAGCTACAAAATTAACAGGGACATAAAAAGAGGTGGTCAATAAAAAAGCTCACTTGGGGTGTTGCCTCGAGTAATTTCAAACCTAACTCATGACTTGACTTTTCAGAGATGGTGGAAACGTGGAATTTTGCAATGTGATATGCTTTTTGAATGACAAAAGCTTGGTGATTTCCAATGAATTTGATAAACGTGATGATTGTTGCCCACTACACTCTGATACATGTCCTGTGAGTGAAACAGTTTACGGATTTGAGGATAATCAGAAGTTATTGTTCACTTTTTTAATAACAAAGGGATTACATGTGTTTGAAAAACAGAATTTTCCCAGTTCCTGTCCCCCATTTAAAAATCCCAACAGATTAAACTAGAGAATCTTCAACATGTAAAAACAGTAATCCTTCTCTGGCTGCCCAGCAGATCCCTAATGCTGCTCAGGATATACTGGAATTACTTCTCAGCAGCAATGTCCTTCCTAAACTCCTATGCCAGCATGGCAATCGTGAAGTGCCTGTGATCAGCACCGATCAAGTCAGGATCAGATGCAGTCCTTATCAGATGTGCTCACACACCCTCATATAAACCTTCACTAAATTTGTAATGAACAGCTGTGAACTTTATTGGCACGTGATCCGTGCTGTGCTAAATGGAACCTGTGTTGTAGCCTCAGGAAGCTACACACTATGGAAATTGCTGTTATCCTTCACTGATACCGGTGCCCAGATTAAAAACCTGCATTATAATGTGCTTTCTTAACAAATCATACCCTTATGCAACACTGCATTACAAGCATCTGCTGCAACACTCCTGACAGCCAGCAGAGTGAAATCCCTTTACAAATGCTCTTGCACTGATGCTGAAAACCTCTTGGAACAGGTGACAAGGCAGGAACAGGGCTGACTCCTCTCTCTCCTAATCACTGGAAGGCACAAGGAGACATAGGAAAGTTGGTCAGACAATTAAAAACTGGGTAAGAGAGATTGAAAAGGTAGTGGATTTCTCAGTAGAGGATGCTGAGGCATGAATCAGTCCTTACATGGCAAACTCCCTTACACCAAGCTCCACCCCACTTTTCTTTCCCAAGTAGAAGGACACAGAGGAGAACTGCCTTGCTTTCCAGAGAGATTGAAGGAATCATGTAAGCAACGCCCCTTTCTCGGAACACACAGTGGCATGTACATGGTAGCAGAACTAAATAATCACATTTTTCACATTTCACAAAACGTATAAAGCGGAATATTTTTGCTTTTTTATTTTTGAGAACTCTCAGACTTACTGAGATTATGTGCAGAGAAAGAATATTTGCAGAGCTAGCTACATGTGAAGTTCCACTGAGAAGTCAGTTATTTCCCTTCTTTACTCATTAAGATTTTTTGCTTGTTAGATATGTAATACTTCAGTGCACTTAAGTGTCTCTTGAAAGTCCTCCTCATTTGTGATTGAATTTATAATTTCCATTAGTGCAACGTGAGTCTTACATCCACGAAACTGGCAGCAGACACTTGAATATTTATAGACTGCAGTAGCTCCAGATAAACTTAATATTCTATATTTACACAGCACTGATCTAAAGGACCAACAAAACACTCCAAGGGTTTTCTTCTTTGTGTTGTATCAGTATTCAGATGAACTGCCTCACTGATAATATAATTTATGTTATTGTGGCTGCTACAGATAACCTTAGCTTCTGAGTAAGAATAGATGGTTACACGCAAGAAATGCTGTGGTTACTGGAGTCAAACAGGAAAAAATAAAATGCCTTGTTGCACACGTCTCAGGAAACCTCATTTATCTTTTCAGACACAGATGGAGTACTATCTGTTTATATATCACCGTGTATTTATCTACTGCTCTTCTAAAAAAGTCCTTAAAGCTTGAAACCATTGCCATCCTTCACAGTTATTCTGAAAGCACGATTCTCACGGAGATTGTAGAGGATGAGACCAGCCTTTCCTTCCACTACAACAGTATAAAAAACTAGTAATTCACACATTAACAAGGTTTATGTGCCAAGTAATGGCATTCAGTGTTAGGATCAAACACTTGAATTGCATTTGAGAAAGCATTTAAAGATAGATGTGGGTTCTGGTGTGGTGATTTATTCGGTTTTGCTTGTTTAGTTGGGTTTTTTTAAGTGATTCTTGTCCTGATAATAAACTCACATAATTTCAATAGAGTAGGTCAATCCTTCCTAAAATTTATATACATATGAAAAGCTCAGGGTTTCAGGTTTTATCCAAACATGCATTTCCAGGATTTGGACCACAGCTATCTATATCTGCAAGGTTTACTCTGTGACTGCTTTTCTTCTAGGGCTAGTAATTTTCTGCAATGTGCTGCAGATACTTGGTCTGAGTTGTTAGTGGTCCACAGAAAACCTCAGAAATCAACTGAGTTAGTAGGTGAAAAGAAGACCAGGAAGATTTTAGCAATGGCTATTAGGACCCTGTGGGGAAAGATATTTACAATTGTCCGAGAGGACATTTTATAGGGGTAAAAAGGGTCACTGCCAAGAGTGCTGTTAAGTTTCACAGAAGACTTTCAAGAAGAAGACTTTTGGCTCCTTTCCTGGAGCCAAAAAAAATTGCAGGAGGACTGGAGTCTTCCTTGAAGATGGAATTTGTCCTTGCCAGGCACTTATCATCATCAAGAGGAAAGTTCTGCTGTGTGATCAAGCACAACATATATTCCCAAGGTAGGAAGAGAGCTTCCCTGACATTCACTTCCTTGGTGTCTCTGCACAGCCTCTGGACAATGAGACACAGTTAATGGTTCAGCTGATTCCTCTCTGCATTTCTGGGCAATTTCTCAGCAATCACCTGGGTTTTCTTTTCATGGGTCAGTCCTGTAGGCACCTAGGACTGGAGCTATCTTCCAAGAAGCATTTAAAGGGCTTGTTTTACCAGACCACACTACTCAGCACACAGAAATTTCCCAATACTGTATCATCTCAGACACTGCAGCCTTAATACAAATTTGTATCTTTCTTTCACTTTTTTGCCTTTCCATTGCCCCTCCACATCCACAAAGAAGAAAAAAAAGATAGGGTGGAAAGTTTTGCATTTATCTCTAAATTCCTGGGCAGTCCCCTTTTGAATTAGTGAGCTCTTTGTTCTACCACTTGATCTACAAGCCCTGTATCCTGTGATGTATTGGCACCTCCTCCTTCACCACACCAGCCAATTCAGCATGGAATAGTCTGCAAAAGCTAAGACGTTCTGTCTGCACAGCACTGTCCTGGTTGTGACAGCGTGTCTGTACACACTGAGTGCAGGATAATCCACCTGAAAGCTTTTGCAGTGCTAAGAATAGGGTTTTGTGGCTACCAGTGCTTCTAGCAGGATGACATCTCTCTTGCCTTCTGACTGTGTCCCCATCTCACACATCCCATGCATTAATCAGAACTTAGGGAATACTCATTGTTAAGTGGTGCTTCAGTGTTAAGAGTTCAGCAAAAGTGCATTCAGCCAAGTTAAAAAAAAAAAAAGGCATACCAAAATACAAAAAAATCCCCAAGTGTAATACTTCTACCTGTGGACCAGGAGATTTATCCTAAATATCGTCAGTTTTCCCAATAGCTAATATTTTAATCAGCAGAAGAGTAAAATTCTTGATAACGTCTTAGCGATGTCTTGATAAAAACCAGCTAAGTCCAAAACCCCGTAATAGATACCTCCATCCTAGGATGGCTGTACAGTAGTGAAGGCTTTCTTGAAACCCCCTGCCCTGCCCCAGAGCACCCACGCTCCGTGAAGCGACTACACATGGTGTGCAACTTATGTCAAGCCCCCATGCTGGTGCTGTGCCTGCTGCCCCAACACATGGAACACCAAGGCAAACCAACCTCGCCCCAGACAAGCAGTGCCAAGAATCAGGAAGAAGGAAATAAACCCAACAGAGTAGATGCCCAGAGAGTAATCACTGAACAACCAGTAAGTTGCCAAGATCAAGGCCAGTTTTCTGGGCCTTGCCCAAGAAGGTAGGTAGTTTCTGTTTGCCACCTTCTGTTGATTGTAGGCCACGTTTGATTCCGAAATCAAGTCTTATTAATAAGTATCTAAGGCCTTTAATTAGGCCCTGAATGATTTAGGGGAGACTCTATAGAGGACAACAGCAGATTTGTATTTCTGTAGCATCACAGACTCTCAGTTAAACATCACCACCCTGAGTGTCAGCCATCACATGAAGGTGATGCATTACTGCTGTCCTCAGGGGGGTCACTGATTCGACTCCAGCTTCTCAGGCCAAATCAAAGTCATTCTGCTGACCTGTTTTAACGTGTTCAATACACACCTATCAACTGTCTATCCCTCTTCTGCAGGTATCTCATATCAAAATCAATGCAAAATATATACCTAACATTCACAACTACTATTTCATAATTTTTTTTATTCCTAAGTAGGAAATCAATGTTTGCAACAGGCCTATTGATTGTGTTCATCAGTGTGGGCATTAGTCTCCTGCTAACCTGCGTTTTTAACTGCCTTTGCTGAGTTGCAGTGGATTTGGCTCCCCACAGCAACAACGAGGTTTATTGTTAAGTACTGCAAAGCATAACTAAAGTAGCAGAGAGCAGGACTTGCCCGAGGCGTGCTTCAGTGCATTGGAATTACAAGTTTGCAAAGAATAGGGTCCACTGAGATTATAAGGTTTAAACAAAGAAACAGATACTATAACTGTAGCTGGGTTTTTTTGTTTGCGGTTTTTTTTTCCTTCTTTCTTCCTGTTTGCCATGACAGTAGAACTTGAACAGTAGAGAAGAATACAAGTAATTTGTTTACATTTTCTTAAAAATTGCCCAGAAACTGTCAGGGAACAAAAACTTGTCACATCATTAATCCACAGCGCCACACACCACATACCTCTAATGTGCGTGTAATCAATACAGAAGAACCCAGAATCCACACAGAAGAAAGTTCTTCTGAGCAACTACTCCTAAAATACATATTTTTAAAAATGGAGACGGATTTCCCCTCAGTTGCCTCGTTGTAATGACAACAATGATTTCTGACCTGTGGTAGCAGCTTCCAGGGACTCATCTCTCAGTGCCCATGGCAAGCTACTGATGCAGCTACATAAACCCATCTTCCCAGCCTCCTTTACCTGTAGGGTATGAGGTGAGCAGGTGCATCACTCCCTTCTCCACCCACCACCTCTTTCCAAGGAGGCTCAAGCCCACTTGCCTCCCCTTTTCTCCTGTGACCACAGAGCAGGGAGAGAGACAGAGAAGGAAAAGCACCGGGGCTTCAGAATTAGCAGGGCAGTACTTGCGCGCTGCTGCGTGCCCGAGCCAGGGCAGCCTGCTTTGGCACACGGGCGTATCGGCTGGATTGGGCACCGAGAACCTCAGCTGGGATGTGTGCCTGGTCCTGCAAACCACTGCACATTTACCCAGCCCCCGCTGGCTCCAGTGCGTCCAAAGCTGTCCATCTTTAACTCAGCATATCCTCCTGAGTACGTACTAGCAGGTCTCCACCTCTTTCCTTGTTAGACAAGGTTTTTAATAGCTCAGTGTGCTTTTGGGCCTTGGGAAAAACAGGCCTAGCTGGCAGCGCAGAAATACATTAATAGTTCATGAACTGTTCTCTTAATGGCCTTTGGAATTGCCTCCAGAGATGCTTCATTTCTGCCATGGTTCATACCCTGCTTACTTTCCATTTCAGCCTCCTTTGATGTAGGTCCCTCCAGTCAGACAGAAGAATATAAATTAAGTCAATTGTGATACACTCACTATTAATACCATTAAACTATACAAATATATCCATTAGCCACATGCACTATTAGTATTAAGGCACGTCTACTCATGGGAACTACTGTGGAATGAGGGAGGTGTGAATCTGTAACTTTTTCCACACACAACTTTCTCCCTGAGTAAGGTCTCACTGTTACACAAGGCACAAATCTGCAAGAGGAAATTAAGCAAAACCTCGCCAGAGTGCTCAGTCTAGGTGAAAAGTGGGAACAGCACTACATTTGTCATCCTGCTCTGCCAAACTCCAGGTTCTGTCATTCATCCTGATACAAAGAATGCATAATTAAAAATACCAGTTACTGGCACAGCTCAGCAATGCTGAAGGTTTGGAGAACATCTTTTGTTACAGTTTAGGAAACTGATTCGCAAGTAGTGCTACATACAACAGTCACTAGTATTTTGACTGAACTGTAGACTGTATTTCAGCAAACATTAAGGTCGAAAAATCAAGATTGCACCTTTGTCACATGAACAACAGAGAAAATACTGGTGCTCAAAACTACCTATTTTGGTCCCAAGCCAAGTCACCTTCTAAATACTACACACTTAAAAAATTACAGCCATGCTCATAATAGTATTTTAAACACAAAGTCCTGCTGAACATTAATCACTTTAAACCTCTTTCACATGAAGAGAGTAATGCACAGAGGTAGAAGGGATTTTCCGTTCTTGCATTTAAAAGATTCAGAAGTGGAATTGTCTTGCAAATAAAGCTCATTATCCTGGATCCTTCTGGGGAAAAGCGAGGAATACATTTGCATCATGATCATGTTTCTGGCCTCAAAAAAATGTTTGCACTCTCCATTATTACTGGCATACTAAAGAAACCTGTTTTATTGCTGACAAGCCTTTTCCCAATAAAACTAGATCACCAACGCTAATTGTAATTACACACATCATGACAGCGTCTAAAAGCCTGGCAGGGAAAGCTCTCAGCGTCTCCCACCGCTTCCTAAACCTCTGCAGAGCTACGGCAATTTGCATCAGCAGGGCATCTGCCACATGGAATTTCATTTCCTGAGCAGCACTGCTCCAGAGATGCTGGATGACAGTCCGGGGCCATTAGCTGTGCCCAGAGCGAGGGTTGGCAGCCCACGGGAACTGCCCAACCTTCCTGGCTCCCTCCTTGCCGTCAGCTCCCATGGCAATGGCCTTGCTGGGTGTTTCCCCACAGGAACGCGCGCCGCCGGCACACAGGACCGACAAAAGCAAGGCGGGTGGCTGTGGAACAGCTGACCCAGCTCCTGGTGTCAGCCCACAAAGCAATTTAGAGCCAAAAAAGCTCTGAAAGAATAACACAACATTAACTGCAGTAACCCATTTGTAGAGACAAGCTTTCAGAAAGAAGGCTCTTAACTGAGGGCAAATTACTACCACCTACACATGGCAATTTCACGTATATTAACTTCCTTGTTTTCCTCATCTCTCCCATCTGCTTCCTCTATTTTTGCATGCCCACATCACAAGTACATGTAATTTCTATTTGCCCATCTCCCCTTTCCATCTCCTCTACTTCCTTGCAAATTTGCCATGGGCACAGAGGCTGCAGACACTCTCCTCTTCAATGGACAGACTCCAGAGGGAATCCAGAGCAAGAAAGGAAATTAATTAGGAGTTTCATCCAGGAAGTGTTCAAATGGAGAGCAGCTGGAGGCAACTCACTGTTTTGACTGGGCTGTCAAAATGTGCAAATCACTGTACCTGCTTATTCATTCTCTCCTTACCCTGCCTCTGTTCCACCCCAGTAGGGATGCCACACAAGAAATATTTGTTAAATATTAAATTTTTTTAGGAAATTGTATCTTTCTCAAAAATTTCTGGACCAGCACTTTAACTACTAGATCAAGTAATGCTTATAGATCTTAAGAGCAGTAGTATCAGCAAGCTCCTTTCCTCTTTGTTCTTAGGAAAACCTAACACACCAGTGTTGCACATCATTTAACATGGCATTTTATTTATTAATCTTTGTATTTGGGAAACTGGTACTGAGTTGCTGAGTTTGAGATGCTCAAGTAACAACATGTGGAGAAGATGTGTAGTAACTTTATTTATTCTGCACCACCAGAGCATACTCCAAATGTGTAGCAGGACCCTCATAAACAGAAGGGGAGACAAAAGCTTCTCAAAGCAGAACATCAGAATCCAACACTCCGAGTTATGGGCTGTGTCTGCCACTTTTCCAGTCTGCTGTGCAAAGGCATGTACAGGTATGAGCACCCATCGCAGTGCTCCGATAATGTGGTCAGAGATGGGATTAACAGTGGGAAGTGTGCATCCCTCTCTTACTCTCTGTCCCTCAAGTCTAGCCTGCTCGTGTGTGCTGTCCTGACATCATGCTTTAGGATGCAATGTAAACCCTGGGACTGGACCAGGTGGTCATCAGCTCAAGAGATTCTTTTCCCACCATCTGTGCTGATTAATTGCAAAAGCTTTGCCTCTCGTGAGCTGCGCATGAGGCAGAGGGGCAATGTGCTAGAAGAGCTGAGCTGCTCTGCCATTCTCAGTTTGGAGCTGGCCAGTGAACTCATACAACAGATAATCAACTTGGGGAGCTCACACACCTGTGAGGAAGAGCTGAAAGCAAATTTATTAACCTTATTTTAATTGGTACTTGAAACTCAGTGTTCTTTTGCGGCAGGTAACACTGTTAGCTTGGCCTGTAATGACCTGACTCATTTCATTACACAAACTGGTGATAAAACCAGTTGTCTCCATTAGATTCAACACCTTAGCAGTTAAGAATCCTAAAAACTGCCTTTATCAGATACATTGATCTACAAATGCACTGCGTGAAATCCTTGTACTTTTTTCAGAGCCTTCGGGCTCAGTCTGCATTAAGCTTAATCTTGTGAATAAATCTTGCCCCTTTCTACTGCACTGAATGAGAGGGAGCATGATTTTATCCTTTGGCCACTTGGCTCCATCAGCATGCCCTCCCCAGGAGGTCACTTCACACACAGGCTGGACATGCTAAAGGGAACAGAGCAGCACACAAGTTGTGGGCCACATGGGAACAGTTATCTATCAAGTGCTAGATTCTGAGCATAAGAAACAACATGGACTTTGTGCTTTTGAAGAACTAGGATGTAACAAGAGCATGAAGATGACCATTTAAAGGACATAAACAAACTTTATCACCACAGCCTAAATGCTGCTGCAGTCTCACAGGAGGAGTGGGGTACACTGGATGGATCATGATGGGAATGGACATCTGTTGTCAGTGGTATTTTCTAAGTTTGCTGTGCCTGTTCAAGTTCCCCCTCTGTCCAGATGATTTCTGTAGTCAGTGAGGTAAGGTCTTGTTCTATACCGCAAAGCAAGGAATTTGGGTGTCAGTGCTTAGCCATATTAACTGGAATTTGAACACTCTTTGAGGACCTGACTGGAATGCCTTTTGAAACACGAAGGTAAGCTTTAAACCTAGGCAAAGTCAAGCTTCAAACAGACAAATCCTGACTAACACAAGGTTTGATAGAAGCATTCACTACTGTGTACATCTAGTGTAAAAAAAGGAATTCCAGTTAAGAAAATACTGATCTCAGAGACTCTGATGTCATGTCAACAGATGTCAGATACTGCTTAAATTGTGAAGCCTACTGCATCAGTTACCAAGGTCTCTCATGCAATTTAAAAAATCAGAATTAACATAGTAATCTGTTTTCTTCTCTCACCATTGTGGGTACATGTTGTGACCGCTGTTAACTGATGGAAAACATGCACCTCCTATCTTGATCTCTCCCTGTCTGACTTTTTCTGATTTACACACAGATTGGGGGTGCACCAGACATGTTTGCAGCAACCAGTACAACAGATGCCCTGACTGGGAACTCTAAACCTTACCAGGCACAACTGATGCATCCCCAAGCACCGCGTGTAGTGCTCTGTGTTTCTCTGAAATTTAAAACCTCGTGTTTGCTTCCCAGTGTAATTCCCACATCCAATTAATACTTGTTTAATATCCATACTAAAACCAAGAAGATTCTTTGAAGCCGCCTTCATCATTTTTTCTCAACTGGAATGAAAACATAATTGCAATATATTTAAGGGACACTAGAGGGAAGCCAAGATGTCTCAACAACCCTCTCCAATCATACTGCTCGCAGTCCTAAACCCAAAGCTAAAACCAAACAGCCTTAACACGGTGAAGAAAATACTGGTTATACTTACTGTATTTAAAGACGCCAAACAAATTATTAATTTACAGGATGGCTCTGCTGTTTCTCTTCTATTGGCACTCGGCATGCTGTGACGCTTCAGGCTGTTCCCTCAAGGTGCTCCCTTGGTGATGCCGAGAGCCTGGCACTTTCACAGTTTTAACACTTGACAGTAATCTCTTGAAGCATTCAGACAGTGTGATAACTTGCTAATATACACAGTAAATACAAGTGGTGAATATGCTGGTCCTTATTTACTGTTTGTTGCTAGTTGCCCCAGTAACTTCTACTGTGGACATATTTTTTTGTTATTTTTTCCATACCCATCACACTGATAGGGCTACCAGAATCTCCAGTTAAACCTCTCTGTGTCTGCCTTCACCAGCACTACAAAAAGGACTCACTTTCACCCAGAGTGCAGAGGTAAGTCCGATGCAAATATGGTCTGAACAACTGGTTTATATCCCTGCTCTGAACTGCAGTGATCAGGCACAGGGCTTCTTCAGGGTACACCAAAATCTCTGGCCATGTGATTAACTTCTCCTTAAGTCCCCCTTTCCTCTCTCCCACCTTCTTACTTGGCCACCCAGGTTTGTTCCCAAACAAGCAGCTGTTTACCCCACTGTCACTGTCCCCAGTCTGGCTTGACTTCATATCCTTCATATCTGTGTTATTTTACAGTAGGGCTGCCCTGGAACTTTCTCCCTTGGCCATCAGTTCTATGAAACCAGAACTGATGCTTTATTTTGCCCACGGCATACTTCAGTTTCTCATCCTGCAGTCTGTTTGGAAGTGACGCAAATCAAAGCTAGCCATCCACACATCTACCTTAACATAACTGTTTATCTTCACTCCCCAGCAAAAGGGGTAACAAAACAAAAACAAAAAAAAACATTTGATATATAAAATAAGCTGATGGTAACACAATGCCAAAAATAGCTTATTATGTTAAGTGCAAGGGAGAAAAGCCTTTATATAAAGCTTGATTGCAACAACATTTCAATTTACCAGTTTAAATACAAGACTTGCATTAAAATATTTCTTCAGATACATCTCTTGCTCTAAGGTGGTTTTTAAATTTATATACACATATCCAGTTGTAACACTTGACAGTAGTCTCATGAAGCATTCAAAGAGTATAACTTGGTAAGTACACACTGTAGATATGAGTGCTTAATGTATGTATGATTTCTTCCTTCAAGGGTTTGTAACATTTTGTTGAGTACTAGCCTCAGACAGGTGACCAGCCACCTGATACAGTATAATACCCCCAAGCCCTTCCTCAAGTCCCACAGTCTATGCTTCCAAAGCTCACTGAATCCAGATGGTGTTGCCTCTTTCTGGTCTGCGAGACTCCACTGTCAATTCTCCAAAAGTAGAGAAGAACTGCTCCATTTCCTTCTGCAGCATATCGTTCCTCTTCTCGGCATCCTCCTTCGCCCGCTCTGCGTTACGCATTTTGATTTCCACCATTGTGAACTTCTTCCGCTCTTGATCCAGCTCTTCATGCAGGGCCATCATTTCCGTCTCCAGGGTGAGATTTCTCTGCTCCAAGCTGCATGAAGGAAATAAAAGCAGACAGCTTCTGAGCAGAACTCCTCACTTACTCAAGCAGAAATGCACACCACCAACAAATTTGTACATGTCTTTTCATTTATAAAGCTTAGACTGAATTTCTGATGGGCATATCTACAAACCACGGCTTCATCAAAGAAATGTTCTCACAGGGCAAGCACTTTGGTAGCTTGTTAAAAAAATGCCTTTGTCTCTTTGGTAGCTGATTTAGTAAACGCCTTTGAACAGCAAAAGGCACAGAAGCAAACAGCTCCATCTAATTCTGCAGGACTAGGCTAACTATTCCTTTTACTTCTGGAAGTGTTGACACCCAGCTGCTGCTAGCTGCAGCAGCATCACCCACAAAGTCAGAACAGTGCCCTGAATGCCTTTGTTTCACTGCTAGTCTCCTTTCTTCAGCTGATCTGCCTGCTGTATCTATTTGCCAATATGGACCTGCATGTATCTGTAAATATGTGTGTCATGAAGTTCAATAAAGCAAGTACAAAGTCCTACACTTGTGTCATGGCAATCCCAGGCACACCTACAGGCTGGGCAGAAAAGAGGTTGAGAGCAGCCCTGCTGAGAAGGTCTTGGGAGTGATGGTTGATGAACAACTCAACATGAGCTGGCAATGTGTGCCCACAGCCCAGAAAGTCAACTGTGTCCTGGGCTGCATCCAAAGCAGCATGGCCAGCAGGGTGAGAGATGGGATTCTGCCCCTCTGCTCTGCTCTAGTGAGACCCCACCCAGAATACTGTGTCCAGCTCTGGTGCCCCCAGCATAAGAAGGACATGGAACTGTTGGAGCAAGTCCAAAGGAGGACCATGAAGTTTTAAGAGGACAGCCCCTACAAAGACAGGCTGATAAAGACTGGGCTGGTCAGCCTGGAGAAGAGAACATTGTGTGGAGATCTCCTTGCAGCCTTCCAGTATCTGAAGGGGGCCTACAGGGAAGCCAGAGAGGGACTCTTCGTCAGGAGCTGTAGTGATAGGACAAGGCGGAGTGGCTTCAGACTGAAAGAGAGTAGGTTTAGATCAGATGTTTGGAAGAAAGTCTTCACTGTGAGGGTGATGAGGCACTGGCACAGGTGGCCCAGAGAAGCTGTGGATGCCCCATTCCTGGCAGTGTTCAAAGCCAGGCTGGATGGGGCTCTGAGCAACCCGGTGTAGTGGGAGGTGTCCCTGCCCATGGCAGGGGGCTTGGAACTGGATGATCTTTAAGGTCCATTCCAAACCAAACCATTCTATGATTCTGTGGTGTTAGTGGTACTGAACACACAGTCATCACACATATTAAACTCTCTATGAAGTGCTCTACTACACTGCACACTGTGCTGAAAACAGTGATGCAGTCTTTCACCTGAAAGACTGCAACGCTCCATGTGCTGCACTTTGACTGGCAGCCGGTGTTGCCAGCAGCTCTCACATTGTGATCTGTGACTTGCAGTGCCAGAGGTACCAGTGCACAGAGCTGCTGTGTAACAGAGGTGAGAACAGAAAGACTTGAACAGAGGTGAGAACAGAAAGTCCCGAACAGCTTGACTGAAGAACCTTTGTTACAAAGAGAGCACTTTCAGCTCTGCACTGCTGAGTGCACTAATTAATGCTAAGCCCAGACTCTGAGGTTATTCACTGATCATTACAACCACCCACCCCAGCAATCTTGCTCTGTACGAGCAGAGTCTGCACTATCTGTAGACAAAGACACATCCCTCCCTTGCCCTCTTTTAACAGGTCTGAGCTGTGAAGGAAAGGCTCAGCAGCAAAGACAGGACTATGAGCAGAGTTAACTCCCAGATGCTGCACTTTCTCAAGAGGAATGAGGACTGAAAAGGAGTCCAGCAGTCTCCTCAGTCCCAAAAACTACAGGTGGAATATGCCACAACATTGCTTTCACTGAAACGTGACACTCAGTTGCCTTTCTCTGGAGAACAGGCATGAACTAACGGAAACACTCTGAGAGCCTACTGATTTTGTTAATTATATTTTATACAGACACTCACAAGGTTGTGGCTTTACTTTTGACACCAACAGGACAGCGTGTCACAACCATGGCAAACAACTGCTCTGAAACAAACTCCTCTGGGTCACAGCATCACTGAAGCAATGTCAACACTGAAAGATGACAAACCCACTGGCAAGCACCTAGCGAGTGACACAGCAGTGACTGCAGCTAGTGCAAGTCATGAGAGGGAAAAGTTGGATTTACTCTGCAAAAGGCAGCCAGATGGCAGAGAGCCAAACTACCTTACCTTTTTATTCTTGTCTCATATTCTAGTTTTTGCTTGGCCATCTCTTGCTTCAAGCTGGACACCAGGCTGTGCAAAGCACTGTGGTTGTTGGTACTGTTGGGCACAAATGTTTCACTGTTATCGCTGCTGCTGGTGGCTCGGCTGCTATGGCCCCCCACACTCCTCCTGTCACTTTTGTTCTCATAGTCACCCGGGTTAGAAAGGTCTTCGTGTGGTGGCCCATCCAGCACAGAGTCTTCAAAGTTACCCGCATAAAAGTCCTGCTCAGGGCAGGTGGTGGTGGATGAGCGACAGGAGTTGGAGTGCTCCGGGAGGGATATTTCACACGAGGACGTGGACCAGGTGGCACTGTCCACACTCTGTTTGTCATCAGAGTTCACCATAGAGAACTGCTGGTGGACATTGTCATAGGTGGAAAGCCTGTTGTGCTGGCCTGACTCACCCACCGACGGCTCCTTCTGCTTGTTGTCCCTCAGAGTGACGTAGCCATTGGGCACCCAGCCCGGGCTCCGGCTGCCGAGGGTGTTGCTGTGCCCGTCCGTGCTGGACACGCCCATCCGCACCCCTCCGTTCTGCACACTGTGTGTCCCCATCTTGGTCACCGGCCCTTTCAGGGACGACGTTCTCCTGGTTTGCAGCGAGCAGTTTGCCACAGTCTGGCTCTTCTCCGGGCCCTCCACAGAGCTGCTGAAGGACCCGTTGGTGACTATGCCGCTACCTTTATTAAAAGCAGGATTTTTTTTCACCATGAGTGGCGGGCTCCTGGTGACATCTGGTTTCTGGATGCTGTTCCTGGGGCTATTTGTCTTGCTACCTGGCAGAGCAGTTGGAGACTCACAGTCCATGCTTCCCCTTTGGGGAGACTCAGGTGTGTCCCAGGAGCAGCGCCTCACTGCCGTCTCCTTGGTATTGTTGTTCTCTTTGTTCTGTAGCTGCCCTGCAGTGGTTTTCTTTGGAATTTCGTTGTTGTTGTTGCACACCTCAGGTCCCATCTGAGGGTCTATATCCTTGGGAAACAGCTCTTCATGTTTGCTAATCATCACTGACATGAGCTGCTGGACTACTACTGTACCTGAAAGGAGACGTGGTTGTGAATGGCCTGTTGTATTTAAGGCATAAATATATTTTATCTATCAGATTCCACAAATACTTAGCAAACATTCAGCTTATACAAACATTGACACAATGCATCCATCTGGGTAACACCCAGAATGTTTAACAACACTGAAGTGCCTCTTGGCAACAGGGCCACATCAGCATTACCTCTTCCTTCCATCACACCAAGCTAGCAAGGCCTCACAGACCCCTAAAAACAACAGGAACATTTGCAGAGAAGCTGTTACCATGACAGTATCTGCATCCCATGAAGACCGCAGGAGGAGATAATGAGCAGAACATGGTAGCATCATTCTAAATGATGTCTTTCCACTCAATGTGGCGAATGTTTTAAAACCAAAGTCTCATTCTGGCACAGTGCTTGTGTCTGGCAGTTAAACAGCAAATGGGCAGGCAAGGGATTTGCACTGCTGGAACAGACATTTTAGTCTTCTGAAGCAAAACAGTGCAGTAATGAGACAGAATTAATTTAATGTGAATGCCTTTAACCACTCCATGGTGAGACTGTATGCAGCCAGAGAGCTATGCCACATTACAGCACACTATGGAAGTAATGCAGGACCACAGCTTGCTGCTTCCTGTAATAGACAGCCACCGTTCCTCTTAAAGAACAGCCCCTCAGTGTGCACACCACTTGACTGCACTGTAATTTACACACCAGCATTTAGAATCAGACCTGGCAAGATAAAGACGGGCAACTCTTTTGCTAAGCAGACCCTCATTAAGGATTATTACGAATATTTCAGGAACAAGGTCAAGGTAGTTATAATACCCACCTCATTTTTAAACTGCTAAAAAGCTTTCAGAGGCATGCTGTGCTCTTCTAATCAATAAATTCCCACTGTGAAAATCATTTCACATCAACTCCTTTGTAATACTCTGGGTTTTATATCCCACCCTTTTAAAATACAAGTAGCAAGAGTCAATTCAATGTGGGTACTCAACCCACATTTTTAGGTGGGTTGAGTTTTAGGTGAGTTGATCTTTTTTAGGTGTTCTCTCTTGTCTGTTTGCTAAGGCAAAATGATACATTAGAACTAGGCGGTAGGGAAATTCACTTAGCTACTCCCACGGCACACTTAGCTGCATTCCTTCTGAGAACATTACCTGTTACGTGCAGAACCCGACTACAAACATTGCATTGTCCTCAGGCAACTTTTCTGACTGCACTTGACAGGAAAAAAATTTCCCCATGGTTGGAATTCTGAAGGAAATCTCTGCTGAATCAAACAAAACCAACTCCTCATCCCCATCATAAAGATACGGCTCCCCATAACTGCATGGCTGATTTTGAATGGTTGTGCAAGAAAAACACTGTATCTCCCAAAAAGCAAAGAGAAATGACAAAGGGTGGCCATGAGCACCTATCAACGCGTAGTCTTTGTTCAAAGTCCCTATACATTTAAGTATGTGTAGCCCAATTGCAAATCAGCACTGTCTTACATCAAATCTTAAAGTTGTGCTTAAAAGAGGTCACGAATCTGTTTAATCAAACCCGTTTCTCATTAGTTAAAAAAGTGTATGTGTTTTCCTACAGAGAATGTGGTATCCATCCCATGTCCTACAACAGGCACCATCATTTTAATTCTAGGGCTGTTGATAAGCAGGCTGGAGAGTTGCTCAGACAGTGCTCACAGATTTCATACATGATTTGGAAACGCCTTGTTTCTGTTCACAACAACATAGTTGTTGTGGTAAGAATTAAAGGGAAGAAGGAGGAAACGAAAAACTTCAGAAAAACAAGTAAACGAACAAAATGTACCGGGAATTGTTGTATCTGGGGAAGAGAAAAAGCATCATTCTCACAGGTAAAGAGTAATTCCATATACTCTCAAATAAACTATGAAAACTGCTCTTTTTGAGTTTTGGTAGCATTTTCAGTGCACAGTCGGTCTACAGCCCTAATTTTCGAGAAAGTTGAGTAAATCCTACACATTAAACAAAACACGTTTGATGGCAGAAAAGGCATCGTGTACTTCATGGAGAGTTAAAGTCATGAAGACTAAGTCTAGAAGGAAGTTATAGGAGGACGTGGTCACACCCATATTTTTATCTCAATCACAGCAAAATGCCACAGCTGAACATAGCTGTAAGTGAGAGCATGCAGCTGGTAAATTGATTCCTGTTGTTCAGGAAGGCATGTAAAATACAACTGCCTCGTGGGGGCTCTACATGGGTCACTGCAGTGTGAACCTGAACTTTTCCTCGTCCTCAAGAACCTCAGGTAAAATATTAACTGCACTCCAACTGCACATGCTGAGCAAGAACATGCCATGTTTGCAGGAAGTTTTGAGAGAGAAGGTCCATGTTTAGTGAAGTTGCCAGGCCAGAACAATCTCATGCAAAGTGTGTTTGTTTGCAATGCTGCACATTTCAGTACCTTTCATAGTAACCTGCAAGATTTAACCCAAAAGCTCATTCACGTTGAAAATTTCTGTCTCTATGTAACAGACATATGGAACTTACTGCACACACTGCATGGATTGGTATGTGCTGGTAATAAACCTAAAGACCTTTCTTCTTTTCCCTTACAAGTTACGTACAGTAAACTCACCTTCCATGATCGTCAGAGGATCTTCCACTTTGGGGCGCAGGATGTTGGGGCCAAAAACTGTAGCCAGGTTTTGCACACTCATTTTGTTTACACCTGAATACGACTGGACTTCATCAAGGAATCTGTGGGGAAGAAAGAGGTCCTTAAGGAACAAGTAAGCAGGAAATTAAAGAAAAAAAGAAGTCAAAGCATGTGACTGTTCCTTAACATGGTTTAAGTACTGCATTCCAAATGTAAACAAAGCCAGTTAACTGCAGTTAGAAATGGGAAAAACTGTGTCCTATCAAGAGGACAGAATATATTCACTTCTACTTTCTTGCACTCCCTGCCTGCTTATGACAGAAAAGTCACGATCTTGATAGAGCAAATTACTAATTAGTCATGCAGTAAATCTACAGTTTTAGCACCTTCACTTGAGTTCACCAGTCCTCCAAGTGTGAGTAATGCTGCTCCTTCAGGGCACATACACAGACAGGTCTGTCTGTCAGCTCACACCTATAAATACCATTGTGATATTCTTGCAAGAGCACTTACCTACAGATATATTTCAGCAGATTGTAATTGACAGCTGGCAGGCTCTTCACTTGCTTCACCAGTTCTTTCAGGCCCTTTAAGAGATTTAAGGAAAAATAAAGAGTGAGTAAGCATAGTTTTTTAATATTTTATCAGATTAAAAAAAAAAGTCAGCAATTCCAATTACAAGACAACAAACACACCACTGAAACTGCAGCATTAAATATAGGTTATGATCAGAACAGCTTGTAGAACCCATTTTGGATTTGGGTAACAAGAGTTAGCTCTGGAAAAAAATAAACAAGAAAATAAATATCTTGGTTTCATCATGTCTTTTCTTTTTCTTTCACTCTTTCTTTTTTTTTTGACCAGCAGCTCCATTCCTGCTGCTGACAACAAGGCTTCCAGGAACAGCTCTGGTTTGAACTAGCTGACATTTCCTTTAAGAAACTACTTGGTTATTTTACCCAGTTCAGGTCCATACTAGATTCTGACCAATATATGACTCCTGATTTAACAGCAAGAGTTGAACAGCAACCATCAAGACCCTTCCTTTTATAGTTCAGAATCTAACCCATGAAAATATAAGTCTCTTCCATGCAAAATGGAAGCTATTGACTACAGTGATGTTTACCTGAACTCGATTCAGTGACATACATAGCAATAAATACAGCTAAGGTTATGCTACACACCTTTATTTAGAATTCCAAAGGATCCAGGTGGCAACAATTTTCATACAAAACCTGCTTCAATTAATAGATGCTCATTTAAATTACGACAACCACCAGCTTCTCTCCTCCTGAAAACTGGAACAGCCTTTTATTCCATCTTACTCGAGTGACCAACTCACCGTTTCTTCCTCCTTGCTGAGCATTTTGGCACAGGAAAGAAAATCTTCGTATTTTGCATATGGTACGACTGGTTCTGGGAGTTCTCTTAGGTACAGCTTGAGCAGTGAAGCCACCGTGTGCACATCTGTGTTGCTGTTGGGGTGGAATACAAGAAGTCATTAATGTGAAGCAGGATGATACTGTGACACTGACAGGCTAAAACCTGCCACTTTTCCATTGTCACCCCACATTTTACTCATCAGCAATATATACATTTACAAACCCCACCTGTAATCTGGTTTTTGTTGGATTTTTTTGTCCTATAAAGAACTCAGGATACCCACAGGCAAATGTCTGTTAGCTCTAGTGATTAATTACCACAAATAATTACACATAAGGCCCTGTTTGCAGAGACAGGCATGGAGGAGATAGATCCTGGCTCTTGTTGACAAGCACCTCCCTTCAGACATGCAAAATTAATCTTAAATTACACTTTTCATTTTCACCTGAGCCAGAAACCAGGCATTACATTTATACAGTGAGGATTATTCTCCTACTAGAGATGGCCCCAGTTCCCAAAACGTGCCCAGCATGTCTCAATTCCAGTGGATCACCACCTCCTTTGTAAGCAGTATTCAGGAGCCAGGTTTTAAAGGAAATCATATATACCACAGGTGTTTAGTTGAAGTCTACCTATTGGAATTACAGCTCTTTCCCTGACATACATCTTTTTCCTGTGGGCTCCCACAAAATTACTACCGTGCCTTTTAGCTGTACTCTTACACTGAAAACCTGGATATACTTTACACTCAGGACCTCAAATCCCTGGGAAATGAGTTTTAGGTCTATCCTGTACCAAGTAAGCTGAGGAACCAAACAGAAAATGTCTGAATGCTTGCGCAACAGGTAACATCACAGGGCCAACAAAAACCTGATATGACATGTGCTTCCCACAACTGCATTTGCAGAAATTTAAGGGGTTTTTTGATACAGCTAGTAGGAGGCTCAGTTGTTTATCAGGCACACTAAAAATAAGAACATGGGGAGAAGGATCAAAATCACAAGTTCAGAGTATGCAATCACACTTGGCTTCAATGTTTATGTGGTGGGTAAAGTTACACTCTGTTAACTTAGGAGTACTTATCTGAAAATAAGTAAGTAGAAATTAGATATAAGGCACAAGTTAGCATGAAGAAAGCTCTCTTGGATTACGTCTGGCTCCATCTCTGGGTTTAGCTACTCAGGCATTTATTCAAATCCTTACTGGAATGTTCTACATGCTTTCCCTGGTTAGGATAAAGAGCTGTACTGCAAGCTGCTATCTTCCACTCTGATTTCTGAAAAATCAAAGAAGGGGACACTAAATTTTGCTAGTTTCATTAATAAGAAACAGAAAATGCACACACATGCCTACAATGCACATTGTTATGTATTTTCTTTTTCTTTGAGGACTTCACACATGGAGTATTTTTTTAAACTCTCAGTGTCTCAAAGGGAACCATTGGTATTTGATGCACTTAAGCTTTGCTAGAGGTATGTTAATCATTATTTTGGAATAATCTGTTAAAACAGTAATGGCTTTTACTAAGTTAAATCTTAACAAGAATGGTGGGAACAACCCAGAGCAATGTGGTATGGTATGTCAAAACAAAAGAAGAAAGACAATAAAGCACTGTACATATTTAAATGTTCACCATCACCAAACTCCTCAAAATGAATTCACAGAAAACATTTCTGATTCAAACATGAATAATTCCCAGCCCAAATTCGAAAAAGTGTTTTCTAGAGAAACTCTATTAAGCACTAATGCAAACCCACGTTTTTAAAGAGAGTTCAAATTCTAATCTCTTGATTGCAACCCTCTGTTGTAGAGTGGCTTTAATTCACGTGGTTTTACCCCACCACACTTTCTGGATGCATATATAACAAATGTGGGGAACTACTAGCAAGAAACTAGGTATGATTGTACTCTTTTATGAGATTTCAAATGCTAGCTCAGATTTGGCCTCTAACCCTTCTGTTCTACTTATTCCCAGTTCAGCATTGGTTGCCTTTCTGAAAATTTTATTATTACTGTTTTTGTTATTTAAGCAAGGAAACTCCTCACACCTAGCTGAAGAACTTAACCACATTTTCCAGAGTCTATTTGCATAAAAATGGAGAAGTCTTTCCAAAATACAAGAATCAAAGAGGTTAAGTAAGGGAAATTACTGAAGAACAATTAGAAGTTGGCACACAGGTCTCTCAGCAAGGGGATGACGCAGTAACATCTTCCCTTCTTTGTACTGCCAGCATCATGCTTCATGTAGTATGTAAGAATAATTCTGCACCAGTCCTTGGTGTGGAATACTTGTTCCTAGAGGGCACAGCAGCTGAAGGATAAAAAGGCTGAAGAAGGGGACAGAAGCCCTGAAAATGAATGCAATCTATAAACTTCCTTTTTTCAGTGTGAAATACTGTTAGATTATCACTGCGAGAGGTAAGATGAGTGCCAAAAATTGTGGGTCTACCATGGAAGAACTGAGAGAGAAATGGGGAGGCAGCATGCTGAGGAGGAAGGAAACTGGGAAGTGGTGCTCTCAAATTAACCTCCTGAAGCACATGCTGTATTTACAAGTATATAGAAAGGTGTTTTATAAGACGAGATTAGAAACCCAGGTCACAATTAATCGACAGAGACGCATATACAATATTTTAAACTAATTTTTAAATTATTATTTTCTAAGGCAATACCACAGACTGCCACGAGATGGTGGGGTAGCAAAGTAAGATTTTGGAACATCTGTTATTTTTTCCCTTAACTGTACTGGACCACTTCTTAGGATTTGATCTATCTGTACAGAAATCACCATACAGATTTTGGCGGGACAAACAAAATATACACAGTCTGTATATACAGACATACTGCTTGCCAAGCTCTTTAAGAAATGGATTTTTAAATTCTGCTTATCAACACTCAGACAAAAGCCAGTAACTTTCTTTTTTCAGTGCAACTGCAGGTACAAAAATGTCGATATTTTTATAAATAATGTAACTAGAAGACTGTCTCTCAGAATCTGAGACTTGTTGAGACCTTGCAATGTAGTATTTTTTTATCCACCTTCTGCTTTAAATTACAGAGGAAAATTTTAAAATGCCAGACTCCAGTCCTAATGCATCTATATTCTGGGTGCTTCAGTCCACGAATACCACCAAGCACCTTTCAGCCACAGAGGACAGCCGTGGGTTTCAAAGAAGTGCTGAACTGGAGGACTGGGAGCATTTATTTCCCTTTTTAGTCTACAGTGTTCCATCCACAGTCTAAGTCAAACAACAGCGCTTGCATTTCTGCCTTGAGGATAACTGGAGTAGTTTTTAAAATGGGAATCTTTGCAGGCCTGAGGAAGACCTTTTCCTCGTGGACTTCTTCCAGTTACAACTGATCAGTTTAAGACAGGGCAGAATTTCCCCCTTCAGCACTGTCCTTGCTTACATTCCAGAATCATTACAGCTACGGAAATTTAATGATTATACCGATCTTCATATTTCTTTTGCTATCTGACTGTGTCATATCAAAGTATTTCATGATTACACATTCATAATTAACATGATTAGAAGCATTCATTAATTTTTATTAAAATACAGTATGTCAATTCTGGCAGAAAATCCTCTGTTATCTAAATTGGAACAACTCTCATTAACCGAGGCAGACTTTCTCCAAGCACACAATTACGAGCTTGAAATGGGAATGACAAAGCACAAAGTGGGGAATTGACTGTAACATAAAAAGCATCAGCAAGCTGAGAAACAGCTATTTCGGCATGTTGTGGTGGGAGGTCTCAGAAAGATGACTTATCTCACCAAAATATTAATACTGCATTCATGGTGGCATTTCCAAAGGAGCATCCCCCCACTCCAACACTGTTCATGCACAGGCATGACAAATGCAAGTATGTCCCAGCCTCTCCTTAGTCATCAGACTGCCCATATTCAAAGCCCCATTCATCTGAACTTTGTCATTAATATCTCCCATGGTGCTGCTGTTTTGACAGCACTTTCCTTTGTGATACCACAGACACCGTGGAAGTGGCTGTCAGACCGATTACACTGCCTGGAGTTTTTCACTCTCTCTACCATAAACCATCTCACTGAGGCCCAGCAGGTCACCAGAAATCCAGGCATAACCCTCGCACTCAGACAAGCAGACAGCGTGTTCAGAGAGCTGGAGTCAGCGCTTCAGAGCACAAAGCCAACAAGCCCCTCATAAACTCTGCGAGAGGAAGTATTAACAAGGCAAGGTCACATTACAGAAAGATTAATGCTGTGCCAAAAATAGCTCTAGATCATGATGGCACATAAACAGTTTGCATGAAGAACAAACAGTAGAGAACAACAAGCTGTGAGGCTATAATTCAATTTAGGAGTCCTGGTAATAAAACAAAGGAGAACATTACAGTTTGTGTACCGGTTTGACTGATTTTGGGAGTCAGGCTTTGGTCCAGAAATTCAAAGGTCAGGTTAACTTAATGTCCTATGTGATTTTTCTTCCCCTATGTGGGTATCTTCAAAGCATTACTCTATATAATTTTCCTACATAATGTAGATCTAGTACAAGCAGTCCTGTGCCTCATCTAAGTACCAGATTAAATTTTGCCTACAACTCGTGGAACATACAGGAAAGCATTTCCCATTTTAAGCCCTGAGCAGTCTTCTCCTCTCCTTGCTGCTGCAAAGTCTGGCTCTAGTTTAAGTTTAAAAGCTGATCTCAATTCTTATTTTTTGGTTTAGACAGAGAAATGAATCAAACCTATCCTGCTCCTTTGTCCTTGTGCTCACCATTTTTATAAAGCATGCTGCCTTCCACAGTCCACAAGGAATACTGAAGACTGGCAGACTCTATTCCCAAGTTAGATATCCACTGCAGTAATTGTAACAGCAGCCAATTTATTCAGGTTTATAAAGGCTTTAAAAACAGCAATGAAGACAGCAATTGAGGACAAAGAAAAAGACAAACTCTATGGGGAAGGATGTTAAAAGCTACTTAGAAAAATACAGATCCTTAAAGAGAGACACAAGTGCTTTCAGGTAAGGTGGGCAGAGGTCTAAGAAACAGATGGGCTTCCTCTAGGAAGAAGATCTACCAGCTCCAGTGAATATGCTGGATAGATTGTTCAGAAAAACTGCTAAGTTTCTCCAATATTTTTTGGGGGATTGCAAGCATATGCAAAAACATGGAAACCCACAACAAATAAACTACGTGTTCTTGTTTACTGGAAGAGAAAGGCACAGATTTTGCAACGCAGGTGTGAAGGCTTGGAAAAAACCACTCTCTCAGACCTTGCACATAGTAACAAAATGTCATGCTTTCTTAAAGGTGACCATAGCTAAGAAATCATTTGTCATTGGCAAGTAAAATATGTAGATGAATTTTTTTTTTAATTAGAACTGACAAACCAACCACTTCTGAAACTGAAATTCATGCAAAGTAACTACAAATGTTCATTCACTGCCAATAACTAAAAACACGCTGAGGACAACAAACCCAACTAAAAACACAACAGGACACCAATTAAACTGATTTAATGACCCTTGCATCACACTAGATATGTCTCCTAATGTGTATTTAATTGCTAGACTAGGTCTTTAAGTTGTGCCATATGCAGAAGTTATTTCTGTTAGCTGGTTAGAAAAAGGGCTGGAATTGGAAAGGACATGGAAGTGGGTCCAGAGGCATAGCTGATGAGCAGATTGAGAGGATCAGGGAAGAAAGCCTGGAACAGGCAGAAACAAACAGGAATTTTCACAGGCCTAAGGCCATTTGTGTTTGGCAGGAACAAGCTTTCGAGTAAAGACTTCATTTCACATAAAAATGTGGAGTTTTAGGGATTACTGCACTTTGCCAGTAGGAAGACATATAAAGCTCCTTCTTTGCAGGAAACAATCTGCTTCTAAACAAATTCTTATGTACAGGCTTGGATCTGGAAAACAAAGAACAATTTTTACAACCAGTGTTTTCTACTTGCTGTCTGCACAGTGCCAATGCAGACTGCGGCCCCACTGAGACACATCCCGTTTCCTGCATTCACCAAAATTTTAAAGCATTCTTTGCCTCTGGAGGAGAAAAACAATTGTGCATGTGCTCCTTGTCACCTCATCCTTGTCACTGACTCATTTTGCTTCAACAATCCCAGTGATTAAATGCACAGGAACATACCAGTGCTACATTCTGGATTACACGGCTCCAGCGAGTAACAGCTACCATTTGCCAGCTATCACACACTACCAACTTAGGTACCTTTTTCTCAGCTGACTGCAATGGTGACCAGAGCAGTAACATTTTGTCCTATAATACACTGTATTCTTCCTTAAAGGAATTCATACTCATAAGAAAATGTTTTGCGACATATGCATTTATGTGCTTTCCTTCCTTCTTGTGCATGCACACTAATGCTGGCAGATGAGCTACGTAACTTTTGAGCTCTTCTGAACTACTGAACTATATACATCAGTAATAGTGATGAAAATCCAAGCCACATACACCAATCACATTAATTTTTTAATTATTATTTGTTTCAGTGACATTTCAAATATTTTTCCTCCCTGGGCAATCTTATCTCACATGTCATCTGGTAGTAATTGTGACGAACAGCAGATGGAAAGAGGCAATATAAAAAGAGAAATCCAATTTTGTACCCCTCCTAGGTAAAAATTGGAGAACAAGTCCTTATGCTATTTTCTTTACACAGTGCCATATTCTCTGTGCTAATTTTACAGAACAAATGGTCGTACTTCACTTTGTGTCATTACAAATGTATGATTTGTAAAGGAGATGAGGGACTTTATAAGTAAAACATAAGCCACACAAGAAGACAGAAGCAAATACCCCAAGGGCAAAGAAAATGGATTCCCTGGAGGGGCCAATTTTACACAGAGGTGGAGCTGTACTGGAAATACCAAGGATATTTGAAATAGTAGCAAGCATGAGTGATTGCTTAATTGCACCGCTAGTTCCTTAAAGCAAATTTCACAATACGTGCAGATACATTCAGAGGGAGTGAGGTATTTATTGATTTTTGTTTCTACACTGACACACAATTTTGAGGTACTGTGTTTTTCTTCATATGAAAGGCCTCAGCAGTTTTCAGCTGCAGGAGCTGCACCTCACCTTTCCAATGCCGCAAGAAATGATGATGTTCCAGTTTTTACAAGAGGGGGCCTGGGGGGCTGGATGTTTCAGATCAGACACAGAGTTTTCTCAGTCTGTGAGTTTGAAAAATTTTAAACACTTGTTCCATTCTCATACATGATTCTTCAGCAACATCTTATTCCAACCATAAGATCAAGATCAAAATTAGTAAGTGAAGGTTTTTTTCCACTGTGTTTTTATAACTGACTTCAGTATTGGAACATCCATCTGCTAACTCACATGAGAACAACCATTTCTCAGATATGTTTTATGTTTCAAAATATGGCTGCATTTTCTTTTGAGCAAAGCTATTCCACTTCTTGTTTCTAATTTGCTGTATTTGTTCTACTTGTGCTTGCGCTGTGGTATTCTCTGCCAAAGAGGTGCAGACAGGAAGGCAAGAGGGGAGAAAGAAGGGCAGGATCTCCACAGAACCGTGGACAGCAGCTGAACTCTGGGCCAAAGAGCAGATCTGTGTCTCTGAACTCCATCTCCCAACACCTGTAAGGTGATTCAAGGTGTGCAACCATCTCAAAACAGAGATGACATTTTAAAGGAGTACTAACCATGGGTGTATGATCTTACCTTTGGTTTTGCTTTTAATTCTATGTTACATATTTTACTGAATCGGCTATGAAGGCATAAAGAAGAGAATTATTTAATAGCAATTTATCACACAAAAATACACACAAGCCTACACATGTATTTCAAAGCATCTTCACGTGCTCTCCAGTCTTTGTCCGACTTATGTGCACTTGCACAAGGAAAAAATATGAGTATGAAAAATGGCAAACTCCTCAAACATCAGCTCTTTGTGTTAGTTCCAACACTGATGACAGCAGCCAGTCTTTCTCCCAGTCAGAGCCAGTGACCCAGCACTGCTACGGAAGTGTGACCTGCATTCCATTGTGTTCCATGCCCCAGGAACAAAAATGTCAGCTCTGCTCTAACAGCAAAAGTCTCTATTACTGTTGATGTATGAGAACCAGCAAAATGTAAATTAATAGAGAGAACCTGGGTAGATTTCGCACCACGGGACTCTTGGCTAATAGTAACATGTAATTACAGATTAAACACAGTGGATCTGGAGGTTCACAAGAAAAAGTAAGCATGGATGCCTAATGCATGTGGCTTTTTTCTTTCTCTAGAGCACTCTTCATATTGTGGCCACTTTCCAAGAGCTCAGCTTGCCAAACAGGCTGCATCAAACCCAGAGCCCATGCTGCTGTTCAGCACAATGAAAAGTTACCCCAAAACCAAGGTCATCACACAGGTACTCTAGAAACACCATGAAATGAACTTCAGCTCAAGAGTTTACAAATGGAACAACAGGTTGGAGGAAAAAAGCAGATGCCCAATGGAAGCAAAGCAGAGATCAGAGCAGAGTTTATGTCTGCTTGACTTCTGGACCAGTACTACACCTAAATCACACCTCTTCAAACTCAAATGTGAAAAAGTAAACAGGAAAAGTACCTTGTGCAAGACATGGGGACGTACAAGGTCAGTGTTCTATAAATTCTCAGCTTCAGAAGCAGAACTGCAGGACCAGCGATTTATAGGCAGCTCCTGCTGATGTTTCTAATTGCTAGAGTAGAAACTGCGTGCATTCTTCACAGCAGTAGCATGTAAAATCTCTTCTCCTTTTCATGTGCTAAAGCTCAGCCAGCATACCTGTTCATGGGGCTCATTAGTCTGTGCTAAAGATGTTGCTAGATAACCTTGAAAAAAAATTAGTGTGGCTGAGCCCTGGTCTCATTTATTCGGAGTAGTTAGAACTCGTGCACTTCCTTCAAGCTGTACCTCTCAGTGGGGTGGCTTGTTTTCTTAAGCATTTCCTCCACAATTATTTGGCTTACAGGCATAGAAAAACCTTTTGTTTCTGCCATTCGCCTACTCTTTGGTAGAGACAGACGTGATCAGTAATATTTATCATAATGTCCAAGTAAGGAAAATGTACCCAATAGATGCTTCTTTACCATTTTTAAACAAGCTACATGGTACTTGAACAGTAAGTGAGCATGCCATAAACATTTATCAGCTAACACTGTCACTTCCTATAGTCCTCTGGCTCTGTAAAGCCATTTACTCATCAATTATCCTAACTCACCTTCAAACAAGAAACTAATAAACCTCATAGGAAGACAAATCACTTTTCTTTTCCAGAGCATTATAAATTCTTAACTTTTCTTTTAAAGTGAGGGTCAGGACTGAGGAAACTGTTGGAGATGAAAGAGCATTACAGGTGTCTGCCTTCTGTGCATCTGATGCACAAACCTTCAAGCTTAATGAATCTGCTCACTTCACAGGAACAGGGAATGGAGGCACCTAAATGATTTCCAGCAATCAGGTTTGAATTATGGCATGTTTTTGCACTAAAAGATCAAGCTACACTTTCCTTCCTGTTACTTGGATTGCTATCAGACAAAGGTCTTACATAATAAATGCAATCTGCCTCTTCCTCCTAATTCCCATAGGGCCCACAATTGCAGTGAAGCATCCTGATGCCGCTGTGGGGGTGTGTTATGGACGTCACTTAGGGCACACGCTGACGACAACCACTGTTTAACAGTCTCTTGAATTGGAATTTCACTACCATCATACTAATTCTGATCAGAGTTTAAAAGTCTATGTAGCACCTATAATCCACTGGTTCTGTTTGTCTGATTGCACACTCTGAGTATGTGACTACTGCTGTCGATGCTTACAGGAAGAGAGTACGAAAATTACTCGTACAGGAGAGTAAAGTCACACACGGCTGTGTGAACAGGACTAGCTTTTCCTTGGCCCAGAAACTCTCACTGACTTTGTAAAACTGCATAAATATTGGAATACAAACCAGACCTGGACCCTCAAGACCACATAGGTTTGTTTTTATGGTCAGAGTGACTTTTATTTTAAGACCAAAGGCCCAAAATTATACAGGAATACATGAAAGTATACTTCGCTTCCAGTCAGTTTTATAGATAACAGAACACACTGAGATTGGTGATAACAGAAATTCTTCCTTTGTGGAACTGACTAAATGCCAGCATCACCACTGCATTTCAAATGATATTAAGATCAAGGCAATCCAGATATTTTTGATTAAGCCAAAACATTAGCAATACTTCTCCTAACCAACTTTTCACAAAAGGAAATTCTCCAGAAACGCTTTGAAATCAGACATCAAAGTCAGAACAAAAAAGAAGACATTTCAGAGCGGTAATAGGAAACACACAGAGAAACCTACAAAAACATGTCATTCTATCTGTTGCTGCCACGTGTTTTACAGCACCGTGGGTCAGCCAGCCCAGCACACCGTGTCCTGCCTCGGCTCCAGGGAGTGGGGAACAGCTGGAGGGTTTTACCTGTCAAAAGAAGGCTTCTCTCCACAGTCAAACGCATCCTGTAGCTCCTTGACGAGATTAGCCTGCCCGGGCAGTCGGAAAAGGCCTTCTTCCTTCAGCCCCCGCTGTCGGATGAAGTCCACGCACTGCTCAACCAGCATGGGAGCCAGGCGGTTCCCATAGCGCTTCTCGTACCGGACAGTGTCTTCCAGCTTCTGCCCAAAAATACCTGCACCAAAAAGAGAGCTCTGACTCAGCTCAGCATCACAAACATATCTGAGGAGCCCACGCCTTCTGTTACAACCCACACAATTTGCAGGTCATTTAAATGCTGGGACAATTAACCTACTGCTTTCTTAAGAATAAAACGCTCAATTTCACCATTACACTCTTCTGGAAATACAGTGCTGGCTGACATTTTACAACAAAGCTCAAAAACATTATTTAAAATAAAACACTGTAAATTATTTGCAAGAAAACACAGAAATAACACAAATAGGATTTTCTGTCACAAAACTTCTGATTCAAAAGTGATCCATATCTCCATCTTTTTTGGTTGATGTCTAATTATTAAGTACTTCCTGTATCAGTTCCAAAGCCATATGAACATTACCTGTACACATAGAAAAATATTTATAAATATAACTCAGCATTCTGTTCCTACTGAATGAAATTATTATTTTGTTCTTCAAATAGACAATGATAAATCCATAATGTATTACCAACTGCATTACCGCCATCTGCTTCAGCAATAATAAATTTTGTGTATGAGAAGAAGTTCCTGACATGAAAGGTGAAATACGTCAGATGAACTGCAGGAAACCTAAATCTGTCCTTAAGCTCAGAAGAAAATGGAGGTTTTTTGACAGAATTAATTTCAACCCTGATCTGAGGGTATCATTGCTACCACTGGAACGACAGCTACTCTTTATAGCTTATTTTGCCTCTCCTTTCAAAGTGCAGAGCAGCACAATAATGTTCAAGGCATGTCATCTGTGCTGGAAGCTCTCTCTTGAGACCACCACTTGCTGAACAGCACCGAGGCTGAAGCAAGGCAATTCAATTTCTATATATAGCAAGACAATGAATAGTTCTAAGGCAGTCACGATCAGAAATTAAAGACCAAATGACTACTTCACTTTTGCAATGACGTACACTATAAAGTAAAAGAAAAAAAAAGGCAGTAAATAGTGTCCTTCAACTGAGCACACTGTTCCTGCTGGTTTAAAAATATTCAACAAGAAAAATAGAATTGTTTTGGTTTGCTTTTTCTAAAAAAAAAGCCCAAAATTGAGCTAGACAGCTTCTGATTTTGAACTAAAAATTTAATTCACCCACAGATTACAATTAAGATCGAAGCATCCATCTGGGTAACCTTTAATGTGCACATTTTTCCTTTAACAGAAAGGTAACTTACACCTCAGCTGCAGGCAGGACAGTTGCCTTGCAAATGCTCAAGGATGTAGGGCAAGTCTCAAGTCAACCATACTGGGGTTTGTACTTAAAAGCAATTATTTTTACTGTAGCAGAGGAAATAACTGGAGAGAGTAACTGATGTCCTGCTAAGACATCCAGAGAGTCTCTGAGATGCAGAGCAGTGTATTTTGTAATTTCCATGGTACCCATGCTTGGGGATGCCAAAACCAGCAGTAGGCAAGGAGAATGAACATCACACAGTCACTCTTTATTAGCTCTCTTTTTTTCATGCTGTACAAAACCCAAAGCCCAATAATTAGCAGTTAAAGAAGGAATTTTTGAAATTTCAGAGTGAGTCAAGCTTAGAAGAATACTGACTGATGTAGCATCCACAAAGTTCAGGGCCTTCAGGCTGGCAGAGGAGTTAAGTATGCTAAGTATGTTTTCTTAATTCTTGCATACTTTTCTAACCTCCTACAAACTGACTATGGGGATGGGAGGAGTATTAATTGAATTTGTGTTTCCTGTATTTGTCCAAGTTAAGAGCTGCAGCTGGTCAACACAAAGAAAATCCTCAAGTCCTTCCACTTGCTACACTCTCCTTAAAGCAGGGGAATTACAGAAGAAGGACCAGTGAAAGTCAGTTAAGGAATGTGTGTGATTATGGGAGTCTGGGGATTTCAAAGTTATTAATATACGAGAAGGCTGCTGTTCAGTGCCCCCCAGTCTGTCCCTTCTCCCAGCTGCACAAGTCCCATTTTCTCTGCCTCTCCTCAAAGGGCATGTCTTCTAGCTCCTGAACACTTTAGTCAGCCTTTGCTCAACCCTCCACCTGGTTTTGGTGGTTTTTTGTTTTGTTTTGTTTGTTTAAGGATGCAATATTTGGAATATGGTCTAAAAAATGTTAAGCAGAGGATGTTAATCACTCTCCTCCTTCTGCTAGTTCTGCTACTGCTGATACTGCCCAGACTGCTGTCCAACTTTCCCTGCTGCCAGGTCCACTCCTGGCTCATGTCTAGCTTGTCCCCCAGGGCACTCAGGTCCCTTCCCCAGAGCTGTTTCCCTGGGGTTATTTCTTCTTAGGTGCAGGACTTGGCCATCCTACTCCGGTTTGCCCTAGGAATATACAGCCTGAGCTTTCTTGCAAGAACCCATGAGATCTCCTGGTTTCAAACACAAGACTTTTTGCCTCTTTTCAAACAAAATACGATAGGATATTCCAATTACACAATTACAATGTATGTATAATTACAACTCATGCCCACTGACAGTACAATTAGCACGAATAAGCTTTCTCCTGCTGGCTATACCTTCTTCTCACCATGCTAACTTTCTTTAATCAGTGCTGCAATCGCAGCTCACATTTGCAGGAGAGAGTAAGTTCTTAGACCTACCAGAGTGCTTTGAAACTCCTATTAGTAATGACACTGGAGTCAAAACACATACATCACTTTCTATTAATACATTTTTTGGATGTTGCCTTTTTTTTCAGTTAATTTTAAAATTGGTTTTCAAAGCACATCTAATAGATAATTAGTAAAATCAGAATATGGGCAGTTTGTGCAGTGGGAGCAAAAAACCTTCCTATATTATTATAAATTGCTGATGCACTACAACACAAAACGCAAACAGGTGGGAACCATAAAGCACTAAGATGTCTGTAACTAGAATTAAACACTGTTTTTCAATTTGTTTGGCACTGGAATTAATCTCAGGCAGGCCTGGGTTGGTGTCAACGTATAGGTTGAACTTCTGCAAAGGAAGCATTTCCTCCACCTAACAAATGTAGAACAACTGCACCAGGCAGAACTTGGCCATGAAATGTATCAGTCACGATAAGCCTGCACAAATATTGACCTGAAGTTACAGACTTGCTGATGCCTTATGGCAAAGGTACTCTGTTGTCAGGGGCAGAAGTGGCAGAAACGTGACAACTCTGCTTCCACATCATGTTGTCATAGCTTTTACCTGGCTCATCATCCTTCTGCTGTCTCCTGGCTAAGGTGCACCTTCTTCCACTGCCCCTCTCCAATGCTTTTATCCCCTCCCATGCCACAACTAACTGCTACAGAGATACTGCAGATGAACAGTCTACAAGCATTAAGAGGTTGACTATTTGGAAGCAAAGGCATTCCTGTGAAGAACTGTAGTTCCATAATGCTTGGCAGAGAAAATGATGAACGCTCTCAGCTATAATTGGTAACTACTTGCACCTCCTTTACAAAGAAGAAAGGAAAAGACAGTCCAAGTTATGGAGACTAGAATGCAACCAAAATCATGGAGAAAATCTCAAATGCTGTTTCTTAAGAGTAAATTTCCACTACAGTAACTAAACAAGAACATCTCTGTTGGAGAAGGAAATAAAAGAGAGCCCTCATAACTCATGTTGTAATCCAAACTCAAGTGGCTCCTCCTAAATCTCAGTGTCTCCAAAATCCAGAAATGCACAGATGCACAAGAGCTGACCTGTGGTTTGGTTTATCCTTGGGATAGGGTGCCAGAGGAGAAACAAATAAATCAACAAGAAACCATGAGATTCAGAATTGCATTGGCTTGGCTTCCCCACAGCTGGTGGAAGGCAGGGAAATGTACAGGATCCAGTTCTGACCAGTCATTAGATTTAATCAGCAGAACTGCTTTTTCAGAGAGCTCTTGGAGGTCTGTAAAGCTATATCCAATTAAGCCAAGACCACGCATAACATCAAAGAGGAAAATCACATGCTAGGAAAGGGCATGCTGAGTAGTTATTCATTAACTAGAACATTCCCGTGGCAGAAGTTTTGTAAACACTTTGAGAAACTGGATTTCCATGCTCAACAGATACCCAGAAACCTTATGAAAAACAGTACAGTGCTATATGCAAATCCTGCATACATCTTCTCAAGAGTCGTGGAAGCACTGTGATTATTTTTCATGGTACATATTCACAGTTAGAGGATGGCTTTAAAATTTAAGAATGCTATCAGTCAATGATTTCCCCAGCTAACTAAACACAGGCAGGGGTCACATCTAAAGTGTATGGACTTCTGATTCAGGAGGAAAAAAGGAGAATAATCTAGGTGGCCATTCTGCCACCTTGCTCATTAAGGAATGGCTTGAAATAAGCAATAACTCAAAAAAGCCCACCTGCCACTCTAGATCTACCACAGTACATGCACTCAGTGAGCCATGAGGTTTCAGACAGCAAAAATCACTGTGGGCTGATGTTTTCATAGACAGCCCACACCTGTACATGTGTTCTTCTAATGTGCAGCAAAGGATCCTGGTGCTTCCAAAACAAGTTCTGGCTTCGTGGGCTCTACTGATCAGAAAGGGTCAGTTAAGGTCAAAGGAACTGATCTCAGCTTAGAATCTGGATGCAAATTTTAAACAGCTCTCAATTCTTCATCAGTAATTCACTGACAGAAAATAACACATCAGATTAATGGCTTTCAACAGCAGGGCTGGGAACAAAGGTCCTGGAATAACACAAAGAAGTGGCTGGCATGGCCACATAACACCTAATAAGGAGTTTTTAATTATTATTTCCCATCAGCTTTTTGCTCAGATGTTCCCCAGCAGTAAGTGCTGTTTTGAGTGGATCAAAGACAGGGAATATTTTCTCTACAGAATTTTGTAATGTATAGGAGAGGAAAAACCCCACCAAAACCAGTGGCAACAGAATTTTGTTCCTGCCTGAATCATTTTCTTCTCTTCAAGCCTTCTCCCAACTCCACAGTTAGTGTGATACTGGCAGTAGAGAAGGCAAGATAAACTCCTACCCTGGAGTTTTGAACATTCGCACACCCAAATAACCTGCTGAGGAAAAACAACCCTGAAATAAGAGCACAACTAGATACAGGAAAGGAAAGGAGGCGATTCTGAAAACATCACCAGGAACTCATCACAGTTGATCACATCAGAGCCTGCACTACTTCTCTGGCCACAGAGAATGCTACTTCCTTCTCCACAACTCTGCCCACCCAAATCCACCACATTATTCAATGTTCTCACCACTGCATGCCTCCCCCAGATACTGTTTTCTCCACTTCCCCTGCATGTTCTCTGTGGAGGTTCCTGTGGTGGTACTTAAACAGAGAGCACCTTCTCCAAGCTGGAATTTAAAGATGATTGGCTCTGTCTCTGTTCAGATTCTGCCCTCCGAGCACTGACTTCTCCTATGACATGACCCCCAAACAAGCCTGGCATCTAATTTTTTGGTGCCAATCACAATGGAACTTTGACCTGGATTCCCAGGAAGGGTTCTATACCTGGCATCACTGGTGAAGATGATGCCATGATTCTCTTGCACTTCTTCCCATGACTAGCCAATGGTGTTCCCTGCTAATTTTATTTTTTGCATCATGTTGCACAGCTTAGAACTAATTGATCTGCTTTATGCAAGTATGGATTAGGTTTGCAGAAGGCTAGTTTTGCCTTTTTTTATACTTACGTATACAATCTGCAAATGAAGTTGTAATCATTCAGTAAACCAATTAATAAGACAAGTGTAGTTAGCCTATTGTGCCAGTGCAACCATAGTAATGGCTTGACTGAGTCCAGTTAATGTTCATCCTTCCACTGACTTCAGTGGTACATGGACCTAGTTAAAATACATGCCCCAGCATTCTGCAACTCTGATCTAGGGGCCTTGAAAGAAAATGTATATAAGAAAGCAACTGAAACGAATTTTACATAGAGGAAAGCAAATTAGCAGCAACACCTCCATCACTCTGTCCTCTGCCCCAAGCACTGCTGCTTCCCTTGGGAGTTTCAGACATGGAGAGTTTCTGTATCAGAACATATGGGGGAAGAATCAACAGCTGAAGCTCTTCCTGGAGCAGCTAAGGCTGTACCCAGGCACAACGGCAGCTGTCTGCAAAATTATCAGTTAATCCTTTATTCAACTTCCAAACATTTCTCAAATAGTTAAGGGTATAAATGGGGCACAGGCAGCCCTAATTCACACTGACACCTTGAAATGCAACACACACGCACATCCTCCTGGCCAGCCTCCAGCAGGACTGAACTCCAGCAACTAAGGGCCTTGGGGAGGGGGGTACAGGGGGCAAACAGCTCCCAGAGCTCTCTCAGCTGCAGGCGATAGCTGATCTCTGCAGTAGTTCTGCAGTGAGCCCCTCACTGGCTGTGAGCCTTCGTTCCAAGACATCGCCCCTGACTGCCTGCTCGCCAACCCTCGAAAGCAATGATGTCACTACATCACTGCTGAGGCTTGGGAGCAAAGAGCTGCGTGGTCTTGCAAAAGGGCAAACGGCAGCACGGAGGAACAGCTGAGGAAGGAGCAGGAGGAGAAGGCGATAGAATTTGTATAAGCCCTGTGTAAAATAATTTCTCGCGCTTCAGAAAAAACACGGCAATTTAGCCCTTTCACTTGGATTTCTCAGTCCAGCAGAGCTTTTAAAACAGCACTAATATCCTCTTCCTCCCCCACACGAAGTTTTTGTCCTTGTCATGGAAACAGTTTCTCCCCACCCATCCCAAGTGCCGTAGCACTTCAGCATCACTTGTCATATCTCTGTCTCAGATGTGTTTCCCTTCCAGTGCTTTCAGCTGACATACTATGACATTCAGCCTCCTCTTTGCCCTCTTTCCCCGAGTACTGCCACGCTCTGCTTCAACAGGAGTATGTGCAATGCAGAACACAACTGGCTATAAACCTGTCTGTGCAGCAGGTGAAAAGGCAAATGCAGGCTTGCAGGGCAGCACGATGAAGTAGCAATGCAGCACTTGCACCAGGACAGTGCATCGTAGAGCTACACTTCAATCCATCAGAAACCTCTGAAGCCAAGGACTCAAGCTTCTGCACAGATGAACATTTATCACCTTGCTTTGCTCCCTCTCTTCTCCTTCCCTCCCTCCTCCCACACAGACAAAATGCAAATATAAACTCTTTTTCCTGATGTTCTGCCAAACAGGCAACTCAGAGCATCGCAGGTCTGATTCCCTCAATGTTCTCACTCAATTCTGCTCAGAGGCACTGCAATAATCTTGTCTCATTCCACCTCATTCCTGCATTCATGGGCTATTATGTACAGAAGACAGTAACCGCTGGCCAGCTACAAACAAATGAACAAAGGAGTAAATAAATCATTCCTGGAATGTTGGCATCTGCATTGTTTAATGCCTTTTGTTTCGGTGCTCTCATCTGCCCCTGCACACAGAGCCCCCTTGACTTCTCAGAAGCCACGGCTTCACCAGCAAAGCAGAACACAGTGACAGAACAGACCTACCTTTGCGGAAACTAAAACATCGCTTAATTCTCCTGTAAGTAGTTTTAGGAATGAAGGGAGCTGCTGCTAAGGCACCTGGGCTGCGGACTCCAGCATTTCTGTCTTCAGGCATCATACAGGCCAGAGCCTCCACGTCCCTCCAAAGCTCTCCTTTACCAGCAGCATCCAGACGAAACACCACAATTGCTCATCGTTACTGACTGCTGAGGAGTTTTTAAAACAGTGTGTTTTCCTCTGGAGCTAGATTTGTGGTCTTCTAGATCTTGGGTAGGGCTTGAAACGATTTTGATGTTCTCTTCCCTGCTTCAGTTTTGCTTTGGGGAACAATTTTCTTCCATCTATTTCCTTTCGTTTCTTTTATTTCTTGCGGTGAGACAACTGCCTATTATGCAATGTCACAACAAAAGAGTTTCAGCAAAAAGATGTATCTTCCATTCAAACAGAAGTGCCTGCACAGATGGAGGGGGAGAAAGACCTCTTCCTCCCAGCTGGAACAGGAGGCTGAGTGGCAGAGACTCTAATTCCACAGCAAAAGCTCAGCACTGTGTGGTGTGCAAGGGGAAAGAGAAGAACAATACCAAAAAGGCCACGGAAGAATCCTCCAGGATACAACACTCCTCGCTGGCACTCTTTATTTCTGCAACCGAGAAGCAAAAATAACAGTCCCTTCGCCCGAAAGGCTCTTTGTCCATACCAGATTCCTCTCAAAACTCCTTTTACACAGCCAGCTCCTCGTGTGATGCTCTCACGGGCTTCTCGCTCCTTTTATTGCCTTCCAACTACCAGGAGCTCTCCCGGGAGAGGCGCGTCAGATGCGGCAGCGGCGCATCCTTGCTGGCAGGATCCCGGGAGCTGCCGAGGAATCCGTGCCTGCAGCGGGGGATGCTCTGGCGGCTCGCTCGCCGCCGGCCCCACGGCGGGGCTGGCAGCGGGGCTGGGCTGCTGGCAGCGGGGCTGGGCTGCTCCCCGCCGGCGTGCAGCAGGTGCGGGGAGGACGCGGCGCAGCAGCCGCAGCGCAGGTTTGTGTCTCCTCGGGTGACTTTGAGTTGACTTCAGGCGCCTGTCATGTGCGGCGGCTGGGAAAGCGAGCAGGCTGTGCCTGGCTCCTGCAGGAGGTGCCAGACCTTACACTACTACCCCTGCTAAAATGCTCATGCTCCTTCTCCTCGCCTCCTCCCTCCCCCCTTAGTTGCGGGCTCTGTAAAAAATTGCCTTTTTAATCGAATCAGGAAGGGAATTTCATGTGCAAACGGGCATTACACGCCCTGCCTCATTTACATTTCTTTTCCCTTTCAGATTTTTTTTTTCCACAGTCACCTTATTCTTTTGGTGCAAAAAACAACCTGTTTCTGATGAGCTTAGCAGATTCCCACCTGCCCCCCTCCCACCTTCTCCTTCTAGCACAGGTTAACAAATAACAATTTAATGATACGGTTAATCATTTACAGAGCTCCTTGCTCTGGTACCAGGAGTCCTCTCCCACTGCCAAACAAACTTTAAATATTAGTGGCTCACCAAGGCTTGTACACATCTGCTGCACACGCACACAGAGCTTACTTACAATGCTTAAAAGAACCAGATAATTCACATTACTCAAAGTGGCACTTGACTTGCGTGACACCAGGCTATTGTGGTTTACCATTAAGTACTGAGATTTAGGAAGCTGATATAAAACTAGTGTTTTGATTAATTAGCTGTCTGAAATAATTTTTCGTGTTGCAAGTAATTACTTGTTACTGGCTAGTCGTCATCATGTGATTGCGACTTTCCTGTATCTTTTTTACAGCTATTATGATATATAAACCCATTTTTAACTTCAGCAGCTACAGCTCATAAAGGCAGGCTCTTAAGACATCTTAAGCCAGAAGTGCCTGTCTTAAGAAGGGTCAGACTGTTGCAGAAGCTGTAGCAACATCCACGTAGCAACGAATAATAAAAATACGAGTGTGTCTGGACATTCATAATTACAGAACAGTTAACAGGATTTATTTATTCTTGTTAAGATAGTTCTGACTATCAAGTAGTTAATAAAATGGGGGGAACATGTTGAAAACTCGGTTCTTAATGGTGACACATCCCATGATACTGCCTTTGCCTTGTTATCACAGTCAAACCTTCTCCACGAACACTACATCTTAAATTATGTTCCATCTATTTTTGCGTTTTCCAGGGAATTAACTCTTTGCTTCCCAATACAAACAACCCTGAATCAGTGTACTTGCTCAAGAAACCCAAAAAGAAAAACAAGAACGTGTTTCAAAGTGTTTCAACTGCAAATGAATTGAAAACGTAATGCAAGGATTGCACCCCTCTAGTTTTATGCCAATCAGCAAGCAACATCCTCAGCAAGGTGCTTCCCTCAGTAACTGCCATTAAACATTCCTACAACAATGATGGTGTCCTGAGAATTTTCTTGGTGCCTGGAAGGATTCCCAGCTGCAAATCAGAAATAGCTCTTGCCCTATAAAAGCAAATGAGGTGCTGGTGAAGAAAGCACAGGGTCAGGACTTGAGAGATTTGGTTTCTATTTGTAGCCCTGTTCATGGACTTGGGCTAGAATTTAGTTTCACCTAATCGCAGCTCCCCGCCTGTGACATGTAGAGACACCTCCACTTGCAGAAGAACAGCAAGGCTGCCTTTCCTTATTATCTGCCACAGAAAGATAGTGTGGTGCAGGAAGCCAAGTGCAAAAATCCACAAAGATACTCTTTGAAAAATCCACTTCTGCTAAGCCTCCAAATTTATTACTGCCACAGCAGCTTATGCTGCTACTGGACTAGAACAGGAGAACACTGAGGAGCTCAACACGAGGCCTGCTTTGCGAAGAGAAAGCTGGAGAGGGGTAATCTTTGTGCTATATAAAAATCCAGGTTTCTTACCTAGCCTGATTACAGAAGACTGTTCCTCGTACCTTCCCTTTCCCAAACCAACTCCGTATACCTGTAGCAGTTCATGCCTTTTAAGACAAACCTTTCACTTTGTGAGTTTTGGGGATTTTTGGTACGAGTTTTGGGGGTTTTTTTTAAAGCATTCTAATACCTACATTCCCAGATTCAGGACTGAGCAATCTTACTTAACATAAAGAGCCAGATGCTAGTGAGATGACTGCTTTGCACTGTCTTTTTTTCACATTTTCCCAGGAGAAGCCAAGGAGAAGGCAGTCATGTTTCAGAGATGTCAGGCAGGCCCTAGCTGACCAAGTCCCTCAGTGCAGCCCACCAGTGAGGCCAAAGTCCTCTCCTAAACGCTGTGTGACCTGAATAAAGCACAAAGGAAGATGGGTAGCTTAGAAGGAAAGTTTTCTTTAAAACTTCCATGAGCCTCTCTCCCTCCTCCCTCCTGTGGTCTACCCGGCAATTAAGAGAAAGACATTTGAAGTCAGCAATTACATTTTACAGTGATAACTGCACTTCTTGGTTGTGAAACAGCACAGACAATCCTGCCCTCCTGACTTTTTTCCAGCAACCTGCAGACAAGACCAATCATTTGTTGCAATATAGGTGGTCTTCCACTGTAGGAAAATACTTCTGTCCTCAGACTTAGGGATTTGAGAGCTCCAAGGAAGAGACTGATTAACACACCAACATTTTGTGCAAGTGTATCAATCACACTCGTATTACAATAGTGACATTATCACCAGAATAGTAATGATGAAAATTATTATAATAATTTGCAGCCCATTCACCGTAAGAGAGCTTTTTAAAAAGACAACTAAGACTCCCAACAACAAATTTTGGTCCAGTACTACTGAAATCATTGGAGATGCCAATCGAATTCCCACACTGTTAGTGCTAATATTCTGAGGCACAGCTTTATATATAATACTATTACTGGTCTTAGCTGTCACTGGCATGAGAATTGCTGACAGCTTTTTGAACAGGCATTTAAAAAACATCATGGATGGTTTTTCAGCTGGTGACCAAAGGAATTACCCTGCCTCTCCCTGCAGGAAAGCCAGTTTCATACAAGACCAATCTTCTGTGAAAACTTCCCCTTACACTATCATGTGTTATCCTCATCCAGGGAAGTGTTTCCAGACAGTCTTTTAACACAGCCCTCTGCATGGAAACATGTTTACTCCACTTTTCTGGAAAGATCTAGACCATTCTCCTCTTTACTTCAAAACTCTGGCTGTGACTGAGAGATAACAGAAGAACCCCTATGAGGTTTTTGTGTATCTGTGAGCACTGCATGTTCCCTCAGTGACTCACCTCCTCCAAACGGTGCCCATATAACCCTGCGGATGGATTTCACCCAATCCTCCATGTCATTCTGCGTGCTCGCCATGAGCAGGTAGGTCTCATGATTAGCTGTCATCCGCTCTCGGTCTCCTCCTGCAAGACAAGATAACTGCACTTAGAAACCCTTTTGCTTCCATGCCCAGCCAAGCTCCTGCCAGTCTGACGGCTGGAAGCACCAGCAGTGGCTCCACAGCAAGCAGACAGGGATACTGTGCAGTGCAGCGCTTGCTGTCAGACATGGCATGAAAAGAAGGTCCTGTAAGTACATTCCCCATGAGACAGTGAGAAGCTGTCATGCTTCCAAAAGGAAATGAGAGGATAAATGTCATCAGTAAACAAAAACAGCCCCATGCTGTTCCAAGAACCACAGGGGCCTGTGCTAATCTGTAACTTGATACACGGGCTGGAAATTCTGCAGCAGTTACTGTACCACGATGGAGAGAATAAATGCAGAGACAGATAAGGGTGCTTTGAACAAGTGGCGATGACTCCATTCTTATTTTCAGGAACACACTGTGCCACATAACACTTGATACACCCAAGTGTTGCTGTGACTGTCTAAGGAGAAGGCAGACGACACGGTACAACCCGCTGCCTTGGACGGGTCTGGTGAGGATTAGATTAAAAGGGAACACACTGCCTTTTTAGCCTTTCTTTGAGGGATGGGCCCACACTAAGGAGGTCAAAACCAGAACCTGGCTTGCCACAGCTCCAGGTTTTCAGACTTGTAGTACTGTTTCACCTCCATTCTAAAAGGTAACATGTTAGTGCAAGGGCATGTGGGGATTCAAACCACCTTTCCAGCACTGCAGAATGCCAAACCCTTCCAGAAAAAGAGTGGCATTTTGAAGCCCTTTCACTGAGCCAAGGGCAGGCACGACTACTTCATGCACAAATGCAATGCACCTACAAATCCTGTCAGTCCTGTATTCACATCTTCCCAGCTTCTTACATTCCCATTTTTTATCCTAGTCATATTGAAAGTAAATATCTCTGTTCATTACAGCAGGAATACTGCTCCTGGAAGAGTGCCATGCTTAGTGCTGGGCATTGAAACAGGTTTTTAAAGAGAAATTTCTTAAGGGCTAGAAAATCCTGGCACAAGAATTCTGAATTAATCTACTCCTGTAGACCACGCTTTACAGAACTAGGACACACAACGGTAAAGGGGACTTAATTTGGTGAATGCAAAAGCCAGACACTGGCAGATTCTACTGAAAACTTATTCTTAAGGTTTGCACCATTATTCAAAACTTAAATTTGCGCTTGGAGGTAAACAGAGACTCTGGTTTTCTACAGTCAAAACACAGCCATTCATATGCCCTGTGTTCCCCAAAAAGGCATCGAAACAAGTAATGCAACAACCTGAACTACTGTACGTTTTAGACTATACCACAGTCTGAAAGTCTAAAGAACACTGCTTTTTTTTTCCTAAGATATAGTCAGGATGAACCTATTTTAAGTGGCAGTTCTAGAGAAATAATAAAGATTAAGTAAACTGCCTTTTTTTTTTTAAAAAAAAAACCTTTTCAGTGACAATCCCAAGATCAGTACAAAGCATTGGTCTTACTTCTATGCTGTGTTCCATCCTTTTTACCATGGAGAATGAGGGTATGGGGACAGGGAAGCAGCGCCATCCCAAACCATAGCACTCCATATCAACCTTGCCCCGCAGAAAACACACAGTCAGGCCCTGGAAATTTGCTCCCCATTTTTACCATTTACATAGCCATTTTGACCAGAACAAGGACAGATCTCTCATTCAAGGACAAAAAGGAGACACAGTACCGTCTTCAGTTTACTTAAACAGGCCTATTTTACACATCATCTAGAGTTCTCACCCTGAAAAGACCAAAAAATAAGGATAGAAGCATAAAACCTCAATATATTTTCATAGCTATTAAATATAATAGTAATAAATACAGTATAGAGAAAAATAATGCACCACAGTTGAGTCCCTTCTGTGGCTTAATAAACCTGAAAAAAATTATTTATCTAATCATATTGCACTGTAGCTCCTTTTCATTTCAGTGGACTAGGATCCTGCAAGGTGCCACACAAAAAAACTCCCAAAAACATACATAAACATAATACATATCAGATCCAGGAATAAAAAAAGTGGTGGCGATGTGATTTTTTCACTAAAGAGACAACAAAAAAGATGACTCGTGATGGTCCCCCTCCTAGGTGCTCCCAGATTGATCAATATTCTTTTAATAGCCTGCATATTTAAATTCAACAGATTATGTAATATTTGCTTAGCAGATTATGCAGTATTTACTGAGTTATCATGTTATGACAAATTGGAGGGTGTTCTCCAGTTAGAGTGGATTAATCCCAGAAGTCTAGCTAGTTTATTTAGAGTGTGAATTCCAGAGCAGTACTTTAGCTCAGGTAAACACGCAGTGAGCCAATACACAATCAGCCTGATTTTGCAGAGAAGGAAAGCATAATGTTTGGTTACATTACCCTGTTATGAGAAGGTGAAGCTTTCCTAACAGAAGGAGTTTCATCATTTTACAGCAATTCTGGATCTACTTCGTAATTCAAATCCCTTTCTTTCACAACACAATATTGGATCTTGCAGGGTTCTCCTACTTGTGTGTTAATGTAGATATTATTCATTAACTAAAGCCTCATTAAAAGATTTTTCTGGGACACAATAGCACTCGGATTTGTGTTTTACTGCAAATACTAATTTTTAGCGAGCCTTTATTTTAAATAAAAAATTAACAAGATGAGACAAGAAGAAATGACCATGATTTGGGAAGGAAGTTGCCTCAGATACGAAATATCAGAAAAACAAAAACAGAATTAGAAGGACCTTTCCGAATCTTCAGTGGGTCTGCAGGACACTTGTGAAAGACATTGTTTAGAATATCCACTTCCACTCTTTTTTCCTTTTAATACTTTTGTTATGATTACAATGAAGCATGAGTAGATCACAATCTCCAAATATCAGACATCTATTCATACCACAGGCACTACCATTAAGAACATCAACTTGAAAATGGTGCTCAGCATGAAGTCACATTGCAGATGTGAATCCATATTCTTTCCCATGTGCAAACCATAATCTATTTCACCTATATTGTGTTATAGCTTCAGATTATGCCTTCTCAAATTTCCGTGCCTGCACTCGCAGTCCATGAAATGCCTAAGCCTGTGTGATGTGTGGCCTGGTCGTGAACAGCCAACTCCACGGGCTGGAATATGAACTCCCCTTTTTTCCCAGTCTTTTTCACTTTGTTACTCTGCAGGTGTCACAGGAGCTGGAAGGAGCAGAACCCAGGCTACCTGACCAAAGAAGCTGACTCTGGCATGTCTGAGATGAAAGCTGCTGTTTGCACAACTGATGTGTGTATCCCGTATATTCTGGCCTCTAGAAACCACCAAAAGTAATTGGATCTACACTGTTTGGAGTCTCAGAACTACAATGCACCATCACATAATGTTACTCCTGTAGCCCTAAACAGACCCTAATCTGCCTTATTTTCTTGGCAGAGGCAGAAATGAACTCTTATTTATTGAAGGAATTGATCCATAACACCTATACAGGTGCCCAGTGCTCCATCCTGCCTGCTCAGGGGCTCGGTGACCCAGAGGCTGATGCTGCTGGTATCCCCAGTACCAGCAAGGGATTTTAAGAACTCTTGCCAGCATCCAGAAAAAAAAAAAAATCCAAAACTACAATTAAAATACAGAGAGGCCAGTTCCTGCAGGGACCCACTCTGCAAGGAAGAAGAGAGCTCACACTTGGAGAAGCACCGAATGGGACTGCATTTAAGGGGGGATTGTATCCTGAAGTACCAGGCTCAACAGCTCTGCAGCTTCTTATTGCCCATCCATTAAAGGAGAATGCACAGACATTCTGGCATTCAGTCCTGAAAGGTGTTCTTACTACCTTGTAGACTCTTCCTGTCTAAGCCAACACCATTCCTTTATCTGGATGTACCCGGGCTGAACTCCACACGAAGAATTGCCTTTGTCCTTTTAAAAAAGCATCTTGGATTTCTTGTGAACAGTGGTTCCAGCATTCTTGAGAATGGAATGCGAAAGGATTAAATTCATACCAACTGTTTAAGAGAGAATTTTCTCCCAGGAGGAACATCAAAAAACTAGGATTAATCCGATTTTTCTGAGCTGAGAATGTCATGGCCAACCTCACAAGAATATTCACATTCTAAACAAAAAGTAAAAAAGACTGGGGACCAATTTCAAAGTGAAACAGTTTCCTACTCCCTTGTGCATTTCTCTTAGCCACAGTTTCTGAAACCCTTACTCTCAGCTTGGGAACTGAAAGAATATGAAAGGCAGACTGGCCTTACAACAGAACCCGCTGGGTTTTCCTCAGAAACATCCTCCTGCTTGGATGCTTTATATTTGTTTCCTCAGGAAAATGCTAAATAGTAAAATTTTAGCCTTCTGATGTTTCAGATGAATACACTAAATGCACCTCCATATGGTATTCAAACAGAAACTCCTGGTGACTCATCACCTCACGGCATGCTCTTCTTTGTTCAGGTAGATGATAAGACTGTGTAACTTATCATTCCTGATCAGGACTCCAGTTAGTATTACTTCACAAGAAAAACACCAATAAGCATGATAAAATTCATGGCTCTTCCACCACACTTTGTGTTCTCAAATTTTCCTCTTTGCTGCAAATGAACTGCACACTAATTGACATATTTAATCTATGTCTCTAGAAAAGCCCACCTGGATTTCCTTCATCAGCTTTCATTTTAAAGCATTCGTATTCAGACATTTTAATCCAAAGCAGAAATCATCTCTGCAAGTCGTGAAGGATAATAGAATATCAGAGAACAAGATGAACAACCTTATTCTCCTTCTTTTTTCCCCTAATGAAACTCCTTGTTTAAGAACAAAACAGAAATTATGCTTACCCAACCTTGATAGTAAAACAGTATTAACCACTGCTGCTTTAAAACACAAGGCTGACTTGACACACTGATGAGCTACAGTTCAAATCCACATGTCTGTGTTCCATATACCAACGCTGGAAACTGTGGGATCCATCTATCCTCAAATGAGACCAGAAACTCTATCATAGCTGTTAAATTTATCATCATGCCCAACTTTAATGAAATGTCAGAACCCTTCTGTTGGCCACTGCTTCTGTTCATGAACCCTGTGCACCTCTAGTCTGACGAAAATCACGGGTGGGTGTCTGGAAGATCTTGGCTCCTGCACTGAGCTGACACGGGACAATTTATCCTGCAAACTGCAATCGAACTGGTAGGTGAGTTTAAACACTAAAATGTTTTATGTTCATTCCAGCTGGGACAGTGGGAAAAGCTAACTGCAAAAAGCTTGGTCGGAGCACAGGCTGAGCAAAGCCAAATGAAGCAGCTAAGCTTCAGAATGTAATTGTATTTTAATGAGATTTTAATGTCTTATTGGGTCCAGCATTCATTGAGAACTTTTCTTCATAGCAAGTGACAATCTGTGTTGAAGGCTGAGCAACTGCTGCACCTCACATGACTGATTTGAAGATCGAAAAGAGTCAAAGCTACTTGAAACTTGTTCTGTGTTTGGGGTTTTTTTCTGTGTTTTTGTTTGTTTGTTTATAATTCTTAAAAGTTTCTTTATTCTGCACATGCCTGGTAATTGGTCCTGTTCTTCCAGACTGTGTAAAACTTGACCAAGAATTTACAGCCTTCCCTCTTAGCTCATCTGAGAATGAAGAAAGGAGTACAGAGCCTAACGTCAAATCACTGCCCTCTTTACTACAAAAAAAGAAAGTAGTCTGGACAACCAAGTTCTTAATGATCATTCAAAAACTCATGCCATCAGAAGAATACTACACGGTTGCATCACCTCTAAAGCCTTGATGAAAGGTAATAGATCGGGTTGAGGGGGATATACAAACTACAATTCCAATTCCAATTTCCCAGGACTGTCCTGTTGTATCTGCTGTTCTTGTTTGGCTCAAGGTTGCTTAGTCATCTAAAGGACGAAGATGTGGCTGGAGAAACACTTGTATCACCTATGTGCTTTAACTGACTGATGCCACCACCCCTGAGAAATCCGAGCTTTGAAGTACAGAGCTATCAAAATCACCATTCTTTACTACCAAATCACATCAGGTGCACTATTTAATTTCTCTCTTCACAAGGAACTAACCCATTTTCCTAGAAAGAGAATCAAGTAACTGTGAACAAGAGAGTAATGAAGATACAGCTTTTTAAATACTTCAGTACAAATATAATTTTCTCTTGCTCGTATCCAGCCAGTCTTTTGCATTAATAATCTGCAACAGCAGTTTTCTGAACTATGGGTGTATTTTTTTGAAGGGGGCATATTAGCTTTTCAACATAAAAGCTGCAGCCTAATTTAAGTGCTAAATGGCAAAAGATTGCTAACACAAGTACATTCCCTGGTGGGCATTGTGCTCTAGCACAATTTCCCCACTTGCAGAATGCCTGGAAGACAGCAGGGCTTTTTCAACAGAACGAGCTGTTTGCATGAAGCACTGAACCAGCTGCTGTTGGATACCTGAAATCAGGTTCAGGAAATGGATTCCTCATGTGTAACACAATGAACATTCTGTACAGGTAGGTCTCTCCTGTGCTGCAGGGCTACAGCCACGGCACCATCAGTCTGTAAGAGTAAGTTTAGTGCTTTGCACAATGAAAGCATAAAAGCAGTGCCATATTTAAGCATTTTGTGTATTTCATAGCTGTAATTATTGCTTAAATACCTGAGCAAAGAACTGTGATGCTTGCTCATCAGCAGTTATAATTGTGTGAGAAAGAGATCATTAATGAGGAAAAGAGATGTGAATTCAAATCATCCCTCGCACAATAGAAGAGCTCTGATTTTTCAGAGCCCTTTAATCTTTTCAGGCATGTCTCATTCTTCCCCCCTACTTCTGCTGCCCTTCCTTTATTCCTAGTTTGAACTTCTGCTATGCTTCAAACAGATTTTACGGTTCTCCACCTCATCCTCAGCCACAGATCCCAAGTGGTACCCATTTTATAGAGTCTATTCGTCCTACCCTTCCCTGTCACTAAGATAATTGTGCCAGCACAGTTCACTTTTGGGTCTTGCCCTTTCCCAGTGCCATTCTCACTTGAAAAAATCTCATCTCTCTCTTCTTGCCCAGGGCACACCACGCAGAACATTCTGTTTACAGGTTTTAATAGAAGTCCATCAAGCTGTGTGGACCCCATCACAGCTCTACACTTTACCAGCCCCTAAGCACACATTGCCTCTTGCACCAGAATTTCATGTGGGCTTTTTTTTTTTTTTGATAGAAAGATGGGAAAAGTATAAATAAACAAAAGCCCAGAGCCTGGCCGTAAGAAATCCACTCCTCTATATCCTTCATTGCTACTAGGACTTGAGACATAAAATATTGATTCAGTTAGAGAAAAAAAACACTGCATGCCTCACTTGTCTATATAAATGTACGGTGCTGTTACAGTGCCCTGTTTCCAAAACTTCAACCATAAAGAGCTTTCCTCTGAAATTTGAGTTAAAGAAAGTAAAAATAAAGCAGAGTTTTGCCTAATGCCATAAACTATTAAAAACCTACTGTGGCTTTTTTAGTTAAAACTTGTACACACCAAAGATATCAAATTGTCAGTGCTTGTTTCCTGGGGACAGAGACAAGAGAGATTTGCTTTCTGAATAGCTTGGTTCCCATCAGCTAGAACAGCAGAACTTGTTTGGGACCTCCTAGAATAAACAGCAGAGAAAGAAGAACATGAGTTTTTCAATGACCTGTGAAGGGAGGAGTTTGAGGGCCACATAATGTCAAACATTAGTGGTAGTGCAAGAATTTGTGGACGACTTCACGGTTACCTGCTGTAACTAATTTAAACTAAGAGAAAAGCATAAATTCAAATTATTACAGCAACTTATTTACTCTGCCCTACACGACACGTCTTGAAGATAAGGTACTGTCATTTGAGAATAAGAACCTTCTTTGAAGTATCTGAAGATGGACACCAAAATGACCATCATGTTATTGGAAATTTGGCTGATCTCCACACTGATTTTAGAGGAAGTCTCTGCAAACATATATTCATCTCTGCTTCTAAGAAGAGAGGGGGGAAAGCCACATGCATTTGCTGGTGCAGTCATAGTCAAACATGTAGAAAGATGCTTTGAAAGAATTTGACTGAGAGGACTTTGTTTTGGGAAAAAACAAGATCCTGGAGGTATTGCTGCTGGAGAAATGACTGCCCTGTGCTACCAAATTCTTTCTTTGCTCTTCAGCCTCTCATCATGAATTGCACTGAAGTGCAAACACTCAACCTGAAATGGATTTTTCTGAAAGGTCAGGTCCACAGCACATATTTGTATGGCATTTGATCTAGCAGGAAATTAAAACTTCTGATGATTTTAAGAAAGGAAGGATCAATACCTGAATGGAAGTCCTCAAGTGTAAATTCACCCAGGGACTGGCAGGACTTACCTATATATACATTGGCATATGAACTTCAGGCTGCAAAGCCAGCATGCCAGGATGTCAGAGCAAGGTTGTCCTCAGAGACTAACAAGAACAACATTCAAAGCACATGCTCACTTCAGCTCTCAGCATCTACTCATTAAGCTCTCCAGCTCTCAGCATCCACTCATTAAGCCCTCTGTTCCTCATGAATATGGAATGTCCTGAGCCTTCAGCAGATAAAAATTGAGAAGCTCTTTTATCAGTCTAAACATGCTCTTGTGTGCACAACACAAGGTGGGGAATTAACTCAGTACAAACCAGCTAAATTCATGTGGTATTTCTTCAGAGAGGCCAGCCAAAAAGAACTTTCATCAGGAGGTAACCATCGAGTATCCCAGGACAGTGAGTTGTGGCTAAGCCATAACTTGAGACAGTCTTTAAAATTCTGTCTCATACAGTGGCCTATGGCCACTGCTGACAAGGAGAGTGATTTGCCCCAAACACAGAAAACATTGCGTGCCTTCTAATTTTACAGACAATTATTTTGTAAATAGACAGAAAAGATAATGTCTTTCCAACAGCTTCCGAGAAAAGCAGTTTCCCTTCTCTATCAGGAACTGACGGTCTCATCCCTCCTTCCGGACATGGTGCTTCCAGTCTGCACTGAGTTAGGCCCAAACACAGAAATACTTCATTTCCCCAGAGAGCAGCCAGTCCTTTTAGCTCATATCTGACTTCGAATTCTATCGCAGATAAAAATAATAGCCCTTTGTAGCATAGATACAAAACCAAAAGGATGCAAATATCCTAAATGAGCAAGTATGTATTATGCATACATGTAATTTTACTGAAGCATCACTTATTTAATAATGCAAATTCATGTTTTAGCAGTTCAGTAAATAAATCAAGAGTAAGTTATTCAATAAAGCATGTAGGCTAATTGACATATGCCAAAACCAATTACCTAATCCAGTGTTAAGTCTCAGCATAAGACAACCTTGCTTATCTAAACTAGCAGGAGATTTTAGTCATCAGTTCAGGACATTTGTTCCACAGCTCATCTAAAATCAACCATCTCCAGGAACACTGTGCCCCTTAGCACTATTTTGGGATATCAATTCAATATTGACTCAAACAAAAGTGTGCCACTTAATGAATTATCGGCTCAACTCTCCAGTCCTTTAGACATTTCAGTCTCTCAAACGTCAAATTCCAGCACAGCTTTCACGTGGAAAGAGCCATCAAACACCAGTTATCTGCAAAGCACAAGGCGAGCTTAGTGTACATCTCCATACCTTGCAATAGAGCAGGATGAACAGAAACCTCATTTCAGCCTTCTTCTGTTGTATTTATGACACAGACATGTTGATAATACGGTCTGTATTTCCCCTCTCATTCAGGAGCACAGAATGATCCCAGAGTGAATTTACTTCTAATCTGGGTAGGTCTATACCTTTGCCTGGACAGCTGGAGCCCATATACCACAGAATGTTTTTTTCACACAAAAATCACTTGGGTCTCATTTCTGGCAGAAAGTGCTGCAAGGAGAAACCCAGTGTATTTTGAAGTACTCCTTTTTAAAGGATATTATAGAGTGAGTATCTACAAACCATTTACTGGTTAAGAAATATCAGTAATTCTATGAAGTAAATAATCTGCAATTAAGCAGAAAAAGTTATTCAAGACACTTGATTTTTCTAGTAGAAAGGAAACAAAGACTTCTTATAGTAAAGTCATGACAGTGCATGACAAACCTGAGAGGTTACCAGCAGGCATTTGTGATTTTGGCACACAATTATTGGCAAATTTCTGTACATCAGTGAAAGGATTCAAAGTCTGACAACAATGGGAAAGGCAACAAAACTCCATCACTGGCAATCCGGGCAACAACAATGCATTAACCAACAGAGTCCCGCACTCAGCAGACATCAGCTAATACTGAAGAGACAGCATCTGTCCTCCAGGTAATCACTGCCCTCTCACAAAACACAAAGCCTTAACCCAGAGAAAGTTATAAGCTTAGGATAAGGACCCTAATGATGACATACAAATACCTACTACTGACAACACAGGAGACAGGAATTTAACTGCCATCAGGTCCTTTGAAAAACTTACTGTTCATAACCATGTGCATTGTAAACTGAGGCCACTCTATAGAAGCTGCTGCAACTTTCTGATGTCCTCACAGAACAAGACAAGAGCATGCTAATGTTAGCTGGGAGTTAGACAAAGAGATTTCACTGAAGATTAACAAGATTCTCTAGCTATGTTAGCATCTACAAAATTGATTAATACCAATTTATGTTCTTGTGGCAGATTCTTTAAAATTCTGTCTTATGCTTAGACTAAGTCTATACATTCAAAAGAAAGGTAATTCATTCACTGACAGGTTACCATTCACTGAGGATGTTACTTCCATATGGACGGTATGGAATACTTTTTTGCTAAGTGTGCTGAGCATGGACATAGCACTCAACTGTCCCTGAACCATACAGCATATATGGCAGAAGGTATTTTTGTAAGAATAGGAACAAAAAAAAAAGTATGATAAAACAGAAGTCAGAGAGAAATATTTGCCAGTGAGATTACTAAGTGCATCACCAAGATTCATCACCTCTTCAAAATACAGAGGGAACTGTAGGATCCCATATCATGTTGTACATGGAAGTTGCCAAACTCTGAGTGATTTTTTGGAAAGGTGACCCTGGTATCTTAGAAGGACTCTCAGTATCAGTGGCACAGCTAGAACTGGCAAGTATTGGTCTGGGAGAGAGCCAGCTCTTGTAAGGTTTCCCACATTAAGTCTTCTGACAGGGACAGAGACTCTTGATGCTTATCCAGGCTGAACTGCTGAGTCCCTCTGGAGTGTACCCAGACACTCATGGAGAGAGAGAGGGAAGCTGCCCTCAAGAGCAGAGTGTTTTTAGGCAGCACAGCCCCATGAGGGGCACAGCTGCTCTCCCAAGATCTGAGCAGAAATCCCAGGTAAGCCTGACACAGCACTTGAAGTTATTTCTTCAAGTATTTTATGGTACAGCCAGCAGCTGCCAGGCAGAGACAGATTCCCCGTCATACTGAAAGTGGAGTCTCTTCTCCCATGTGCCACAGAACCTCCTCAAATTTTGTAGTCAATCTATCAGACACATAGCAATTAGCCCCCAGTTCAAAACCATTTTCCCCTTGGAGTTTCCTCTCCAAAAAGGAAACATTTAGTTTGCTGCTGGTTTATGCACTCACACAGAGCTAAATTCCAATTCAAATTCTACCTTGCCCAAAGCCAAATACAATTGGCATACAGCAGCATTAGAACTGTCTGTGGGAATGGCTGTGGACTGGGGGTCTCCTTGTTTCTACACAGACATGGAGTGCCACCAGTCGCATCAAACCCTTCTCTGAAGGGCTGCTCGGCCAGTGCTGGGGGATGCAGAAGTGCTTTCCTAGGTACCAGCATCTGCTTAGGTTTTCAAAATGAAAAATGAAGAAGAGCAAAGGAAAATACTTGAAAGAGGATGCTTAGATGAGACCCAACCGTGTGTTGGTGTCCGCATTGCAAATTTCACTTCCTTTCAAAGAATTCCTCTTCAAAACATCTCTGTGATCCTTTGCAAACATACATCCCCCTGTCACCTTCCAAACTGTCAAGGAAGTAAATTGGATACAAAGTCACTTTGAATGTTCAAGTATTCAAGCAAATTCCCTGGAACTCTGTTCTCTGTGTTTCCTCTTGTGACTATTCTACTGTAAAAACACTTATTGATCACAAGCTGAACAGGAATACACTTTCCATCACACATGCTAAGTTTTGAAGTTAAAAGCACAAAATTCACAGGAAAACGTTTTATTCCGTAATAAAATCTTAAAAAAAGAAAAACTAACTCTAAGTTGATTATGGCTAATTAAACAGGGAAAGAGACTAAAACTTGCTACAACTTAATTTTTGCAGATCGACAGATGGTCACATCCAGTTAATCTCATCATGTTCCTTACACATTAAATACAACATCAGCCGATGCCCAGCATTGCAAATTACTCTGTGACTACACAGCACTGAAGGGGAGAAACTTACGTTTGGCAGCCCAGCAGCTGGGGATTTTTTTGAGCAGAAAAGATTTTTTTGAAATGAATGGCATAAAAAGAGCTGAATGACCAAAGGACACCATGCTAAAAAAGACAAAAAGCCATATTTCTCCACCTGGAGCTGCTACAGTACCCACAGATGGAGAAAGAAGTGATGTGACTAAGGGAAGAAGTAACTCAAACCAGGTTAAAAATCCCCACCTGGGAAGCAGGGTCCAGAATACAAGAACCAGGCTGTACTGCAAGTTGTGCCGGCTGTGGCCAGGCTGCTCGCCACAGCTGAGTGAGCCAAGCAAAACCTCACCTGGATACACCCATGTGGCACTCCAGGGACAACGCTTCGGGAAAAGTCATTCCTGTATTCAGGCTACTCAGCCTCTGAGAAATGCTGCACTCACCTGTCGTAGGATGGAGCTCTTGCCCGAGTCTGCTGTGGCAGGGGAGTGCGTTTTCTGCCATGATTTCTCTCTTTACAGTCTCTGGCTACTCGCTTCTCACACAGAATCACTCCCAGCGAATTAGGTTTTAGCCCTTGGACAGAGACTGAGTGGGGAAGCGGCCCTTCCGACATTCAGATTCATCTGTTCTCTAACTGATATGCACAGAGCAAATAAAGTTAATTTACATAAAAGAACATGATGATTTCTCCTCTAATGAAGGATTAACTATCAATGCCATGAAAGGCATCTGGCAGCAGTAATCCATGAGCCTTCCTTCTTAGGGGTCTGGACTACTTACAGAAATAACTTCTGTTCCAGCTGACAGGACACTGACAGATCAACAAATGGATTAACACAGTCCCAAAGGCTCACAGATTCAGCCCTGTGCCCCAGTGACCAGGTTGTCCTTTTCCCCACTATTCACTTGCTGTAGTAATTATGCTGTGTAGGCCTGAATCGCCATGTGAATTTTCCAGTAATCAGGCACAGGATAGAAGAGCAAACCTGTTTTCCACAGTCACAGAGCTCTTTCCTACTGATTTACTCAGGAATCTTGGAGAAGTTGTGTCATTTCCCTGACCTTCAGATACTCAAATGGGGACAAATGCTTCTGCCTTACTCTGCTTATTATTCTGGCACGAAACACTGTTTAAATGCTGATAAAATAATTATAAATGAGACAACATCCCATGGAAGAGAAAATGAAAATGGCAGCATGATCTGAGGGGACAGTGTAAGTTAATTCAAAACGATAGTGGAAATATAATGATACAATTAGAGTGGTAAACAAATCTAGAGGTAATGAATCAATTTATTAAACTAAATGTCACTATGCATTCCTACCATGCAGGCACAATTCTCAGAAGAATGCCTCAAATAAATCTGAAGAACTCAAACATACCAAGATTGCAATTCAAAAAACTAATAGCAAAGTCTACCATTTAGGACTGCTAATAAGATTTCTGCAGTTTAATAGCTTTTCTCCCTAAAATAGATTTTGCTTAGCCATGTAAAACTAAGCTCACAGATCTCTGCTCTTGACCTTCTAGGGCAACTTCCATGACTGTACTAAAATATACACCACACTCCTAGGTCTGGGAGACAGATTTGTTGCCACAGAGGCTGGGTCACTGAAAGGTTAATTCTTTCAGTAACTGCTTCTCAGCAGGACTCTGGTATCACGTCCAACAGCTCTGCTCCAGTATGCAGGGATGAAATGAAGGTGTTTATCTACACATGAATGAGTGGGTAGGAATGGAACCCTGCTTGTGGGGTGAAATCCCGACACACCCATCTAGACATCAAAAACTGGTGGCTTCTAAAGCAAAGATTCCCATAAATAAGGGAAAGTTTCCTACCGCATGATGCTCTTGAAGCCCAAGTCCTCGTGAAAAAATTAAACTCTTAGCTAAAATGGGGAATGATATTTCCATGTTTAGAAGAGAGGCCTTGTTTCTGTACAAGGTATAGCCACTTTTTTTAAAAAAAATGTGATTAATTCTCCTGATCTCACAGATCTGAAGAAGTAACTCAGAAAATGCAAGGCTAGTATTACCTGTGGAGAGAGGCAACAAAATACCGTGTTTGTGCTAAGATAGGATCCCAGGAGTGACCTCTGGGGATGGGATAATGGGGATGCAAGTTTCAGCTCCAAGGAGGCTTTATTGGACAAGGACATACATCTGGAAAAGCCAAGGGAGGGGTGGGTAACAGCAGGACTCAGACACTTTCTGTTTAGGCTCCAGATATCTCAAGCACCTGGGATTCTCCATCCACTCCAGGATGACTCTGGATCAACCCTCCAGGTACGTACATGTGAACAGCCAACCAACAACGAACTGGCTTTGTTCCATTTACCTCAGGTACCCTACAAACCCAACCATTTGCAATACTCCCTTTAACCTTGCTACTGTATTACTTTTCCCAGGCTGAAGGAAGCATGCTGAAATCTAACAACCAACGGCAGCACATGCGGAATAGCTTCATTCACTCATCCTCCCACAACATGACAAAAACCCATGTCTCACAGAAGGACCAAGAGACCCACGCAGCCCATTCACGCTGCATCAGGAGAGAGAGGTACCACACTGAAACTGGAGAGGAGTATTTCCTTCCAGCAATCCCCAGCAGCAGCACAGAAAGCCTCCCTTACAGCTCCATAAAACACACCAGCTCAGGAAGAGATCTGCTCATCGGGTAATTGTGCCACTCTCACTGTAAAAGGTGATACAATGCTATCACCTACACTCCAGCACGCTGCCACTGCACATCCCAGTGTGCTATGGTCACATTAGCCTCATGAAGCTCCACTTCATCAGCAAATTCAGTATACATACAAGCCTGCATGAAATAGTCCACCTCGCTGTCTGCTGGTGTGGGACAGCTGCAACACTGGCACGTCTGACCAACACGTTCATTTATTTGCTTTTGCTAATCTTTAAAATAAGGCTTCAAGCCTATGGAAGCAGCTGCAGTAAAAAAAAAAAAAAATTGCCTCAGTAAAACCTCTGAACAAGAGTTTGTTTACAAAGCAAACTGAATTTCTCTGGGACACTACCAAACAAAACTTAACCTTCCAGACAGCATGTCTGCTCTCAGAGATGGCAACAGAACCACTTGAGTTCCCATTAGTATTTAAGCGTACAACTGGGAAAACCCCACAGCCAGGCACCAAACCTGCTGTGTCAGAGGCTGTTGATTTCCCTCAGAGACTGCTGCAGGAAGAGCCAGCCTCGCACCTTCAGGAGATGGTAATTCTCAGCTGACTTTCATGCATGCGGCCTCTCTAAAGGCACTGAAAAAGAAGTCACGGCACGACATTTCTGCAGAGCACTTCAGAGCCATCCTAGAGCAGGCTGTGCTCAGGCAGCTCAGTTAATGTGTACTGGTATGCGCCAAGAGAGCCCTTTTACTGCTACCCACACTACTGCAGAGGCCACAGACACACGTCACCTGCGCTAGCCCAGCCATGGAACAGACTCTCTGGTCACTTGCCAGGGTCCCCAGCTGAACTTGGCTCTGTCCAGAAGACAGGCTGCTCCCACCACTTCCCATCACCCTCGCAGCACAGCTTACCACAAACCCAGAACACCACAGGAAGCTCTGCATACCTTGCAAACAGCTCACCTTGGCCCTTGCTCTTGTCCAATCTAGATGTGGAGTTCTCAGAGAGACCCTGGCTGTTTTACACGTGGGAACAGAGAAACACTGCTCAGAATGCACTACTACTGTGTGCTGCCTGCAGCTTAGGTCATAAGCAACCTTCCAGGCAGCTCCACAGCTTTTTGCTCTGATGTCCGTAGAATTCACCTGTAGTGCCTTGCAAAACACACACTTCTTCGCAGTTGGCCCCTCCGTTTCTCCCCTCCCTCCAAGGCACAAAGGAGGCTTATCATCAAAAGAAGACAGACACGGATATCAGCAGCCTACTAAATCTGCTTGAAGCCATGCAAACAACAGCTCTGACCTTGGAGGCAGTCAAAACAAAATCACATCTTATCTCATTCCCAGCATGGGTATCTGATTAGTCGGAAGGACACTTAACATGGCGAGACAGAAGTACCTTCACTGCACACAGGAAAATCTTGCCTGCACACAGAAAAACAACTCAATAGTAAATTCACAAGAGTAAATTTGCAAGAGTTAATTCATGAAAGGTGGTGGCTGCGTCCTCAAATCAGCTGCCTGCTTGCTATCCTATCACTAGGGTCACTTTGCATTCCAGCCTTAGAATTCAGTGTCATTATTATTTTTATAGGTACTGTTAGCCCTGAAAACATAGTTATTCTTTGGACAGTTATAAGGAAGGATGGAATGGCTGAAGCTGTTTCTCAAGGGTGAAAGGAGGTTTCTGGTGAGTGCATGGAGGTGCAGGAATCACAGTGGAAGGAAAAGTGGATGGACATTGATTCCAGCACTGGGCTAGCAATATGCAATTCCATTAGAGAAGAGTTATGCTGGCAGACTACACTTAGGATAAACTGCTAATCCTACCACAATATACAAGGCTAGAAAGGAACTGGCAGGTTGGTGTCATTTGCATCACAAACTACAGTGGTCACACATTCTCTGCAGTAAGAGGGTGAGGTGAAGCAGTTCAGCTGAGTGAAATGAGGAACTTCATTTTGGGGTTAAGGTGTACATCTGGGAATTGAAATGTAGCTGTCATGTAAAAACATCTTTGCTGGGTATTTTGTTGGTGTGTGTGCATTTGGGTTTTTTTAAAGGAATGAAATGCTATCCATAGAAGTTACCCCAGTGCATATAGTACCCGGTATAAGCCAAAACCCTTATTGTAAACAAGGAGCAAGTTGAGGGAGACTGTGGGATTTGCAGGAGCCAACCACTTAAAAAAGCAAATCCTCTCTGAGGACAAACCCCACTGAAATTGTTCCCAGGCTGCATGCATAGCAAGGAAGAAGAATGCTCAAGTTCTGAAAGAAAACCTTGCATTTTCTCACCTGGGCAAGGGTAGAGAGACTTTATTTAAAAAATAAGCAAACGTGTTTGATATACCCAAACCCACGTCCTCCGTCTTTAGTCCCTGAAATGTTAATTTAAACATAAAGAAGTTCCTGATCATGACCATGGACTCCATAAAGCAAAAAAGGTTCAGAAAGCTGTTTTTGGAAGAGATACTGGAGCAATAGACAGGTGTCACAGACAGGTTTTGGGAACCAGTAATTTACTTGTTCATTTGTGGAGGCAAGGACCTGGAAGCTTCATTGAATTAGAAATTTATGAAAGACTCATCAAAACACAGAAAACTAGCTTAATAAAATTTCAGATGACGATGTGATGAGTAAGTATAGTGCCATCCTGTACACCTGGTGATGACATTTGGGTACATTTACCCAAGACATACACTGTCCTTTCCATACCCTGCACATAACACACTGCTGTAGGCAGTACAGTTTTCCCCCTGGCACTACCAGAAGTTTAATGCACTGGGAAAAAAAGGCTGCTATACAGGTGTGCAGTACACTCGTTATTGCACACAATTTCAATACTTTTTCTATCATGTGATCTGCAAATGGTCCAAGATAATAGGAGATATTTAATGAAAAGGTCTGTGAATATTTCATTGTTTGTGATGACTTGGAAAATAAGGAGCTACTTCCAACTGCTGGTCAAAGTAAGCTCCATGAGTGGTCTGTGAGGTTACAGAGAGCAAGACAAGCACAATTTACCCCTATCAAGTAAGCACAGACTTTTCACTGGCCTACCACAAGAACAGAAATTTACTGACACACCAGTTTTCAAGGCGGATATGATGGTTATTGATATAAAAAAGCTGCCTTCTGAATGAATTGCATATTGCATGCGGTCATGGAGCTATTCTCAGCCTAAATCCTCTGCTGAAAATACTGTAAACACACCACACACAAGCAGTCTGTGCTTGAAATTCAAAGTGAACAATTATTCGACTCATAAAAATAGAAACAAAACCAGAAACAGAACAGAAACAACAGAAATCCCAAGTAAACCCAAAACATAATTCCTCCATCAGAGAAACCAATGCAGTTACAGACTCATAAAAATAATGGCAAATCGCACAAAGAACCGACTCAGCAGTTCTCCATGTCTCCCTGAGTGGGCAGCAGTGGAGGCATTTCAGGCTCACTTGCTTAGCGGGAACCTCCACTCCATTCCATTCCATTCCATTCCATTCCATTCCATTCCATTCCATTCCATTCCATTCCATTCCTAGCTTCAGGATCCAGTTAACAGGAAAGCTGAGCTACGGAATCGACACACCTCCCGACTCCCCCCTGGCTGGTGGGGTGCACCAGCCACACAACAGGAGGGAGCCACACTTATCAGGAGCAGCATTAACTTCTTCCGTGAGAACAAAAGCCTCAGGTATGTGCCACGGGAAGATAAGCATCTGGCTCCTTATGCACCGGGAATAAATGGCATTTAGACCCCAGTGCTTCCTAAAGGACAGACTTGAGGGCTCCAGCAGGCTGTACCTGCCCAGCAGCAGTGGACTGAGACTTGCTTCTGTGCCCTTAATCAGACCTAGGGCCTTGCACTCCCCTTGAAAGCACAGCCAGGACTGAAACACAGCAGTGGAAGAGCACAGGAGGCACCTGAGGTTTCCAAAATCACTGACCAGGTGTGTGAAACCTGGTAGCACCATCCACAGCCTCAAAGGCAGAGGAAGGGCAGGTCCCAAGTGACGCTTATAAAGTCTGTGAACAGAAAACTGGGCACAGAGAACCTGTTTGGGTTTACAACCACTGAGCTGTGTGAAGTAACATGTGCTGGGGACATTTAAAGTTTAAAAAAATAAAGAGACAAACATACACCCAAATCTATCCACACCCCCAGGAACCAGAGACTGCAGTGATGCTACACTGCAATGTGGGGAATTGGGGACGGAAATCCCAAAGTATTACACAGGAACAACAGCGGTAACCAGTGAGGCACAGACCTCACCACAGCCAGAGGGTCAGTGGCTGCAGTGACCCTGTGACCCAGTCCCCACACCATGCTCTGCTCCCAGAGGCTGCCCCGGGCGCTCCTCTTCGATTTGAGACTTGCCAAGAATTTGTCCCAGCTGCTCAAAGAGGTGCTGGGGATTAATCTGCTCCTGAACAAATAAATTCCCTCTCTAACAACCTCATGTGCTAGGCTGCAGGAGTCAGATGCAAGACACACAGTTTTCAGGACATCCATTGACAGCAACAAGCATAAATTCATTACATGTCTTACCAACTCTGGGTAGCGGACAGTCTTTTCTCTCCTGTAAATCAGTCTATAGCAAATTAAATCCCTAATTTCACTACAAGGATTTGTATTAGCTTCCACCAGCCTTGACTTTAAGCTGCTTATTTCACCTCAGACATCACTGTTTCATTGATTAGAACATATAAATAGAAGCATGTGTTTCTGCATCAAGACTTTTTCTGTACTGCATAGGATGACCGATATATTATGGTACTACACAAGAAGTAACCAGCTAACCCCAACATGAAGTGCAAGTTTGGAGTATTTCCACCGAGAACAGTAGGGTTAAACTCATCCAAACTTATTCGCAGCAGGCTTTTGCAAGCTGATTTTTAACTTATGACAAAAATGTTAATCTCACTCCTGTTTATTTCTCAAACAACTACTGATATCAGTGGTAATCATGTCATGGAAGAATGCACAACTGAACATACTAGAACAAAAAACATTACTCGAAAAATCTTTTCACTTTAAATTTTATGGAAAACACTGCAGTCATCCTCATTTGGTCTTCATAAAAGATGAACAGATTTTTGGTTTTTAATCACCTGTACAAACGAATTTAACCACCTAACTGTGAGAATGAATCCAGCAGTCAGAGGCAACACTGCAGCCAGCTCTTGCAGTTCCACTCCACGTGCACACCGTGTCGGGACCTGCTCCAGAAAACCCTCCTGCCCTGTGTACCTCGAGCTTATTTCAGTGCATGGATCCTGGAAAACCGGGGCTGGAAACCAGGCAACTGATCCATCCCTTGGCTTTGCACCACACAAACTCTACCTTGTGATCCCCCCACTGTCTCCCGCTGCCCTGACGAGCCTGGTTATATGGGCAGGAGGGGCCCTGCCAACAGCCAGACTGTGCTCTGCTGTCCATGTGCCATTTCTGTGCAAGGAATTCAGGACACTCAGTCTTATATTTGATGCCCTGTGCCTCTAAAACTCACATCAACCATGGTAGGGCTTCTTCCACTTCTTAAATATTAATTACAGTATTTTCTTAAATAACCAGTTGAGTATCTATCCCTGAAACGTATTCCAACATTTCTTAATTTAAACTGAAATTTGTAAGCCTTTAAAAAGGACCTTCCAGGATACTTGGTTGCCCAGGGTTAGGCATTTTCACTGCACTTCTCTCTGGACTAATCCCAGCTAACCAAGCTACATTCATTACCCACAGACAATTACTTAATCCACTGTTTTCATAACAGGGGCCAGATCCCACACAATGTTGTCATACCACTTGTTCTCTCCTATGAGAGGAAGAAGGATGATGAGGCATCAATACTGACCCTAATTGTCAGAGCTACAAAATGCCAGTTTGCAATAAAACTTCCTTCCCAGTTTGGGTTTTGCTTTGAATCTAGATCTCATTATAACATACGGAGCCATTATGTCCAATTATGCCATGCTAAATATCCTGCTATGGGGTACTTGGGGCAGAACACCTTTCTAATGATAGAAATTACATTTCTATTAGATTTGCTGCACACCATCTCTCTACCGAAAATCTGAAACTGAGTGTTGCTCAATGCTATAACCTCAATTCTAAATGAAAAATCTGATTTAAATATTAATTTATTTAAAAGTTGCTTCCTGCTTACTTTGCCAGTGCCTTAAGGAACACTGCAGTAACAGAGAGGCTTTGCAGAACTCCTGAAGGTCTTACAAAAGTAAGATATGATAATTCAGCAGTCTCTGTAGAAATTGGAAGTGTTTTCAATAACATTATTACTGAACACTAATAAAGGAATCCCTAGCTTGCAGTACAGGTATGGTGGTACTGCTGACAATATTTCATTAAAAATTCCTAGAGGGCAGCAGGGATCCAGCTATGGAGAAGACAGCACTAACATCCAAAGCTCTGAGGGAAAGAAAGCAGATTTTTGGTTATCATTTATTAAAAAGGAGCTTGCCTCTTCTGCTCATTCAGAACTCATTCTTTCAAATATAGTTCCAGTCCTTCAGTTCATGTAAAGCACATGTTAAAACACACCAAGGTGGCATTTCAAGCTGGAGTACAGTCGTCTGCCAGGCTTTACATCATTAGACGCTTTGCCTCAGTTTTGATTTTGATGTAATTGTCACACTAAGTTCTGGTAGAAAGAGCACAATGAAAAAGGCTTAAAACCATGCTGTTTATGGTTCCCTACATATTGATGTGACAGGTATGCTATTATTGCACAGTAACTGCAGCATCTATTGAGAATGATACTTCCAACTCAGCACACTGTGTCTGTAATTCAACTTGGTAACATATAACCTGCAGCATACAGTGGTATAATTGCTAAAGAAAAATGAGATGGAATTTACTTTACTCTGACATATTTGAAAAAAATACACAGTTGGTAAATGGTAAGATCTAGAGAGCGGAGACTGAGAGCCTGGGGCTGGAAATGTAATGATGTGCCTCATCTCACAGCTCCCAGCCCAAACTTGCAAGTGGTCTGTGCAAACTAAGCTGGAGCGGACAGACTACAGAGGCACGGGCTGACTCCTCTGGCTGCAGGTCACCCAATGGCCACTGTGGCAAGGCAGTTTATCTGCTGTTGACCAGCACAGGACAGGGCACAGGCCATGTGCACCTACTCTTCTTCTGGCACTATTCACAGAGGCTGTATGCCATGGATTTTACCTGCAAAGCTAAAATTAATGGTAGACGGAGGAAGGAGAGGAGTGTTTCTGTGTTCAAGACACTGAAGACAAACATTAACGGGCAGCTGCAATTTCTGCTGCGTGCTTTGAAGCATTTGGATAAATACATGCAGCCATAAAGATGGCAGATGGGTCTCCAAAACCTACTGACTGCAGCACAGAAACCAGGGGAAGAAAGCAACTGGCCTAGAAATACATGCATGTGCAGGGTGACGTTTGGTCTTGTTCATGACGACGAGGGCCAACAGGAGACAGTGCTCGTGGTGCTCAGCCCAAAGCTGGCACACAAAGGAAGGAGCACTCCATCCCATTAGTCAGCTACAGACGACGTCTCTAATTTGACAAGGATTTTAGTCAGAATGTAACCCTGCACAACACCCAGCCCTTGGACTCCGAATACAATGAAGCACCACTGGGATTTACGGTCCTGAGCTTGTATTATGTGCAAGAGTCTGACAAAACTCTTATTTCCCCTCTTCGCTGTTCATTTAGCCTCTCATTATGGATTCATAAAAGTGCCTCAGTATAATGAGGTTATTACAATCCCAAGAAATTTTGATTTGTTTAAGACAACATGAATGAAAAATGAGAATGTAAAATATTTATACAAACAAATGACATTTTACCATTTTCCATGCTGAAGTGGCAAGAGGAGAATGAAAACAGAGTTGACACTGAAATTCCTTCTCCCAGTAGGCAGAAATTAGAGATCAATCATACATGACATAGAGTTAAAAACCAAAAAAAGCCAGTCAGGAATTTAACCATGCCATGGCTTGCATTTGCAGCTCCAGCCTTATTTTTCCAGAGTACGTCTTCTCCTATATGTGCAGCAGAAAAATGTGCAAGCCAGTCTCTGTCTTGGCTTCCTCATCCCCATTTCTGCTTCCATCTAAGTTCATCTTACAGAAGGCAATCCTGAACATGACATGCCCATGTACTGCTGACGTGATGGGTGTGGAGATGCTTGGCTAAGGACTGTTGGCCCCAAAGGCTGGATTCCAGTTATGCTCATGGTTTATTTAGCACAAGGCCCAACTACGTTGGCTCTTAAACTGATTGTTTTGTCCTGCATTTAACCCTTACAGTGCACAATAAATACCTAGATTGTATGAGGAAGCCATTCTTAAGGCACCTAGCTGCTATGGCAACAGCTTTTGTAGGAAGCAGATGTTCTCATCTCTCCATAAATCCAGCAGCTCTAATGGCATCTTGTGTTCTTGGTGATACCCCAAGGAAATACTGCAGTGACAACAAGTGAACCAGGCAGCCTGCTGCCTGCCATCAGCACTGCTGTTCCACTGGAGACACCCTTCCTAAACTGAGACCTCGAAAACAAATTAAATAGCCAAGGCTGCCTCGCACAGGGATTAGTTCTAAAGAGCTGCTGAACAACAGCAGCTCTACTCTCCTCTCAGCACCTACAAAAGGCATTAGCAACCAGCACAACCAGCACAGTGAAAAGGCACAGAGAGGTGCTGAACAGCTGGTTGCTGCAGACATGGATTATTAACAAACACAGGCCTTCCAGGTTGCTGAGCACCCCTGGCATATTTTGATAAGAGAGCAGAAAGGCAGCCACTTCTTTTCACGATTCCTTGCAGGGGAGCCAGCCTCATGCTGGCACAGCCATAGCAACCCAGACAACAACAGAGCATCAAGGCAGATGAAATCACAGAGACAGAAATGCAGAAAACTACCCGAGTGAAGCGTTTTCATTAGTGACTGCCCTGCACCAGAAGGCAGCACCTGAGCCCCTTCCCCCAGAAACGTTTTGGTAGAGCTGACATGTGAATCAGGACTTTGTGCCTTGAGTCCGTGCTGCTTTTCACGTAACATCCGCTGTAATCCAAGCGTTGTGATCACACAGGGAAAAGAACATGAGACTTAACTCTCAGCTCTCAGGGTGACAACTACATCTGCATAGCTCCGACACACAGCTATTTTTTGTAATGCACATGTGGAGCCCCCCTTTACAAGAGGCCTTTGTAACTGGAATGACAACAAAAGCCCATTATGAGAAGGTGAAGACTCTAGCTGCCAGCAGATGCCAAGTTGTTAATGACCCCACAAAGATGAAATCAGAGCCAGGGCTTAACCAGCTAATAGCCTCAGCAGATGCCATTGGGCCTGGCTGTCTTGGAGCAACAGGAGGGGATGCACCAGAAACAGCCACAGCTCTGACTGAATGGCAGAAGCCTTTGCATGGCAGCAACACTGTCCAGCCAGCCTTACACCCACCCAGGTAGCTATTCATCCCCTCTGGGGCTGCAAAGATTACAAGAACACATCAGATCTCTGTTGTCCTTGAAACAGTGCTGCTTCATTTTCATTAAACTATTGACTGCTATTTCAGAAGAAGAGTCAGGAAACAAACCTCTGCTTACCTAAGAAAAATATGAAAGAGAACAAATGGCTCCATCCCAAGCAAAGCCCTCTGCTCTATTGATCACATTTAGCAGCACAAACATGCCTTTTCCCTCAGCCTCTCTCCAGTCTGGTATCAACAGCCTGCCCCAGGATCTGTGAATTAACCCTCCACAGGAAGATGCGACCTGTGACGCATGGGGGTATTACATTTTTATTTTTTGAAATGCATTGGCGGTCCAGCTAACAAAAAGCAACAGGTTCCCTAAATGAGGCTGTGAGGTAGAAGGGCAAACACAGTCACTGAGACTCCTCTAACACCCTGACTAGCAAAGCAATATAAGGGGAGACTTGAGCCCTCGGGCTCCATGTCCCTCACACACACACATTCGCATGGTAAGGAGACAAAGGGAGAAGGAAAACACGGTTCAGGCAGCTACAGAAATCAGTTCTGCTTCTAATCGAACCCGCTCTTAATTGGGGAAAAGGTTGAGAATGCGAAGTCAGTATTTCCTTAACTCACCCCACACCTAGGGAGGGGATCCAGTCTGCTCTGGGTCACTGGGCACTCTCAGGGACCTCAGCCTTTGTTGCTGTTGTTTATGAAAATCTCTCTCAACAAATGCCTTCGACCCCTACATAAAACTTTTTTTTGGTATATCCATCACAGGCTGTGGCCCAAAGACAACACACATTTTCATATCATCAGGTTTTTTCTGTCATGTGTATAACTCAGTTAAGAAAGGAAAAGACATATGTGAGAGTATTTTTCAGCAGTTTACTGTAGACTGGGAAAGCAGTTATTTTCTTTAGCTGCTGCTGTTATAAATCAAAATGTGCAGATAGGAAAATATTAAGGTATTTATAGCTATGTGAATAAGTGAGTTTGTGGAGTGCTGGCCAAAGAAAGCCAAACAGTCCTTTCACTGACAGAAAACGACAAGCTTTTTGGCTTCTTTGGTAAAACAAAACTGCAAATGCTCATTTCAGAGCAGTAAAAATACACCATAATGCAATATTTCAAGTATTTTGTTAATTTAATGCCATATTTTAATAGCAATCTTGATAAGGTTCTTTCAAAAGGAAAAACACCTAACCAGTTATTTGTTGAAAACATCATACAAAAATCTACTCTTTTTTTTTTTACCTGACCCATTTGGCAAATTCAAAAACACTTCATGTATGGCTTTAGTTAACCAAGAATATCAGGCAAGTCTTCCAGCCCTCTTTTACTAGAGCACCAAAGTGGTGGGTAACACAAAATACTTTGGTCTTGTGTGGTCAGGGCAATGCCCAAACCTCTCCACGGCTGCAGGCAGCACCCACAGCCTGAGGGCAGCTCCTCAAGCACTGACTCCAGCCACCACCTGTTCCATTCCTCACTTCCTCTCTGCTCTCCTCCACCTTCACCTGTTTTACTGACTAGAGTAAAACGAGTGTAAACACTCAAACTTTCATTATCACACTGATACCTTGTCCATGGGCACACTGATCACTACCAAGTCATTTTGATACCGTGACAACACATTACCTGGGACCTAGCTGCCAACTGTGGCATTTTGCTTGTTTTATAAACAAGATGACATTTTGTAATTCTAGTAACAAACCATTAAGATGGGCAATTAAATACATGAGATGGGGAATTAAATGTAAGGCACAAAGAGCAGCAGCAATTTCTTTGGTCTGTCGCTGTACAGAACCAGAAAGATGTGTTTATGTTGTTTGGTTTAGCAGAAGGATCCCAGCAGCAGGAAAGGGAATGGAACCTGACTCCCTAGGCCAGCTGGGCCAGTCTGGGCTGAAGCCCATGAAACGCTGCCCAGTTTCTTGACCTGGGTCAAGCAACTACCTGCCAGCATGAAAGCTGATCTGAATCCCTAATGTTTGCAAATGATCTTTCTGTTCATAATGCAAACAAATGTTTCTGCCATCCCAGCTTTGAACTCAATGTATACTCAACAGCCAAGCTAAAAACAAAGTCATAATCACTGAGGTGGAAATAATCGCCAATACTGTTTTATATCCCAAACTGGTGCCTTTTGCTAGCTGAGCTCCAGGGGCCAGCACTACCATGATGTCTGTTTGGGGGGCATTTCTTTGGAGGTCACCTGCAGCCACAGGAGCCAAAACGGCAGCACCAGGGCCCTCAATTCTGGCATTCAGATCTGTTCCCCAGAGCTAACGCAGCATGGTCCCTTTCTCTCTGCTCTGCCCCATCATCTGCACTTGCCTGCCCAAGGCACCTTTGGGCAGTTAACAGCTTCTACTGGTCTCATTTCTCCTCTCCCTCTCTCCCACCCATTTCCCCATAGGAACCCAGTCCTGTTTTCCTCACAAATGTTTCCATCACTCTCCACTACAGGGAGATTGTGTCGTAGCCCACAGACGGTATCTACCATACTGCAGAATGTTTATTTTCAACTAATTTACACTTTGTTATTCTTGCAGTCATCCATCTCTTGCATTTTTCCAAAGTTCTTCAGCTGGGAATGGAAAGCTAGATCCCAAGACTCTAAAACAAGCTTCCACCAGGAAAGGCGTTCTGTGAATTGCTCTTTTAACAAACAGGGAAAGGATTTAAAAGCCAAAGAGAAACACAACAGTGACAACAGCTCTGACAGAAACCTGCCTGATAATTCCTGCCTGTATTTCAACATCCCCTCAGCCACAGCACATAATATAAGCATTCTCTTCTGAGTAGACTCAGTCAATATTAATTAAAGGCACAGGCATTTTAACATAGCCAACAGGCTGCTTTCTCCATCTTCGTGACAAAGGCATCACTTTCTTGCTCCCGCTCTTCCAAAATAATCTCCATCCCTGGGTAAATTTACATTTCAAGGGAGAGTGCAGAAGGTCTCCAAGAACCTCATTAAAGTTCTCCTTTCACTGGGGCAAGACAGATGTTTTTATTTGCCAAAAAACAAATGGGAGTCCCAAGCCAGGGGCAAACATCTGCCCCAGGAAGGAGAGGGGCGAGAGCCTGCACTGGCGCGCAGATTTCGCTGTCTGCAATTTGCTTTTGCAAAAGGTTAATCCCTAACGTGTTTCAAGGAGGCGAACACCAACCTGCTGTACATGCGGCTGCATACAATGGAAAGATTTTTATGGCCAAGGACAAAAAGGTCAGGGAAGCTCATCACGTTCACATTTCTCCTGGAAAGCCATGCTGAACAGCAAGCTCCTAAATATGAGCCTCTGTTCACAGCGAAACAAGCACAAACTAAGGAATATAAAGCTGCAGGTGCTAGGAAAGGAGCAGTAAAGTACAATGTGCAGGTGCTGTAAGGGACCTCGTTTGTCCCAGGCATCCCGTATGTTCCCTGTACTGTGCTATCAAGCCATGAAAAAAATGAGCCATTAAGAACTGGATTCGGTAGACATGTGGTTTATAGAACACTAAGGCTTGAAGGGCCTGAAAAAATAGAGAGAAACACATTTTTGTGAATGCTACAGCAAAGCAGGACATTTGTTGCCTCCAATACCACAAGCATTGAAGTTGAGCCTCAAAATAGTTAGAATACTTTTGAGATCCCATCCTTTAGATAGTCTAAGATATGATTATCCTAGGGAAATTCCTCTAGCTCCCAGTAGAACTGGTGAGCTAAATCTTGCAACTGAAGTACACCACACTACACAACAAAGAGCAGAACAACAGCAAGACAGGCATTCATGTTATCAGTGCTTGCACAACTGTTACATGCCTTGAGATCCTGCTTTCTCCAGAGGGACTGGCCTCAGCTGATCCAAATCCCATTTTAGAGCTCCCACTGGGTAACCTCAATGCAGATGCGGCAGGAGTGCTAAGGACAGGGCAGGTGTGAGATGCCACTGCCCTCTCTCTGCACACATTGTACACCCCTGAAAACGAGACAACTCAAGCACGAGATGCCAAAGGAGTTACCAAGGACAAGTTCCCCTGCAGACTGCTGTGCTTGGGGAGCTGACCCATGAACAGAACTGCCTTCCTCAGCATCTGGGCTAGAAGCAAAGTCCTTTATGAGCACAGTTGGCTGAACAAACTGGAGGAGTCAGTTCCTTCCAACTCGGCAGTAGCAATGAGGATGGAAAAAAAGCTTACATGCAGTGTAACACCAAAGCCAGCAGAAGGAAGACTGAAAATTGGGGTGGAAAAAAATAGAGAATATAATTATCAGAGCGAGGAGTATTTTCCATCCAGATCTAACAAGTTACCACCAAACACTGAACGAGAACTACAGCTCTAATTCCATCCGGCAAGAGACTTGTAAATTCTGCTGAAATGATACAAAATACCATCCCTACAAATTACCCTGCCACTTTCACCTCTTCCCAAGCCTCTGGAGCTCTGCTTTTGGGCAACTGTCCTGACCTTTGGTATAGCCAGGTACAGAGCTGATACAGATGCAGCCATTCCTTCCAGGTTATTCTTCCATGCTTCCTCTCTAACAGCTCCCATCTCACCAACCACTCTACTCAGATAAAAAGGCTGACAGCTGAACTATAGCACGGGAAAGAAAAGGTGCCACATATAAACCTTCAGGTCATCTGAAAATTGTCTCTGAGAGACAATCACAATAAATCCCAATTTCTTTCTTGAGTTATATTACCAGCTTTTTCCTCAGAGCTGTGTATCAGAATACCCTGGAACACTACCATACTTCAGTATGTTATTTCCTGTCTATTTACGAGAACAACAGTTTACCCTCTAATTCTTTTTCACTTCATCCATTTCTAAATCTGAGCATATCTACTTCTGCTGCGTTAAAATCTGTCTCATAGCAGGCTTATGTTCAAAAAAGCAGTGATTTTTGTGAAGTCTCTGACAAAAGAAGCTGGTATTTTGTATGAAGTATGAGAGTTACATTAATTTTCCTGTTTGCTGACAACTTTCCAAACTACCACAATTCTATGCCACTGTGATCTGTAACAGCTAGAGCATGCCTACAGAACAAATTTAACACAATCCTGATTTGTTCTAATTCTGATCTTATTTTGGGAAGTCAAGAGGCTTTTTCCTTAACCTTGTGATTCATTTTTGATGGGGAAAAAAACCCCAAAACACACCCATAAATAATCCTGCCATGTTGTAGGACTTACTGAAACAATTCTCTCCAAGAAAGAAAAATAATTTCTATTTCTGCTATCTAAAAAACTGAAACTCCACAACAAGGCTTCTCTTCTGTCAGGAGCACTGGGAATTAATTCATAGCACATGATGACATATACACAGGCTTTTCCAGTACGGACACAGTGGAAATTTCTCATCAGGAAGCACTGCTCTGCCCTTCAGCTGGAGGTGCATTATAGCCACAGGTCCCACACGCTCATTCTGAGGAACTGACCAAAGTCGAAATTTCCACATTACAGGTAAGTTTCAGCAGATCCAAGCTTTTGGAAACAGATTCCAGTATATGCTGCAGGGATGTAAACATCTTTATAAGACTACAGATCACAGTGCTGGCAAACCCATTCAACCAGAAATACAACAAACTTCATCTGGTGACATTTGTGCTGGGAGAACTTGTAACTTCCAGTGTAACTTTTGAAAAAGGGACTTTTCCACCTCACCACGAATGCAATGTCCCTTTAACTACTGCTGCTGCTGCTTTTACTTGCCCAGTACAAAACCAAAGAGCACACCAAGTACCTCTGCTCCTTACTGCTGCTGCTCCTTTCCACTCCCAACCTCTTTTCCAGTTTTCCAGGATAGCGTGGATACGCTGGTTTGGCCCGGCTCAGCCCCACCTTCAGCTACCACCAGACCATATCCGTGCAGCTCTCCAGCACTGGTCCAATGTATATTTTATTCCCATTAGGGCAGCTCAGACTGCTGCCTAAACAGCCCCGGACAAAGATTACGCTGCCACAGCGGTTTCTACGCGGAAGAGCCGTTTCTTGTTAATGCCTCTCATGTCTGCAGCAGCGTGAAGCTGCTCCACACAGCCCCGTGCCCTGGAAGTGGGCAGGGGGAGCGGGATGGGGCTGCCTCCCAGGCAGCTGGCTGCCAGCCATGGGAGAGCAGCCTTTCCTTTGGGGCTGCTGTCTGAGGCTTTTTTAAATCCCACTTTAGAAAAGGCAGCTTTGATTTGTCAGATATAAAAGTGGCCCGCAAGACCCACTATGGAAAACTACTGAATTCCACAGAGTTATACAGGTTTAGATATACTTACTTATTTTATGGTACATGAGTACACAACCACCATCTTCTCCGGATATGAAGTGCCAAGCAATGAATCTAAGGGGATTCTTTCACTTTAGTCATGCAATTCAGATCACAGTGTGGTTTCAGCTGCACTAGGAGACTATTTTGAGTGCTCTGAATGTATACAATGCACTCAGAATTAGCCAAAATACTGATCCAATACTTCAATGAGCTGGTAAGCGCAGAAGTAGATGAAATAGCTAGAAAACCCAAAGAGGAATGGAACAAGAGGGATGGACAGCACGGCAGTGATTTTGTTGTCATAACACTGAGGTCGATCCTACAGATTACAGAAAAAGAACATGCCTGTCATCTGGTTTTGCAACACTTGGATCTCAGTGGTGAAAATGCTCAGGGTACCTACCACCAACACGGTGTTATTCAGTAAATCACATTTTCTAGACTAAAGTTACATTTTTATCCTCAAGATGACAGTTGTTAGCTGTCAGTTCTCCCCGAAATGGAAGCTTACAAAGCACCAAAGAAAATTTTAAACAGTGACATCTCAGCATTTCCTTTTCCAGATCCACTAATTAATCAGCTATGCAGTCCTGCATCTTGCCTGCTTAAGGCCAAGAAACCCTTCCTGATCCAGACTGTCTTTGGCTGTTAAATGATGGTTTTAGTCACATTAGTTCCAGAAAAAGGAAAAAAGGAATGATTCTTATCCTTATGTAGGTACTCCACCACTGGGAGTACTACCATGAACTCTGAAGACAGACCATCAGAAATAAAGGCCAGGTCCACTCTGTCCTGACCCTGGTTCCTGGCTGTTTAAGAGAACACACTTTCACTAGTTCGTAATACGGTGCAAGAGAAATGCTGGTTCCATCTGCAACACCGCAGACACAACACAGGCAGACAACAGGAAAAAGGCATAAGCAGCAGGAGGATTTGTGGGGCTTTCCCCACCCCAAAGAAAGCAAGCTTTTCCAAGCTGGATGAGTTCTCAGACTGAGGTCCCCTGCCTGTATAACCAACTTCTTGCTGTCAAAATTAAGGAAATTTCAAACTTTCCGGTACTTTCGAAATATTCAGTACCTGGAACTGGCTGACAAGCACCCAGGCATTTAGCCTGCTAGCACTGAATTATTTCCTATAGGCTTGACACCCAGTGGAGGAATGGTCAGGTGGGAGGCCCCAGCTCCCAATGCCTGCTTGCAGCAGGGCCTCTTTTGGGTGTGCTGCATCATCAAATAACTACGGATGCACAATCTAACAGCAAGCAACAAGTCACTTCAGCTCTGTAAGTTTCCTTTAACCAACTGAATCACTCTCACATTCCAAATTTAACAGCAATAACAACAGGAGGTAAGGCAGAGTGTCCTTAATACAATATCACCACACCGATTTCTTACACAGAACAACACCTACCAAACCTGCGCCCAAGGAATCAAGAGGGTGAAAGTTTCACCTTGCAGTCTCTTCCCATGCCATAGGTGGTTCACTCCCCACTCCAGCCTCCTTCAATTCAGCTGGCTGACTGGGATGGTCCATTTGCTAATGAAGTGCTTCCCAATATTTACATATCTGACGGAGGGCCTGCCTCTCTACATTTTGTCACTAATTTTGTCTGGGTTTAAATGAGTGCTACCAGCACCTGCTCTTGCTTTAGTTAATATTGTTTTAAGTCACCCCCTGACCTATCACAGTTCTTCCCTGTATCAGTTGGTAATTCTGTATCAACTCCCCCAATTATAGTGTCTAGGCAAGAATTCCAAACAATTTTAAATGATAACTACTGATTCAACAACTATCCTGTGCCAGCACAGTTCAAGGCCACAGGAATCTCTAGTGTCTCCAGCCTTCTCTGTTTTAAGGAGGCTTTCTTGGGGGCAAGCAGCTCTGCTCTCATTACAGGGACATGCTTTTATTCCTGATCTGTTAAGATGAAATAAAAACGAATTGTGTCTAAGCCTTCTTTCTAGTGTCCCTGTAGAAAAAAGGTGATTTATTTTCTAGGAAAAAAATATGCGAGTTGCAAACATCAAAGCATTAATAATCTGGAGTTAACTCCTCATCGATTCTCCTTTCACCTAAATCAGCTCATCCAATTTGTTGTTGCACGACTGCAGTTACTATTACATCTATTTAACGTGTGCTGGGTAAAAGAAAGCGGTACAACCACTGCCAAGGGCTTCAGGAAATGAAGCGTTTGCCTTCCTTGTCCCAGCTGCTCCTGGCTTCTTTGCAACTTTCACAGCCTGTTTTTGTACAAAGCCAGTGGCACTTCAGCTGCCAGTGAAGTGTTTCAGAGCACCAGCAGCAAGGACTGTCTTCCCATGGCACTTCTGCACTGCCACTCTGACACTAACAGCAGTAACAACAGGAGATAAGGCTTATTCCCTTTTCTCTCAACAACAGAGCAGCTTGTGCTGTCCCCTCTTGCCCCTGCATTCAGGATGTTCAAATGCAGAATAAAGCCTCAAAGTCCTTCCAACATTGTCATTAGAGCCATTCTGCTTTCAGGAAAAGTAAACTACCAGGTACTCAAGGGTAAAAAAGAACTTTCACGTGGTGGTGTGGAGCACGGTTGAAGGGACAGACACAACTTTTTCACACAGCTGTGAAAGGACAATGATGCCCTGTTAAGCTTCCTTCCTTGGTGGTCCTTAAAACTAGGCATCACATTTATATTGTTATCAGTACATACGGTAATTTCTGCTCAAGGTTCTATGTGCTGCCATTTTTCCGATAAACTAGCCAACAACACCACAGTGGAAATCTGTTTCCCCTTTAACATGGGACAGAGTGAGCAACATCCTTTGATCAAAATGGGATTGAAAGTCATCTTAACACTGCAGATTGCCTCTTCCCAAACCTCTGGTTACTGGGCCTGGCACCAGCAGCCTTGAAGAAGGGTCTGTCCCCCTGACAGCCCGCCCAGACCGGTCCGTGTTTTCACCAGGCACAAAAGGCGACAGCCTGACAAGTGCATTACAACTCCAAGCTATCCAAAGGCAGCCAGACAGAAACTTTGTGTACAGATCCCCCCAGGGGACTGTTCTTTGATTTAGCTTCCTAAAAATAGCTCTTTAGAGGGGGTCGAGGCTTTCAGGGGTGCTTGTTGCTTTTTTAACTAGTTTTGAAAAGACTCCCTCATCCATAGGCTTTTGTTGCTTTCAGCAACTTACAGGTCAAATAGCAGAAGATGTACTGACAAAAGAAACCTGACCTACATCTTGCCTCACTCCGCTGGGTTACATCGTTCCTTTGCATGCTTATGTAAGAAAGAGAAATGGTGCGCACCAAAGAGGGTTCAGGAATCGCAGCCTCTGCTCCTGCCTCTTCAGTAGCTTTTCACCCAGCATTGGTGAATTCCTTTAAAATTTCTCTACCATATTTTCCTCTTTCTGCAAAAGGCAATTAAGAATATTGACTGACCTCACAGGGGAGACACAGTATTTCAGTTAATTAAACGTTGTAAAGACTCTAAGAACACCCAGTGAAAGGCTTTACAGGAATGTGAAGTGCGTCATAAACTCAGAAAATGTACCAGCAGAGACACAAAAGGTCATATCTGAAATGAAGTGTGTCAAGTAAGTATCCCGTTTAAAGAAAAAAAGTTGTAATTTAAATAACTACATCATGGTCTCCCACCACACCTTGACTGAAATTTTACAGGACGCTCATCAGAAAGGCAGTAATTTCACATACTACTCAGTGAGCTGGAAGGAATCTAAATAGATAAATAAGGTGATTTGCAATCAGTGATACCTGTCAGAAACCACTAACTATAAAAGTTGGTGTATTATCTGCTTTAAAAAAGGCAGAATGAGGGCCCACACAAGCAGAAGCAGAAATGTCTCTCACTCCGACTTAATGCTATCTCTAAGTAAAAGCCTCCTCTCAGTTTTGGTGTTAAAAGCAGAAATCAGCTCCTTTCAGTACAGAAGCTGAAACTTGCCAGTGCCTGGGTTCTTACAGGGTTGAAGGACAGGATCTCCTGAGCTGCAGGGGAGCAAACAAGAGGCAGACGGGGGCAGGAGGTGCACGTAAGGACAGAGGACAGGCTGCTGCTTCTACCACAGCAATCTGCTGGGTTAGCTGTAGATTTTGTCCCCAGGGGATTTCACACCAAAGCAAGATCCCATGCCCCGACTTAAAACTTGCCAGCTGCCAGCCGGACCAGCCAGCATCACAAGTCAAGTCACGGATCAGGTCGAATACTTCAGAGGCCCTGATGTAATAATTACACAGCAGTGACTGCACCATTTCACAAGTACCCACTGCTGCCTCGGGATCCTTTTCCTAAGCAGAAGGATTCAAATGCAGTCGGGACCACAACTTGAATACCTTGAGAGAGGGAGGCCCGGCAGGTGAGGATGACCCTCCCAGGAGACCCTGTACTCCTGCTGGAAAGCTGGCCCAGAGAATGTTTTTGACAGTTCGCCTAGGTGCCCTTAAGGTTACCCGAAGTTTATGCAATTTGCCATCTTCTCTGCCTCAAATCCCCACAGCATTTTTCTTCTTTCCCCTTAGAGTCCTCTCTATACCACGTGTGAACCTCAGGGTGTTAGGTCAGGCTTTGTAAGGTTGGGAAGGAGTACAGGAGTACTGATGCACTTGCACAGCTGCCCCTCCTGTTTTGCCTGATGAACATCACACTGTTCAGGGTTTTCAAAGCCCTTTACAAAGCAGATAGGTCCCACCAGCTGCCTCATGTTCTTTTAGGACCAGACAATGACTGCTAAAGGTAAGAACTTCTTTGGTGAAGGATCTCAGCAGCTTCTTTCTATTGCTCCACTGCTTCCATTAGCTTTTTCTGCTCTTAGGCAGTGTCCTACCCCTCACCTCTCCCAGCCACAAAGGCACAAGCTCTGCTGTGTATCAGGGCACCCCAGGGGAAAGGCAAAACGAGATCTGCATTTCCCCGTCTATCCTCCCATCTTCTGGAGGCAGAAAAAAGACAAAGACAAGCCCACGTTCATTTGTTCCCCTCAGGATGTCAGTACTTAAATGCACTGGTTGTGGCTCAAGATTCATTCCTGCCAGTAATGGTCACCGTGTGATCACAGTGTGATCTGGGTAAGCTGTGCACCCAGATTTCTGAAGGAAGAGCATGTGAGGTACAGCTTCCATAGGCTGCAGAAGGGCAGACGATACTGTGATTCAGCACTGAGGTTGCTGGCACTAACTCCTCACTATTACCACGCTGTTTCTGAAAAAAAACCCAACAAAAAACCCCCACAACTTTGAGTTGGCTTAAATCTGGCCAACTGACCTTCTATCGCTCCAGCGCCTCCTTCTAATGACTGCAAAACTTCCAACCACAGCATTTCTGATTCACTCGTATGTGTCCAAAAATCCTACTTACAGGCTTTTGCCAGTGGCAACCAAGATGAAAAAGCTATTTGTGGAACTGAGAAAGACAAGATGATATACAAGAGGGAAATAAAACAACCAGGGCATAATCTAATTCCACAAGAATGAATTCTGCTTTCAAACCTACTCAAATTAAGTTTAAATGCAAAAAATATTTCCTGAGAAGACATTTCTCATTTGAAGCAGCCACAGCTCTCCTGATTCTGAGTGCCTAAATAAATATATTGCACATACCACTTTTAATAAGGATAGATTTTTCCTTTTTATTTTTGACCATTTATTGCAAGTTCCAATTGCACAGTTATCTCTCCCATATTTTAAGTCACTCTGGGCCTGTATTTTACACCTTCAACCTATCATTTTATTAGTTTTCATGTTAGTAGCATGCAGTAATAAAGATGTCCAAAGCCACTAACCCTCCTTTTCTTTTATACTGAAACAAAGATCTCAATGGCAGGCCACGGGAGGATATGAACAAATGGTGCCAAAATACACTATCTCTTTCCTCTGGTAACACAACACCATCAATTGGCTCTCTAACTGGCTGAAGTTTAAAATCCACAGACAAGAATGGTGAATTTTTACTGTTAGAGGAAACATTTTGGGGCTTTGTTCACTTAATATTGGAAACCTAGTGCTTCCTCATTACAAATCCAACTCATTTGCAATGGAGATATCCCAGGGGGAGAATAAAGGGAACCAAACGAAGCCTAAAGCAGACTGCAAACAAGGAAGCTGAAACAACTGCTGGATGCTGTTAGCTCTTCCACACATTTTCAGGAAACACTCTTAGCACACAGACAGATGAGTATTACCTGTATTTTCCTGCATGAGAATGGTTCAAAGCTGCATTAGGGGACATTCAGACTGGACATTAGGAAGCATTTCTTTACTGAGAGGGTGGTTACACTAAACACTAGAAGAGGCTTCCCAGATACGTGGTTGACGCTTCAAGACTGATGCATTTGGACAATGCCCTTAATAACATGCTTTAACTTTCGGTCAAGTGAAGTGGTCAGGCAGTTGGACTGGATGAGCACTTGTAGGTCCTTCCAAATGAAAATTCTACACTATTTCTATTCTGTTCTAGCCCATCCTATCTCTAAACATATGAGGCTTATTTTTCACAAACATTCTTTGCTGCTTCTAGCTGCCCGATTTTTATTTATGGCTAAGTGTAAAATGTCAGTTCAGGTATTCTCTGACACCTTTCCCATCCAGAGAAACTGGATTTCTTTAGTTTTGTGTACATGGCTCCCTCTTTACCCTGCTGCCAGATGGGGTTGAAAAGTGCACTGGTCCAGGATTTATCTGCATACCTGGAAAAGGGGAAGGTTTCAGAAGCATCATAGACAGAGCAGCTCTTGTGACAACCTGAATGACCCCAACACGTTCCTGGTCATTTTGAAAGTCTGACACTTTCATCATTAAATTAAATAAACACATTATTCACAAAATCTGTTGCCAAGAGAAGGTTATAATTGCTCCTCTGCCAGCAGGAATGAACGCTGAGAACTTACAACTTTTTACATGCATGGTGTTAGCACACTTCATAACTACGGCTTGGAAGAAGAGGGAGCTGCAGTCTATGGATAATGTCCAGGTTAAGTAATCTGCTACCATCTGACATTCACAGACAGAAAAGTCAATAACTTCATTTAATGATTAAAATGAGTTTGGTTTTGTATCAGACTTGGCTTAAGAAGGATGAGCTGGATTCATTAGAAAATGATGTTAAATTAATAAGCCACTTCTACTTGAATTAGTTAACAAAGATCAGGGGGAAAAAAACCATCAAAAAGCCCCGGAAAGCTGTTTTAAAACAAATGAGATAACTATGATTTATTGCTCTGTATTTAGAGGACATGAGAATGAATTTGACAACTGTTCATCTTTAGCCATAGCTCAGAAACCTGTATTTCTCTGAATGGACATTTAAATGACAATGTCAGTCTGGACTTTGCAGTTTGCTTTTGAGCCGCATCGCTTGGATTTATAGCCCGCAAGAGATATCAGGTGCAGAGCTTATGTGCAATCCATCACTTCCCAACTGGGACAATAAAGCCAGAAAGATACTCCACCTCCTTCAAATGTGATTTCTGCCCTGTCTCAGAACCTGCATAGACACTGAAGTACAAGTGTAACCCCATTTAGGAAAGAGAAGGCCAGGGGCAGCAGCAGGTCATCCTGCAGAGCCGAGGAAGGGAGCTCTACAATATCCATGAGCAGCTCAAGAATCAGGGTGCTACAATACACCCTTCAGGGCCACCTTCTCTGACTGATCTCAGGGCACGATGCGTGACCAGCAGCACAGCATCTCACCCACTGCCTTAATTAAAAGGCTTAAAGGTGTGGGGGAAGAGAGAAGAGGGGTTTTATATCCAAATATTGTGTAAGCACATGCTCACTTCTTTAGAGATCTCAGAAGGATTGTAACTCCCTTCCCCTTCCCTCTCATATTTGCACTACCAAAAACCAACTCAACTGCTGCTGCTACTTTCAGCTGTCCTCAAGCAGGGTAGTGGACAGCATCTGTAGGTAGTTGAGAAAAACTGCAGTACCCCTGAGGTGATAGCATTTGTCTTTTGCTTTGAGGGCCACGTGTCTTTCCAACACAGAGGTACCAGAGTATCAAAATTAGACAATGCAGGTCCCCTATGCCAGGCCGATTCCAGCACGTGCCAGACATGAACTGCACTACTTACCTAGGACTGTACTGTGCACAAGTATCCTCTGTGCAAACACAAACACTGCAACACGCCAGTGAGTATTTCTAGAAACGGTTTGTGTGGTACCTGCCCACAAAACACTCAGGATACCAGGAGGAGTAGTCAGGAAGACACAACACTGATCAAAACATACCCAGTTAACCTTCCCAGCAGTTGGGTAAAACCTGTGCACTTGATCACCATAAGCAAACACGGAGCTTTCATCTATGCTGACGTGTACAGCATGTCCCAGAGAAGTGCCCTAACACTAAAACATTTGTCACAGAGGTTTTAGTAAAATCTCGTCCACCTCACTGAAGTTTTAGTGAAATCTCATCCACCTCTACTTTCTGCCAGAAGAAAACCCAACTAATTAATCTTAATTACTCTGAAAGTATAACAAGTTCTAGACCATGCAGACTCAGTTTACTGAATTCAGGCCACGGAGTAACTGACTTTTCATTCTGCTTGGCTTTGTTTTAGTAACTAGTGCTGAAACTGACAACTAGTGATGATGACTATTTCTGGAGGATAAAAACCTGGATTGGCCAGAACCAATGAAAACAAAACAGGGTATTTAAATCGTAACCTTTTTTTTTCTTAGGCAAGCACCAAAACATTAACTATTTCATCTCACATGAGCACGATTAATTACTAGCTAATTATCTGATCTCAGTTCACGCAAACATAAGCCAACACATGCTATAGCTACTCTGCTTGCACCATCTGCACTGTTAATGTGCAAATGCACAGATCTAGCAGAGTACACTGACAACCCCATCGTGGAAGTGTCACTTCACCTGTCTTTTCAAATGTACCTCAAGCACAGCTAGGGCAGAGAACGTGAGCACAGCAGCACAGAGCAGTTTGGTAATGCACATTTCTAGTACACAGAGAAGGCTGCTACAGCAGCGCAGCATGCTGAAAACCTAGCAGGATCTCTAAACACAGAGTTCATGGGAATTCAGCGGTTCCCCTTCTTTGTTTTTTCTACCAAGTAACTCAAGGGAGGCAGCATATCGTGCTATTTTAAGACAATGGTATCATTAAGGGTGAAACACATGTAGTTATTTTAAAACACAGCAATGCAGCTAAACTGCATCAAGGCTCACTCCGAAGCCCGGGTCTGACTCTGAAGCAAGGAATTCGCGCTGCACAGCCGAGTTGAAACAAAAGGGTGCAAATGCGAGACAGCAAAGCACTGCCCCGCTCCCCACGGCACTTTACACATGCACAACTTTCCCTGCCGAGCCCAGCTGCCGCTCCAGCACCGCGCGAAAGCAGCGTCCCAGCAGGCCGGGACCCTCGTTCTTAAGGCACGCTGGCAGAGGCTGTGACACAGCACCAGCTCTCGGAAGCGGCCAGGAGGCGGGCGGGATGCAGCCGGCAGCCCATCCCGCCGGCGGTGACACGGCAGGGACAGGGACAGGGGCGCCGCGGAGCCTCCCCGCGCTCACCTGGCACCGGCGCCCGCCGGCGGCCGAGCCCGAGGAGCCGCGGGAGCCGCGGCCGGGGCGCGCCCTGCCCGCCCGCTGGCGCCCGTCCCGCCCGTGACTCCACCGCCCAGGAATGGCGACCACCGCGCCCAGGAGCGGTCCCTGAGCCCCCCGGGACCGGCTGCCCGCGCCGGGGACCGACCTGCGGGGAGCGCCGCGGCCGAGGCGGGGTGCGTAGGGCCGGGGGTCAGCGGCGCCGGGGCCGCACGCACTCGGACACGGCTCGGACACCGCTCCAGCCCCTCCGGCCGCTCGGACCGACCCCCGGCCGGCCGCGTCCCCTGCCTACTGCAGCTCCTGCTTGTTCCCGGCTACTCACCCAGGCACTGCCACGGCGGGGCTTCCACCGGAGCACGACGCCTTCCGCTCGGGAAACTTATCTCTCTCTCGCTACTGCCATTTGCTAACTTGCCTAAAGATCCTGCAAAATCCCAGAAAAGGCTAGGAAACGAGAGGAGACGACTTAAAAGCTGACGGTCAGGACAGGAATTTATGGAATGAAATCTTTAAGGGCAGGAGCAGATAGAGCCAGCCAGCTAACGCTTTCATGCCCTGACTCTGGCCAGCAGCTTCGTTTCGTGGGCAGACCAACTTCTCCCAGGCTTAGGAGATGATTTAAAATACCTGCTCCTGGCGTGTTCCTCTGTGCATCAGCCGGAGTCCCCGGCGTAGCCAGCACGCTGCCGTGCCTCGTCCTTCTGCCTTTTCCAGCAGACCCCTCACGATCACGGTGTCACGGTTCCCCAGGCCTTACAATCAAGCAGTTTGTTGTAAGGGAACTAAAAATAGCACTGAATTTTTCACTGGAGCACTTGCTTGAGTGAAGATAGTGCCAGTCAGCCCATGCATTAGTGAGCCGTACAGACCTTTAATACAGCCCAGATCCTCCTGGAAATACGGCCATTGACTTTTTTCAAAAGATGCTTTTTCTTTCTTTTCTTTTTTTTGAAAATAAATCTTCTTTCTGACCACTAAAAGACGAACTGAGTGGGGTTGTTTTAAGAATATCCTCGGGAAAGAGTGAGTCACTTAAGCTGCTTTTATGATAAAAGATCCCCGGAGGAAGTATATCTCCTTAGTCTCTGAGCTGTTCAGAGATCCATATGTCTCCCTGCAAATCAAAGTTTCGCACTGTTGGGTTTTTCAGCTTTGTGTTGTTTGTTTGTAATAGTATAAGCACCTGCTTCCACTGTGGAGTTAGGACTAGCACGGGAAACAGAGCAGGATTTTATCCTGGCTAACACCTCAAGAGGATCGCTAACAGAAGTGCATGTCCTGCAGGGCAGTGAAAAAGGTCTGCAAAGAAGTCTACAAAATGGCCCATAAGGGAAGTTTATGGCACAGGCTGACAAGTCCAGAAAAAAATTGTCAGGAGGAATTATTTTTTGCAAAGCTTTTCTTTCCTGTGTCCTGAGAACAATCACTGAAGACCAAAGTTGCAGGAGATGTCGTTCAAGACAAAGATGCTAGAGCTTCTGCCGGTATCTGCGCTGGGATGGCAGATGCAGATTAGAATGTAAAACTTCCAGTCAGTGGATGCCAGACTCACACACATTCACACTGCGGCACACAAAGAAATGGGAAGGTGCAGGTGATGGCTGGCAGCAGCCACTTGTGGCATTCTAAAAGGCTGGTAAAGCCACAGTGATTCTCCTGCTAGTTGCTCCAGCTGTGAAGTGTGCCTGACAACAAGCCAGGATGTCTGAACCACAGCAAGTTAAGTCTCATTAAGTTACATATATTTCAAAGGAAGATTTTAGGGTAGAAGTAAACGCTAAAAAATTGGAGACTTACTGAGAATATCAGAGGAGAAACGCTGGGTTTTGTTTCACTGTCTTTCATAGGAAGAAGTTGAAAAGACTGTTAATGTAAAATTGTCTCCCACACTGGTTTCCCCTCGTAAGTCTTCGAGCATTCCTTCGATTTTATTTGTTCTGCAGTAGAATTGCAATATTTTTGCCCTTGTGAAAGGGCTGGCAAATTCCTTCTACTCCTTTCTATTGCTGACCAAACATGCTGGAAGGCATCATATAACATCTACGTAGCAGCAGAGGTAGCCACAAACATAAGAGCGTCTTCATTCCTGCTCCACTCCCCAGCTATTATTTATAGAGAGAAAGAGCATTAACAGAGCACAACGTTCTCACTAATTTAGTCTCACTTCACCATCTGTTACCTCCCATGAGTTGATCCTAATGAGAAACTACTTCAAAACACATTTGAGGACCAGCTGCACCCAGTGAAGTCACCACAGGAGAGAAATAGTCCCCTCCTAATACATCATATTCCAATGCTACAAAGCAGCTCCTTCCCTACCGAAATCCATGGGAACACTGCTGTTAATATGAACACAGCCCTAGGTCACAGCCTCTTGCAGTCATGTTGAGCAAGTATCACACTCAATATTGTTTTTCTGAATAATTCACAATTCTACCCAGTTAGAAGGGCAATGAGAGAGCTACAGACATCATCCGTCCCCCAGGTCTGAGCAGCCTGATTTCTGCAGCTGCTTCTCCTCCAGTGAGTTCATGGAATGATCACAGAAATTGGAATCTCCCCAGGAGTAACTTGTGACCATTACCCCTCACCTTTTCCATGCAACTCCTTGTAAAAAGGGTGTCTCCATCTTTGTAGCTACCCTTTAAATACTGGAACATGGTGATAAAAGGCCTCCCCTAAGCCTCCTTTTCTCAGTGCTGAACAAACCCAGCTCTCTCAGCCTTTCCTCATATGGCAGCCTTCCCAGTCCTTTGATCAGCTTTGTGGCCCTTCTCTGGACTCTCTCCAGCTTGCCTACATATTTTGTATTGCGGGGACCAGAACTGCACACACTATTCCAGGTGTGGCCTGGAATGAGCAATGGCCTGGACAAGCAGTGAGTAGAACAGGATTATGTTTCTTTATCTCTTCTGGTGGTGCCCTTGTTGGTGCATCCCACCATCCTGTTGGATCTCTACCACAGCAGCACTGTTTGCTCCTATTGAGCTTGTTGTCCACCAGGATACCTATGGCCCTTTCCACAGAGCTGCTTCCAGCCAGGCAGCTCGCACACAGCCTGTGCTGCACCCCCGGATTATGTTTTTTCTGAGGCGCAAGACCTTACACTTGTCCTTGTTGAGCTTTGTAAGGTTCAAGTAGCCCACTCTTCCAGCCTATCCAGGTCTTCCTGCAGGGTGGGTCTCCCTTCTGAAGTGTCCCCTTCCCCACTCAGTTTGGAATCATTGGCAAACCTCATCAGGGTGCCCTTGGTCCCATCACCCAGATCACTTGTGAGGATATTAAACAGTGTTGGGCCCAGTGTCGATCCCTGGGGGACCCCACATGTGACAGGTCCCCAGCCTGAAGAGGACCTGTTTGCTGGCACCCTCTGGGTGCTTCCTGCCAGCCACTTCCCCACCCACTGCACGGACCATGTGTCTTGTCCATAATGTGTCCTTTTCCTGAGGAGGAGGCTTGTGGGAAACCATATGGAAATCCTGGAGAATCCAGGTAAACAATATCCACTGCCCATCTCACTTGGACCAAGCAGTTCCTTTGCCATAGAAGGTGATCAGCTCTGTCAAGCATGATTTGCCCTTGGTGAATCCATGCTGGCTTTTCCCAATCCCCTGTTTCATTTATCTTGTGATAGCTCCCAGGAGGATTCCTTCGGTAACTTTGCCAGGAGCTGAAGTATCACCTATAGGCTGGAATCTCCTGGATCCTCCTTTAAGCCCTTGTAGATGTGGGTGACTTTAGCCTTCTTGTAGCCTTCTCTGATGTCCCCTGATCTCCATGACTTCTCAAAGATAACGGAGAGTAGACTCACAGTGAAACCATCCAGCTCTCTCAACACCCTCAAATGGGTGTTGTCAAGGCCCACTGATCTGTGGGGTCAGTTCACACACCAACTCTTCCTCCCCTGGCAGCGGTGGGTTTGTGTTTGCACCAACCTGGATTGTTGTTCCCAAAGCCTGGGGCCCAGGAGTGCTGGTGAGATGGAGGTGAAGAAAGTGTTGAGAACGTTTCAGTGTTGCTGGTGAGTAATTCACCTCTCCTGTTTAACAGCGAGCCAGTGATGTAAGTATTCAACAGTCAGCCACTCTCCAAAGAGTCAGATGTTGGCTGACACCATGCATGGAAAGATGAGTGGAAATACTGGACCACAGCTGCCAAGATTTAGAGTTCACCACTGAACTCGCAACAAGATTTCTACTGCCAAGGTCCTGCAGACAGCTGAACCACATCACAGCAAGTATGCACCATTTTTCATTTGAATTGCTGATGTTAAACCTCTCTGTCCTCCTGAGAACATCCACCTAAATCAGAGTACGGTGGTCCCGTATAGTGGTGGGAGAGACTACAAGATGAATTTGGTTGGAAGCCAGCCTGTAAGACTACTGCATATTTTGATCAAAAGCACATGAGCAAGAACAACAGGCACAGCCTGGGCCCAAGGATACCCTGGAAAACAGTGGTTGTTTTTTAACTGCTTGAGACAAAATTCCAAAGCTTTGTGCTGTAGGATTCCTTATTACAAATCAGGTTTAGCCTTAATCCTCTCTGTTACTGTACCTAAGTGAATCAGCTGGGCTTGGGAGCGCACTGAAGAAACCCAGGGAAAAGTTGTGCCACAAGCCTGCTGAGTCCCTGGGTCCACTTGCTCTGCCCAAGGCTCAAAGGAGCAGACTCTGAATGCAAGTGATCACTGCTTAGGTAAGTCACTGCTCCCAGTAAAAATTATGCTAGAAATGGCCTCCTACCTTTCCTGCAGTTCATAAAAAAGGCAAGAAATCTCCTTCTGTTGCCTTTGTTGCCTCACACTTCTGTTCTCCATGGCACCAGGGAATATTTAGAGCAGTATCTTGTAAACAGCACGTGTTCCAGTGGCTGGCGCAGCACTGGCCACAGCACTGTGGGGCTGCGTTCCTCAAATTTTTGGACATTGGTGGACACCAGGGCCGCCTGGGCAGGGAGCAGCTGTGTGTGTAGGTGGGCAGGGAACAAGGGGAGGGACAGCAAGATGGGAAACACAAGCAACTTTGCTGCCTGCAAATATCACGGTCCTGACTGCAGCTCCCTGCATCCAGACTGTTCAACAAGTTTTCCTTTTGTGCCAGCTGGCTGAGGTGAAGGAAACTGTTTTGCCAGACATTTTGGTTTCTTCTCTAGTACCATCACCAGCAATAACTTAAATTTTTTAACTGATGAAACCAACTGCTTAGTGATTTCTGCTCTGCCTCTAAGGTTTGGGATCTACCACTTGAAATATTTGCTTCACATCCCATTGAAAAGATTCTTCCTTATTGCTGGAGAGACTGTAACTTTGCACACTGGGATAATTTTTAATACTTCATGTGACATCAGAACAAAATCTTTTTTCTTCACAGTGCATGCTTAAATGGGATTTGAGCCTCTTCTTCTCTTCACTTCTAGTACTTTATGGCAGGAATGTTTTCAGAGGTGCCAGCTGGGCTACACCCATGTAAAATGAGAATAACACCCTGAAATGTGAATTAAGGATCATGTGCTAATGTAAATTTAGCTGTTGAGCATATCCCTTGTGTTTTATGACATATGTTTAACAATATGACCACAAATATATTAAAGAGGAGGTATGGAGGAAGACATCTATGCAGTGTAGATACTCGCAGAATACTACAAGGAGAATCTTTAAAGTACCCATAAATCCCCAACTGCTTGGGGAATTCAGTGTGACAAGAGCACTTTGGGTTCTTTGTTAAGAGCACCAAGAAAATGAGAGGATGGCTAGATTTGGATCTGCCCTCCACTTTATCAGCAAGTCTCTTACTGTCAATAAAATAATCTCTGCTGAAAGCAAAGCTGTCAGCTTGTCCCTCAACATTACTAAAGGCAGTGATAGGCATTACTAGACATTCCTAGCAGAAGCTGAACTGTTCTTTCAGTTACTCTGCTGGATAAAATTGCTGTACACATTTCATGGACAGGTGAAAAGTCAGTCACACGCACCACCGTAACAGCAAAGAGGACCTTACAATCACAGAAATTATCTCCTCTGTGATACAGATGCACCATCTGGTTTTGCATATTCCAGCACAAGAATAAATCTTCCAGGGTGCTTTCCTCCATTTCCTTCCAACTTCACTGCAGTCCAAATCCAGTTCAGCTGATATGTAAGGAATGAGTCTTTCTCCATATGTTTGTGCATGTGGGCTTTGAGTTGGTTATATTCATGCAGCCCTCAGGGATGCCCAGATAACTCTGAATATCATGCTGAGATCTTCTCATGGAAGCTTCTGTCAGCTGTACCATGCAAAGGGCTCTCAGCTGCACACTATTTAACTTGCCCAATTACATTTTTGGCTGCTGTTCTGCCTTGCAGCTTAGAGAAACCCTCTCCAAGAGCTAGGTCACAGGAGGAAATCGCCAAAATATGCAATTTTGCAAAGAACTTACTCCTAAGGGGAATGGGAGATATGAGAAACATTATAGCAGGTCTGGAAGAAAACATCAGAAAAAAAATATTGTGAAATTGTAATCCGTAAGGACAACATCTTTTCTATCTTCCACTTATATCTGTTTGCTACATTTGAAATGAACAGGTTCATAAACACAGATGCATCCACAAATTGCCCTTCAGATATTAACTCCCTTTCAGTTTTGATGCTGGGAAAGTATGGTGTTTGTGTGATGCATCTGTCTACTTGACATAAGCAAACACCAGCTGTTATTTCCTTGGTTTATGAAAAGAAGGAGTAAATAAAAATTTATTAATTAAACATGGAACTCAGAAAGCTCAGATGTGGATTCAAGACTTATTACACAATCATGTCAACTTTGAGTCAAGGAGAGCACATGGGACCTGTGTCTCCCTCTGGATCACAGTGAAATGCTGGTGACAGCAATGCCTTGGTTTCAAATCCAGAGAGGAAGTCAGAAAATAAGCAGAGGTTCTGAAGATGAACATGGTTTTGAGATTTGACCATGGAAAACAGCCCTCTAGGTGAGCCAGAAAAGCACATTATTTGCTCTTACATGGCAAACAAAACTTCTCAAACTCTTTGCCTTTGAGAAATAGACAGCACACCCTCTGGGTTTCTTTCCCAGCAATTTTTCCACCAGCTCAGTGACACATGCACCAGGGTGCACAGTTCATCTGCACCAGGGTGGTACAGTTCATCTGCAATTCCACAGTTACGAATCCAGCTCTTTACAATTGTTCCCTCCTGGGTCATCAGTTCAAACACAACCCTAGTCTGAGATGATTGAAACTTGCCATAGCCTGGCACCTGTAAATCAGCTCCAGTGAAATGAGACTCTGGCTTCACTCCCATTGCTGCTGGAGAAGCATCATGATAAAAATGACCGTAATCAGTAGCACCTCTGATACCCAGCTCAATAAAAGAAGCTTTGTCTTTATAGATCATCTGTGGGACCTTCAAAGACCCTACAAAAACCTGACTTATGGCTAATTTATAAAATATTAATAACACACAAATCACACATATGGACTCTAGTAGTTTTCCTAAGTTACAGCATCAATGCCATGAGAGACCTGTCTCATCCTGTGTAACCCGGGCTCTCCAGGAGATCACTGTTCCTTTCCCATTAGGGCACAGAGTATTACAAGCTTATGTTTATTCCAAAGGTTCTGGGGGAGGATAGCAAAGACAGGGCAAGAATTAGCTGTGCACCACCATTTCACAAACACACAGAGAGGCACATCAGCTACAACTTGGCAGCTAGGATAAGTATATTATTCCAAAAACACAGACTCAACAGCAAGCTGAAAGGTAAGGATAAGTTACCTTTAAAAAGGTAACCTTTAGCAATGCTTTGCAAAGCTCTAACTTTGAGAAAGCGTCAAGGGAAAGCACAGGAAGAAGGCAGAAATCTCACTTCTGTCCAGAGAGGCTTTTGTGCAGTTCATAAGCTGAGACAAAGGAAGAGTAGTGAACACTCATTTTCCATATCCCACATGGGTAAGTCCTAAAATAATAAATGTCTATTAGGTACAACTGTTGTCTTCCAGGGATCAACACAATAGTTTTTCCTATGGCTAATGCTAATAAAATATATTTGAGAAGGCAGTTACATAAACAGATTATTCCTCTAGGCTGCAGTAAGCAAGTAAGTATCTTTATCCCTTTTCGCAAATAGCAAAATGAATGTATCATAGAATCACAGAATGGTTTGGAAGGGACCTTAAAGATCACCTAGGTCCAATTCCCCTGCCATGGGCAGAGACACCTTTCACTAGACCAGGTAGCTCAGAGTGGTGTCCCCCCTCTGGACTTGTTCCTGTGCTGGGGAGCAAAGAGCTGAGGATGTAGTGGGGCAACAGTGAAATATCTAAAACACACCTGAGAGAGGCAGCTCCAGGAACAGAAATATAGTGTATTTGTTCCCTATTTGTTGCCACTACTCACTCCATCACTAACAAGGTTAAAAATAAATTACGTATTTGCTTTGCCCAGGGTAAAGGTGCCCTTAGTAGACGCCCCCCATTCTGAAGTGATAGCAGGGTAGAGCCATGAGCTTATTTCCAATTTGGCTTGCTCAGCTGCAGTATGGAGTGGGCATCCCTGAGGAACCCTGGAATCTACCACTCCAAAGACCCTCCTACCTGAGCAGCCCATTTTTGCTGGCTGTTGGAGCTGAGCTGTCACACTCACTGCACAACTTTTGGCAGCTACTAAAAAACCCTTAATTTCTTGGTCGGTCCAAGCTAGGGAAGAAACAAGCCATGAGTATCTTCCAAAGGGCAGTATCAAAATGTGCTGAGAGCAGAGCCCTGTCAGAAAACATCTAGGCTCACTGCCAGCGCTTCATGATGGATCTGTTTTACACCCAAACAGAGGCTTGGGGATAAATTCACTGCTCCAGTGATATTTATGAGCTTTTTACTTTGACAGGGCTCATTAGAGTCTTCCCCCATGCCGTGCTCCCCTGACCTGTGCAGCAGGTTCACTGCAACCATGATGCCTGTGGACAGGAACACAAGATGCAGTTTTGCCCCCTCCTCTGGGAAACAAGAACATGACTTTTTAGACTGTAATCACCACCCTTAAACCAATCCAATAGAGTTCCATGGTCTTACACTGTTTAGATGCCCTTTCCCTCTACTTCCTTCGATCCCACAGTTTTCAAAGGAGAGAAAACACAATTGTTTTCCCTTTACAAACACATCATCCTTAGGGAGCACTAAGAAATTAAACACCCTGAAGCATGCTACCTCCTAAATGCATCTGTGTCAATTACAAGCATGTTGGGAACTTTGAGAAACTAAGCCAAATCAACCCCAGCTCTGTAAAGCCGGACCATTCTCCCCAAGTGAGACACATGCACACAGACAATCCACAAGTACAAGCACCCCCAGAGCCTTGGCTAGGGAATTCTATATGCATCTATATGCTACATGCTACCAGACCAGGAGTCACACACCTGTTCAGTAACATTCAGAAGCAGCCAGTACTATTTACTGAAGGATAAATAATCAGAATGTTTCCAACCAGTACAGTTGTACAGTGGCAACCTTCAGGCACAGTGTGACGCACAGGATATGTGATGTCCTGCAAAACTCCTTTAAATAACTTCAAGTGGAGTAAGAGGACTTCAAAAGCATACGGGAATTTGTCATTAATACCACAAATGCAGCATGTTCCAAACTGCAGATGTGCATTCACTACCAGACGCATAAATATCCCATATTTTGTGTATTCTTCTCCCTGTTCCTTGGCTTTATACCTACATCTGGTAGCACGACTCCTTCATTTGATGCTCATATTGATTTCTCTTTAAAGCCTGTCCAGACAAAATGTGTCCACAGGCATGGTATTATAGCCAGACTAACAGCACTTACAAAGCCCCAGTGTCCTTCCCCATACGAAATGAGCTACAATCTGACATCAACAGGATTTACAAACACACCTGTGGTAGCTGACAGCCTTCCTTCAAACAGTGATTACACAAGAAGGGAGATGAAAAACAGTGCAAGTCATGGGCATTTGTCAGGAAGCTTATTGCCTCTTGGATAAAAGGTAGCCTAACTGGTCAAAGACAACCTTGCTTCTTGTATTCCAAAGAAACCCGATACGTAAAAACTAAAGTACAAGTTATACATTTTACCAAGTGTCATTATCAGGGAAGAGAGAGAGTCTGAAGCTGTTTTTCTGCACTCTGCCCAGACTACTAGATTTTATCCATAGCCTCCCATGCAGTTGTTCAGACATTTTCAGACATTTAAACTTCTTCAAGTCCTAACAAATCCTTTCCTTTAGGTTCCTGAAACACTGGAGACACCATCCTGCAGCTGAAAAGGCAGAAAGCAAGCAGCATTTAGCACCAGTACTTTCAGCATTGGCTTGTATGTTGCAGCAGAAAGATTATCTCACTCAGAGATGAAAGTATTGGCAGACAGGTAAGTATTTAGCTGAATTCAAAGAGGTTCATCTGTTCACCAGATATTCAGTTTTGTATAAAGGAAAGCCCCACTGAAGTAACACACCAGCCACACTCCACTTGCTACTTCAGCAGAAACCGACTGCTGCATGAAAAACTTGGATGAGCATGTTTCAAAAGCTTAAAGAAAATTGATTCTGGATTAAAATGATCAACTGATTTCCCTCTTGGCCTTCCTGGGAATTGAACCTGTCTACACAATTAAGCTGTATAAAGATTTTCTCTGAAGCTATAAAAGCCTTTTATTTATAACTGCATCTCATCATATTAAACACCCTGCTCCAATCTATTACAAGTTGAAGGGATGACAAATACTACAGTGTAAGCTGAATACACTCAGCACATTAGGCATCTAAAGCACTGCAAAATTTTACTTATCAATTTCCACCTTAATTAAGAGCAATCTTCTCTTGAACTGACTACTTTGTATGAACCCAGTGACACACTGCCAGCAGGGAATGAATATATGAACAGTGTGGGGGTTTTAAGGCACATCTGAAAAGATTTTTTAATCAGTAGCCTGTCCTATCTGTTGACTGAAGTTTAGTTATGATAAATAAATAATTTTTATGCTCCTTGTATTACCTGAAATCCACAGTAGCAGCTGTAGCCAGGACTAGGTAGTGACGTGTTAGTAAAACCAGACCCAACTGCAAAACCAAAATTGTAAAAGAAAAATTATGCAGCTCAGAAGTGAGATGCTGCAATATACATCTTGTTACACATACTTAGAGCCTGACACCTTGCCTTAGGAACCCCAGAGCTCTAGGGTCAGTGTATCTTCCCAAAAATAACAGGGGCAGCGCTGAAATATACCCTAAATCTAAGAAGCTGTGGAGAGAACTGCAAATACAACCCACCCAGATGGCACGATGCTATCAAAGTTTAACATGTCAATCTGCTCATTTAATTGAAGCCCTTTCATCTCCATGGTTAGTGGCAGGTCTGTACTGCAGAAATGGCACCAGAACAGATGTTAGCAAATTTGTCAAAGCTGCAGGATGATTGCTCTGGCTTTAGTGTCTTTTGGAGGACTACTCTATTTACATTCCTACTGATCTCTCATGTCAAATCTGGTAAATATTACCTCTCCTTTGGCTGCTCTACAGGAAGGCATAAGCCAAGTTTCTTGGTGAAAATCATTTGCTTTGAGAAAACACCATATGATTATAGGCAGCCTTTTTTAAGATTTCAGGGGAAAAACCTTTAATGATGAAAGCATGCCTTCATTTTAAATAGGCCTTTCTCCATATTTTCTTTTGTCTTACGTGTTCAGGATTCCCTTGAAAAACTGCAGTCGTGAGTTAAGACAGGAAAAAGGTACTTGGAAAACAACTTGGCCACTCAAGGGCAGTCCTGCACCATAATCCACATTTTGGTGGCATCAAGAGTGTCCAGGGCAAAGTTAAACCTGCAGGTGTACAGAAGAGTCTCACTGTGCATCCTGGCATCCACCCAGAGGCACAACCCATGTGTGATCAACCTGTACTGTGCAGAGCACATCTGGACAAGGGAGGGCAGAGGAGACACCAAGCCTTTGCCCCAGGCACTGAACCACATTAATGAAACACTTTGAAATGCTTGCATTACAAAAAGCAAGCCAGTTACCAGTGAAGGCAAAGTAATTGCCTGCAATGTCAAAGGGATGACACAGCTGTTTAAAGCAAACGTGACCCTACACTCTGTTTATGGAGCAGGTCGTCTGAATTATGTAAGAAAATAGCCCATTTTGATGGGGTAATCGTTTCTTTTCCAGTTAGTGAAGTTACACTTCCAAAGGCTAAAATATGCAATGTATCACAGGGAACAGTTTGATCGCCAAATACTGCTCAAAGAGCCAGAGGAACACAGGAATGCTGCAGGGTCAGCCACACAATGGAGAAGGGCAAAGGGCTTTCAAAAGAAGGAGCCGGCACTGCCAAAGGAGGCACCATGCACGAGTACAATCCCCTAACCAGAGAGCTGCCTTCTGAACAAAAAACACTCCAGGCTGAGAAGCAAGTTTTCTCATTTTTGTGATTCAATGCAAAAGCCCTCTGAATCAGAGATGCTCCAAGATAATGAGAACGACTATAGTTTATGAAAGCAATATTAATAGACATATTCCCTGTCTTCCACAAGAATTGCTCGGAGAGCTTTTCAAGCTCAGTTACCATCACTTCAGTTTATCAATATGCAAATTAGAGCAATTAGTCAGTAAGTGGCTCACTTGATCAAGTGCATATTAAAAGATAATGAGAGGTTGAAAAACAACCTGGGTCCATGCTAAGGTGATTCACAAGCTGTAAATATAAAGTTATGCTTTATAGCACTAGGGAAGGTGCAAAAAGAAGAGGATCAAAACCTCAAAAGGAACTTCAGCATCCTTCAGCATAACTGATCTTGTAAAACTCGTTTATAAAATTACTGTACAACTTTTCTTTTTCCTTTTACACCCTCCTTGGACCATACTTAGCTGGAAACCAGCAAATGCCAAATCATTTGACAATATTTAAGCATGACTTACACAGAACAACCAAATGAGCAGTTTCCTTTTGAAGGTTCTCCCCAACTAGGACTTCAAGACACTGCTTGTCATCACAGCTGCCCTGGCTTGGCCCTAGCCTCCCTTCCCTTCAGCAGGTGGAGTTTGCCATGCCCACAACACAAGGAAAGAGGGTATGACCTATTAGTTCATACAAGGAAGCACAGGAAGTGTTTAGGAGCTAAAAGGAATTTCTTTTCAGCCCAGGAAGTGTTTCATCTTGAGGGAGCCTGGAGATGAGCAGTGTACAGGCAGCTGGACTAAAATTTGAAAGAGCAGGACTAAAAGGCTGGTCCAGCCCTGCTCTGCCACCATAAGAGGGCAATTCAGTGCTGGGCATCCACATATCACACGTTACTCTGCCCTCATGGATCCTCCAGTTGTGCCCCATATGCACAGTATTTTTTTTTCTGCTCAAAGGTAATGCCCTAAGGGCCAACATAAAGGGAATGAACATGGAGCAAGTTCCCTGGTGAATTAGGGACTGGCTGTTTGTGCATAATTTCACCAGCACTTACTCCTTCTTTATTAGGCACTTATTCTTAGCTACTTTATGACAAAATCCCACTGTGCTCAGCTCTTAGAGAAGATCGAGTACCTCACTGCAGAAGAACAGGAGGTAATGCTAAAATGTCCACATTCCTCTAAGACAGTGGGTAAATTATTCCTTCATTTTCAAGTTTCCTGCATGCATCTGTGTACTTCTGCCTCAGAAACCAAGACCCTGCGCAATCACTTATTTTCTACTTGCTTCTTAGCATAAATGGGTATAAATGTTTCATGAACCATAAATGTTTCAAGAAAAAGATAAATGGCAAGCAATTACAAATGTAATCTTCCTCCCCTTTAATATGGCATCTATTTGCACTAAGGGCAGATGGATCACCTGAAACTATTTATTTGTATGGTGGCATGGTGAGTACCATGGGAACTGGGTAATAAGAACCCAGCTTTGCTCCCTGTACAGTCTGTTGTCTCAAAAATATTCTAAAGTTATTATTTGTTTGCTATTTTAATAATAAAGATAATTCTAAGTACATGTGCACCCAGTTGTCCCAGCTTTGATGTCGGGATGACCATCTGAATCAAAGTCTGTTAACAGAGAAATTACCCTTGCAGGAAAATGGCTGAGCAGCAGTTTCTTTGGATAATGTATAATAACTGGGGATAATCAAAGAAGATATGAGTGGAGGGAAGCACATGTTCCAGCATATACAGCTCTCCTCAAATGTAGCTGTAAGTAAAACGAACTGGAATTATTATTGCGTTGTTTTGATCTTTTATGGAATATGCAAATGCCTTGTGGAAGGGTTCTAACATAGTCCTACTGCTGTAAAAGCCACTTGTATCTCCCCTCAAAACACTCCTGGGCCAGGCCTGCAGTTACCAAGAATCTAAACTATCACCTGCTTTATGCTGGACAAGGGAAGGAAATATAATACATTCAAAGGCTTGATATTCATTTGTTTGGGGTTTTTTTTCTACTACTTCATTAGGTGTGAACTAATTTATATTACTAAGGGGCTTTTTTTCTTAAATGGAAACTCATTCAAACACTTTCTTTAACTCTGGGAAAAAGATTTCCAATAAGGGTTTTAGAAAGCTCAAGTTGACCTCATTTACTTTAAGGGAGAAAAGAAAAAAAAAAGAAGAAAAGTCAATACAGGACAGAGTAACCTCTGAGGGACATCTTGTTTTATGTCTCAGAACGAACAGGCACATCCCCACACCACTGAAAGAAGTCAGGCCACTTTTCCTACGTTTTTCCTTTCTCTGGTACATATGCTCTGGAGGAGCAAGACATCTGCTGAACTTTGGGGTTTAGAGACTGCTCAGCTGTACAACAATCTGATTATGCAGTCAACTCCTTTGGGAGCCACCAGGCTACTGAATTTTCAGCATATATATGTGTGTGTGTGTGCTGCAATGGGAACATGCAGAGACAATCTCAGTTGCCATCTACTGCGTTATTAAAAGAGCCCCCAGCAAAGCTACTATTTCTATTAAAAATAATGTCTGGTATGATTAAAAAAACCCACTGCAATATAACTTAGCTGTTCACTATTTCTACTGTCACTTAAACTTGCTTTTCTTCAAATTTAGCCACTGAAGCTTAGCTGAGGCAGCCTGCTCCCTTACAGCGTGCTGTCAGCACATTTGGGTTGTACCTGCTGGTCACAAGAAACCCTTAACTGTGGGACTTTTGAAAGGCCTATAGGGATACTTTTACTCATGCTAAGTTTTGAAGGTGTTGTTCTACTGCAGTCAAAGTAACAGAACAGCAACTGTGTTTGAGATGACACTGTTCTTCCAATCTAAGCAATAAAGCCTTCAGAAAAAAAAAAAAAAAGAATATTGCTCCCAGATGGGAGAGCAGAGTTCTAATTAAAAAAAAAAAAAAAAAAAAGTTTAAAAAAAAATAAAAAGAGAAAACTTGCAATGGGAAGGAGAACATGGAAAACAGTTAAGGAAGTGATGTCAAATCACTCAGGATTTGATGTAAGATTCATTACTTTCACAGATGCAATTTTGATAGCTTGAATTCCAAGATTCAGCAATTTCAGTGGAAAGAATTCGTAATAAGCCATGGGAACTGCTGGATTTGCAGCACTTAAACACAGGCATGGGAAAAGATGTTATGCTATGCAGTATCAGGGAGTTAAAGGTATAGTGCTAATCACAGTCTAGCTAATATTATGCTTAAAACAAAAATCTTTTGTGAAGCCTCCAGCAAATGGAAGATATATGAGAAAAAAAAAAACTCCTCACCTCCTTCCCTCTTTGGAGAGGTGTATGTCCCTAAAAAAACACTTGTGTCAACTGCCCATCATAATCCATAACTCAATTTGCTTATTATTTCTTTTTAATTCAAAGCAGCATGAGTTTCTGATTTTCCCACGACATTTGTGCTGAGGGACGGTTACAACATCTCTTGAGATCTGAGCATTTGCTGTTAATGGTTTAAAGCAAAGCTAATGGCAGCTACTGATCACTCAAAACTACTGCCATTACAGCTTAACTGCAATTTATCGTATTTCCTACAGGAATACAAAATATTATTTTTCTTCTGAGGCAGACTGAATTCTTTTTTTTAATTATTCAATTAAGTGATGAGATACAGCAGTTGCACTTTACCTGCTGCCTGAAAGTACAGCAAAACATAAGGTGCATTCTAACGTCCTAAAATGCCTGTGCTGACTTCCAAAATACTGCACAAGGACAACAGTAGCAGCGGGGAGTAGAGGATGGCACAGCTTCTTGAATCAGCTAGAAAAAAAGAGTATTATTATGCTAAGCTCTCAGAAAAGTGTATCCTGGTGGGCCAACATAGAGAAAAGCAGTTATCAGCCAAAGTCTCCCAAGAAAGGGAAAGAACAATAGGAGAGAGCCCTAGTTTTCACATGCATATGCAATAACCCCTTGTGATCTACAAATGTCTGATTAGCTGAAATGACAACAAGCTGTGAGCCCTCCAGCTGGTATTTGTGACTTAAGTTAATGAACCAGTGCTGAACCAAAAAATAAGAGTCAGGGAAACAACAAAAACATAATATAAAAATATAGAAAGAAAAATCAAATTAAGTGGAGTTGCAATTTCCAAATGACTAGATCATGATGAGTAGGAAATTAGATTAATATATGGTTGTGCAAAGGTTAAGGAGTGGGACTTCTCTTCCCACACTTGAAGGGGGGAAAAAAAGAAAATGAAAAGATTTTTCCAGGTCATGGTTTGTTTACAGTTAGTAGGATTAAAGGTTGAAGGCTTATGGGAAAAAAATGGGCCTCCAAGTAGATAGCTTCCCCTTCTTTTGGGCCAGTTTAGTATGGCCTGCCATAGCTGCATCTACGGCAACTGCAGAGCTGAAGCAGTTGTAGGAACTGACGGGCCAGAGGGGAGAGCCACTGTCCCTGCTCTGCTCGGCATCGTCATTAACTTGGGAAAATTACAACGTTTATTGCGTGCACATACAAGAAGAGGTACTCGGGTTTTTGGTGACTGACTTTTCAACCTCATGCTCTGTAATGCCATCACAAGTAGAGATTCATGCATTTTGCAACTACACTGGTGCAGCCAGCTACTTTCTCAGCAGAGATTTCCAGATAACCTATCCCCCTACCCCAATTTCCCAGTATATGGACTAAGTTTGCAGCCAGCTGTGTCAAGGGTGGGGAGCCAGCTGCTGTGAGGGAAAAAAAAAGCACTGACTTGGAAACCAGGACCATCTCCTCCTGAGAGGGAACTTAGCATAGCAACTCCATAACTGTAATTATTACCAACTCAACCTTCTGGACATGTGCAAGGCATTACCCCTCTTCAAAACTCCCTTTTACACTCATGTCTTAATTAAAATGAGATTTTATAGATGCATATACAGAGGCAGCGTTATAAAGCATGAATTCTTTCCCTCAGAGAAATGTATTTTTGGTTTTGTTGGTTTTATCTACAAAAGAACTAGAGGCCAGCCCTACACAGAGATTGTTCAGTAGCATCTGCACCCTGAAACAATTCAACCATCCCAAGCAGACAACACTTGGGAACCTCTGTGGCCTCAAATGAAGCTTCCAAGTACCATGGCCAAAATAAGAAATGCTACAGGTCACAGGGGAAATACTCCTAAACATACTAAGCACTGAATACTCTGTCCCCAGGGATTCCTTGTCTTAAAAGCCCGTGCTGTCCTGCTGGGAACTCACGTCGCATTCACAAGGTCAGACCTAGGCACTGCTGGTAATACTAAGCTGTAACATCTGATCCGGTCAGTGTGACAAAAATATCCCCTCTTCTTTTCCCAAAATGCAGTAGAGGAGGAAAACCAGTCAAAACTGCACACACTGCTTTCCCCTGACCTCTACGGCAGACATGCGTGCACACAGCTACGGCATTTCCTGGAGGGAGTGAAAGGAGAGCGCTGGCTGTGGCATTCCCAGACAGCTCAGAGACATTCATAGCATTATTACCCAGAAACCGGTTTCCTTTTCGGGCCCAGGGCTGACTCACGCCTTTCAGCTTAGGCTGTATGAACTACACAAGTGTGTGGCATTTGCCTACAAGGAACTTTCTGCGAGACTGTGAACACATTAAAGTTTGTCAGGAAGATGCTGCAGGTTTTGGGCATCTGTGGGTCTCAAAAAAACATTTGATGAGCAGGTACCAGCCAATCCCGGTCATGAACATGCTGCTGAACCTTGATGACTCGCTTCCAACCAAGTCTGGTCCTCGTGTGATACTCTGAATATCACAGATTTACCTGCATTTCCCAGCACTCAAATAACCAAAGGCAGGTGTGCTCTGTCTGAAGTTCCACTGACAATACAATTTGCTCTTTTAAAGTTTCATTTGATTATCTCTACTTTTTCACAGGGAAGAATGAAAAAGTCCCTGTAGCACTGGTAACAAGCTCTTTGTGCACAAAGTTATTTTTGCATCTAAGTAAAATATGAAAGGGTTTCCTCAAAAAAACCCCAAAACCCACTGTTAATTCCTCCCAACAGGTGGCTGGATACTGTGAAAATGACTTGGTTGATGCCCACTAGCAGCTCATGGAAAAAATTATTCAATGAGTTTTCATGTTAAACCACAACACGGTGGTTAGACAGAATGCAGTATACAGAGGGCAATTCCATAGATCTTCCAGAATTAGCCAAGGAAAAATTCCTAGATACTGCACACAGCAAGGTATTTTGCTGTGCCAGGGCAGCCTCAAAAAAGGCTGAGTTTGTCCTGTGTAAGAAGTAGAGAATTATTTACTGGTGTGATAAACGTGTGCTGATCAACAGTATCAGCATTTGGAACCATGTGCCATGCGCACTAGAAGAATTATTAAGCAGTGTTCAAACCAGACCAGTTTTTTATCACACATTTCACTTCATGAGAGAATGCAGCATGCAAATTGCAAGGGGCACTCAAGCAACAGCAGGAAAGACCAAGGGCTGAGAAAGGAACATGAGGGCCTGAGCAAAAGGCAGGCAACAGGACAAAGGAGAAGCTGCAGCATTATGACATCCACAGTCATCCTAACATAATGAAGCCACATTGTACATCTACCGTGCCTGCTCAGTGTACCCCAAAACCTGCCTCTACCCTACCATCATTAAGAGACTCAGGAGACACTCTGCACTAGTGAGGATTTCCACTTACTCGCTCCTGACTGGAAAACTGCTCTACTGACTGTACTGTTGGAAGTTGCTGTGTCTTCAAGGAATGCCTTCCATTTGCTGACAGGGTAAAGCATCCAGCCACTGAAGTGAATTACCCTGCTGAGTCCATAAAGCTCCAGGAGTCTCTAAGAACTGTGGTCCTGACATTGAGGAGCACCAAGCACTGTGCTTGGACACCGCTGTTTTGTCCAGGCATTACACAGATCCTTTTCCAGCTCCATTTGTCCACTCCAGCGGAGGCCGCATGCTGACTGCGCTGCAGACTGCATTCCTCAGCTCCCAGACTGTGCTGTTTGTTTTTCATCAGAAGCAACAGCCTAAAGCAATGGAAACTGTGGGAATTAGCTGCAGTGTGTGAAAACACCATTTACAGTACTTCAGTGTTCAGGCCCCTCGGACAATATAAATTCCTCCCATATGGATGCCTGTTGCTAGGTGCCCCAGCTGGGGCACGGCACAAACCCAGAAGGATCCCTGGAAGCACTGAAGCCGAGTGAGCAGGCTGACCCCCTGAATGCAAATGGGAATTAGCTCTCTTTCGAAGAAAGGGTAAGTCAGAGTAGAAAGGAGGAAGGCACTGAGCTGCCTGTGATGCTGCAGGATTCAGGATGCTTTGACAGGAGCAAAATAAACATCAAGCAATTGTACTGGTGCAAAAAATAGTGTGTGCATCTCCTTTGCCTTATCCCTGTGAGGCAAAACTTTTATTCTACTACCCATGGTATCAAAAATCTGCTGTAAAAGCAGTCAACAGTATACAAATACTCACCTAGGAATGGGGTGGGGAAGCTTGTTTCTGTATCTCTTCTCTTCTCTGTACCCTCCCTTTATCATATATCCACAGACAGTAATATCAAGTCCCCTTCATCTCCTCAAGGCTGAGAAGAGGCAGCTCCCTCAGCTTCTCCTCTTCTATTACTGCTCCAGCCATCCCCCTGACAATTTAGCACATCGGGGTCTTCTTTTGCTGGGGAGCCCAAACTGGACCAGGCACCCTTCTCTCACCTGCTGATAACACAGTTGGCCTCCCTGGCCCCAGAATGTCCAGCTGATACCTGCTGGGCTGCCTGCCCACCCTGTCCACCAAGCCAGCATTCCTCAACAGTAACCTGGGCATAAGCTTCTCTACTCCAAGAAGAATTCTGGATATAAATCTGGAGTTAGTGTAAACTCCCTAGCTCTCAGAGCACACTGAAAAAGAGGTGTTCTGTATAATGCCTCGTTTTGTTAGCTCCCTGTGGTCAGGATGCCAGTAGGATGCAGCATGGGAAAGGGGAGATGGATTTGTTCATGCAGACAACAGTCTGCCAAGTCAAGCGAGAAATGCAGAGCCCCACAGAAACTCCAGCAGAAGGAGTGATGCCCAAGCGGGCTCCAAACTGTGCTCACCCAGCCAGCACCAGCCAGGCTGGTTGTGCATTCCCACTAGGAAGCACAAGTCTCTAGGAGAATTTTTGTGTTGTGCAATATTGAGTAAATATTTTTAAAGCTACGATGAGTAGTTGAAATCCCGTAGCACCGGAGGAAAGGCAGGAATTTCCATCTGAACTTTGGTGTACAGTTCATGTGAGCAGCCTGGGTAGACAACAGCACACCCTTAAGTGGTATTAAACTGATTTCAAAAAGCAATGGGAAAGCACTCAGTGAGTGCCCACTGAGGAATTAATGCAAAAGAATTCAGAGAGGTTGTCTGACCTTAAAAAATGTAGTGACACACTAAATTACCCACATTTCTGCTACTTTTTGCTGTATAATGCCATGCTATTCCTGATTCCTAAAAATACCACAGATTTTTAGAATTTATTACTATTTAGCAGTGCTCCAGGTTTTCCTGCTACTCCAGGATGCAGCAAAAGTGCACACTGATCTTGTGACCTTTTCACAGAACCAGTTCATTGAATTGCATCTCTTCATGTCTGCCTTGCACCAGGTGGCATAACAAGAACATTTTACGCCCAGAATAATTTCAAGTTTTCAAAATTAATGCCAGTGAATGTCAGCACTGCTTCCAAGCCTTTTCCACAGCCTTCACAAAGAGTTTCGATAGAGGGAAGAGGATCAAGTCTCAGACCACTGGCATCTTCCAGTTGACTGGAGATAACGTGCCTGGAGTTAGGCAACTCCAGGTTGCTAGTATTTGGCCACCCTGAATAGAAAATTAGAGAGTGGTAAAAAAACTGGGAGGAGAAAAAAAGAAATTAATGACAAATGACAATCAAAAGTGGTCTGTACCTTGACAACATAAGCTACCTTCCCTGTCAACAGTATCTCAGGCACAGGCACCAAGATGTGTAGATCAGTATTTTCTCATCCAAATTTTTCATAAACAATAGACAAGGCACTATTTTTCTTAATTGCTCATCCAGGAAATGCAGACCAGCAGAACCTCTTCGGTTACAGTAGGCAAAGTAACAGAGAACAGATAAACAGAAGAACATTTTCAAATCCTTTCCTTCTCCACTGAGAGCAGTAGCAGAGCAAGGATAAGAGGCATTACATGACTTTAAAACAGGTACATTAGTGAAATACGTAATTTTTACTCACAATCTCAGCATTTTCACTAAAAACCTTATTAGAAGGACTCCATAAATGAGGGATTCAGAAATGCAGTGGACTGGGCTGATTAGTTATAGTAAGTAGCAAATCGTGGTATTTTAATAATCTTTTGCATTCCAGTGTGTGCATATTTTGATGTCTTTAGAAATGTATGTGAACTGCTTCTGTCCTCATGCACCTCGGGAAATATGAGCTGTGAACACAAGTCAGAAGACATAACACTATCAACACAGATGGACAGTTTTTTCTCTGCCTCTCTAAAGTTCGAGTTATTAACTGCCAATCTCTTCAGACACTAAATGCACAGCTGATGCTCTGGAGACATTTTAATAGCCTAAAAGAGCAGCCATTTCTCTAAACAGGAACTAAGGGGAGTCTGGCTTACCATTTATTTCCCAAGCTTCCTGGCTTCACTGTTTTCTTGAACAGAGTAAGTTGAACTAATTGAAATAGCAGACCCACGACAGTATTGTCTCCCCATTACTGAGAATTTTAACTGATACTGTTTCAGTCACTGATGCTTCAAGAATAGAAGAAAAATTGTATTTTAAACATGTCTATTACATTTTTTGGAAGGGGAAAGCAAATCATTTCGCCCAGGCAGTTTTATAGATAATTCAATCTCCCATCTTGGCTTGCTCTGTGTTGACTTTGAGTTCTCCAGCAAGCTACATTACCTCCCAAGTTTTAGGTCCTGGGGTTCCAATTACAAGAGTGGGCTTTTTCCGGCTTTTGCAAATTCCTTGCTTCTTCTGGGAAGAAGTGCCCATTCCATGCTGACCCTCCTCAAACAGATTTTTCCATCAGATTTATTAACTCTGTTCTAATTGTCTTTCAGTCTCCAGCTGGTGCCTGGAGTGTTGTGTGTCTGCTCAGGGGTTTCTGGTCTAACAGCACGCATGCTTCCAATGTAGGAAAGACTTAGGCACACAAACACCACATCCACATATCCCCAACACAGATCCATAAAAACCTAAGCATAAGGATCACAACCCTGAAGCATTCCCAAGAACATACCTTGCTCTGGGACGTGCTGCCAGAAGGACGATTTCAGCCTCCTGTGCCATATGCAGTCTATCAATATCTAAGATGTCTTAGTAGTTAGAAATAGCACCCAGAGCCCAAATAGTTGCACCCTGAGCCCAAAGCTTCCTGCTCTCAGCAGAAACCTGCTACATTTCATAATCCCAGCCTTTAAATTGCCCGTGCTTACAGTTTTGAGCGCAGTATGGAGCCTCTTCAAGCCACTGTTTGGTCGTGCACTCAGCTATTTACAACAGTGCCTTAAAGTCAGCACAGGAAGGGGAAAAGGCAGTGAATAAGCGTCTCTGAAGGCTATTTCTCTCTTATTTAATAAATCTTTAATAAACCCTCAATAGATACTTTTAGCTCTTTTATTATAAATCTCTTAATGAGTAAGTCTGGAAGAACAAGGCTCAGCAGACTGGAAAATCCCAGCTTATGTCGTGTTTTCCTCTCTTCCACACCTTATGGCAAATCCTTTATTGTTCAGGGCACCTAATGCCCTAACTGGTGCTAGGGCTTCCCTATGCGTGGTACACGAATCTTAAGGACTTCCACACAGTGCTCACATCCCAGTATCTTGGGGCACAGTTCATGCTCCACATGCAGCCAGGCTGAAGGAAAGTATTGTGCCAGAAAGAAAGGGCTTGTTCCATGCGTGCTACTAGCAGGGGAAATACTTAGGGATCATACCATTTAATTCCAGGCTTACAACAGGCTTAGCTGGCCACTGCACATAGCACTGCTATAAGGCGGCAAAAAAGGTTTGACCCACAGGCAGAAAAACTGCTTTTATTTACCTATTTATCCCTGCCTCAGTCTGGTGACACCCAGTGACCTTTGAGTTTAATAGAATCAAGTTTTCAAGTTCTAGCAGAGAAGGCACAGCTCCCTTCTCCAAGTGTGGGCACACAGCAGCCTCCCTGCCAAAGCTGCACTGAGAACTCAGTTTCACCTACTGGGAGCACCTGATCCTTCGTGTGTGACAAATATCACCTGGCTCCAACATGTAATTCAGTGGTTTTGATAACACACTTCATGGCATGCACAATACTGCATGAAATAATCTTTAAAACTGGATGCACGTTCATATACAAATCTTAGTGGCTTCCAATGATCAATTCCAGACACTTACAGAAAGGCAGCTTCAGGACATGTGCCTTATTTTCCCTCTAAAATGAGTCTGAATCTTTCACTGAATAGAATGAACAAACACGGTATGATAAAATCCCTCAGAAATTTTAGTTCTCAAAAGAAAAAATGTATTAATAAATTAAATGATAAAATCCCATCCACATTTATTGTCTTAATAATGCAGCATGAACTGGGATTATCTGTATTGTATAAAAGCTTTTTACTGCTATGCTTTTACCTTATCAATAAAAAATGGATGAGCTAAGCCTTGTTTTCCTCGCGTGTCTGCAATACCAGTCATGCAAACATTCAAGTTTCTGACTGTAGCACGAAACTATTATCTGCAGGTATATCAAATATCCCACGAATGCAACTTGGCTCACAGTCAAGAGGCAATAAAACTTATAAGGAATTAACTGTCCAGCTAGTGATGCTAGTTGAATTTCTCTTTTATTTGCTTTCTGAGTTAATGTAAAACCTTCAAATGGCCTTCAAAAGTATCAGCTTTGGGGAACACAAGTGTCCATCTGGCACCACAGTTTGCAGATAGGACCTTTCTCTCTTAGAAATCAAAATATCTTTTCTCTTAAACTCTCTTAGGAAAACCTCCTGTACTAGAGCATTACAACTTCCATTTGTCAAGAAACATTCGTCTTGGAAGAGATCAAGCTAACATTTACGTGGCACTGAAGAAATATACATTCTCCCATGCTAGATCTTTAGGCTACATTCCTACTGACAGAAAAAACTGTCTCCTTGGGAGAAATAACAGGCAGACCCAGTTGAAAGGACCCAAAAATCAGATAATAGCCTAATAATTATTATTCTATGAAGAATATATTGGAGGTGGAGGGTTTTTTAACTGCTGTCATACATTTTTGCAGGTCTAAATAACTGGGCTAATAATTAGAAGGTCAAGCCATTTCCTACAGTGCAGCAAGTGAATAACCATCCAGGTCAGATGCAGACTCCAGACCCCCCTCTTTCACACATCAGCAGAAACAGCACTGCCCCTCTGTTTATAAACTCTAGGGGCTTCCTAAGAACAGGAACTAAAACCAGCACAATTTTTACTACCAAAGGTTTAGAATTCCTTTTCAATCCACCACTTTCTTCTTTCATTTTAGAGACTTAAAATTAATAAATGACACTCTCATGGCTCCCAAGCATGTTCTACCCCCCAGAATAAAGGTGTCACACTACACCCACAACCACTAACAAGCAAGAAATGACAAGGTCCAAGCAGCATTTGGAAGAGGATGACCACATGAAGTAGGAGGAGAAAAAAAAAGGAGTAGCAATTTTTATTACATTTATCTGGCCAACACTATTTCACTCCAGCAAACACCCATTCCTGAAGGAGAAATGTGCTTGGCTTTTGCTTCCTATCAGCCTGTGCAATCTGAAATGGGACATGTGCTCCCAACACAGCTGCAGAAGGGCCACTCGGCATCACAAAGCAGCAGTGAGCTAAGGGGAGCTGCTTGACAGTAAGTTTCAGCAACAGCAAGAAAACAATTTAAATGAGATTCATGGCAATCCCACACACTACATGAGAAGACCTGAGCACCCCAGTCACCAGTGGTGATGGTCTGGCTACAGTGATGTTACCAGCAAAACTTAAGAGCAAGAGGAAGAAGGTCCAAGACAAAGAGATGGCCCTGAGAGCAGGGGACATTGATAGATGGCAGTCAAAAGGCAGCACCATGAGTGGCAGTGTCCCCAGCTCCTGCTGGATGACAGCAAGAGCTCGGCCTCCCTGTTTGTAGGACTGCAGAGAGCAACCACTGTATTGAACTGCGTGTTTTATTCATTTAGTACTTGATAGCAATCATTTAAAGGTCCAAAGGCATGCTTCCAGGATCCGTATTTCACCAACTAAGTGTTGGCTCCAACATTCATGAGTTCTGAGACCAAAAGCATATACATGTGCTGGAGATTTCTTTACCAGTTCTTTTCCCAAACCTTGTGCAGTCTTGTTTCTCAGGCAGTGCAGATTGAGAAGGACTTGAAGTCTTCCCTTTAACTGCTAGACCTCATTCACCCAGACACTTCCCTGGCTGAAACAGCGTCTTTCTTCTTCACTTACCACCTCTAGAAAGCAGCTTCCAAGACAACCGAGATCTAAAGAGTACTGTACAAACTCAGAGTGGCATCACATCATTTACTGCCTATGCTTCTCAGAAGGTAGGAATACTCCCAGATTTTCTTCCCTCTGATTCCCAAAACAAATCCACTGAAAAGCATCCAGGACTTTTGAGACGTTGGCTTGATGTTAAACTGCCTGCCATTCTTGGAAACACCTTTGCCTGCAGTCTCCCAGTTACTCCATCAGTAATGGAGTGAATCTAATCGCTCTGCCATGACTCGTTGAGCTGATAGGCTGTATTAGCTAGAAAGCACTGAAAGCAGCTGTTTATTTTAGTGCTATTTGAGGTCATTAAGTAGCTACACCACTAAATCATCTGGGAGGAAAAAAAAAAAAATGGAGTCAGCTCAGAGTGGGAAGCATTAGTATATGAATGCCCTCTTCCTCTTTCTTCTGCTTCCTGCCATTAAAGGAACACAAAGTTCATCTTTGGCTGAGCCTCATGGGACATACTGATAGGATTTCACAATATGCAGAACACTGTCAAATGTGCTGGCTGGATAGATACAGGATAGGACAATAATATCTGTATTTCCTTATTAGCCCCCTCCAAAAAAAGTCAGCAGTATCAAGTGAAAACATGCAGTCACCCTCCTCACTACCACCCAAACCCCCAAAATAAAATTCTTCCAATGCCAGAATCTTGTTGAATTCTAGGTACAAGCAAAAAAGGTAAAGCACAGCTATGCGCTGTCTTTGAAGGGACATTTCTGTAACTGACAAAAGCTTTTAAAGATGATACCCCACTTACTTGCTCATTTTAAAATATGTTTTTCTATATAGTAACAACTACACAAAAGTTCATCTTTTAGGGAAAAAAATCCTTTGTATAGAATAAAAATCTTACACTAGGTCCAACACTGAATTGTTAGATGTGTATTCATTAAAGGCCAAACAGCTTCCCAGGAGGATGCCTGCAGAGAAGACAGGGGAAGGAGTGGAAGAGTTGCAATGTTACACTGTTTGTTTGAAGTTTCTGAAAACAATCACCCTGTAGATGGGTTTTATCAATCGTAGGCATAAATTCTGACCTCAAAAAGGACAAAGTGTTTTTAAACATATCATTATATCTATAAATAAACAATACCAAGTATACATCCTTCTATTTATACATACACATCCCTTCTGCTGACTATAAACATACCCCATGGATGCTTTCATTATTAAAACTGTGTTACTAATCACTGAAACAGGACCTGATCTTTGCAAACCTTGTTCTAAGTCAATTCAAGACAAAGTTTCTAGCCAGCAAAAGTGAAATCCTAGATACTGTTCTTATTTAAGGGTCAACACATTTCACAGGTAACTCAACCAGAGAGTTCTCCTTTTTTTATTTTTATTATAATCAATTATAGGTAAGGAACATCTTAGAGAGGGCATGGCTGTGTGGGTTTCTTCTTTCATAGAGTTCTATAATGCAATAAGCTACACAAAGAACAACAGACTAGCTTTCAATGTTATTGTTTGATTTTCCACTGAAGAACATACTCTCAGAGCTGTAGTATATCTTATTACATATAAGGCTTTTGGATGCAATCTGGAAATCTGGCACAGACTTCCTGACCACATGCAGTTACTCAACTCCTTGCAGTGATTTTACCCCCCAGAACATTCACTTGGGGGAATGGGGGAGAGAGGATGTTTAAACATAGCTGTTACAGCTAAATTAAGATTTAATACTTAATAGTTTTCAACCTAAAATCCTCTTTCCCATTCCAATGTATTATAGTATTTTCCATAATATCCTGTCATAATTGGGCTGCTTCTTGTTTATATTAAGTTGCTGGGAACTCTGCCACTGAGATCAGGAGTCAGATGTAACCCTGCAAAATTCTAAGTGGTGGTTTCCCAGACAGAGGTCATTTCCAATCGATCCAAAAAAAGAGACTGTAAGATTTTTAGAATATTTGGGCAAATTATTACTGGAATCAGTGAGCCAGTCACAAGTAGGATCGACACAAAAGCATTTGACTAAGTTATGTCCCTCTACATTAATGGAACTGCATGTTTTATTTATAACATTGTCTCTTATGTAAACATTGAGATACTGCCAGCCAAACATAAGAACAAGCAGGCCAAATACTCTCTTGCAAGGTGCTAAACCACAAAACAACTTTGTGACAGGATTCTGATTTGTCGCAAATTTCTGTTCCTTTCTGGGGAAAATTTATAATAATAACAATAACAATAATATGCAGAAGCTTTGCAGTACTGATAAAAATGTAGATTCATCTCCACTGAGAAGTCAATTTTGCCAAGCATTTTGATGTATTTGATAGATGAGGCGTAGCAGCACAGACAAACACAGCTGCAGCTTCTCAGATCATCAACACGGACTTTCCAAAACAAGCCCTGATAAATTTGTCCACTTACTACAAAACTACACGTAAAGAGAAGTGATTCAAAGACCAGAAATAGTCACAGCACAGCCTTCGTGTTCATTCAAGTTCTGTTCCCATCCCTCTGCAACCTGAAGCAGGAGGCAACCAATTTCAGGTCATAAAATCACAGAATAGTCTGAGCTGGAAGGGACCCACAAGAATCATCAAGTCCAACTCCTGGCCCTGCAAAGGACTCACACCATATGCCTGAGAGCCTTGTCCCAATTGCCCTTGAGCTCTGGCGGGCTTGAAGCTGTGACCACTGCCCTGGGGAGCCTGTTCCAGTGCCCAGCCACCCTCTGGATGAAGAGCCTTTTCCCTAATATTCAACCTAAACCTCCACAGAGAGGAAAAAAAAAAAGAAAAAAAAAAAAAAGAGCCTGTATTTACAGTTACCCTAGTTTGCTAAAAGACTCAAGCCTAAATCCCACTGTCTTTGAGAGAACTTGGCATAACTTAACCAGTTTGCTGAGTATTCCAACCTTGTAAACCGGGACAGGCTCCAATCGCAATTGGGGTTATTTTTTTAATGTGGTGTGTTTCAATGTAAAAATTTCTCAAGAAGATTTAAGAGACACCACAGAAGAAGAGGCAAGAAGAACTATTTCAGTTTGCTCTGTAAATCTGCTCTTAAAATTTAAACAGTCCTGGGCACTACAGTACACACATTTTTTTTTAAACACATAGCTTTATTTATATTGCAACTACATCAGAGAATGAGAAGAACTCCAGCTGAGCTGGGGCACAGGAGGCTGAAACCTGATCCCAGCGCCCCCAGAGAACCGTCATTTTCCCTCCAGCTGTACCATCCACTCTGCTTATTTTTAATTATTCTTTCGTAGGATGTTTAAAGTAGATGTCAATCCCATCCACCCTGCCAAAGACAGATCCAGCCCTGTCCCTCAGAGTGCACAGGGGAGCAGCAACCCCAGCTCCTCTGACAAGTCCACGCCTGCATCCATGGAGCTGCACACTGCCCTCACTCCCGAGGCTGGGTATCTGGAGGAAAAAACTCTCCCACTCCAAGTCGGCCTTTCCACTTTGGACTTTCTGTTCCTTGTCTGTGCAATGAGGTCAGTCAGAGACAGGCCTGACTATAGCATTCTCCAGTTTTCCTGAAGCAGCATCATTAGCCAGAATGTTAAAACATTGTAACAAAACCAAAATCTACAAGAAGTCTCCTGTAAAACATTTCCAAAATATTATTTAATTCCTCAGTTTAGGAATTATGTTTCTTTTCCTTACATCACATAGGTTAAATACTTGTTAGCATAGTACAACATCTGAAACATTTATCCTAACCACTGAATATTTAAATGTTTAATAGTGGAATGGGAAAAGAACAAAAATCAAAACAACTTCCGAGGTGCCCAGAGGCCATTTGGGACCAGACTTCCAAGTATTCACAGAGCTACACAGACATAAAGGTCAAGTGTCACAACAAACAACATTCAGCAACCTCCAGTAACTGTGAGGGTGAACTTCCCTCTGAAAAGAAGAGTGAATAATCTTCTTCAACATAGGCTAGTTTTGAAATGTATTAATACAAGGTAGAACAATTTTTATTTATTCTTCAAAATGTAATACACAGCTATTCAAAATGTAATACACAGCTATTCAAGAAAGGCTTTTCTAAAATAGCTGCACATCCTAGGTAAAGAATCTACATCCACATGGGTACAATCAGTCACAAGGAATCCTGTGACCTCAGAGTGCAGCATCACTTTTGTGCATGCACAATTCTGTGCAAGATACTAACTTCTTCCCAGCACTAACAGAAAGAATACAGCAATACAAACCATGCTTCAGGACTGAGAATGGTATTCCTAATCCAATCAAAAACACCAGTTCAGATTTACCCTTTAGCCTGCATGTGATTGCTGTGACACCACTGCATCTTGGCTTGCTAGCCTGCACCAAGCCAGAGCTTGCTCAAGTGAGCAGGCCACTGCCAGCTCCAGAATTATGATGTGTTAGTGGTGAGCAGAGGACCACAAGCCCAAAAATCTTGGCATTTGTCAGGGACCTTGCTTCTGGAGATACTTAGCAGAATTGGCTGCTTTGACGTGGCTGGAAGCTGAGGAAGCGTATCCTCCAGGATTCTCCTAGAGAGACATAGATGTAGAAAATCCTACAAGACAGAGATGTAAAAAGTAAAGGTAAGGTGTATTTTGGCACTCTGTTTCAGCATGAGCCAGTGTAGGCTCCATTCCTCTGGCTGGTCATTAGCTCAAAGTTCTATGGCAATTATGAAGCAGTATTTATGTTACAGTTTGGAAGCTTCTGCACTCTCCTGCAGACATCTCAAAAGCAGAGAAGAGGGGGGAGAGCTGCCCATTGAGGCTGAGAGCAACTTCAAAAGCCAATCTGTTGAGCAGCAACACGAGGACAAGCGCACAAAGAAAACACTGCTTCTCAGGACATGCTGCAGATGGAAAGAAAATCCGAAGTTACTGTACCTCAGGTGAGCTTTTCTAACACCACAACTATAATGCTCTTTTTCAAATCGCTGAGAGCCATCAAGGACAAGGAGAGAACTGTTCCCTAGAGAGGAGATATGGATTTTATCCAAACAGGATGCAAGGGATGATCAAAATTTATGAAAACATAATGCAAAGAGCAAGCATAATTTTCCATTTGACTGCTGTTCACAATGCAAAATATCTTCAGCACGTAAACACGTGCACAAATACAGAAAAATAATTTTAATTAATTTAGCAGCTTTTGGCATCTATGTGCATGATTTTAAAGAATCCATTTTAATACCATCTGATTCTATAATTTTGTTCTTAGCATGTTTTTTTAATTCTTATATTCCATTAACTACTTCCACCTGCTATGTGGCTGAACTACCAGCACCTTCCAAAAGGTGGGCTTTTTCTGATTACCTTAATTTTTTTCTTGTACATAGGGGATGAATTGGTCTTTATAGCTGTTGTTGGCCAACACTTCTTGAAATTCAGCCTAGCAGCCAGACTGAGCTTATTTCAAACTCTAGTTGTTCATCTCACCAAATGGTTACAGCAGTTCCTGTACTTCCTCAAATACTCTCCAGTTTTCAAGTAACCCTGGACTACAAGACACCTACAGTGTCATTAGCACAGTATCACTAAGCTATTATTTTTAGCTATAAAATAGCATAGTGAGCACTTACGAGTACAAGTGCCTAGCAGAAATGCAACTGGAAAGCATTTTATACAAATCAACTGAGCAGAAAGCAAGCAGGCCACTGAAACAAACTTATATTTATATATGAAAGCTTTTTGCTTGCATAAATCAGTGGGTTTTCAAATTTCAAAATAATTTGTAATTTCAATGCCAACTGAAGAAACTGTTTACATATTTCTCTTCCTGTAATACACATATTAATTAAGGACAGATATATATGCCTGTCAAGAGAGAGGGAAAACAGTCTATCCTCAAGAATACAATCACTTGCTGCCTTTTTATAACTTGCCAGCTTTGAGATTATGCTAGTGAAAAATTCTATTAAGCATTCACTGCCTTTGCTTTCTTGCTAGTTTTGCTTACAGGACCTGATACAACATTTAAGGAAAAACTCTCCCATTTTTTGGGCTGCTTCATACTCAATGGAGACTTTTGAATGGGATGATTCCCCTCGGTAAACTGCTGGCACAGCTGAGACACACTAGTCTGACACAGCTCATAATATATGGAATCAACCCTCCTGTCTTACCAGTGCAAAGCATCATGGTTTTATTTTAGCTACCAAAATACATGTTTTTTCTCTCTGTCAGCTGTACTCACAACTGAGAGTACAGAACAATAAAGTCAATACCAAAATTGTAGTCAGCATCCTACTTTGGTTCTGAAAGCTTTGTGAGTTATCATTTCAATTTACTAAATTTAATACATCTCTGGAGTTTCCCTACTGGCTTCCCGAAAAGATTATCCTTGCTCATGTTTCATTTCCGGACATAAAATAGTCACACAAGAAAAAACAATAATAATAAAGTCAAGAAACACTGCATGCCTTTCTGCTGAGAAACATGCAGTGAGGACATGATGGATGGATTAAAACTGAATTCCCGAGCCTGAAAGTCAAGGCTTGGCTCAATTCTTCCAAGTCATCATACGGACAACTGTGGGACTTCACATAATTTATTAAGAAGTTGACTACGTTGCCAGGATAAGTTTAAATTAATTACACCAAGGCCAAACTCTCTTCTCAGTCACAATGAAGAAAATGAAGAATGACTTCACTTCACATAGACACTGTAACTAAGACTAAACACAAAACTTTCACTTTTAAAGAAGAGCATCTGTAGCTGAATGAGGCACATTAAGTGATCACTACAACTACGTACACCAGCAAATACAGATAAGGTGACTGAGTGTACCTGGTGACAGAATACCATGTCCTTTGCTCACACGAGACACTGAATGAATTAAATGGACTTGATTATCCAATACAGAAACAAAAAATAGAGCAGGAAAATACTGTTTGGCTCTTTCAAAGCTATCTCAACAGATTCAACTACTCATCTTCAGCCTGAGACTACTGCCGTGAAAATAAGAAATACCTAGAAATACATAGAAATCCCACCTCTTCTTCAAAATATCATCCTAGTGCACAGTGCAAATGAACAAACCATGCTAAGGACATCGTCACAATTCTCCCAAAGTGTTTTTCTATTTTCAAGTAAAGAACTGTACTCTACAAGAATACACCATCTATAAAGCAGTTAAGTCTTCTTGCCATGGGTAGCCAGAACTGGTAACAGGCACTAAAAGCGCAAACTTTCAGACAAAGAAGAGCAGGGAGCTGTGACTATGTGTGAGGGCACCTCCTCACCACACCCACCAGTCTGCACTGATAACTGGGAGGAGCATCATCAACAGGGGCTAAGGCTCAGAGCATCCCATAGAAACCTGACAAGTCCAGCTTGCTTAGCAGCAGCAGGAAAGGCTGACAGGGGTGTACAACAGCCTGCCCTGGGACACATCAGCAGGGTGACGACAGGAGCGAGCATTAAGAAGCCCTTGCTGAGGGTGGGAAGCTTTCCAGCCTCACCCGGGTAGAGCTGCCCTAAAACAGCTCCCCATGAGGCTGTGGCCACGGAACAGGAGGCTGCAGAGGGCAGCACTGCCATGCACTTGGCCTGCACCACCCATCCCGGTGCAGCACAGGCAATAAAAATGACACATTAACTTTATTAACTTCATGGCTGCGTGGATCATAAAATTTCCTTGATTTTAAGGTCTCCCTGAAAACCAGTGGGCTCTTAATGGTATCAGACTTTGTTCATGCTGACTGAACCATAACTGGCCCTTGATGATAAAAGATGGGACAACACGCCTTTCAGTCCCGCCCGTAAGCCCCATTACGAGACTTACAGGAGCAGCATTTTTGGTGAGGTTACGTGAAGGCTTTGGCCACTCAGACCAGGGTGGTTTGCAAAGGCTAGCCGGGGCGTGGAGTAACCAGGACAGGACTGGCATTGACAACTCTCAGAGAACACAGTGAGGGCAAAAACTCAGCTAGCTGTAAGGCAGGAAGATGTAGGAGAGGGGAAGTAAAGACTCATCGGGGATGAAAAGGGGATTGCAATTCTTTCCCTTAGCAAGACAAAGAGAGAACTGGAAAAAGTAGAGGAACAGCCAAAGGCCTGGTGACAATACCACTGCTTGCTGCCACAGGACACAAAATCTGAAGGACACTGGAAGCAGCAGCAAACAAGGGTGCTCTCAGCTAATCGGCTGGCACCGTATCAGGGCACAGTTCAGTCTGTTTACAAGGCCCTTACATTTGAGAGGTCTTTATGTACTACTTCATCACCCACCTCAGCAGAAATACTAAATTAATTTAGAGAAGCCGATCTTTGAGTATTTCGATTAATTTTATACATAGAGAAACTATTCAGTAGGTCTGTTTAGCAGGAGAGGGGTTCTCTGTCATACCACAGAAGAAAACACTGCTGTGGAGCACAGAGAGGTCATGCATCACTGCCTCAGATGCAGAAAAAATCCAGCTTGGATTTAAACCTCGTTTTGTGTAAGAGCTGGCCAAGATTAATCACTTATGTACATAAATTAGTGAAGTGATCACTGAAAGAACTGCCACACACTTCATATTTTACTGACCTCCCCATCACTTCACAAAAAGAAATGTTCACATTACTGTTAGAGAGATCATGAGTTCTACCGATCAGCAGAGCTAGCTCTGACTTGTGTCAATCATCTGTTTTAGAATATAGTAAGAACACTGATATTAAAACAGAGAATGATCAAAAAAAAAATCAAGGAATAGGTATGGCGACCAACTACAATCTTAACATCAAGTTCACATAACTCAGTAGCATTACACTTGTCTCTAATTCACTTGTGGAGAAAAATCCACAGAACACCTTAGGTAAAGCAGTATGCATTACTGCCTGTATTTCAGACATGAGGACTCAACCATGGGCCAGCATGGCTTGAGGGGGTGTCACACGTCACGGAATTAAAAGAGAGCTGATGCATTAAAAAACAGCTGCACATCCAACAGTACTTAATGGTACTCTGAGAATGTAAACCTCAGTTATCCCAGCTCTGGTGCTGACACTCTGCCAAACCTATCTGAACTGTGGTTTTATCACTGAAGTGTGTAGGAGTCCCACGAGATCAAAAGCTCTTTCAAGTGGGATATGACTTCCACGTTGTTCTTCTCCCATCACCTGCACGTGTGGACAAAGCTGTACTCCAAACAAAATAAATCAACGTACACCTACTGCAGCACCTTCTTTAAGAGAGCCCACTTCTCTGCACATCTATGTGGCTTTCAAAAGTCTGCCACATAAAAAGCCTTTGGGGATTCTTTAAGTAGATTTTAGCACACTGGAGTCTAATTCACCTTTGACAAGGCTTTTAAATGAGAATCACAAATACGCACTTCGAGTTAAGACAGCAATTACAGCATTTTCAATACAGGCAGGCTGGGTATCACAGAAGTTCACAAGAATTAATAATACGGAACCACCATAAATGGATTTGCAATCATTTGTGGCAAAACACTACTCTTCAGACCACAGAGACTGCCTCTAGAGATACACAGAAAGGACAAACCTCTCTGAAGGAAACACACGCTTGACCATGGCCCCAACTCCTGTTATAATGACAACTTTCCAAAGTAGAATGTTGGGCTCTTGGCACTTTCCAGGAAGAAGTACTGACTGATATAATTGGGTATTCAATATATGGTACATCCTTTTCCATATTCACAATAGATTGTTATTTTTAATTAAAGGAGAATTATTTAAGACATACCTTAATGCCTTTTTTTTCCATCACAAGGCAGCACAGATGTAAAAGAAAGATGAGAAATGTTTACATTTCAGTATCCAAAAAAAAAAGTATTTGACAGGTAATCCATTTCTTGAATTGGACTGTAGTTGAACATTTAGGTTCTTTATTACTTTCAAGCTACATTCACGCTTTAATAGTATCTCAAAAACTGTAAGGTAATTATGCATATGATTCCAGGAAAGCAAAATTATAGTTATCTGAACAGCGCCAAAACATATCCCTAACGATTCCCATTCCCCATCATTTCTGTACCACGTGCAGCAGTGAAAGAGGGAGAGACAGCAAGGAGAGATTCACTTAATCTAACACCTGTAGCTCATCACCACCTGCAGCGTATCTGGCAATACATGTCAAAAAGAAAAATAGATGTCCAGTAAACAGAAGGGACAAAATTTTGGATGAGCTAAAAATGGCAATGACTTCAGATATCCATCACTGACAAAACTATGACCCTTCTATCAGCATCATCCAAACTGGAACAGATGGAAGCTAAACGTGCTTTTATCCGTCCCAGGCCCATAATGAACTGCAGGCTGCCTTCCCTGCCGGAATTCTCTCTGGCCGTTCCAGAGCTGCTCCTCTGCTGTACTGCAAATGGAAAGACAGCACGGGGATGCACATGTGCCTTGCAGGAATAGATTTTATACTGGGGATGTTCTTGAGCCTTTACCACAACTTGACTCTCAGTTGATAAGGAAATAACAAGGGTATGGCACAAATTATTTCATGTTCCTCTGATACAAACACTCCCCCTTTATATACCCTTTTAGTAGCCCACTGCTTAACTCCATTATTTGTTCTCCTCAGCTCCAGCCATTATTGTATCTTGTACCTTGATTTTACCGTTTGGCTTGCCTGCTGCTAAAAGTACACTCTCCCACCTTGGTGCCATTTTCTTCTCATCACTGAGACATTAGTATTTTGTTCTCTGAGCAAAGATATATCGGGTGGTTCAGGCAGTTTATTTGAAGTTTCTCCTTAAGCCCCTGCTCTCTCCTCTGTCCCTAGAAAATGAGGTGCACACCTAGTAAGTCACAACACAAAGAAAAAGGCATGAAGCTGCAGGTGTCATGTCCTTCCGAAGGAAACCAGCCCCTGGTGTACCTAATCTAGTTTGGGGACATTTATCCACGTTCAGCAAGGTCTCCACAGAGCTAGCTCATCCTCTCATCAGCTGGTGTAAGCCTCCTATTATTACCACTCTAACATTAAGGGCCTGAAAGGTGTTACGGTTCCTGACGGGCACATCATTACCCCATAACCATGTCTGGGAGCCCCGTGCTGGCCCCACTCGCTGCTGGTGCAGCCTGTCCTTCCGTGGCAGAACGAAAGAGGCACGTGGTGCCCGAGGCACCCTGTCGCTCTCCCCCAGCTCTTGCACCACTCTGGCATGCAAGGCACAGACACGTTTGCCCTTTTACCACCACGTCCCTCCCGCTCCTATCTCTTGACAAAGGCAGCATCCCAGCAGGCACGCTGCCAGCTCCTCCCGCCAAGGTCGAGGACAACGATGTGCTCTGTGCCCCCGCAGCCACCGTGCCAAATGGTAGCATATGGCACCTTCCCCCCAGATCCCGTAGCTGCAGCGCTGCGCTTGGCAAGCCGCAAAAATCACCCTTCCCTGGGTGTCCTCCTCCTCCTCCACGCTGGCACGCAGCAGAGTGGCTGACACGGCTGTCACATTTTCCGCTGTCACCCTGAAAGGAGCCCTTTGCGGAGCAGATCCGGCAGCGCACGGACAAAGGGCAGGCTGCTCCCGACACGCGCCGCCTGGAAGGCACACCACGGAGCGGGAACGCTGGCTGCTGGGTATGGCTCACATCAACCCAGAGCAAGCAGACCTACTCCTCCCACAGCAGAGAATGTTCGGTCTGCAGCAGGAATCAATGTAACACCATCAAAAAATGCTCCTTGACTTCATGCTCTCATTAATCATCACCTAAATTGTAGACCTGCTCCATTAAAACCTGACAGTCAGCCATGGGCTTGCAGTTTGATGCTATCTCTTCAAGAACACACATCAATCACCTGTTCCTCCTTGCTATCTCTTCCAGAAAATAAAACTTAAGTGCTCACTGAATTTATGGTTATAGCAAGGATTTGAAATACAGCGCAGAACATCACAATTTCACAAGTTATGCCCATCAGATTTACAAGAGACATAGTTTAATTAGCAGAGATTTCCACCTCCACAGGTAGCAGTACAAGCTATGACTCCATGAGGAGAGATGAGACAATGTGGGCCTAGGAAGACACATTCACATCCCACAGAGAGGTTTTCCTTTCTTGTCAAAGGGAAGGAAATCAGCCTAACCTCGCTTTTAACATGCTGCATAACAAATCAGCACCATGTACTAGTACATGATATAACTCTGAAACTGGCTGATACTGCCTTTTCAGCCTTAAATTTGACACCCATGCTGAAGAAACAAAGACAAGCGAGGTCCTTGCAGTCACCACGGGTGTGAAAATTTTTTCCCACCCTTTTAATACAAGGCTGGAAAAGAAGAAAGATGACGCTTTATTTTAAATTAGGATCAGCGTTCCCCAGGAACCAGTAATGAAAAAGGGGGAAGATGAAAGAGACTGCAGAAGGGCAGGATGAAGAGCAAAGGACTTGTGAGCCTCTTACTGCCACAGCCACCGGGTGGAGGGTTAAGTCAGGCAGCAACACCCAAGCACTTGAGAAAACGTGAGCTGTCTGCCGTAAGATCTGCAAACTTTAGGAAAACAATCCAGTTTCTATTCAGACTACCTAGACACTAGGAAGTAACATATTTTGAGGATGCTTTGTTAAACCATCATTTAATCCGAGCGGAACTTGGATTATCCCACTACTTTCAGAGACGGGAGGACTTCACAAGCTTGTGTCCTTTTCCTCCCACATCACGGGCACAGCTCTCTGGTGCACCAAGGAGGCGAGATCTGCCTTCAGACACAGCCTCCAGCTTTCCATACAGCTTCAGGCAAGTCACCTCCTCTCCGTCTTTCCTGCCATTTACAGTGGAATCCCAGCAGCTGTATCACAGCAGAGGTACGTATGCATCTTAACTGAGTTACATTTTGCAGCTGCAGATGTTCTTGCTGAAAATGGTAATGAGCATGGGAACTTTATGTTGGTTTTTATTATTATTATTACTATTATTATTACTACTACTACTATTACAGAAGACTGGCAAACATCTCTACTAGAAAATGCCTCACCGAATAATGACATCTTGAATGTCTAAGCTTTGGAGCTTCCCTCCATAACATCTCTGTCTCATTTCTTCCTACAATGCTATTTTCATTACTTAATCAAATACAGAGTATCTTTTAACAACTGAAATACAGAAAGTGCACACAGACAATTATAAAAAAAGCATTATTTTCTTATAAAACCTTGACTAAAGCTGACTGAAGTCCTGACTGAAGCTAACTAAAGCTTGGCTAAAGTCCTCAATTCTGTGGGCGAAATAATGATCACCACAATCCATCCAAATAATAGCAGTATGGGCACTTAGGAACATCTTTTCTCAAAAGAAGCCTGAGTTGTCACTGCCTCTGACTCTTCCCTTTTTCCCAGTACTTTGTTCCCACTTCACAGAATTTGTTGGGGAATCTAATTTTCAAACTGTGCCTCATGATATGTCAGGGATATTTCAAAAAGCAATAATGAAGCTAAAAATTGAAGCCCTGAACACAAGAACAGACACAAGAACATCTATTACTTCACTGAACTTTTTGATGTCGCCACTAGAGGGACTTACATGAAGCTAAAAAAACCAAACAACCGAGCAGAGGAACCCTAATTATCTCTCACAGATGCCCTTCAGGCAGCTCTCGTACTTAGGAAGAGGAAAGGCATTTTGCTGCTTTCGAGGCAAAGTTTGTACTTGCACCCCAGAGAATTCCAGAAGTATCAACACACAGGATTTTGCACTGGCAAACAAAACAGCCATGGACACAAAGTTAATGGACACAGATCTTACTGAGGACCTGCTGTAGCTTCACAACTCATTCCAGCTGTACCTTTGGGGTGCAATGTATCTTCAGCCCCCCAGAGTCTGCACAATCAAAGTTCAGGGATCTTCTCACACCTCTTAACAGAACAATGGGAAAAGCCAATACTGTGCTTCCCCACACATATAATTTGGTCCCCAGATCACTATCAGAAATGGTCCAAGCAACAAGCTCTCATTCCAGTTACTTTTCTCACTCCCCACAGGCCACCTGGCTTTGTGGGAACTCTCTCTGCATTTCTGGCACTGCATAAGCCGTTTTCCGATATTATTAATGATCATCAAAATCCAGTGCCAGCTGGAGTGCTGAGGCAGAGAAAAAAAATCTCATTGTTGCTGTGATTACAACTGGTAGCATTTAAAATAGGGTGGCAATAAGCCACATCCCAATGTAATTATCATGATGAGCTACACCCTCACTAAGAGAATCTGGTGTACACCAACAATAATGGTGGAACAAGTTTATCACAAACTCGACCAGTTTATCACTAAGTTTGCTTTTTTGCCACCTAAGTTTTTAAAGATGCCACTGCCATTATGTTCCAAATTCTTCTGTGTAGCAGATGACCTCCAGGATGACAGCAGTGGGTCACAAATGATCGATATTGCTAATTTAACACACCTCAGATCACATGCACCACGGGCTAAGCAGGATCAATAAAAGCAATCCACTTCTAAATTAAAAGACACAAGTGAAAAATAACTTTTTAACTTCAGTTTCATACACCATGCTTGAGTAATAGTATATTTTTATGGAGTATGGGTGAATTTTTATAGAGTCGGTGCAGTCTTCTGCCACATGAAATTAATGTCACTGAAAACAGATGATTAAGCAGAATTACTTTAGGTGAAAGAAAATGAAATATATAATTGCTCAGTAGTTTTCAGAAGTGATTCACCTCTCTCACCTATTTTCAAAATAGACTGTAACTAGGAAATAGCATTTAGAAAGCAGGCAATATTACTACTTCTAATACAAACACACACAATTTTAACTTTTAGGCTGCACTCATTCACCAAGATAGATGGGATTCAAGGTAACAGGGTCTATATTTGAAACTTTGTGATATTCCACTAAACACGAAGTTACACACCCAAGCCATATGAGCGAGGAGAAATGTGTTTATTCTGCACATGCTGCATACCTCAGAGAGGGCTCTTCTTTCATTTCTCTTTTAAATAGTTCTTGCATCTAGATTTAATTCCTTCACTTCGAAAGCAGATGGCCTAAACTTCTACTATCAGATAAATTTAGGCTGGAAAAAAATCAATGAATTAATGTTTCTTTATTTAAAGAAATTATGCGTAAAACAATTACTTCAGGCTCTTCTTTGCTCCATACCAGTGCTTGAGTTCTACCAGAAAAGTGACCTCATCTTCTGAATGGGAAAAGGTGCCTCATCTCCCCTTGCATGATAAACGGGACATTTCCTGGTAGTTCTTTAGTAGCCCAAATCTGAGTCACACCAATCTCAATCTTTAAGCAGGCGCAGTATCACAAGGGGATCTTCCATAAGGAGAAGAGGCAAAACTACTCATGTCACTCTGGAAATGTGTCACAATCTTAGTCTTGCCTCTCTCCCCCAAACCCCTTGTATACAGGTTATCATTACTTCAGATTGACACCATTAAGATGCAAGGCTTGTACTGCAATATCATCTCAATTAAATATGTGTGGACACACAGGCACAGAAAGGTAGGACTTGGTCCAGTGTCACAGAAGGAGGCACTGGAACAAAAAGCAGGTATCTTAAACTTGGTGCTCTCCCCCAGTTGTTGCTCGGTAGCCATGTCAAGAAAAGCACAAAAACACAGGTAAAAAGGGGTATTACATGCATTGACTTGTACAAAAAGGAACTTGAAATTAGCAGATTTTATGGTGGCAGCACAACAGCTCAGTGGCATGACCCACCATCTCATTTCACAGGCATGTAGGATTGAGGATGGTTTGAGTTTTGTTTTTCTGAAAACTACCCAGGAGACAAAACTGTTACGGGCACATCAACTAATTCCGCATCATGAGAGCTGCTGCTCAAGATGGAAAAGCGTTCATTCCCAGTGAGCCCTCACCATTAACCTTGTGAGAAACATGCAGCAAGGCTTCAGCCAGCTTCATTTCCCTGGCTCACTGACTCCATGCACCTCCAAGACTCACTTAAAAAAAAAAACAAAAAACCCCTCAGTTTTAAATCACCTTTCGAAGGATGAGAATGAGGCAGTGCATGCCAGTGTGTTCAAGTGCAGAGAGGTGGCTCTCTACCACATACATTTTTGAGAAATGTATCACTCTTAATGAGGACAGCAAGGCTTTCAGGAGATCTTCGACAGGGAATGAGCAGCGCTCCAAGCTGCTCTAGCGCAATACGTGATTACAGGGAGATATCTGTGCAGCAAGGCTGGTGCCCATTTGATTAAACAGCCTGTCTGCTCCCTCCACAAGATATCAGAGGTACAATTAGTTCAGTCGGCAGTATCAGCAATGCCCTTGAGGTCCTGTGCTCCTGACGACTAATGAAGAGGCACTGCTGGCTGTCAGCACGTACAGGGGGAGGCATTCATCTTCCTGGCAGCACCAATTAAACCCACCCGCATCATACCAGGAGTCAGGAATTCAGCACCGGGAACGAGTCAGAGCAGCTGAAATGGTTTAACACTTCATTTTTGGGTTTTATACTGTGCAGAAAAGGGAATAAATTGTGCTAGCTGTGCTGATGGCAAAGGGAATACGGAGAATCTGCCTGACAGCAAAGGCAGAGAGAGCACCCTCAGTGCTCAGGTGTGTGCACACGTGCGCTGTGGAAAGGCTTTTTTTTGCATCAGGGCAGGAAACCTCTCAACACACAAACAATTTTCTCATGAAGTCAACAGAAGAGAATTTGCTTATTGCATTGTGTTGCCAACACTCTGCTAAGCCTTCAAGGAAAGCTACCTGCTGTATGTGTGGGTGTATCCTCACTTAGGATATGGCAATTACTCCAGAGAAAACAAGGCAGGGAACTCTTGCCCCTTATTTCTTACAAGGCTACATCCTTACAGAAAACACACAGTTCTATTTCAAAACAGCAGGCTCAAAACCTTCTAAAACATTTCTATCCCTGAGACACGATGCTGCATCCTATCAGCCACAGTCAAACATGTCAGCTAATCATCTGCCCTGCTTGGTGCCTCACTGTAGAGTCCAACCTGTCCCATCCCACAGAAGTCTGGCTGTCAATATGACTTACAGGACTAAAAAGCACTGATATCAGAGGAGAAGGATATTGAAGTAGAAGCTACAGTAAGCACCTGGTATCCAACCTGCTAAGGTACACAGAAGCACTACAAAGAAAATTGCTTTTTTAGCCAAAAAATATGTATCGGTAATTCCTGTTTTGTCTTACTTGTGTCCCTTAGGGAAAAAATGCAAGTGCACTTTCCAAATCCACATTTTCCAGGCCTTTGTGGATCCTTAATTAAAACCACTATGAATCAGTAGGTGCCAAGAATTAGCACCTAGTGTGGCTTTCCCATGTCAGGTGTTTGAGAACTCATGGCAAAAGTCTCAAAGGGCTTAATCTGCTAAACACTGTAGAGCAACAGGGAACTCAAGAGGTTTTGATTGCTTCACAACAAACTGGCAGCCATTTATCTTCTCAAACCCCACAACTCCTTTGTGGAGGCTGAAGGGCCTGTTTACTGACAGGGAGATCAGTGTGACACACACATGCAAAACAGACCCCACCTGACTCTCAGCCATGGAGGCTCAGACCTGCCTGTCTCAGCTTACTTAAAGGAGTGAAAACCTACTGCATTAGAAGAAGCAAAAAAGTAGAAGTTTATTATCCAAACTTTCATGTAAAGGAAGCTTAAAAAACCCCAAACCTCAAACTCATCTCACACTCCCTACCAGAACAGCTAACCTGCAAGAAATGTAATTTGCCATACAGCATGCAATTAAATACGTGAAGAAATAAAGAAAAAGGCCTTTGGAAGCCACTTTTCCTCTAATGAAAAAAATTATAACTATTTCAAAATTCTGGGCATTTAGTATTTCACTCCCTTACAGAGATTTTAATTAAGAGCCTGACAAACTGACCTTTAACAAAAGTGGACAGTGCTGAAGGTAATTCTTGCCTTCTGCAGTCTCCACCATCCATGACTCCAGATAAGATCTCATGTTCTCTGATAGGAAGGGAGATAGCCCAGAATCCACAGGCACAAGACATCGCAGGCACACAAATGCAGAAAAAAGCATCAGCAGAGACTCCAAGTGACTTTGCTGATATATTACAGTCCTTTCCTAACAGTCTGATTAATCTCTAAGCGGGAAACTTTGACTTAAGCTGCAGACACATAACTTGGGGCTGCACAGAGAATGCTTTTAGTGGGATGAACTGACTTTGGTACCTCAGTATGTCCAAAGTGCAAATTCATCCACACAGATGCACATGCTGGACTATGATACTTTGTCAATGGTAAAAAAATACAACACAGATGCACGAAGTTTACAAGAAAAAGATTCCACAAGGAATACCGAAGATCAGTATTTGGAAATTTATGTTCTAGTTTAAACAGTACTAAATAAATATTAAAACTCATGCGACTGCAAAACTCATCAGAGAAATCTTTAGGATATTTGTGTCTCTAAGGGAACTCATGATTTAGATCAGAGCATGCAAACAGGTCACCTGCTAGTGAACATGGTCCTGAAAGTAACCTTGTCCTCTGTGCTAATTTTTCATGAAATCTGCATTAATACAGGACAGGGACAAAGAAAGACATGATTCCGTAGCATCTGAATGATGAGGCACCACTGGAGTGATGATCTGGCTTCTTACCTGAGGCCAAGCTGCAAAATGATTTATCAGACTCAGAGGAGGACATCTGCCAGCACACAAGGATCTCAAGTAACAGCAGCTGGTGGGGTAGCAGTATGAGCAGCTTAGTTTCCAGGATCAAAGTCCAGTCAATGATGAAGCACATTCCTTTGTCCATTCAATAACCATTATCTCTTCTAGACCAATTGCCTACATAGTCCCAGATTATTCTGAGCTGGCGGTGCTTCCTGAGAGCATCACGAAATGAGGATTCAAGTCCTTGGAGCTCCTACAAGCATCCAGACATCCCTGGGAAAGCCACGGGCCTCTAACTGCAAGGCTTTTCATGCTGCGCTCGCCCAAAATGCCTTCACACAGCAACCCCTGGAGAGTCCAGGAGACTCTAAAAAAGACACCTGAGCCTTGTGTGAGAAATAGTGGATGAGCCTGAGCTTCCCAGCTCGCTGTGCTTGGCTCCTCTCGGTGCCAGTGAGGTGCAGGAATCCTGTCTGCAAACCACCACACATGCAAACCACAGCGGCACCTCTGTCCTGCACCTCTGGGTGACACGTAATCCACTGAGACACCGCGGGGTCACTGCTTCAGTTCTGTGGGAACAGAGGTGCCTTCCCCCATTACACCTGCACACCAAGAGGAAAACCTCAGGTTTCCTTCAGAACGCAACCAATGCACAGAATGAGGTTTTATCTGCTACATAAAGCTCGTAACAATTAGCAAACCTAATCACACAACTTGGCTATATGTGCACATTTCCCACTAAAAGGTATTAATTTAAAGCCTCTTCTGATTTTTGTTGACTATGAAACATTCCTCTGAGTGCAAGAGAAGCTGTTAATAAGCACAGGCGTCACTAATCCTTTCATGGTCACTGACTCCAGCACAGAAAACTCCCACACAGAAGCGTGGCGTGGGCCTTGTGCTGTACAGGAGAAAGTTTACCTCCTGTAAATTAACTCTGTCAGCACACCAAATTTTAAAAAAAAGGAAAAAATTTAAGTATTAAATCATGTAATGACTTAGGGAATGAACAGAATGTTTTCAAAATGCAAATTGAAGGCATCTGTATTTTAATTACAGCACCAAAACTGCAAGATACTTGTCTCCACACACATTTTTTTCATTCATCTTCAGAGATGGCTGCATACAGAATATTAGTTTCATAGTATAAACCTACTCCCACGTACATTCCCAAAATAATTTGCATGTATTACCAGTAAACAAACACAGGCACACAAGTTTTCAGGCCACCCACAGACGTGATAGACAAAAAGAGGACTTGTCACTTTTGCTTTTGGGATTGTAACCAAAATTGCTTCAACTTTTAATACAGGGAAAACAGAATGCAAGAGCAGCATGAGCTTCAGCACCATACATTTAACACAATGCTCAGTTAAGATGACAAAATTTTTAAAAATCTGCAAATAGATCCTGTTGCTACATAGCTGATTTCCCATACGAAAGCTAACAAAGGCTAGGCAGAACCTTAGCTACAATACATTTTTCTGTGTTACACTCAAAGAGCTCAGTTTTGTTGCTGTCAGCCTGTAAAATTGACTTTTATACTGAGTCACTAAGAGGAGACGGATGACAAACAGCTCCATTACAGAAGGCTGACAAATTCTTGCCTTGAGAAGCAACAGTGACATGACAACGGTGGCAATGCTCAGTTCATCTTTGCATAAAATAGAGTTGGCACTTCTACTTCACTACTACACATCTGCACTGTGATGCCTCCTCCACAGTCAGTCTGAGTCTCCATTTTAATTTCATCCCTCAAAGACCAGTGCTGTGGCGTGAAATGTCCTGACTTCCCAAAAAACTTTTTTCTTTTCATCATGAATCCCTGGCATAATATGTCCAGTAGGAAATCTCTACAGCCACATGCTTGTTAGCAAGGGGTGGGGAGGGGGGAAATAAATACATTGGTGCTATCCTAAAACACATTCAAAACCCCATCCTCAGAATTGAAAACAAGCAAAACAAAGCAAAACACAAAAGCCTACCTGATTCTCAAGGATGCTCCAGATAAATACTGAACTCTGCCCAAAAGTAACTACAAATTACTTTTTAGCTTGACTCCATAGAAAGGTGGCCTAAAAAACATTTTGGGAAATCACAAGAGTGACTGCACTCTTAACTTGGGCATGAAGGATAAGCATCCCGAGGGTCAGCATTATCAGGCAGATTAAGGTGTCATACAAATCAGGACATATGGAGAATCCTCCTAATTTCCAATGGAAAGAGGATTTTAGTCAACTCCAGACCTGCAATGCTAATAAACAAGTTTCTTTCAATATTTTGAACATGTTAAAAAGAGACTTTGAGAAGACACTGTGAGAAACTTTTCAAATCTGATTGATTCAAGATTGGGGTGAGTGTTAAACCTCAGAGATACCACACTGGCTTTCTTTGCATAATAATCCCTTACTGCCCATGGCTTTCATAATCAAGCTTTGAAGCCTACTTCCTATTTCTGACACTTTTACAATGTATTAGAACTTGGCACATCAGTGAACACAACTACATTTGTGCCCCGATACTAAAATAGTTTAAGACCAAGAACAATAGATATTACCATCTATTTGCCCTTCCAAACAGCCATAATAGGAGGTGTATTAATATAAAAGTAGTATGGGGATTAACAGAACATATTGAATAAATACACTGGGCTGGCTGGATGTGGAAACAGAATTGGTTAGTTCGGAAAAGATGCTTAAAATCAAGTCCAGTCGTTAACCCAACACTGCAGCATCCACCACCGAGCCATGTCCCTAAGCATCGCGTCTATACATCTTTGAAATAACTCCAGGTATGGTTGACTCCCCTACTTCCCTTCCACAAGCCTGTCCCAATGCTTGACAACCCTTTCAGAGAAGCAGTTTTTCCCAATATCTAATCTACACCTCCACTGGTGCAACTTGAGGCCATTTCCTCTCATCCTGTCGCTTGCTACCTGCGATAAGGTCCTCACCCAGCTTCCTTTTCTCCAGGCTAAACCACCTCCAGCTCCCTCAGCTGTTCCTCAGACCTGTGCTCCAGACCCTTCCCCAGCTCCATTGCCCTTCTCTGGGCTCACTCCAGCACCTCAGTGACCTTCTTTAGTGAGGGGCCCAGAACAGGACACAGCACTCGAGGTGTGGCCTCACCAGTGCCGAGTACAGGGGACAATCAGTGCCCTGGTCCTGCTGCCCACACTATTGCTGATCCAGGCCAGGTGCCATTGGCCTTCTTGGCCCCCTGGGCACAGCTGGCTCACGTTCAGCTGCTGGTGAGCACCCCCAGGTTCTTTTCTGCCAGGAAGTTTTCCAGCCACTCTGCCCCCAACCCCCAGCGCCACATGGGGCTGTTGTGATCCAAGAGCAGGACCTGGCACTTCCTTGCCCTGAAGAATTCTGCTTTACACTAACAAATAAAATACACATCCTTTTCCTATGCTGCCCAGGGGTGAATGAAAAAATTATGAACCAACATATTAACAAATTAAACCTTTTTTTTTTCCCTTAAATTGAATCATTAATCACCTTCAGCTTCTGTTCTGGCACAACAGATGTGGCCATTCATCACTGAGGACAAACTGCAAAGGCTTTTCATATGGAGTAGAATATCCTACCTGGAACAACTTCAAAAAGGAACTTTCCTGGACTTTCTTCATTGCAGGGATGCTCAATTACTCTGTTGCCAGGCAGAAAGATGGTACCCTAAAGAAAAAAGTAACAACAAACAGGGGATTAAAATTGCTACCATGCTTCTGACAGACTAATGCTTCTTCTTTTTGGACTGGGTTAAACATTAATTTTTCACTGTAAACACCTGAACAGCTGATTTCCAAAGTGAGATTGAGGAGGGATTATCCCAAAAGCCAAAATGATAGATCCCCTTAATTAACTGAGGCATTCGATAACAGCTTTAGGTTTTTTTAATCTCTTGGGTATTTGATGCTATGCAGAGTTTTGTATTTATCACATATACTAATCCCACTGTTCTGCATGGAAAAATCTTAAAGGAAAGGGTTAGTGAAGAGCTAGGAAGTTGCATGTGTGAGGCAGGGGAACTCACCAGCCAGGCTTCTTAGCTAAAGCCAAAGGGGATGTGGACAGAAGAGTAACCTCACTTTGTGGGGTGCATACCCAGTTTCTGCTCTGGGGCCTTTTCCCATAGCAGCCCAGGGAAGAAACACAGAGAAAACATCCCACTCCCACCCAGTGGCTGCAGTGTGCCAGGGTGCTGGTGCTAAGGCACAGCGGGCACAGAGGGAGCCCTGCCCAAAGATGCATTTGCTAAAGGCAGAGAGATGTCAGAAAAGCTCTGTGATGGGCATTGAATGCCTTTATTACAATTTCACTACCTTGAGAGGGCAGGTGGGGAATTTTAGCTGTGCATGTTTTCAGTAACACTGGTTACCAAAAACAACCCCTGCAACCCTCAAAACACTTCTGGGGCCGTGTTGAAGACACATCTTATTCCCTCCCGTTTGGTCTGCTGACACATGGGACGGATGTAGCACCCCTTTCCTCTGAGAGCACTTTTTCATTTTTAGAAATTACAGCTCCTCCTAGTACCATTTCAGCCTCAGTCAGCAGGCGGTCCTTAGTGAAATTATGCTGGGATGGCTGTCCAGGGATAAATTTTCAGAGCAGCATCCTAGGAATTGTATTAGGTACAAGCTCTCCACCACTGTTAATGGGAGATAACACCTACTTAGTAATATTCTCCAATTATGGCATAACGGGGCCCCCATCTCCAAAGTAAACAACTTACATAACTTACACATCTTAAACACACAATACCTCAAGGAAGGTCCTTATCCCCATAACGATCATTGAGTCCAACATGGAGCAGTGTTTTTCACAGTACTTTCAACAAAATGCCCACATATGTCAGACCCCTCATCTAAACAGCACTAAAGATATCCCTGTACATGAAAAACAACAATTGTGATATCCAGTATTCATTGCTATGACCTGTAATCTTCATTACGAGCAGAACCATTTACAATTACTGGAAAGTCAAGACAAGCTGAAACACTACAGTCTTCTCACAAAGGAGACCTTACAAACAGACAGGAAAAAGTCACCTGAAGGAGCAGGTAACAGATGTTCCACAAAATCAGTACTTGTACCAGCTGATGTGGAGTCTGGGCTCTATACCAACTTGTCAGTGCTGTGTGCCAGCAAGAACACTGTTCACAGGAAGGCAAAGAGATGGTGCACAGGGATTTCATCAGAACATACAACATCACCTCCATTAAACACTATGATGCTTGTTAAAGCATCATGAAAGCAGATGAAACAGCACAGCTTTCTGCTGAGGTGGCACAAGCAGCAGGTATCAGCAGTTGTGGGCAGATGTCCCCACTCACTGCATATACAAATATATTAGAAGCATTAAGTGCCTTGGTCTGATAGCTCCACTCGGAGCTGTCTTCCTTCATTCCTCCCACACACACACAGAGCACCTGTTAATAGGTGCCGCACTCCAAAGCCTTCTGTGAAATACCTTATTAGGGGAAGAAAAATGTCACAAACAAAAATGATTATATGAACAGGAAAAGGTAAGTCCCAATGTAGTTCAACTGCTCCTATTAATACCTGAAGAAAAACCAGGAATAACAGATTTTTGAGAAAAACAAGGAATACATTTTTTCTGAGAATCATGGGAGACCAGGAATAAGAATCTCTAAAAGCCATTTTAACTACATGTATTTTTGTCCCATGTAACAGACCATTAAGACTGGTATAACTTTCTTGCCCACTTTCAGACTGAGCTGGTTTTACCCAGAAGAAGCTGCACCCAGCACACTGGATGAACAGATCACTCTTCATGCTGGAGTAAGTGTCACTATCTCGGGAGCTTGCATCACTGAAGGCATACAACGTATTCAAGCTAATCATTGGTCTTGCTACTCAATTAAACAAAAAAATTAAAATTAAATTAATGAGACCTAGCCTACAGCACTGTAAACTAAAATCAATTCATGAGACAGTAAATGAAAACTGCATTCAACTTTGCTGTCAACTGATTACCAACAGGCATGCTGCAGACTCATTACAGTGTGATGCCTTCTGATGTTTTGATGTAAAACCCTTTTACCATTTCCAGTGAGCTCTCTTAATAACAGATTTTTGAGAACACAGAAACAAAACTGCTACATTTATAACCCTAGCGCCTGAATTTCATAGATGAAACCTATTTCATCTACTAAAATGTAAAGCCTAAAGCCACACACAATAGCTAAGTTAATATGAGGAGAAACCAGACAGTAACACCATACAGAATACTGCAGTGGTTTAAAAAGAAAATGTCCTCAAGTGGTGATTTTATTTTGCTGTCTATTTCCAGAACTACTACTGCAAACATCAGTGCCCACAAAATACTTCAATATACATATGTGAGGGGTTTTTTAAATTTAAAAAAATAGCTTTGTTTGTGCAACATGCACCTGGGTGCCCAACGCTAGTGGAGAAAGCCTTAAGAGAGCAATTGCAGCTCTCTCACTTCCCATTCTGTCTGCTTTCACACCCATCCGTCTGCCTTCACCACACAGCAACACTTCCCCTTGCTAAGTTTGTAGCTGTCTACATAACTGTACTGAGGCTGTCTGGAGTGCCCCTTTGCTCAGTTTCTCAGCAGCTGATGCCCAGGGAACACATCTGCACTCTAACAAAGCCCTGGGGTATCTGATATAAATGGGGTCCTCAGTCCCACATCACTGCTGGTCCCCTCGGTCAATCACCTTTCACCTTAAGGTGCAACATTAGGCCCATCCTTACAGCCTGGGTAGCCCCAAGAGTATGGACTATCAGTCAGTTGCAAAGCTTCAACAAGTTCAAGCTCTGCTTTCTGCCTTGAGTATCTAATTCCAGGAGGAAGTAAGAGAAAACCAACTATACAGCCTTAGACACCTAAGATAGTAATTTGCATATAAAAGAGGAAGGTGATTTCCAGAGGAAATACATGTTTTGACTTGGGTGTCAGTGCATGAGTGCATGCAAATGTTCCATAATAAGGCGGCTTCACATTGCTTCACGTCAAAGTCTACAGCTCATTCAAAACATTTTAAAAAACCTCAACCCAGGACTCCAGATTGTATCAGATTCATATTTTGCTTTCAAAAAAGGAAAAAAAAATCATGGTGCCAGCAAGGACCAAGACACACAGTCTATAGAAACAGAGGAAAAAGGGAAATGGGACGAAAATGTGGCCCTGACCCAAGTCCCCGCTGGCTCCCACTGCCATTCTGCTTGCAGGCTGTGCCTCCACCAGGTCAGCAGTGTTTTGCAGATCTCCTGCTGTGGTATGCCCGAGTTGTTTTTCCATTCCCAACACTTCTGTCCGTACCAGAGCAGTTCTGCTTCTCTAGCTGAGCATTCAGGATGACTCACAGCATGCAGGAGAAATCTGGGTTGCTCAAGAAACACTGGCCTTTTCCCTCACTGAATATCAAGCCCACTTTCAAAGGAGACTCTCACACACATGAATTTTTCTATAGCACACTGCTGCTTCAAACCAAAGATCTCCTCAATAGCAGAGCAACAACATGTTTGTCAAAATCAAAAATCTGCATATATGAAGCGTTTAACTTGAGAAAAGATACTGCTCTGTTAACTAAGTGCTTGATAAAATACTGTAGTGCAGCAAGAATGACATCAATCTACTCTGGATTAGTCTCACAGCATGACATAGTCTTGCTCAAATAGATGTTTTATCCCATGCTGCTCCCTCAGAACATTTTCAGCACCATTCAGCAGCTGAAGTTCATAAGGAAGCACGGAAGAGGAGACAGGATGGCCACTGCACAAGGGCTTCTTGAGGACCAGCTGACAGATGGTATTTCTGTTTGCACGCTCTGTGTAACACATTGCAACAGGGAAGCAACCCTGTCCCTCCTGCCGGCTCTGCTCCATCACTTTTCCCTAGGCACACTCTCCCCAGCCTTGTTTAAACTTGGTTTCCTGAAGCAGACTTACCACCTTTTCCGACAGATACCACGTTTTGCCCAAGAAAGCTTACAATACAAGGAATTCCAATGCTTTGAAGATGCTGACTGGCAAATGTGAAGACAAATACCTGATTTTCAATACCTCTGAACGGATTTTACTCAAAAAACACATAGAGACATGAGGCAATTAACTGCTTTCTTGGCAAAATAATGTTTTCAGGTTTTATCCTAATACACTTCCCCAGGGCTATTCGCTTGCTGGTAGTTTGTCCTGCTACCCCTTTAAAAAGTTGAGAAGTACACAGCACCAGCAGTTATATCACATGTACTTCTTGCCCTTCCAGCTTTGATAATTTTTCAAAGATCACTGAATTCTACTTTGACTTTCAAGACAGCTGCTGCATTTACATATCTGTTTTTCTGGTTTCATGGAAACTCATCACATCAGCTCTCAGAGAGGCAGGAAGGTCATCAGCCAAGAAAGAGGCAGCTGATGGGGGGATGAAGAGGCAGAAGGGATCTTTGGGTACTTGTGTCGTTCTGTATGACTCACAGCCACATCCAACACAGCAATGTTCTGTGGTTTCTTTTGTCACTGTTGCTGCTTCTGGAAAGTCTGGGCTGTCATACTTTGGAAATAACAGTGCACTTCAGCCCAGATGGCATGTTAAACTGAAAAATACTACTTTTAGTGAATAATACTCTCAACATCACCAGTATTTACAAGGTCACAGCCAGAAAGGCATCTACTGAATTTCACAGAGAAGCCTGTTAATCAATGTAAATTAAATAACACACCTGATACATATGCACAAGTATACTTCTATATGTATATACAGACGTGCACCTGTCCTGTGAATTCATAAATAAGTGATGCATAGCAAAGAAGGAGAAAGAACATGCAAGCTGTTATCAGTTGTCTATAAATTCTTGTTCCTCACATTGCTGTTTCTGCTTGTAAGCTACCACAAAAATAGATGTCAAGTCCAAGTGAGCCCTTTGCAGTGTCAGGAGCCTCAGACATGAGGTCAGGAGGAAGACTGACAGCACAGACAGAAATCCACTCGTACTGAGGTCAGTAACGAATGAGACCTGCACTGTGCTCACTACCAAGCAGTTTGACTGCAGTAACTTCTTAAAAGTTCAACTCTGCTTCCACCATTACAATTCATTCCCAAGATCCCAGTGAAATCACTCGCTGCAAAAGGGCACAGCAGCTCTGAAAGCCAGCCCTTTCATCTGACTGCCTACGCAGAGATATCTGCATTTCAGACTGGGCCTGAGCAAGTTCTCCAACTGGCTCCAAACCCCGGGTCAGTGCAGACATTTTTAATTTTTACCATAAGAATGGATTTTTATACCACTTAAGGAACCAAAGCACTGGAAGAAGTACATTTACTGCAGGAGGTGATACACTCCTTGCCTTGTAGTTATTGCAGCCATTTACAATTTTGCAGTATGTACAAGGAGAAAACAATGGCTAGGGGTGACTATTCAGATTTTAGGGGGTAACATGCCAGGAATGAAGACAGAGAAGGAAAGAGAAATTACAAAAAAAACCCCAGGGTTGGCTGGATGAAATTAAGCCATTACACAGCATACATTTTCTGGCATAAATACCGCTGCATTTGACATTTTCTTGTCCCGCTAAGTTAACACATTTCTAGAGTTTGCTTCTGTTGAAGAACGAGAGCTATTGTTTAGTTCTCAGAAACTCTGCAAACAGGAGCCTAAAAGAGATCTTTTTTCCTTTAGCTAAAGCAATGTTCAAAGCTACCTGATATCTTAACATTCCAAAAAAGAAGTAAATTCTTTTCTGTGTTGGTGAATACCATCTATACCGTTTGCCTGATATTGAGCACCAAAACATTTATTCTGACATGAGAGATAGAGATGACAGTTTTACTATTATGTGATTACAGTTTCTTTAAAGATTTTTCTCCGTCTCTCCTGCCAGACATTTCACTTAATGGTTGAGTGCTTTCCTGCCTGAGAGAAACTTCTTTCCTCAAGAATGAAGCAATCTTGGCTTCAGCAGCCACTACACAAAAAACTCCCTTTTTTGTCCCGTAAGAGAAAGCAAACTCATACCAAGTTAAGCTATTAACAGCACAAAAAATTAAGTTTGCTAAACCCAGAGGCTAGATCCATATTGCATGCCTATGGTTTTCACTTCTCTGGTAAGGGCAAGAGAGAAGAGACAGGTATGACAGGACTGAGCTCAGGCAAGAGAACAGGACAGGTCACAGGGTTCAGGGGCAGGAGGTGCCTTCCTGGGGAACCCACTCTGCAGTTGCCATATTCCTCACAGAAATGATCCTTGGTATTTTCCAAAGGCAAAGAAAAATAAAAAAAAAGATGCATAAATAAATTCAGAGAGAGCACTGAGTTTAAGAACTCGTGAATACAAGCTGAGATCATTATTACACGCATGCATGGAAGTTTGACAAAATTAGGCTTTGCAATGGTCAGTAAAATATGATCAACACACAAAAATGGAACTGGGCATTACTGAATTGCTACAGATTTTTACTACAGGAAAAATATTTCCAGTAGCTCTGGTCAGTAAGAAATTCAGCTTTTAATTAGATAAAGCTATTTTCCCAAGATAAAAAGCCAATAAAGCACCAGAACACAAAGGACCAAGTTTTGCTTTACAGATAGCTTCTGCAAAGGAAATTTACCAACTTCCAATCCTGAGAACATCTAGGTCAAAACAATGCAATTATTCCCCAAAAGGATAACATTTGACAAGGGGAAAATTTCAAGTATGACCTCTCATTTATATACAGAGCTCTCCAGTGACAGTCTGGACAGATACAGCAACACTGTGAGAGAGACTCTGGCCTGTTTAGAAGCCTGGTTGACATGAGTCCCCTGTGAGACAGTCCTGAAGGGCAAAGGAATCCAGAAAGGCTGGACATTTTTCAAGGAAGAAATCTTAAAGATGCAGAAGCAGGCTGTCCCCATGTGCCGAAAGGCAAGCTGGTGGAGAAGACCACCAGCCTGGGTGAACAGAGAGCTTTGGCAGAGAGGGAAAAAGGAGAGTTTATGGCCTTTGGAAGTAGGGGCAGGCAACTCAGGAGGACTACAAGGATGTGGTGAGGTTATGCAGAGAGTAAATTAGAAGGCTCAAAGCCCAACTAAAACTTAATCTAGCTACTGCTGTAAAAGACAGTAAAAATGATTGCATAAATACATCAGCAACAAAAGGAGGGCTAAGGAGAATCCCCACCCTTTACTGGATGTGGGGGCAAAACGTCGTGACAAAGGATGAAGAAAAGGCTGATGCACTCAAAAATGCACTCTGATTCTTTGGGATCAGAACCAGCCAGCATGGATTTATGAAGGGCAGGTCAGCTAACTTGATTTCCCTCTGTGCCAAGGAGACCCCCTTAGTGCGTGAGGAAAGGGCTGTGGATGTTTCTCTAAGACATTAATAAAACCTCTAACAGAGTTTTCCGCAGCATTCTCCTGGAGAAAGTGGCTGCTCCTGGCTTGGATGGAGGCACTCTTCACTGGGTTAAAAAACTGCCTGGATTGCTGGGCACAGAGAATGGTGTATATGGAGTTAAATCCAGCTGGCAGCTGGCTACAAGTGGAGTTTATCTGCTGGAGAGTAGGAAGACTGCAGAAACAGGCTGGATCCATGGAACAAGGCCAACTCTGTTTTTTCCAGGAAACCTATATATGGCCAACTATCCCACCTAGGGCAATTCATTTCCATGTCAATGTATAGTAAAGGTTGACATTGACGCAGATTTCCTAAAAATTGCACATAAAGTGCAACTTTTACAGCATAAAAAAGGTGGCAGAGAGATGGAAATGGGATTATAATTCCACCAAAGTTGTTTTTTTTCCTGTGCAAATATTCTTGTCAGCTTTTGACAAGCAAGAACATTCCAGGGAAATCTGCCTAACTTACATAAGTTATCATCTTGCAGTTTTTTATGGGAAGAAAAAAATTCAGTTTCACATGGAAAAAAAATCAGAGGTTAATGGCAAGGGTTATCTATTTGTTTTGCAGGGTCTTTTAATGACTATACTGATTGTTGGTTTAACAGCTATACATTCTTTATATTTAATCTATATAGTAAATGTTTTATGAGCACAGCTTAAAAAGTGCTACTACACCATAAATACCACAATCACATGGAATAAATAGCTCATTTAGCTTTCTGGCATCTGTGTAAGATACTCTGTTGGTCCTTGTTTAAGGGATTACATTAAGCAGCAGTGATCCTATCTCGGGGGAGACTAAGGTCATGTCTTTTGTGCTATCTACACAAAACAGGTGCCATCTAAACAATTAACACAACTGGAAAACTCGGATTCCCTGATTACAAATCACTTCTCCTACAGTACTATTTGTGTGCAGTAGATATTTCAACGTTTTACTTTTAGTTCAGCATCTTCATTTGCTTCATTCATTCTGTGATACTGTTTCCAATTTGGAACTGGAGTTCTTGGATAGTTTCTCATCTTTATAACTGACCTGAATCACACATTTTTATAGCTTTTGCATGAGATCTAGCTGTTTATTATTAGTCTTATTACTGTATTAGTAATATGGTTTTTTGAGGACAATGCTTAAATTACTGCCTATGTAAGAAAAGGTGCCAGATAAAGTCCAATTTAAATAACTACAAAATCAAGGCAGGGTTTAGCAGGAGTTAGTTTAGGCCAAGTCAAGTACCAATGAATCAGCTCGGTTATGCAGAAGACATGCACATTTCTGCAATTCTGCTTGCACACATTTGGGTGAGGGTTTTTTGTGGTTTCTTCATAATCTTCAACTGGCACAACCTGCATTCAGAACTATTTCAAGCTGTGGCAAGTTGTTGACAACAGTTTAACACCATGAACTGATGTGGGCCACCAAACCAACTTAGGGTAAGGCAACAAGCACTCAAGGACCACCACAAACAATTCCTCTCAGTGCTAGTTTAATTAACCTATTGTTTCCTCTTGGATATCTCTTTCGACAGTTTGCTACCGCAGGAGGAATTCACCAGGTGCAGGATTAAAATCACAGTCATAGGATAACAGGCTGGAAGGTGCTGTATTCTAAAGATCACCATGGAAAAAAAGTCCACTTTTCCATCTTTTATCTCAGCAGTTTGGCTATATGGACACTATGGAAGACCGCACCAAAGCTGAGCTATAGAGCTTCTCCCTCTGTATGCAAAAGTTTCCAGAAGGCCACGCTCCCGCACCTTAGCAGGGTCTGCAGGAAGGCTGACCGTTTTAATTAGAGATATCTTTTAAAAATAGCCAATATTTTTCAAGATTATGCCGTCTCAAAATAGCACTTACTTCACTGAGAATAAATAAGACTCTCATAATCTAGATTTTTACACTGTTCTCTGAATACCACCACCACCAAAGGTATTTTACAACATTCTGTAAATGTGCAGCAAGAATAACTGAGTGTACTTGGACTTATTACAAATTTTTTTAATTTTACATATTTGAATATCAAACCATCATTTATCTGCTTTTCCACAAGACAGTGTGACAAGCTTTCTGCAGACCTGTTGAGGGGGATGTATCTTGCAGAGTGCCAGACAGTCTGGAGTAAAAATGGATTCAGGGTGACTGGAGGCCAGCATTATTAACTGCACTCCAGCAGCTGCTCTGTTCCAACCGTATTAATATAAATACCTTAGATTCCATGTTGCTATTTTAATAAGTTATCAAAATATAAATGACCATGAAGGCCTTCACGGTCTGCAGGAGAAACTGCAGAAGCCTTTACAACAGCAGAGGACGAAATGCAGTTTATGGAAGAGGAGAAACCAAGCAGTGTTTACACAGCAGGTGAACAGAAACAAAGCTCCAGGTTTTCTGGCAGACACAGGAATATTCTGGCCACTGGACGGCTCCCTGCCTGGAGTTATTGTTGAAAAGGGGCCTTTCTTCCAACTATTAAGAAAAAGTAGTTCATACCAGTCATCTGCTGTCAACACTTTGGAATCTGCTTTTTTTGAGAGACAGCTCCAGAAGCCTTAAGCATTTCTAGATGCACATTTATTTCTGTTGCACATTTGTTTTTCTCCAAAGTGAAAACACAGGGCAAACATGTCAAATCAGTCAGCCCACCAACCTGCAAGTAAAAACTTTACTCTGGAGATGAACCAGAAGCGGCCCCATTTTCTGGCATGCTCACAACTACAGAGCATAGTGGGATCTTCATGGGAAACCCAGGTATTGATTAGGATGCAGCAAGAAAAAGAAGGGTGTGTCTCAAGTTTATGGCAGTTTGTGAAAACTGTCGTACTATTTTGTCTCGCCGGACAAAATGTAGCCCAGCCAAAAGAAAAACAGAAAAGCTCCTGAACTCCAATATCCACTTGAGCCACTGGCTTGAGGATGCTTTCACAGGCTGCTTTCTGAAGCCAGAAAACACAATGAAGGTAATCAATGACGTTTCATTACTATTTTTAAAGGGTATAATTTTACAACGCTGGTGCTGCTACCAGTGGCTGTTACTGATCGTGCTCCTAACTTTGCCCATGTACCTCACAAATCTCTACACAGCTTTCTCCCTCACTATTCTACCTCCTTACCCACTGCTTTTACTTTTTCTAGCTCCTTTTTGCCTTTCTACAACATCAGTGAGCTTCAGTCTGGTCATTGCATAGCTTAACTAAAAGCTGAGTATTGTTTACTCAGCCAGAAATGTTTTCCACATCCATGGTAAATTGAAGTCAATCAAGGACTTACACAGCAAGTATCCAGTACACTTCTGGATGAAAAAAAAGAGTGGGAATTCATTGAAGAGCATAGGAAAAAGCATCCTGTTGGGGTTTCTCGGAGGAGAAGGTTCTGGGGAGACCTTATAGGAGCCTTCCAGTAGCTAAAGAGGGTCTACCAGAGAGATGGAGAAGGACTGGTGAATACTTTTCCCACTGCTGCAGAAAAACCTCCACCAACCCGTGTCTTAGAGGTCTTAATGCACTCAAAGGCTTTCTCTCTCTCACACACACGGAAGCGTAACATCCTGATACTTTTTTGGTTTACTCTGAGAAACATCATCTTCCATTTAGAAAATCCAGAGTAACTAACTTCCCATTAATCTAACGATATAACATGAGGCTGGGCATCCTTTGGGTCCCAACAAAACACGGTCTCCCTGTGGCTTTGGACAAAAGGCCCATCCTCATGGCTGTGCTGCACATGAGCCACGTTTCTTCACTAGTTTGCTGAACTTCTAATTAAAACACCAGAGCAACACCAGACCTGCTGCACTCAGAAGCATTTGCTACATGATATCTCGAGTGCCTGAGATAAGGGAAGTCTCAGCAAAAGAAAGTGACAACATTAATTAAACTTTTTTCTGTTAAATACAGAACAGTTCATTAAAATCTTTAACAGGTGGCAAGTTTGGCAGCTCTATTGTGTGCAGGCTCTAGACAGATTTATCACGCCTTTCATTTTAAAACATTTATGTGAACGCATTTGCTGAGATAAATTATCTTGTTCACAAAAGCATCCTGATCAAGGCTGCTGTTTGAAGTGTTACATCAATCAAATTATGTTGTAAAAATGTTAGCATCAATTTTGACAGACAGCATCTCACAGTTATAGCTTTGGAGCTCTCTCCATTAGTTTCCTCTTCCAATTTTGGTATTTTTTACATTTTAGATCTGCAATAGTCAAGGAAGAACTGAACACAAACTGGCTGAGTCATTTAAAGTGGCTGGACGGATACCCCGGGGAAAGTAGACAGCAGGCGAACTGCTGCTATCTCATAGCAACCCAAAAAAAGGCATCTAGACTCAGACAGGAAGATTTTGGAGTTTCATGAGGGATTGAAATGAAGGGCTGCTGTCATGGAATGGCAAGATTTCAGCCATTCCAAGGCTTTTCATTGAACAGCTGTCCTCGGAAACATTTGTCTGAAGGGAAAAGAGTGACACTGCTGTGATTTCCATTTTTGTTCAGAAACGGTTATTTGTGTATGCACCCAGATGCACAAAAGCCAGGGTCTCACATCCCAGACCCCATCTACCCAGCTAGGAACCTTTCACAATGACTTGGTATTTAGCCCAACAAACATTTAAACATACACACTATGAAAATCCAGTCCAACTGAGAGAGCCACTGAGCAACAGCCTAAACTTAAAAGAGAGAAGACTTTCAGATTAATTTTCTGCCTACATCAGCAGAGGTGTCTGAAGTGAGACTTAGAGCTATGCAGAATGAAGCAAATTACCAAAATTTCTACTGCTATGATCCATTGTCAGAGCACCAATCAAGAAGTGGGACCCCCTGGAATACACTTAGCAAAACAGAACAAGAAAAGCTCTCCAGCCCGAGAGCTCCACTGAATTGCAAGATGATAAACACACAGTCACTCAAACACAAACAGCAGCAAGTTCATTTGAAGCCACAGTATCCGTCTATTTTTAGCAGGGTTTGTGTTAAGGAACAAAAGTCTTTTCCAGGACTCTGAATCGGAAACCCCACATCTCTAAACCATCTCCTTTTCTCTCTCATAAGAAGAGTTTGTATCAGTGATCGCTCCAGGTCTCTTTTCTTTTATTTTCTTTTCTCTTTCCCCTTTAAAGCAGAAAAGATCAACTGATGTGATGATATTCCACTCCAGGGGATTGAGTAGATTTTCATGCTGAAACACAAATTTGTACCACAATTTAATGACCTCCCTCTTGAGTATAAGATAAAGTCTTGCATTCCCACTTATACAAAGATTTAAAAAGTTTAGAGTGCTAAGAAGAACTGAGAATAAAGACAATTATTTTCGAAAGCAAATGGCTTCATGATCTAAGAAAACCAGTGCAAGTAACAAAGCCTGAAAACACTCCTGTCCAATATTCAGTCCACAGTCCTTGTCACTGAGTTTCAGGGCCTTTTAACTGATACACACCATCTCAGTTTCTTCTCTACTGCACTGTGTTCTGTACAATTGTCACAAATTTCAGCTGTTAAAAGAGAAAAATTATTTTTATGTGCCTCATTGCTGATAGAGAGTTAAATGTGTTGCTTAAAGGTAGTCTGGCAAGATTCCTCTCAACACATTTTTACATTGTTTGGTCTATTTTAAGACTTGGAATGGTTCTTGATGGAGGCTCACATCAATGACTCCACCAAAACCAGGGTTCAACCATTAAAAACAAGTGAGCGTTGCCGTCATAGAATTGGACTCAGCAGGCAGAAGGAGCTTCTTTTCCCACATCACTGACTGTCCGAGCTGGAAAGGGAGTGAGAGCAGCTCCAGAAAGCCCGAGTCACTTACGGAAATATTTTCAGACTGCCAACTGAAGAGCAAAGAGGATTTCAGGAATGCAGTTTGAGGTCATTCAGTTTTTCTCTACTACACAAGCCTGGCCAAGAACTAAGGCGGCCTCTTTCCCTAGCAACAAGTCATGTTGTACACGCTGCTTATTCAGCTGCAAATACGGCTTTTATCCCAGAGGTAATGGACTTAGAGAAGGCTATTCTTAAGCACTAATAAGCTAAAAGAACTCAATTATTTTAATTTCAAGACTAATGAGGCTCTCCTGTGAGCTATTCATTTTGCTACTTCAGGATCCATGCGCACTTGTACCACATCCAAGTAAATAAAAGGAAAGAAGAAAAAAGTCATCATGACTCGGCCCTTTTAATGGACACAGACCTCCTACAGTGCTGAAATTCCCTTTAAACAGGAAAACAGGAAGATCATCAAAAGCCCATCACCCACACAAAGGTCAAGCTGTAGAAAAGAGTGATTATCACACAACTGCTTATCATCCCTAATTGTTTGGAAATTTTTACAGCATTTAGACTGAGTGTGGGATGGAACACACTTGAATTCTGGTTTTCTCAGGCCACTCAATACTAACCTGATCATGATTAGTCTAATGCACAAGTCCTCCTATCTGACGAGATCAAGAGATTATGTGAGATTACAAGGAACAGCACCACTGTTATTGGTATGTCACCTTCACTCTGGGAAATGAGTCCTTGTGAAGACACACCCACTGTTATCTTCCTCTGTGGCCACCCAAGACTCACTGCCACAAGCCTCCCATCACACCTTTAAAAACTTAAAACACACAAGGGGGTTGCTAACCCCTGGAAGACAAAGTTACTTCTGGTGTTTGAAAGCAAGGTGGAATACAGCCTTTATCTTGTGTGGGGAAGAAAACCCTATTGTTTTCTCAGTATCTGCGCACTTTCTATATTCTGTTACTCCTTCGACATAACAAATTTATTTAATTCTTGGCTAAATCAGGTAGAGACGATATGGCCTGTGCTGCTGCTAAAACTTCTTAATGCTTTACTGAAAACATGAACAAACACGGGGAAAAAAAAAGAAGTAAAGAGAAAACTAGGACACCATGATTCAGTGCTGCACCTCATGCTACAGACACCAAAATAAAACTTCCATTTCCCAAGTCACTGTTATTTGATTTGTGCTGCTCTAGCTCCGTCTGGCTGTTCCTCATATAATGCTAGCCCAGCACATAATACACAGTGTGCTTCTAGATCCCTCCTCTCTCTGCTACCATGACAAAATGGCTCTCTGAGCCCAATTTGATTTCCTGCTAGCTCAGTCACGACACCCGAAATCCCTTCAGACACTTTTTTTTCCTCATGGCTGTTTACAACACACAGATGGCAGCCAGTGAAGGATGCCTGCACAGACTGGAGAGCAGAGTGATGGCCAGTGGCAGAAATGCACCACCATTCCATCTCACCTCAACTGCTTCACACGGCCTGGAAACCTCCTTCTACCAATTTCGCTTCACCTCACTCCCACTCTCATCAATTTTCCCAGCAAAACAAACTATAATAGAATTCTCTGCAAATGCCTCAGACTCTTAAGTGACTACTACACAGTCATCATTTTCAAAAATGTCCATCTTATCAAGAAATGGTAAAAAGAAAATTCAAATGTCTGAAAGACTCCCTTTCAAGTCCAAGCCATTGCTGAAGCTCAAGCTCTTCTCTGCTAGCCAGCATGGCAGGCAGCTGGAGCAGACACTGAGCATTTTCTAGTTCAGTTTTATACAGAATGATTTCCATATGGTCACGTGCTTTCTTCAAACCAAGAAATTTTTTTTCATCATTAATGACTTACTGAGGTATTTTAATTATCTGCTGCAGCACAAGGGCTGAGATGATAAAGCAGTGAACTGTAGTTTTAGGCTTTCAACTTGTCTCAGAAAGGAGCCTCATTTTTCATACAGTCTGTTTTCATCTGAACACTGAAAACTTATCAACCATGCCTTCTCAAATTTAGCCCAAATTTCATTTGCACATTCAGGTACCTAATTTTAAGTAAGCAAAAAGCAATCTGAATCCCAGTCTAAATGCACAGGCTACTGAGGTAGTCTTTCACAAACCAGTGCAAACATAGTCAGAAATGAGTATCAGTCTGTGAGAAAACATCAGCCACTGCTGTGCAGTAGAAAGGGAAGCAAAGTAAAAACAGCCTTGTAAAACACAGCAGTCACCTACTAAGATCTATCTGGCAGAACCAACAGTCACCCCACAGCCTGCAAACTGTGAGTATTGTCTGAAACCTACAGTGCTATCTCAGGTTACCCAGCCAGAAGTGATCTGACCTGGACAAGTGCCTGCACTGCCTCTACGCACAGCAGGGGGTCACATGGAAGAATGCTCCCCTTGTTTTTAACACACACTTTCTTCCCATCACTCCTCTGTTATCTTAGGAATCCTGCCATGAGCCTCACCACCACAATCAAGGACATCCCTTCTACTCCACTGAGCTTCATTTTGTACTGGGGATGATGAATGGTGACAGTCATCTCTAATTTATTCGGACTGTTATTCTCTCAGTCCAAAACTGTTTGGAGCTGTCACGTGCTCGCTCATTTTCTGTGTGTTAATAGTATGGGACAAAGGAGACACTTCTGAAAAACTCATGCAGGTGCTAGTAAAAATCCTGTGGTTTATGGTTTGATGAAATGATTCCATTGAAGTCAACAGGGGATGATATATTCCTTACAGAAATGTTTGGAGGTCATTAAACATTTCAGTATATTTCAGAGAAACTTCCAGTATAAAACAACAGTGAAATTTCTGTTCCATCCTTTTAATTTTAAGCGATGGACAACATTTCCATAAAGGTTATGAAGAATTTTAAGGCTGGAATAAATGGCTAATAAATTTGAATGTTAATCTCTTCTGTTCCTCTCTTTAAGCAGAAACCAGCCTTCTGTTTCACAATCTGATAAAACAGCACAGTAGCAGTATTTGTCTACACAAATACAGTGAAAAATCCTGTGGCGAAAAGTGCCAATACAAGTCTCAGTAAAACAAGAAGTGGGCAGGCTCCTGCACCACACATGCTAACATCCCAAAGCCATGCCCCTTTTACTTCAGCAGTACATAAAAAACATTTTTGCACAATATTAATTATTCTCTGTACATGCTGAGATGGGAGAATGTACAGGAACGGAACACCCACCAGCCTCTAATATCGCAGTGCTAATATCTAAAAAAGCATGCATATGAGAAGAGGCTTGTTTTAATTTATGACATAGGCTTAGACTAGAAGAGCACATATTTCCACAAATGACTGGATACAGTTGGCAAAGAAAGGGATCTGGCACTGCTCCATTACATTCATGTGATTTTTCCCAGCCCATTCACCTCATATAATACTGGCAGAGTCAGTCGCTCAGCCACCAATAAACTTAGGAGGCAAAACCAGAGCAGATGGGCCTCACCTGATGGTAAGTGACTGCATTCATCCCAGTATTATTATGCAATTCCTACAGATGCCATCTCCTAGAAAAACACTTAACATAATTGCCCACATGCAAACACTTGATACACATATTATTTCACTGTGTCACCAGCTCCCTCCAAGAGACAGTGTGTGAGGTCCAATGTCATTTACCATTACACTCTGTAGTAAAAAATCATTTCTAATCTCATAGAAAGTTACAAAAAGTCCTTCATTTTTACTGCCGCACAGCTGAAGGTACAGGGCTCTTACTCACTATTTCAAGACAGGGCAGTTAATATCTCTTGCATGAAATCAGAAGCTACAACTTTACAGTAAGTTTTCTTTTCAGTTAACCCCACACAAAGCCTATGGTTCCCTCCTGCAGGTAAGTGAAGTAAGTAAAGACCAAATGAAGTAAGGAGACCAAAGGAACTATTCCCATAAAGGAAAGTGCTCTAGTGAAGAGCTACAAAATTTTAAAGGCGGATTTGCAGATTCCTGCCAGCTGTGCTTACATCCAATTTACTGCTAACTCAGAGAGAATACAGAAAGCATTTTACTCATCCTTAAAATGGTTACAGCTCTACTCACAGGTGGCTGGAACAGGGCTGTCACCACCAGCAGCCACCCCATCATGCTGTGGAAGAGGGTATTATCCCAAGGCACCAGCTCACCCCATTTGTTTTCCCCAGCTCTGGCACGCTTACACCAAACCATTAAGAACACACTGAAGTCAACATAAAGATGTCAATAAAGCACATCCAAGCTCTCAACATTCAGATCTGTGTGTTCTTAAACAAGTTTAGAAAGGCCATTTCCACCACAGTGTTAGTAAGAGCCAGGCTGCAATGAAAAGTTACCATTTTCACGGAGTCTTTATGCGACACGCTGCCCCCATTCTCTGAGCCACAGGGAGCTCAACCCTCTTTGTCCCTTACAAAATACATTCCGTGGGTTTAAAAGGACACTTTTCTTCTAGGAAGCTAACTTTAGTATCCCCAAGTTCTTTCATGTGAATAAAAGATCTCACTGCTCTGCTCATTTTCACAGGGCTGCTTAGGTTGCTTATGGATGCAAGTGCTGAACGCACGATACTTCTCATTCCTTCCTCTGAAGGAATGTTTTCTTATTTTCCACTAAAAGGAACACTTTGAGCAGACGACAACAACACAAATGTAATTCCTAGAACTCACTATAAAATACTGCTAAAAAAAAAAACCCCAGGGATGTTTATTTGTCTATCTTGCTGAGGACAGCCTAGCATTTGCAATTTCTCCTGAAATGACAATCTCAACCTAGGCTAAAAATCAATGTCTCAACTTTTATAACACTGGTGACTTAAGTGACTTATTTTTTTCTATTTATGCATCTGACAGTTTTGAAAAGGTCTTACATCATTTAAGATAAGTTTTAGCATGCCCCTGACAGAGTCCATGGCTTTGTCTTAAACAAACATCAGTGCCACACACACAGTGCACGAACATGTGCATCCTATTGTGCATATAATCTACAAATGAAACTAAATTAGTGCTCATCAATTCCATTGAATTATTTTTCTAATATACTACAAGCCTGTCACAAATGATGTGTGGGTTTTCAAAATATTAAATACAATGGAGTCTTCTTTTCAAATTGTATTAAAAATATTATCTCTACCTGCTTTTAGTCATTTTGCAGTGTTTTTAAGCTAGAAAGTGTTTATTAAATTATCCATACACTAAAACTAACTGTGGATAATTGAAAATACCTGAAAACCATGAGCCTAGGCTTTTCATTCTGGGATACTAAATTTCTCCCCAGAGAAGACTGCACAAGCCTTCATACATTTTGCAAGTCACATAATAGGTAAAACTTTCTGAAACTACAGTTCAGAAACTCCCCTGTTCATTCAGATACCTGCCAGGTTAGGCAGGGCAGAGAGTCATTTAAGGATGAACATTTGTCCAGATCTACACTCTTAGGGTTCCTGCCCTTCTCTCCCCCATGACAAATCTGTTCTTTATGAACACTCCCAATACCCTCCAAACCCCAAGTTCTCGGCACTTTGTCCTTCTACTCCACTTAAACAACACAAGGGTAGGAAGAATATGAAAGGACAGTGTTACCTGGAGTAATTCTATGGTAAAACACAATTGCATCCTGAGCATGCTCTGCATCAGCGTGCAAGATGCAAACTGGGACTTGACACCAGAGCTACATGACAAAGGCATTCTAATTTCTGCTACTCAGGACAAAAACAGGCATAAAAAGAGGACCACTCTCCTCACACTCACCTGAAGCACACCTTCTTCCAGTGGTTATTCCTTCAGTCCCTTTGCTGGTATGCAGGAGAAGCTGTAGTGATCTCTTTTGACATTCACCCCCCATTCCTACTTGTGTCTCTTAGTCTTTCCTTTGCTTTTATGCACACAAACAAGGCCAAAGCCCAAAGCTTGCTTCTTTCCTACCTGGTTCCTAGAGCCTCTGTTCTAAAATTATTTCTAGTCTTTTTACCAGGCTCTACACATAAAATGGCTTGCCCCAAAAATTTGGGTTTTCTTAGAAAGGGTTCCCACAAAAACACTGGACTAGTTTGAAAAGTAACACCAACTTGGATCTTTGAAGCATCATGCAGTATCACTTTCACTTCAGATAGGAACTCAAAAGACACATCTCCAACACCCTTCCATTAAATCACTATCTTCAGCATTTTCTTTTCAGACAGTCTTTAACATGTGAGCTATTCTCTCAGAGAAGCACAGCTTCTTTCCTCCGCCCCAGTTCAACTTCACCACTGCCCAAAATCCAGCCAAACTCACAGGCAGTCTGAGCTCAGCAACCCTTTCTGAAACCTTCCTTCCCCCTCTCCTCCTCCACATACTGCCCTGAAGAAGGCAGGCAATAATAGCATTGCCTGCAACACTGCTACTGTTTGAGAGAGACGCAGCAATTTATGTGGACTTTTTAAAATTTCACACAGGTAATTGTACCCCTCAGGTAATCTCTTCCTGAAGTGATTCAGGTGGAGTGACCCCTACCTTCCTGCAACATCACCTTTTGGGTCAAGAGAGAAGGCTGTCTCCCAGTACTTACTTTTGCAGACATCTCTTCTCCTCTCCCAACCCTGACCATCGCGTCTCCCAAAGCAGATCATCAGAGTTTGCCTCTCTGGAGGGAGCTTCTACCACCTCGCTCCTGCTGCGCACACAGTGGCTGGATTATTAACTGTGTAAGCAGTTAATAGAGAAATCTATCATTGAACCTTCCTGCTGACTGCACAGGCACTAGCCAACTCCACAATGCGCAGCAATTCTTTTCTGGATAGTATCCATTATTCACAGTCACCCTACATAAAAAGCCTTTATGCTCTTCCTGAATGTTTGCAACGCACTGGGGACCTGCTGGATGCAGCCCACTGGATAATTGGCAGCAGGGGTGCCTTCAGCTGGTTTCATTCTTCAGCAGCCATATGTCCCATTGCTGGCAATACCACCAGTTTGAGAGAAGCAATGGGTATTGTTCTAAAAATTCATTTTACTGTCTGCTTTAACGTTATTTTTCTACTGTCAAGTCTTCATTTAGAAGTGTCTACGCACTTTCGAGAGATTAAGAGACCATTCTGCAAAAAAGCCTTTTTGGCCCTGTATCTTCCACAGAGCATACGTTCATGAGCTCTACTGTGAGCTGCCGAAGGTTTTATAAACAGCAGAGCTGAAGTCTTTTATGGGAAAACACTACAAGCCAAATGCTGAACCTAAATGCTATTTGCAGATGCACGCTGTGCTCACAAGGTGAGCCAAGCAGAATAATGCAAGCAAATAATTATCCTCTGAAGAAAACAGAGAATGTGAAGAATAGTGATTAACAAATTAATGGAAGTCCTGCCAACATTTTAGGTCTGGAAGTTCAGCTCTGCCTCCCCACACCTGCTGTGAAGCCCTGGTCCAGTTCTCCAGCCTCTCATTTAACACGCTAGTCCCTTGATCTCTGGTTATATTCCTTGAGCCTACACAGCACAGCTGAATTTTCTCATACAGCCCCCTCTGACCACTTCACCCTCCCTCCCAAGGTCAAATGCTACACTCGTGTCCAAGCTCCCACAGCACCACATTCAAGCCCCTGATCTGAAAGAGACTGCACAGCTCTACAAGCATGTAATTAACCTCTCTCTGAAATTATCTCTGCGTGCACGCCCTCAGCTCTGCCAGCTCAGATCAGACTCTGTAAGCTACAAACACCAACTTGACTAGCTCACATCTGAGCTACTATATCCACAAAGCACTTTTATGGCTGCAATCACAGTACTGGGAAGCATCTCCTCTATCTTTGCACCAGCACTCCATTCCCAGCAGCAAAGAGATGGCAGGACAGGGGTGATGGAAATCCATCATCCATACCCTGCAGATGGTCTCAGTCCTGATACATGGATGCTGCCAGAGGAAGCCAAGTGTGAACAACACTTAAGGGCCCTTCACCCTTGCCTGGCTCCTATTTCCCCAGCCCTGCTCCCCTCCCAAAGCACAGTGCAGTGGGACAGAGAGGGAGAGGAGCAGCAGCACACTGTGGATGTTTAAAGTGAAACAAAAGCAATATAAGTTAAAACAAAACTACAGAATGGACACTGTCTAGCAGACTACGTATCAGTCAAGTACACTCTTCAACAGTAGTACATTCTTTTGGTAACCTGAAAGCTTAAGAAGGAATAATATGAGGTCACCTGTGGTGAACTCGAGCCTTTCCAAGTAAGACAAGAGGGTCTGGAAAGCATCTTGCATTTCAGAGTCCTGTAGCATACTGGAGACACACAACTGCTGATCACTGTGCCAAATGCAAGTCGTACAGAGAACATCACACAGCTGCAACCACGCACTACTTCTGAGAGCTGCACTAAATGTCTCAGACTTAAGCCTATTCATGAAGGAAGGTACTGGAGAAATATTAGAATATTTGGGAGAAATTGGTATTTGTTTGTAAATACAGCGAACGTGAATCACTCAACTAATGAAACTCTTTTAACTTCTGACACGTGGTGTCTTTGGACAGCCATCCTGGTGCCGCTGCTTTTATAACTCAGTCATACCCGGAGGCAGCAAATTGAGCAGGACACCCAGCAAGGGAGAAGACACTGAGACACATCTGTAGTACAGACTCCATACACAACACTGCTCTAGCCAGAACAACATTGCTTCAAGTCAAACAACAACCACTCACATATACAGCTATTCTGGGTATTTTCAGCAGGACATAACCATAAGAAGTCTCAATGCTGTCATCTTTTGGGAGACCAAGAAAAGCACCAACAACTTAACCTAGCAGACCTTCCTTCCGTTTAATTAAACATTTTATTAGAAAAACTATGTACTTATGTGTAAGTCGTATTTAAAAAGCCCAAGAATACAGCTGTGTCGTGAATGCGAGCCAAGAATGGGGATCTTGGTTTTGTGCTTTCCTCATGTCAGCTTAACAGCTTAATTAGCTCCACTCACAATGTTAAATACTCTCAGACTGAGAATTAAATCAGCCTTTTGTAACATTCAGAGCAGTAGATGAGTTTTTTCACTCAGTTAATTGGATACTTCTTTCCAGTGTAGCAAAAGGACACCGAAATAATGACAGTGTTTACTAAACTAACTGTTACACTAAAGAGGTTAACACAAATGCCAGCAGGCACACTTGTTTGTTTTTAGAATTGGTTGTAGTCTGTTTCATGCAATCACAAACAGGCCTTGTGAGAAAAAACAAGGGTCATAATGCACTGGTCCTAAAATCATGATTTCACACTTGAGTAAAATCCATGTTTTCACAATCCAAACTCACAAGTGCCTTGAGAAATATAAACCTCCAGCTTGCAGACAAGTGAGAAGGACTGGGCCTTATCTTCCCAGGGAAAACTGCTCCACAGCCACCAGTGATAGATCGCTGATGTTTGCTAGACTTAGGCTTTTTACTGGAACAAGAGCTTTAATAGAAATTGAAGACTATTTTAAAGAAAAAAACCTCCCCATTTCCTCTCTAGCATGGCTTCAGCATAAAGTACATGAATCCTTGTCTCCAAATGGCTCAGAACAGTTTGATTACTCATGAAATGCTTTACCTTCACCTTGGTATGAACCAGAGGGTAGAAAATTGCCTTATGCATTTCTTCTTATTGTCACATTATAAATACCGAAGATTTACTTTCCTCTGTACGTTCCACCCTCAGCTTAGGTTAACCTATTAAAAACCGAGGCAATTGGCCAGAAAATTAAAAGTCAGAAACTTCAGTACATCAAAAAACCTGACACATAGGATCTGTGCGGTTTTTATTTTTCAGCGATGACTTGTACTTCTTCCCAGATAGCGTTGGTTATATATATGACATTATATAAATACTGACAGAAAATGAAGAAACACACCTGGAATAACAATCAAACCCACGAAGCAAAAGGATAAAGATCTTCTGTTGATCCAAAGGTAGTTAAATGCAGCACATGTGTTACAGCCTAGACTGTGAATGAAATCTAACACTCGGCTTCTTCAGACTAACTCACGAACTCTCATGCCAGCAGCATACCTTCAGGAGCCCACCATCACACAGGTTTTGCTAAGCCTCACCCCCACGTAGAGCTTTTCACTCCAGGAAAGAGGCTTGGTGACAGGAGAGTTTGGATACTGCACGGAATTCAATACGACTTCATTAAGGGAAATTAAGCCAGTTTGGTGCTCCTGAGACTGATCAGGCATTCTTGAGAGGCACAAAGAAGGTTACAGCACAGCAAACTTCACAGTTACATCTCCATTCCTTTCCCAACACCACTGTGTGCCTCACCCAAGCTCTTCTGATGGCCAAGCTCTCTGCTCTTAAGCATCTATGTAAGGAATTGTGAAAACAAATTGATCTCAGTCTCCTTTTTTTCTTTATCCTTTTCAGAGATGTGCTAACAGGACCTGTAACAGACACCAATCATGCTAGCATTTCTTATGAGGTGTTTTCTCAAAAAGTCCCTCTAGGCAATGTCTTCCCTGTTGAAAGGGATTATTTCTGTAACATGCAAAAGTTGGTTTTTGTAGCACATCATCTGTCTCACCCACATGAAACTAGATCATTACACAGGATTTAAGAGTATGCAGATGAAGAGGTTATACTGCAGTCAAGAAAAGATATTAAGAAAAGCAGTGAAGCTCACTCCAAGACAGTGATTCTGCATTAGAAATTAAAGGTTTTACAATGAAGTGTACTGAGCAACCACTTCATTTGCAGAAAAAATATCAGGAGAAACACAATATACACATTATTTGCTAAACAGATTTTTAACTTGCAAAAGCTCAGCAGTTTCAGTAATGGCTGGTACACAGTAGGATAGGTATCATTTCCAAGTCCAGGGAGGGCTAGGAAATCTGGCATCTTAACACAAGGCACTTTATGGCAAATAGTAACTTTAATAAGAATGACAGGCTGAAGTTTTTAGCAATATCCTTTTCCCACACAAATACTAAACCTCTTCTTCAGATGTGGAGCATTATTTATTGCTCTTTAAGTGAGGAAAAGGAAAGGAAGGAAGGAAGTGGGAAAAACTGCAAGTGTCTCTCATTCTCACTGGGCTCCAAAACATGTAAATAATTTTCTATTTCTTTCAAGAAGTTTCTTCTGAGATCCCCACTGTACTCTGGCCAATACACATATAGTGGCTTACTAAAGCATCAGCTCATATACTTAAAAACACAGCCTTGTGTCTGTTTTCTATCACCTGCATGACCAGATCATTACAGTAATGCTCAGTTCATGTCAACCAGCTTCCGAAACACATGCCTGCGTCTATGAAAGTCCTTAGTACTCCTCAATTGCTTGTGGTTATTATTCAAGAGTAAAAGAGTGGAAACACTGCAATTACTCACTCAAAGCAGGAGCACTTTGTGGGTAGCTGCACAGACTTTTAATGGATTTTGTTCTGCAGTCCAAGCAGTAAAGAGTAAGTTCTTGTTAGCTCAACTTCTGTGCTGCAAGCCTGCTGGAAAGGATGTCCCTCCAGCACTAGAAGTTAATTTAGCTGCTTCTAGTACTATTCAACCCCTGGACTCCCTTCTGAGGCTGCCAACACAAATACCACCTGTGAAGGCCATTCTCATAAACTTGTTCCATGCAAAGGGATTTGAAACGTCTGGCTCAGCTCGTCAGGGAACACGTGGCAGCCCAAAAGCTCTAATAACCAACATAGAGAGGAAGGTTTTTCTTGCCCACAGTGTCCATATTAGATAGCACATCTTCACCACTTTGCTGTGTTCAAATTGTATAGGATTCATGTCATTTTTCATGTGATGAGCATAAGCTCACATGTAAGAGCATTTATGCAGTCCAGCTGAATCAAGTTGAAATCAGTGGACTTGAATGAATGCTGCTAAAAATTATTGCTAGAATCAGTTACTACAGCAACAATATTAAGTAAATCCCTTAGCAATATGCAAGGAAATAAGCAAAGACACCTAGGATTTCTTTATTTAGGGACATTAACTGTGGCCTACACAAGATAACAGAACCAACTGAACTTTTCCACACCTCACATATTCCCTCAATGGCATATGCTAAACTAAAAGCTATCAGCAGCAGCTTCAGGTTATGAGTTGATCAAATGTTATTGAATTTCAACTGTCAGGCTCCAAAACAAAACATCCTCATCTATTCATCACCCCACGAGTTTGCCCTTAAACAAGACAGAATTGCCACACAGCCTCTGCTGCCCAAATTAATGGAGCGTGAAAAAAGATCAGCTTTTACAATGGTTAAGGTTCCATAAATGCTTGAAAGAGAAAGCATTAAGTTTACTTAGAGATGAATCTGGAGGCTGATTTCACAGAACTTCATCCTATAGCCTCACACGTGCTGTGGAGCAGTATTCACATTAGTTGCTTTACTGCTTTTATTAAGCAAGGAAATTTAAAAGAGAAACACCTAAAGCAGACCACTGCTGTCTCACTGAATATGACACAAGGCATTGCACTGCACTGGAGTTCCTAAAACCACTGACAGGATTAGAAATTTAGAATTTAGATCAGTGTCTTTGAGACAAGGTAGTAGTAAGAAGATAATCAGAAACGACCATCCAACATAACATTGGATATATTTTTTAACTATGCTGACACCGTCCTTGCTCCTCTCCACACAACTTCATTAGTCTGTTAAACATAGATTCATCAGCATCCATCAGAAACGCATTTTTCATTTGGCAGCCAAGAGAGAAGAGAAAAGAAAAAGACACTATCTCCCCTTGCTTCCCTGTCCCAAACCCTGGCACAAGTCAGAAACAGAGAGGGAAGGAGGGAGGGAGAGATGGTGTGAGCATAAAGGGAAACACAGAGCTCAACAGAGCTGCAGCCTGGGCAGCCCCACCACGACAGAAAAGCAGCTCTATACCATGTAGCAGCTTCTTTCATTTGGAAGTCCTGCCCATCCATGAAATGCAATGAAGCACAGTAAGGGCTGAACTTCAGCATTAGCAAGCTTTTACAAACAAGCAGTTCCCTGGTCCTAGGAAGGGAAAGGTGGGGGCAGCTCTCCGAGCATTTGGACTAGGCAGATGCATTGGCAGCCAAGACTTGAAATTAAGCTGTTGGCCAGTTTACATCTTATTAGAGCGCCTCTCTTTTCCAATCTAACAGCAGGTGTTGGCTGAGTCTAATTACACACACAGTTTATACAACACATGGTGGCATACTCGGGAGCTTCAGCTCCGAATGCACACACATGGGTCAATGGTGCTGGCACTTTCAGTCACTGCCACAAGGCATTCTTGCTTTGTTCTATTATAAAAATATTTACTGGAACTAATTTCCCAGTTTGGATTGATTAAAGATACAGAAGTCTGGGAACATGTATTTATTGTTCCCAAGCAGCTTTGAAAGAGGACCTGGGGCTGTACTGACTGCCACACAAACAGGCAGACTCACATGGGATCATCTTTTCTTTACCATCCTGCATTTTGAGTTTGGTTATAACAACAAAAAGTTCCCATGCAATGCACAAGTTGAAACGCCATGAAAGGTTCACATTTCTCACCTACAAAACTGTCTAATTTCAGTGAATTTCGAAATTCAGCCAGTGGACCTGTTTTCTGAGGCCTAAAATGAGGTAGACACATTCTCAGCTTGGCTCAGCTTGGCATGGCATCTAGGCCCACTGTTTTTTGTTTTGGGGCAGGTGGGTGTCAAAATGCATTAAAAAGGCTGAGTATGGAAAAAACAAACTTTTAGTTTTAGTTTGAACTGAAGATCTACTCAGGCAGCCAGCATGCTGGTGGCATGGGCAATAGGAAGGCAACCATTTAATCTGTTATTTTCCAAGTTGTCAAATGGGATGGAGACACTGAACGATGTTAGGAAGCAACATTCATACAAGCTGGCCCTTTATGAATGTTACAGGCACTGGGAGAGGAGGGGGGCAGAGCCATTTCACCAGCCAGTGTATTCAGAGGCAAAGGAAGATCCAGGGGAAGTGGGAGAGAGCTGGATCTGAAGAAGAAGAACAGCAGCAATGCAAGAAGGATAAAGACTGCACCTGAGAGCTGTTTTGAAAACTCAGTCAAGCTGAGGGAGCATGAAAGGCTACAAGCCCTTGGGAATGAAGCACGCACAGATTTAAACAAATTGGTATAATAGCAGGATACAGCAGCTTGCAGATGTTGCCAGTGCAGTCACAGCAATGACACGACTGCTACATGCAAAGCTGACTAAAAGAGGCACTGAATACCCCTTCCACTGCACTCAAACCTAAAATCCGTCTTCATAGGGAAACTGAATTTTCAGCTGCATAAGCTGGGGCAAAGCATGGAGCAAGAACTGCCTGCTTTTGGCACAGACTCCATAACCTTGCACAGTGTTTAGGAACACTCCTGTAATTAATGTGGTAGTTAATGCTGAAGGAAAAACCTTTATTTATTCCCATGAAAAATCTTTACGACTCCTACTGGACCAAGCCCAAAGACTTCAAAGTTTTTAAAGGAACAAAACAAAGAACAACTACTGAAAATTCAAGTTTTCTACTTCTTTCAGATCAAAAATGCAAAGGAGATTAAAGTTGGAATTTGATCACCTCCAAGCTGAGTACTTCAGTGATGGATCTTGTTGCTATTTGTCTCAGGCTGAGAACAGAAATTCAGTCCTGTGAATTTGAGAAACCCTTCCCCAGCAACAGAATAATGGCACTAGAAGTACCCTGGTTTCAAATAAACTCGGTCTTATCACACTAATCTCTCACGTACAAAATTCCCATGGGTATCTACTGACCAAAGTGTATTACACCTTTAAAAGCACTTATTGAAGTAAAAAAATGTGTCTCTACAAGTAAGTTGCTGAAACCTGCAGCGTTAAATTACTTAAAAACTTATAAAGGTATTAGAAATAGCAGAACTTTCTACTGTACGTAAAAGCTAAGACCCATCCTTTGATAATCCTCCCTGTATTCCAGAAATTTCAGTGCTTTACTTGCAGAAGCCTGTTTATATTCATGTAACTGAGAAGCCATTCACAGAACATCCATTAAAAAGGCCCAAAGCAGTTTTGGGCCTTTCCCTTCACTTTCTTTGTGGAAAAGCCACCACTGTAGCAGCTGACTGCATCAGAAAGATCAGGCTTTAGATTGTTTTGGCTGCTGCCCTACTATGTCACACCTGTTTCTGTCTCAGACAGAAAAAAAGGGTAAAACTCTGCTACTCACAATCAGACAAGACACAACTGCTCTTGCCTCACGTGAAATGCTTAAGCAGTTAAATTTTCTCTTTAAAACTTGTGAGATGTTATGGTCAGTGGACAGAGCTCAAGAATGAGCAGACAGGAAAAAAATGCACTTGCCACAAATGGAAAGGTGTGTTATACAGAGGCTTCTCTTCCTTAACTAAGCACTTCAAAAAACAGGAAGCATCATTATACCAGGAACACGTGGCTAACACAAAACCTGTTTTTTGCAAAACTGCATGTACCTTACTTCAGATAGCTTACACAAAGTCAAAAGCCAAGAAGACAAAGAAAATAGAGGTAACACGCCAGACTGACCTTTTAAAAACATTCATCTGATGTGTGTTGGACATCCTCCCATTCCACTGCATTCACGTGAGCCATTTAAGGTGTGCCTTCTGATGGGTTTTTTTCATGGAGACTTTTTGTTTGTTTTTTTTAAGTTCCATATTCACCACTATCCAACAGCAGAGTGTCTTTCTGGTAAATAGTTTGATATCTGGCAAACATCACTACCGATGTCAAGAAAATCCTCTTTAACTTCATCCAGTATATTAAGTTTCTAGTGAAATTCCTGAGAAACATCTTTCTCTATCAACACCACACATTTGCGTAATTTCATTTGATTAAATTCTCCCTTTACAGTTTACAGTAGGTTTGCACAGGCAAGGGTTCACTCTGCAGCACGTCCATCCAAAAACTATCTACTTTCCTAGATTAATAATAACTATTTTGCCTATAAATTGAAAAATAAAAAATCATTATCAGTGGCTTGGACATTCCTTGCTGTTTCCACATCAAGTCCCTGAACTGGCTTTGTGGATTTTCAAGCCAAGGCCCACGAAGCCAAGCATGCAAGTACTTGGTGCTTCACATCCTTCCCTCAGCAAGACTGAGGGGGCTGCTCTTAAAAATCAAAGCAAAATCTACTGAGAAGCTGTTTCGCTTGCTGTGCTGCTCATCAGTATTTACACAAAAGCTGGTTCTTGTTGCTTTCCAGAGACAAGGACCAGAGTGCATACTCTGATCTCCCTGACTGAAAATGCTCTAGGCAGCAAGGAGAGATCACAGTTCTTGTGATGCAGTTCTCAAGTGCACGTACAATTACGTTTCTGCCCTCCACACAGAAATGTTATCTACTCCCTTTTAACTTTTAAAAAACCATGATGCTCAATCTTTAATCATATTCAATACTAATACTGAAGGATTTTCTCTGACAGGCTAAGATACAAATCAATTATCATAGTAATTTCTATTTACACTCATTAGAAGCTTGATTTTAGTTTAAAAATGCAACTGTAATTTGTCAAGTTTCCTATTAATGCTATCAAATGGATTTATCGGTTGATGAAATTTTTACACAAATTTCATTAAATGGGAAGCACTGAACCTGGAGAGAGACACAAAGAATAACCAAGAGGGGCTTCTACAGGTATGGTAACCAAAAAAGGAAGGTCAAAAAGGGTGTATCCACCCCAATAAACAACACTGGTAAACTGTTAACAACAGATGAGGAGAAGACTGAGGTACTCAACTTCTTGGCCTCAGTCTTCAGGGGCAACCTCTCTTCCCACACCTCTCCAGTGCAGGGACAGCAGGATGGGGACTGGGGGAGCAAAGTCCCTCCCACTGTAAATAAAGATCAGGTTTGTGACCACCAAGGAACCTGAATGTCCATGTGTCTATGGGACCTGATGAGAGGCATCCCAGAGCCCTGAGGGAAGTGGCTGATGTAGTTACCAGGCCACTCTCCATGATATTTGAAAAGCCATGGCAGTCAAGTGAAGTCCCAGGTGACTGGAAAAAGGGAAACTTTGTACCCACCTTTAAACAGGGCAGAAAGGAGGACCCTGGGAACTACTGGCCTGTCAGCCTCACCTCTGTGCCTGGGAATATCATGGCACAGATCCTCCTGGAAGCTGTGCTAAGGCACGTGGAGAACAGGGAGGTGATTCAGGACAGCCAGCACGGCTTCACCAAGGGCAAGTCCTGCCTGACCAACCCCATGGCCTTCCATGATGGAGTGACAACATCAGTGGACAAGGGAAGCGTTTCACGTCATTTATCTGGACTTCTGTAAAGCCATCGACACAGTCCCCCTACAACATCCCACTCTCTAAATTGGAGAGAAATGGATTTAATGATTGGACTGTTAGGTGGATAAGCAATTATCTGGATCCAGAGGGTAGTGGTCAAGGGCTGAGTCCCAACAGATATCAATGACAACGGGCTGAAACTGGATGATCTTTAAGGTCCCTTCCAGTCCAGGTCATTCTATGATTCATTCTATGATTTTTCCAGAAAGTAATACTTCAAAATATATTCTGTTTGCACATCAGAGAACATCTTTCCCTTACAGACAAAACAGTGACCTGTACTTAAGATTGCAGCTGCCACTTAACTCGCTTTCAGTCAATGACCAATTCAAATGCCTCATCTAAGACTGACATTTTTCCACTTCAATCTCCTGTCCCATCCCAGGGCCTGTCTAAGATATTGTGAGCCACAGTGTATTCAGTAGAATACTTTCCAGCATTACTTAAGCTTAAGTTAAGTTAAGAGCTTATAAAGATCTTGAGGATAAAAACTGCACGGCAAAATGTTCAGGATGGGATATAAACTCAAATAGCAGATCACTGTCAGCTTTCAGGCATACACCAAGTGTTTCCTGAAGGCTACTTCATAGCTTTTCAAGATCTCTCTGCTGTACAAATCTCAAATTCAAGTCCATATACCAAGCTGAGTCTCAACAACATTAAAGAGGTAACTAAAACTAAAATGCTCTTCAGACTGGATGAGCTTGTCCATTCTTCTTCATTTACAACCTAATACAAATGATGTTCTATCAGTACAGGTTACCAAGCTTTCCTCCCACCTCCTCAACAACACCAGGAGAGTGAGACAGCAAAACTGCAGAAAGGAGACAATGCTTCAAATCTCCCTTCTGCTGCTCACAAAACCACAGAAAAAGCACGATGTCTCATGAGCAGCCACTGACTTCCTCCTCCCATCTTCAGTCAAGACCATGTCAACCCTGACACAGCTGGAGAAGCTAAGCATAGGAGAGAAGAAAGGAAGAAATGAATTTTCATGGGCTGCATTTAAACAACAGCTGTACTGTGGAACAGGGAATGCTAAATTCTGATTTCTTTCAGCTGCTCTCATTTCAAGCTTGGAGAGCTGACCTTCAGATCTAGCACAATACTAGCTTTCTAAAGCACAAAACTGTAGAAAGAATTAACAAAGCAAAATCCAGTATCACTTCCAAGCAGTAGAGATAACACAGATTTATCAGAAATCAGATTTTACTCCTTCACATGGCTTGCTCACTTATTTGTTAGGTTTTTTTGTCCTGTGGAATTAACTAGATTACTGCTATCCATACACACATCTTCAGTAAACAGAAATGCCATCTTTGCCAGATCCTCAGAGATATTTCAGGGATATCAGAGCAAAAGGTAGATGTTAATTTATTGATAAAACATTACAAGGGAAAGATTCATGAGTTTGATGATAACAAAGAATCAATGACAATTCACTGACCTTGACTGTAAGACTAACAGCTGTGCACTGCTTTTTCTTCTGTTGTTCTTCACTAGCTCTGTGTGCCTGTAGGCACAGGTTGGCAGAGGCAATTCCCCACACTCACACTGCTAGCTAATGACTTTTAAATTTAATAGCCTTGATGCCAAGGAGATGTACACACACTGACTAAAGCCTGCGCGGCAGCTATCTCTATTACGAGCAGGAAATGAGCCTGCTTCAGGAATTCCAAAGCATTTACTGATGGTTGAGACACAAAATGTTCCTCCTTCTCTTTACTCCCATTATACACAGTCACTTGGAGAATAAAGTCCGACAGATCATATTTTTCTGAAATTCAGTTCCATTCACATCTCCCTCACTTTCAAAAATACAAACACCATGGCATAATATCTGTTATTGACTGAACAGAAGCCAAGACCAAATGTTAAGCAGACTGGTGCTCAGGACACCCACTGAATTTGCACCAGAAACTGGATTCTGCTTTTCTCTAATTCACATTAACATGAATATGAGCTATGAACATAAGCTCACTGCTTGTCTTGTCCTCTCCTACTATAGTTCTTCCACTGTCTATGAATACATATATACACAAGGTGTGTGATTAGAATATTCCTCAGTACGAGTAATCACTGCTCTCTGCCTCCTTCCAAACACAACCAACCAATAAGCAAAATAAAACCTACAATCTGATTTGGAAAAAAAAACCTCATTAACTTTCTTCCATTATACTGTTGTCTAAAAGAATTACTGTACATCTGTAAATTGTACAGACTGTACAATCCAGTAGTAAACAAAGAGGTATTTATCCTAAATACAGATCCAATATAACAATATATGCTTGCCATTTCCTAATATCCCTGTGTACTGAAAATTCACGGTATCAGAGGAGTTCTTTGCTTTAGCTCTCCACAGCAAGAACAACAGGGTTTCCAGAAGGTCATAGTGATTTTCTTGTCAAAGTTAATGCAGCAAACCCTTCAATGTAATGGGAAAAAAATAGTTCTGTTATGGCATTGAACCTGGGACATATTTCAGGCACTGACACTTGTGCAGTTTGTTTCAGAAACATTTCAAAAGCTACACTAAGGTAAGATATTGACTGATCTTAATTTGGACAGGCCCATTAATTTTCCAAACCCACTGGCATATTTTAAGTTACACTTCTGTCAGCACTTTTCCAACCCTACTTTGTATTTCTAGGTGTCTTTACAAACTTTCTTGAGACTAAAGTGGAAAATTCAAATAAGCTCTTAGTTATTTCACAAGCTGCTACCTAACCTATCACAAGTATCAGATCAGAATCACCACCTCCGTTTCACAAAAGGGAAGCCGCAAAGTCAGTACGATATTCTGAAGCCATCCCACCGGTCAGTAGCAGATGGACAAGAAGATAAATTGGGCTCTGAGCTGTAGAAAAGTTCCACGAAATATGGCATTGTGCCACCTCTCAAAAAGCCATGAAGTCTTTGCATGCAAACATTCTGGCAGATATCAAGTGCTAGAAAGCAGAGTTATATTCTGGAAACTCAGGACCTGGCCCACAAACATTTTGGTTTGATGGCTGTTTTTTACACTCTTGATTAACAAAATGTATATAGTGGAAGATACGCTGAATTTCCCAAAAATTATTAACTATTTCATACTCAAAGCAGTCATCCTATCATATAATTTGTGTCAATATGCAGTGTGTTACTTGATTAACCTATCAAATAATAACTATCTGAGATAATTTTATGGGAAAACAGCTACCAAGGCAGTGAAATAGGTACTTAGAAATTAACTCATTCTTTGGAAACCATTACCTCAAGACTGAATACTTTTCTTAACATGTGCACCATAATGCAAGCTGTAAAGCTCGGCCAAGTGTCATGACCTGTTCCATACAGGAAGCTGGATTAGATGGGTTTTACATATCTGAGAACTCCCTGTGAAACTCCATACAAAAGGTATACCACCAGAAATTTCATAAACATAAAAAATACGGGTGGGATGATCATATTTTAGTACCTGCACAGAAGTAACTCCCAGATGTCAAAGCTTTTTTCTAATGTCACAGACATCTGGAAAATCATTAATGCGTGAGACTATCATACCCCTGTAGATGCTAGCAGGAGATCTTTACTATCAAAGAGGCTCAGGCCTGCCCTGACCCAAGAGGCAGCACTACTTAACTCTACTCCTATGGCACTCTGGGGATAGGTGGCCCTGAAGCATGCTGGTGAAAAAGCTAAATAAATAGGAAAAGAGATGAGGGTTAAGGAGCAGTAAATCACCACAACAGAACCAGGCAGACAGACACCAGTCTGTTCCATATTACAGATGGCAATGTATTCAGGAGAGGGTGTTATTTGGGAAGACACAAAGCAGGGATACTCTGCATAGTAAGCAGAAAAAAAAACCCCAAAAAACCACAAGCAGTATCTTTTCAAATACAGCTTATGCATCTGCCTCGGTCAAGGGCATCTGACAGATGATTTTTGCTACTTGAACTTCCTGCATACTTCTTTCCCTTTAAAATGCAGAAATGAGAAAACCTGACCTGGGAAAGGAAGTTTTAGAAATGAGTCTGATGGTGAAACCACACTAACTGCCAGGGTTTGACTCAGTGTAATCAAAATCCCAAATCCAACACTGAGTCAGTGACAGAGATGGAGAAGTTCGGTGCTTTACGCACCAGACAATTCTGCTTTCATTAACTTACTTTTCTCCCTGACTTCCCATCCTGTGTCCTCTTTACACTTACCAAGGGCTTGGTTTCATCTTCATCTTTGAAATAGTAGAGCTGGTCCCCCTTGAGGACAAACCAGCGCGTGTGCCAGGTCTTGACGAAGCCCCCCTGCTTCCGCAGCCACCCACACTTGATGGCAATGTGCCGCCCTTGGCTCAGGGCAGGAGTCTCTGAAGAGCCATTGTGTTCTTCCATACTGGGAATGGGCAACTCTCCTGTTGGGCAAATGAGAGGAAAAGGTAAAATAATTAGATTATTATCCAGGCAGTAACTCGCTCCTTTCAACACAGCTGGGAAAGAAACATGCCTCGACTACAAAAGTGCGTTAGAAAAGCATTTGCCACCTGCCTGCTTGTTCTCATACCAGCACCCCATCAGCTGAGAGAAGTACTACTCACCTATAAAATACTAAAATAAAAATGAACTGCTGAAAAGCAGGCAAGAGGCAAAAGTTTCGTTCAACTGCTGTGCAAGACATTTTGACCAGCACTGAAGAAGGCATCAGCTGTTTCTAGAGGTGAGTTCTGCTGGATTACAGGCAGTAACAAGGAATGAACTTACAGTACTTCCTCAGACTAAGGAAAGCAGCTGACTACTGGAGGTCCCCATTTAAAATTCCTTGGCAGGCTTGGGACTTTCAAGGAAATGTTTAAAAAGCCTCTGCTTAATCAAAGCTTAATATTACCTGACCAGACAAGCAGGCTTTTTTTGTTACTGTTGTTGTTGTTCATTTTACTGAAGTCCACTTAAAGGAATGGTGACAGTAAATGCAAGAATACTTGCACATCACCTCATACAAGCAACCCCTGACTGAAGTGAGTGTGTGCCCAGACACTTGTTATAGACATTTGGCAAATCATGAAGAATTTTGGCCCATCTTAACTTAAGGCACAAGAACTGTGTCAGAACTAGAGCTGAACTGTAAGTTTCATGTGCCATTCTGGCCTTATTAAAACTACACTTTCTAACCATTTCTGGACAGTCATGACTCTTCCTGATGGATTTTGTACATATAATCATGTAGTAATGTGCTTAACCTTCATGGTCAAAAAGCTTTTCCTGATCCCCTACTAAGTCTAGAGCACAAACACAGCCTTTTGAGTGGCAAGTTTTGATACTTCCAGCCAAAATCCAAAGCAAACCAAAACCTACATGTGCCAAAGAGTTTATACCTAAACAGAATAAAATGTGACTTTGACCACAAACACAGCAGTGTGCAAAATCAACGGTGAAATTTCACTGTCTGTAAGTGCTTGAAGAACAGCATGTTTCTCTTCTTTCCAGACTACCACTGGCCATCTTTCTTGCCTCATCAGAAGCTTGCACAGCTGTTAGGGCCCAGAAAAGCTGGCTTCATAGGTAGTGTTTTGTTTCCAAACAACAGGTTGGGAAAAGAATGGAATATTCTAGACATTGCAGGCAGCAGACATCTCTGACTAAGAATATCTAGACTGAAACTTCATGTTCTGACTTTGGCAAAGTAGGTTGGTGAGTCCAAGCCTGGCACTCCTGCTCTGGTCCCCTACACAGCAACAATAGCTTTACTGAACATAGTGAATGGGCATCAGGATTGCAAAGGGATGTACTCAGCTTCTAAGGCAGACTAGAAATGCAGATAACACACTCATTTGACAGATGAAACCATCCCTCTGACAATTAATACAAGTACTTTGTCTGGATAGTGTTACATCACCATAAAATAAATCACAATACAAGAAGAAATCAATAGATTCCAGTCAGAAGTGTTTTTCAGCCCTTTTTTCCTTTGGCTCCCTTCTTCCTACTGCTCACACATCCTCCTTTGCAGCAACTTCTCCAGCTTCCATCTCTGCTGTGTGTTTACAGCTTTTACTTTTAATACCCACACACAGTCTGCTGTCACGTCCCTGCTTTGGGCTGGATCCTGGAATCTGATTGCTGTGATTACAACTCCTCGCTGCCCTGTGCCACTGAGGTTAACAGGCCTCAACACAACCACAGAGCTTTCAGCAAAGTACAGATGGCAGGATCAAAACTTAAATCATCTGGTATTCTTCTCAGAGAAAGGCAATCTTTCTCCTGCCTCTTTAGGGTTCACCGAGAGTCACCCAGAACACTTGTACTGAGAGATTTACTTGAGCAAAGTGTCCCCACAAAACATACAAATGTGTCTGGCTCTCTGCAGAGCAGACAAGGATTTTTTTTGTGTGCCTGTCTGTGGTTACAATTGCGAGAACAAGAACGAACCAGATGACAAGTCCTCAGACCACACTGACCTCTCTACAAAAGGAAATGCACCCAACTCATAATTGGCATTTTCTGAATACGAGCAGGAATCTCTTAGATGCTGCTGGTTTTTGGATGGACCAAAGTAGATGTCAAGAAGCAGCCCTCCAACTCACACCCTTGGAAAGTGAATCAGCAAATATTTTACAGAAAGCATTGTAAACAGCAGGTAAATTACTGCAACTGAAAAAAAGGAACAAAATCATTACCCGTAGGCTACCCTGCGATCCTTGCTGCACAACTGCTAAGCTGCTCAGTTCATCTCTGCTGCCTGGGCGAGCCTCAAGGAGGAGTTTAAGCACAGCATCTATATGTATCACTGCAGTGCTAAAGACATTGTGTCCCTATTACACTTGGACCATAAACAAGAATCTAAATACCAAAGTCAAAAACAATTAGCTCCTTGGATGAAAGACTATTTTTTATTCTGTTTCACAAAGTCACATGCCAATGGTGCTGACACCAGTATATGAAGTATATGGATTTTATCTAGCCAAGGAAAATGTTAGTACACCTCCATCTCTTTGTCTGGTAAAATTTCTATCGAACTATTTCTGCAATACTAAAACAAATGAGGTGTAGGAGAGATGATAGTTCTACTGCTCTACAATGTAAGATCTCCTTTAGAGCAGTAGTATATCCTTGGACATGCTCTGTACAAAAAAAAGCTGTATTATTTCATTCATTAGTGATTTAATTCTCTTCAGCAGTTAAAAATTCACCACCTAACTTGTTTGCATTTAGTCCTGAGATAAAGTATATTTGTTGTTTTTCATATATCCTTCCCTTTCAGTGTCTGCCTACTACAAACCAGACTTGGAATCAGAAATTCCAGCAGCTGGCTCACTTTCACTAGATGTTTTTACAGCTGTTTCAACACTAAGATCATAAAAATAAATTGCAGAAATATCAGGGTGCTGGCACTGATGCAGAGAACAGTGAGGTGCAAACAGTATGTAAACAACACATGACAAAGTGTGGAATTACATCAACATACTCCAAGTCCTCTCGGTCTCATAAGATGAGGCAGAAAGTCATGCATTTTCAAGCACTAAATGAGAATATTCCTCAAACTCATCTTCTCAACAGGAAACGCAACTTGTACTTGCTGCCAGAGTCAACTCTACTGACTTGGCCAGCCTCCAGTTTAGGTAATGACCAGAACTGAATAAATTCTATACAATATATTCATTTGGGGCTGCCTGTGGGCTCACTCTCCTGGGCTTGTCTGGACATCGGGAGTGCAAAGCAAACAAAATGAGAAATGTTCCCTGACACATTGGCTCTGCATCAACATCTCCTGGTCCATGGAGACCACCACTATTTACCACTGCTGGCCTCAATCCAACCTTTTTCTGCTCCCGTAAAGCCACTTGCCTCTCTCACTGGTCTGTCTAGAAGGCAACTAACTGCACTTAGGTTCTCGTTGCCAATGTGGAAGGTCTGTGCCGGCGGCAGGCACAGAAAGCAGGGAAGTGTTTCTCCTCAGCTACCACTCACTCAATACTTGAATTATGGAATCGGGCAGCTCCCCCAGATCCCAGCATTTTGCCAGGAAATAGTCAGAGAAACTCATTAAAGCACACCAAAGCCAGTTACAAGACTAGTCACAGGACTGCATGAAGATGATCTGTTTGGCAAGAAACCCCGGTGGTTTGCAGTCAATGTTTTTCTTCTCACTGAAATTTCTCAAGGCCAAGATAGCACATTTCAAGCATGCAAAACATCAGCAGAGTTCACTTCCAGTAACTCTTCATCTTTGCCACTGCTCAAATGCTGTTCTTTACAGCCTAATGTCAGCCCAGCACAAAATGGATAAATGTGGGAGGCTGCCCGACTGCCTGCCATAGAACCATACCCCTTCAGCCTGTCACAACATCTAATTCTCTTGCTCTCACAAAAGGGCAGGCACACACAACGCTGCACAGACACGTTGTCTTTTCCACATCAGGCACATGGACAGATAGTCAGTAAAAGGTAGCAATTCTGCAGCAACAATTGGCTTGGTTATTGACGAACACATCTGCCAAATACATGTGCGCACACACATACACACCCAGAATTCCTAACAGTCTTTGTGACACAATGGTTCTCTATAAAATTAGATTAATACTTCCACGCTTATACCACTTTCCAAGTGATGTCTAATTCTGGGTTCCCTTCTACTTATTTACAAAGAGCTATACAGAGCATAAGTGCCTGGGTTTAAGATTATCAGTGTCTCTCAGGTACAGAGTTCCTGCCCCTGACCAGCGAGTTTCCTTTTATTTAATTTTGATTTACTCTTGCTGAGTAGCAACTTCTTAAAACCATTTAGTATGTGAAAACACTGTCAGCATTTATCTTGCTTGTAAGATGCCCCAAGACACCTGACTCTCTGCTGCAACAGAGGCATGAGCTTGCAAGCAATTGCTGCAGGAAGCAGAAGACTGGCCTATTTCCCACCATCCGGGTACTTCAAATCAGTTGCTACTCATCTGTTGTGTCAACAGGATATCACACATGGAAGGAAAAACATGTCAAAGAGGTAAAAGCATACTTAATAAGAGAGCTAACTTTCTGTTTGTGCTTAGCAACCATTTTTACACTGCATGGAGCATGTCTCAGTTTCTGTCACTGCAAGGAGAGATTTTACAGAATTCCAGTTTTGCTCTTTTCGAAAACCTGCAGCAGTGCACTTGCTAGTAGCTTTCCTCCACAAACTTTTAGAACAGACATTATACCTTTATCCAAAAGGTTTTCCAAGACATCTGAGAAACCTCTTGTACTACTGGCAGTAAAGTTCCTAGGCACAGATCATCTGGCTGTTCTGCATTCCTCACCTTCACTTTTGTCCTAACAGGGACAGCCTGAATATATTTTGCTTGAAAGAATTTTAATTCCAAGGCCCAAATAATTACTCCTTAGGTAAAATAAAAAACTTGTGAGAGGTGTTCTCATCAGTCAGACTGTAGCAGGTGAGATTCATTGCCTGGTGAAGCTAAGGGAAAGACTTCCATTACTTTTTCAACGCATTTTGGGATCAGTTCGAAAACCAAGACCCAATAATTTTGCCAGAAAATTGAGGCCTTGGTCAAATACAACTCTTTAGTACCTGATTTGCATTTTCATGTCAGAACCATCTAAGAGATATTCTTAGACCAGTCAAACCTTTACAAGTCTTCTGTTTTCGTACAGGAATTCAAGCACAGCTATAAACAGCCCAGATAAAACAGGACTAGAGGATTTATAAAGAATATAAGAAGACATTCAGCTTCTTGTGAATTACAAAAGGAATTAGTTAACAAGTTTGATCAGGCACTTTTGAAAAGATCCACTTCTGCATGTGTATATTTCTTTTCTGTGATTGTGACTAGTGTTAGTAAACATGTGCACAGTTTTGTAAAAGCAAAGCAAGTGCAGCAGTTCTGTTACTGCAGCATCACAGTCAGATCGGCATTTGGAGTAATTTTCAGAGCTTTAACTTTTGCTGCCCTTGCCATTCGGTCCTATTCTGTTTAAATCCACACATCAGCTTTTGGGCAAATCCTTTCTTGTCCTCTCACCACTGCTGTGGCAGCAGGAGCCATAACAAAATTGCACAGCTAAGAACACTTTTCTCATCATGGATCCTCTTCTGACACCTAGTTCTCTCCATCACTTCCTAACCCCACTACCTCCTTTGGGTGGAGACGGACTCCACCTGTAGAAGACTTGTGTAACTGGCAGACATTTGCACGCAATCTGTGTGGGTATCTTTTCCCAAGTACAGATATACCATGTCTGATTTAGGAGTGGCTGCAAAAGGTCACAGCACAGGGAATGATTTTGAAGAACTTCAGAAACAACTTACAAGGATAACAGTCTATGTTATGCTTTTGCATGTTATTATTATTATTATTATATATCCCCTCAGCTTTTTCCTCATGTGGCAACAGTGAGGAAAACTTGTCTTCAACACAGTTGCAAAACAAGGTTGCTGCTACCAAAGTGATTGGAAAAGTGAAGGTGCCCCTGTTCATTGCAGAGGGGTTGAACTAGGTGACCTTTAAAAGGTCCCTTCCAACTCAAAACTGTTCTATGATTAGAATGGAGTGGTCCTTCATCTTCCAGGTTTCTGCCCAGACTCCCATTTCAAGTGTCTTATTCTGCACAACTGGCAGTGCTAGAGGTAAACTGCACACAGCAGAAAATCAGCTGTAACTATCTGGAGGGGCTTAAAAAAATACAGACAAGGCAATAAAGAGCCTCTCATAGCTGAAAGGGTCAAGTGATGCAAGATGGACAAAGAAATGCAGAACAGTTGACAAGTCTCAGGAGCTGAAATACTGAGCAGTGAAAAGGTCAGGGAGCAAGTCAAAAGCAGCATCTGGAACAGCTGAAAGATATTCCAAGTCCCAGATGTCTCTTCCAACCAAAGGGTAATGCTGCCTCTGAATATCTGACACTGGAAATACATAAACCCTGTTTACAGCTTCATACTTTACATCGAGAAAGTGGTCATAAGGACAGCTTAAAAGTAACTTAATTCCCACATGAGTGGTGAATACTTCAGCACATACTGGCTTCACTTACAAAAGAATTGATTATGAGTTGTGCCCAAGCACGATCTCAACAGATGATCTCTCAAAAGTATAAAAATCATCTCTAGCACTACTCTTTGTTCTCAAAGACTGGTGGCAAAAGACATCTGAGTACAGATGTCAGCAGCCCTCTGACAGTGAATCACTGAGACTGAAACAAGGCTGAATGCTTTTTTACGAAATCCAACACAACAGGACTTTCCATGTTGTCCTATTCACAGCAGTTCAGGCCTTGCAAATTCCTTGTAAAACTGACCAAGGGAATTAAGATGCTACAAGTGACATTCACTAAGTATGTTGCCAAGCAGCAAAAATACATTCTAGTTTGTCTACAGCAGCAAAAGCTTCCTCCCAAAACTGCTGCAGTACTTGCAAATCAAAGGAGTTCACAGGTTCTGCAGAAAGACTTTGTAGTTGCTGGAGAGTGGGAGGAAGAAAGATGAGTATTTGCTGCCTGCACCACACTTCAAACTCCTCTCTTGCTCAGAGCAAATGTAGTCCCAGCAAAGTCCCAATTCTGGCAAAAAGATCAACACAGCAAGTACTGGCTGGCAACATCTCTCTCGACACTCAGATGTTCAGAGCAGGAGGAACCTTATCTCTGGGTGCCTCCACAGAAGCCTCAGGGGAAACAAAGGAAGGTTCAACCCACCTCAACTCAGCCCACGACAACCTTTTAAGTCTTACATTAGTTCACATGTGACAAACAGAAATCCATGGACCTATTTTGAATGTATTTGCTATGAACATTTCAGGCAAAATAACTCCCTCTGCTTTGTTACATACAATATAATGTTTATCCCTTTCAGTTCAAAGAACTTCAAGTAACATCAGCACTTGGTGATCTGCTGAGAGATTCCTCTGAAGCAGATCTCTCCCACTTCCATGTGTTCCCCAGAAGGACCATGGCATCACAGATGTGCATGTGGGAGCATCCTGTCCCAGTGTATCAGAGGAACTGGCAGTTACAGCCCGTGCCTGCACTGAAATCCAGAATTACCATGCCCATTTCCCAGCTGTCCTGTGTGCACCCAGAGGAGTGTATGGATATTAAGCAGGTAAGCACACACTGTACACAGGTAGTGAGCACCCACCCAGCCTCAGAAAGCATCTTGGCACTGTCCCAGCTCAAACACGGGCAAGTCAGAACCAAAGGCTCAAAGTTGGCAACCTCAGAGGTGCATCTGCTTCCATTCCTACTAAACTTAGTACCAGAGCCAAGATTTGTGTCCTCTCTGCGTGCCAACCCAGCAGGACCTAAACTTTAAATAGACCTACTTTTAAACAGGAATCGGTATAGTTTTAATGCTGTTCAGAAATGTTTTATGTAAATGGTAATTGCCTCTGTCACTTAAACACTTTAACCATACTGACATAAATTTCCATGCTAGAATACTGGAGACAATATAGTCAAATTTTTTAAAAGCAGATGTGTGTCTTTCCACTGAAAAAGCCAACTCTAAATAAGCACCATTACTTTGTAGTTGACATTTCCATCTTCTGCCCAGGAAAAGCATTAATTCATACTTAGGGAACCAACATTTCACTTTTTTAAAACCAAGTCTGCATCAGAAAAAGAGTCCACAATCCTTCCTGGGTATTTCAGGAAGCAGCTGTGAGTATGTCACGCCACCTAAATTGTTTTAGCAAATGAAAAATGATCATGTATTAGTAAATTAGAATGGTGTCATTAGAAAAATGACACCATTGTGGCATTGTCCTTTCCATTAAAGCTCTAAGCGAAGTGAACACTGTCCCCGAATTCCTAAATCAGCACCAACACCAACACTATCCTTTGCCTCTAAAAAGAATTCGTATGTGGGAATGGAATAAATTCATGTGCTCCTTATCCTTTAGAAGGTCAATCTGTGCATGGATGCTAACACCTCCTTTCCAGCTTGTACTGAAGGAACCATTAAAGGCAAAGCCAACTCTGCTGTGTTGCATCCACAGTTTTCAGACTCTACCACCATAACCCACAGTTAAAAGGCGAACGCACCTTCTCTACAAGCATTTTATGTTCATGTGTCTCTTTCTGGTCATTACTATGCTATATGAGCTGAAGGAGAAGCAGAATCAAAGTCAAGAACACTTTGGCAAGTAACTGGTTACCTTCAGTGACCTGAAAGCCAGCTAAAAACATCTAAGCATCTTTTTCTGACGTTGCTCCACCCAAAATGAGAAAAGGGAAAACCAAGTTGAGTTATTCACCTGAAAGGATTCAAAAATGGAAGACATGTATATGCTACTTACATAAAACTTAAGGAAAACATGTCTTGTTTGGTTTCTTTTTTTAAGATAAGCACCAACTAGTAGGCAAACAGTGTTAGGCACTCTCCAGATTTTAGGTAGGCTACAAAAAGAGACAGTGACATTAACTAGGACTAACACTTCACAGAAACAGGTGCAAAAGCAGAAGAAAAATAATCCAAAGATGGCAGGTCCTGGATCTGCAGACACTCTGAAACTGTGCTGAGCATGGTCATGTTTACAGAGTTCAATTTATTCAATTTATCTCACTTAAGAGAGGCAAGGTATCCTGAGAATATAAATTCCTCCTGCTGTGAATGACAGAGGTCATTAACAGCATAAAATAGCATCAAGAACAAACCAGCAAAATCTACCTTTTCTTATTAACTCCCTTTACAGTAAGGATGGTTTGTGTTTTATGTGAGTCACTATCTGCAGAGGAGAACATCAGCATGCCCAAGGGAAAGGAGGTTATCACCTCCAGTCAGACAGCCTTACTATTTCACATTACTGCAGTCAAAACAGCAGAGAAGCATTGCCATCCACATCCCAAAAATACCACATCTCTCTTCATATGACCATCATCGCTCTGCACTGTTGTTGTCTTGATTTTTTTGTTCTTTATTTTCAGAAAGAAGAAAAGGACACCTTTTTTGCCTTGCTTGTAACCTTCAGGCTATCTATGACCTGCACCAACACCATCCTGCATTTCAAAAGCAACATGTTTTATCAGTGCAGGAAACCAACTGAAGTTCAACTCAGTGTCTCACAAACTCAAGCAGCTCCTTATTTTCCAAAGCACAGATCGTCTGAGGATTTCTTTTTGCAGAACGAGGTGCATTCTGGAAAGTATGAATTACATGAGTTGACTGCTAAAAGAATCAGCACCACAGTTTATTCCATTTGCAAAGCCAATTCAGTAGAGCTGGGTAAAAGCTACAACTGTGACTTTTATTATTTTACAACTATCAGTTATGGACAATTTTCCCAAGGAATCATACTTACAACCAACCTCTAGAACAGACACTGCAGAAAAGCCAATATAAGGCAATTAAATTAATCCAGCCTCCTAGTAACTCCATACTTGGCTTCCTTTTTCTCTGTATCTGCAACCCTAACTACACCCTTACTTTTTCATCTGCTCTTGGTAAGATGATGATTTGAAAGTAAACTCTGCCCTTCTAAGTTGGAAGGTAAAATCTCTAGGCATCAACCCCCTAGAAAGCAATTTTTACACAGAGTTGTCTGTTTTATCAGCTTGATCCATCATTCACCCAAATTTAGGAACCAAGTTCAATTAGAACAGATGCAGCTGGAGTAAGATTTTTCAGCTTCTCTTCCAACAGACACAGTGGTTCTCAAGACAGTATTTCAACCTTTATGAATGGAAAAAGATAATTAACCTTTAAAAAAAAAAATTAACCAGTGCAAATAGACAACACTGCAGCAACAGTTGGGTTTTCTAGAAAACACAACTTTGTACTTTGGAAGCTGGCAGAACAGATGCCCTGATTATTGTCTTGTGACCTGACTTCTCTTCTTACATTAGCTCTGGCCAAGCTTTTCTAATTCTTCACTTTTTTGTTTTCAATTATTCCGAAGGCCTTTGTCTTTTAGAAGACATAATACTGCTGGTGCCGCTTCAGAGCTGTTAAGCGTCAACAGCAAGACTCATCAAAAACATTTATTTGACCTTGCATTTCCTAACAAAACAGTCAAATGCCCCGGAAGTTTCAAATAAATAAAAAATAGCTTTATACATACAATTTTCAAGTTGACACAGAGAAAAACAATCCAGCACAGATAACATGTCAGACGTTGTTTGTGGAAGGCATTCAGCTTCACAGCAATAGGCTGGTAAAGGAATCTGGACAAAACAGATACAAAACACACCAATGCCTACAAGCACCAACACACTTTGCCTCTTAGGATGATGAAATTTGCCACGTGTCTCAGCAAAACAAACAGGAAAATTGCTAATCCAGTTGCTATTTTTGACTAGGCACTGTAATAGAGCAGCATCACCTACCTACCATGTGCACCAAGGCCTGCTGAAGCGTCTGAGTACAAGACACTGAGATATCAAACATCACCAAGCGTCCTTTGCCGGGATCTGGGAAAAAGCTCCAGGACCAGCCAGCCCATTCAGGACATGAGGTCCCCACACAAATACCTGCAGCAGGAGCAGAGCAGCAGCAGCAGGGCTCCTCTGCCCTACACCAAGAGCTAAGTGGAACCACAGCTGACCTGATGGCTTCGTCGTGGGCTCACTGCAGCCCTCCAGGCTCAGCCCACACCAAAGAGATACAGACCAAAGCCTATAAATAAATAAAAGCAGCTAGAACTTGCTTTGCGCAAACAGAGCTGAACAACTCCAGTGTGATGCTTTCGCTCACAGAGTGCTTGCAGTTGTATTTCATCAGGAACAAAAACATGTTTCCGGCATTCCAGCTCTCTGCTAAATTGGATGCAGATGATGAAGGGCTTTTTCCAAACATATGGAAGCCAATGCAGCTGAAATCTCAGCTAGGCCTTGAGAGATCCTGTACATAAGGCATTAAGCTTTCTACAACACACAAGGAATCTAAGCGGCAACTACTATGATTTCATTTCATAGTGTGATTTAAGATGATATTACGAGACAGAAATGTTAAAAGAAAGTAATAAAAGCCTTTCATGTGCTCTCAAATAAAGTCAGATGTTCATATGCCATGTATCTGGACAGCCTCTGCTTTCAATGGAAGCCTGATCTCCACTTCAAAGGGAGGAAATTAGACAAAAGGGGAAAGAATGTACACCTCTCAGTACTGGAAGCCCCAGGATACCCAAGACCAAAGGACTAAATCCATCACTTTCCCAACACCCCCAAGACAGACAAGTCTACAACATGTTTAACCAAGAGAGAAATTGAAAGCACAAGCACTTGCAGTCCTCCATCTCAGCCACCATTATATAAGCCTTGCTTATTTTATTATTTTAATAGTTACAGCATAGCAAAAAACATTTCTGTACATCCACTGCTAATATAACTTCCGGTTATTACTGTGAAAAGCCGCCACTCCCTCCACCAAGTGTAGGTGGGTTTCTTGTTTTAATTGGTGTTGCAGGCAGGATGTATGTTTAGTTTTCTCAATGTTTAGTCTGTCTTCAAATATTAACATAACAGTGACTGAATCCAAAACATTAAAAGCAGAGTTAAGTCGCAGCTTCCCGGGATTTTTTTCTCCTATTCTGAAAGTATTTCTACACATTAGAAGTTATTTAATGGTGAACAAATTCTTCTTCTGGAGCTCCATCCTTTGGTACACAGCTAGGAACTAGTTTGATCTGTAAGCTCTGCAGAAAGTAGTTCTGACACTTGGAAGCAGAAGTAAATTTTTCATGAGATACCTTGCTGTAGTACTTGCTGATTATTCAGAATTTTGTCTATCCATGCTATGGGTTGATGCTTTAGTCCTTACAGAGAATATGTTTTAAACTTCTCCAAAGGAGCAGCTATTTCTGCCTTCAGTGGCACAAAAACCTTGTGAATAACTTGGAAGTTCAACCATTACCACTGCATTTTCAAGAACTGGTGTTCAGAGAGTCAAATATTTCTTTCCAGACATACAAACACTTCACTGGGACAATTCACATGACCAAATCACATAATATGGCTAGTATTAATGACCAAGCCATACAGGTAATCCTGTTCACACTGAGTCAGATTTCATACAGCTAATGAAGAAGTTGCCTAAGTTTATTTCCAAAATCTTTGAAAACTTACCTGTGCACTGCTAACTCTTCCTCCTTTTCAACTCCAGTGACAAAACAGATATGACTAAATTAATCTCAAACCTTCACCAAAACTCACTGAAAAATACAGTCAGTTTTAAAGATAAGTGCAAGACACAGAGAGCTAAATCACCAGGAGATCTACTTCTACTTAATTTTCATCACTATTATCACATCTCTGTAGAGACTGCACCAAAGTTATCCCTAGGCTTGACATTAATCAATGTTTTCCTCTGGCAGAGTGGGAAAAGATCCCGTAAGCAGTTTTAATTTTAAGTTTTAATTAAAAAAAAAAAAAAAAGACATCTTTTACTCACTAAGCAAATGATTGAAAAATTTCCCTTGCAGTAATTCACATTGTTCTTTAAAGCTTGCTGAACAACCTATAAAGCTTGAATAGCTTCCTTTCTAAACTATTTTCAATAGTTTTATAGAGCTTTTTTGTAGGTTTGTTTTGGGGTTGTTTTTTTTTTTTAGTTATTCCAAAAGCATTTTGAAAAACTAGTATGAATGGAAAAGAGGCCTAGCTTCATTTTCTGGATCTAAGAAACTGCAGGTGGAAGAGGAGTGTATGTGATTGATTTCAAACCATCTCCTTTTGCCCCGCCCCCTCTTTAAACCCTTCCTTTTGTAATTTCACCTCCATTTATTTTCTTCTGCTAGAAACTGGCAAATGAACCTTCCCTTTGTAAATATTTTTGTACAAGCAAAATACCTTCCCAGGAATTTACTAGGCAATGATTTGGTTACTACTCTTTCATCCAGCCCAGTCACACAGCTTTTCCTGCACAAACACCCGCGCGGGGGATCCAAGCATAACACTGGCACAGCTGTGCAGCTGTGCTCAGCCTTTCCCAGCTCCACACCTGGTTCAACAGTGCAGAAATGTAAGGGAGGTAGGGCCGGGGCTGTCATGCAAAACTCCACCTGCCCCTCTCAAATGGTGGCAGGGAAGCTAAAACCAGCCCACCTTCTCTCCCCCCTTCCTAACAGACCTTTTGACAGACCTGTACACCAGAAAGAACTGTGTAAGAAAATCCTCCTGTCCATGCTAAGAGGTTCATTCTCCCAAGAAGGGTAATGAGCTAAGAATGCACATTTTTGGTAACCAAAAAAACCTGCCTGCTGTCCCAAGAGGGCATTTTCATTTGCTGGTCCCATAATAAGGGTGACAATATCTACCACAGTCACAGGTACAAAATTTTTTATGGAAAATGGCACAACAGAGGTTGTGATGCCTTAGGTGAACTGTCATTCATCTTGGGGTCCATTTTGAGAGTAGCCTCTGGCTCCCCAGGGTGTACCTTTGAAGGCCTTTCAAATTAATACCTACCTTTGCTCCCTTACTCCTGTCTCGTCTCTGTTTTTAGGTGGCCTCTCAAGGCATCAGCTGAACAACAATATATAAAAAAGAAGGAGATATATTTGTCATGGCAATCACCTAGAAGTAATTTCTGTATGTGAATTACTGCCAAATCCAGGTACAAGCTCAAGCACACGTAAGAGCTCCTGAGAAGATGAGCAGCATCATTTTAAGATTGTTAAAAAGTGCAATTATGACTGCATTCCTACTAGACAATACTGAGCCTTAGCACACTGTCAAGAACCCCACTCACCTTTCTCAGCATTTTCTCATCTCAAACTTGAATCTGAGTCCTACCTCTCATTTGAACTCATCATTTCAGATACATTCCAGTATCCTCAAAGTGAACACACACTATATTATTTATTACATTAGTTTACAACATGCTCTCAAAACCAAGCAATGTACTATGGCACAAACAGGAATCCAACAGCATGGAAAGGTGACACACTTAAAAACAGCTCCTCTGTGCAGGAAGAACTCAACTTCAACTCAGAGCAGACGCCAAGGGGAACCTGACCACATCCCCGTGTCACAGTTTATAGGGAGGACTAAGCCACAATTTATCCTTTGAATTACTCAACTGTGAAGAACACAAAGTGAAACAAAAAGAAGAAAACAGATGTTGTCACCACAGCTGATAGACAAAGGAAGGTCTAGACACATCTGGAAATCATGAAAGCTAAATATTTTTAACATGACTTCCAGTTCTTCTCTCTGGCAAATACTCATTAGATGTCCTAAACTCTAATCCCAAGTTATTTGAATTGTAGTTTAGAAATATACACCAAAAAAAAAAAATACAACCACGAGGAAAAAAAAAAAGAACGGGGGCACATTTCTGCTGGAAAAAAATCCCATGATAAGCAGCGCAGCACACAATGGAATGAAAAAAAAAATCAGAAGAAGTTCTAAGATTTCAACACAGCATTCCAGAACAAAGCTGGTTTTATCATTTTTATTACGGTTCACTGGAGAATTTTACTTTATTTTTCCTGTAAGGAAGGAAGGACATAAGTAGCTCTCACAGCACCGTGACATTTCCTGAGAGACTGCCAAGGAATCTGGGGTTTCCCAAAAGGTATCTCATGTCTGGGACATGGGGAGCATCCTGGCATAATTCACCTCATGGTCCAGATTTCCACAAGAACCTACCATTCAAGCAGCCCATTCAAGCTTAAACCTGCAAAGCAAAACCTTAACAAGCTGCACTAGCATCCCTGAAAAAAAAAGAAGGCTTGGCTAGTGGTAATATGGAAGTGATGGAACAATTTGCAAAACAATTGTCAAAACTAATATGAATTTTCCCTTTCTATCCTGAGGCAATGAGGCGATTGCTCTTGGATAGACAGATTGCCTGTAAGATTTGTAAGACAATCTGATCCTCATGAGAACTGCAAAAATCACATTTGAAGGACAGAATAAACAGAGAAGAAACTGCAACTCTGGACTATTTCTTGCAGGATTCACATTTGAAGAATACTATTTGCCTTCTCTGATAAAAATAGCCCGGAAGGAATACAGAGTAAATACAGATCTTTTTTCTCCACTAAGTTCCCTAACAGTGGTAATATATAACAAGCTATTTGCAAACTTGTTTTCCAATTCAATATGGAAAATAACACACCATGTCAATACATCAACATCTTGTTTACCAAGTTCCATTTTTCTCCACTGGAAACAACAAAAGACAGCTTGGCAGACATTCAGGGCAGAGGAATGGAGATGAGCGTTTGCTTGGACTGACACCCTGACAGCCAAGAACACAAAACATTCCACAAATGTTCGTAGGGTGCAAACAGCAAGGAGAGAAAACAACTTTAAAGGGGGGATGGCACAAGTCAGCTCAATAAGGCATGCAAATCAGTGGCTCGAAAAATACATCAGGAGTATTACTGGCAGCAACAAAAACCATCAAAGTTACCTCACCAGAACAAGCTTGAGCGGGCAAATAGCCCCTTGTGCAGGGAACAAACACAAGCACCACCTTTCTGCTGCCCAGCAAAAGCCTCCAGGAGTTCAGTGAGGACTTCTCCTGCATCAAATCATTTCTTCAGCACCAGAAATTCATGTACACCATTAGGCACAAATTCAGCTTGTCCATGCTCTACACCTTCTTCCAAATTTGCACTATAAAAAGGTGCTCTGAATAGTACTCAAACATTTTCATCATCCAGATGACAGTTCCATAAACCCAAAGCTGACAGTAATAATTCTACAAACCTTCTCACTAATTAATTCCACTGTGTGGAAAGAAATCAACCCATTTTTATTTTTTTTTGTTTTGTATTATGACACCACCTACCCTGTACAGGTCAAACCAAAAGATTTAAGCATATGAACAAACCTGTGGATGTGTGATAGACAAAACAGCAGCAACGATAAGCGTTTTTACCTGTGAACAATTAAAGTAATTTGTATTCCATGAACTGCATAACTTTATTTGCAGGAAGTTTTCCTCTTTCAGTCTGCAGATTGTCACAAACAAGTGGAATAACCATAAAACTGTGTTACACATTTCTCAACTCACTACTGACTCTACACTCTACTTTAATTATTCTCTGTTCACCTGATTCTTCTTTTATTGGTATGTGTTGCTTTTTTCCTCAACTTTTTCTGCCTTTTTTATTTGGTTTCAATAGATATTGAACACAATATAAATGGAAGCTTTCTTTAGGGAAGAATTACCTCAGCTATCAAAAACCCAGAGCAGATGTACCTTCAGGTCATGAACCAGATCCCTCACGCAAACAGAACGCCAAGACAGTGTCAGCAACACTTCAGGTAACAACATCAATACTAAGTCCAATGGTAATAGCTTTTTTTTGAAAGAAATATGCGTCAAAATACATTGGTAAAATAGTATGGATTGTGGAGCTGCTGCCACCAACCTCTACAGCAGGTCAACACACTGAACAACAGTAAGTCTAAAAAGAGTGCTGGAGGCACGTCCACACCTAACTCTTCCCAGTTTTCTGCACCAGAGCCACTGGGTTTTCTCAGGTCTCCGGCAATTTTTAAGAACCTGTCTGAAAGCAAATGTGGCAAACTGCAAAACATCCTGCTACGGAGAGAGGACAGGAGGTGCTCAGTGGAAAACACCCACAGTTTCACCACACGTGACAAACATACCCTAAACCTGCTAATGAATCTCTCAGAGCCCTCTCCTGTGTTAAGCCTCTGCCCAGTACCTCAACTGACTGAACACACACAGTAATGAAATAATATTTCTTCTGGTCCATCATACATAGAGTCTGCAATTACAACCAGCTCTCAGGTAGTTATGAACACAAAGGCTCTTGGAAGCTTGTCCTCTGTCATCTCCAGAAGACTTTCCCTTCACACCCACAAATGGGCCAGTCAAGAATGATAAAAATCTGCCCTTATTATAGTATATTGTATTCAGCCATCACACCAGCTTACAAGAGTTTTTTGTACATTGACAGCAACTAAAACCTTCCTGATACAGAGTTTGTCCATTTGAGCTGCAAAAAACCCACCACAAAATTAGCACAACTATGCAAAAGCCCTAAATTATCCTGAAGATCTCACTTATAAATTAATTATTGAGAAGTGACTGAATCCTTCATAACATGCTTTCTAATTTTTTTATGCTTAAGCCTATTTATGTGGCTTTTAAAACTTTGCACCATATCCTAACTGATAACAGGAAACTATGGATGGTTAATTGAAACAATGGGGGATCCATTTTCATTATTGCTTAAGAAAAAGCTGCAGTATCAAGTTCACCACAACACTTAAGACAATTCTCAAGGCACTAAAACACTTAAGATCATTTGCAATTGCTTTATTTAACTTTTTATTCCCCCATCCCACATGCTCAAATTAATGCAGCATTTCTGTAAAATATCACCCTGAACCATTCAATGTTTTCCCAAGTTACACAGCAAGACAAAATACAGTATTTTGCTTGGTTGTGCTTGGTGTTTGAGATCAATAACACTATACTAGTGTCTGCTGACAGAAGAGAATTTATTTCCTTGCAAGGGAACACTTGCAAACTGTCCACATTTGATATTTCCTTTTCACAAATGCCTTAAAAAGTTTAACAGCAGTGTAGAGTCACACATTCATGCTACTAAATGACATTAAGCATGATTATTAACAAGAAGCAAATGCAGTAAATGCCACCTTGAGTAAGGTAAAGTGAAGTGGTCCAAAAGCTGGGAAAGATGTGGAATTACTGATTTTCTACCACCAAGGAGATTCCCACCCACCTTCAGCTCTGCAAATGACATAATTCATAACTCCATTTAAATTTTTCATCTGTATGGACAACAAGAATAACAATTTTTAAAACAATTCAACAATGACACTTCTCAAGGAGGCAGCTCAAAGTGTCTTATTTTCCCTATAATATGCTTTCAAGACTCCACAATTCATTTTCAGCACAGAATTTTGCAGAACCCCACTCTTACACATCATTGTGCAGGCAGCCACCTTCACTTATCTTTCTGCAGATCGAGGTAATTTTACAAGATTTTCCCAGAGTAAACTAGCATTGCCTGTGGGAGACCAATGGGTGACAAAAGACAAATTGGTAGAAAAACCTTACAACTAGAAAATTAAGCACTTTTAGACTGCCCATAAGGAAATACATAATACTAAAAAATGTAATGATATGGCAACAAGAATCAATCACACACATCTGAAAGTCATTTGTTAGCTGATGAAATGCTGCCAAGTCAAAAAAAAAAGTTCTAATTTACTCACAAACCCAAATTTAAGCCTAGCTGCAACTAGCAGGAACTGGCAACAATGGATCTAGGACAGTGTTTTCAGAATCTCTAAGCCAAAGAAGCTCTGATGCGTCTACAAATACACAAAACATGCAACAAAAATCCCTGTCTACTTGTCCATGGACTTCTTACCTGAACAAGACAACTCTATCTAGGTTATTATCCTGTCCTGTGTAAATGTTTAAAACCAAGACCTTCTTCCCCATTTCCCATCCTCAGAGGAAAGTACTTCAGTATTACTTCCCAATCTCTAGAAAACCTACCATGAGAAGTTTTTCCAACCCTTGTTTACTGATTCACAAAATTCATGACAAAAATAAACAGCCATTCTAATGTTACAAAGGAGCAGGAAGGCCTTAATGAGAGATGCTACTTAATAGTAAAGCTTTTTTTTTTAATTCCAAAGGTAATTTAAACTAAACTGACAATTTTACTTACATGTATTTGCTATGTCATATAGTATATTAAACAGTGCCAGCAAAAAATAATACTCAGACCACTCCAAGCCATCAGGAATTTTACCATGTGGGGTTTTTTTGTCCCAGGATGGCAAATGAGTATCTTCTGTCTTGGAATTCAGTAACCTTTTCATGACAACTTGGTCAATACTAACACATTTTCACACAAGCTTTCAGCTAAAACACCCATTTGTTCTGTAGAGGTGTTTCGGCACTATCACCACAAAAAATACGACAAGTCAGAGTGTAAAAACATTCTCCAAAGACCTCTGTTAAATTTTAATGGCTGGTTAAAGGGGGGAAAATTACAGGATCATGTCCCAATTTCCACACTACTTTACTTTTTCGTACCTTATTAGCCTCAAAAAATCTGCAAATGACAGACTAGCCAAAAAACAGCTTCTTTTTGTTCCACTTTCAATGAGTCTCAGAACAAATTATTTGCTCATATAAGTTTCCAAGCAATCTGTCTAGGCATCCAAGTTTATCAACAAGAACCATTCAAGCCTCCTTCCATTTAAACATACCCAAACTGAAAAGCTTGTTTAACTGGCCTATTAGGCTCTGTGACTGATTCCTTGACATTTCCAATAAATCATCTTTCTGGGTTTGTGCTAAGACTCCAACCTTTCATTGCTTGCAATCTATATAGCAGATACCAAAAAACCCCTGTGTTTTTAGTGCTTCTGAAAACACACACACAAAAATCTACTTTTTCTAGACCTCCAACAGCATATACAGTTTGTTTCCAAGCTCAAGTTTTCATCCTATTTTTTAAGCACAAATACTAACTTCACACTTATCTACAGAGGACCTTCCTACCACCAGCTCCACACTAAATATTTTCCAAGTTAGCACCCAAGACTGCTGTACTGTCATGCCACGGACAATATTCAACATACACTGTCTGCAACTGTCACCAATCTCCCCATGCAAATCTGTTATTTGATTTTCATGTTTCTAGGAAATTCCCTAACACCCAATAAAGCTCAGTAACATACCAAGAAGTTTTCCATGAGAGTAAGATATAGATTTAACAAGAAGAATCATGTGATTTTTTCTGAGTACAAGACTGCTTTGCAAAAAACCACGTCTCACCCCAGACCTCTGATCCTCAGCTAGGGATGAAGGGACCCTATGAATCAAAATACCTGATATGAATCAGTAGGAAACATGACACTATATTCAAATTAGAACTCTCTTTTCAAGATACATGACACAGAGGAAACTTGTCACACACACAGTAGTCCAACATGTGGCACCTCCACGAGTCAGAAGAAAAATTCTAAACTTTTTCTCCAATGAGAAAGTGAAAAAAGAATAGCAATGCTCCTGCAGCTCCGAACCAAACCACTCATTTAATATACTATTATCTCAACTACCATACTCTTTTTTCCCCTCCCAAGAGCCATGTTATATGAAAAGCTGTTGGATATCTTATGGTATTAGAAGATAAGTATGAACTAACTTATGTTCATAACTGAGTGGTATCACAGGTCCAAGACACTCAGTTTTGCTTTATTTCTCTACAATCCCTCCAGCCTAACACACTCAGCTTCAAGGCATAGGAGGTATTCAGCTCCTTGACGAGGTACATCATAGTGCCACGATGAGCTCAACTACCAGAGCTAACTCTTCCTCGGAAGTCTAAGCTCATGGGACACCAGAGGCTTAACCCAGGTGCGCATTTTGGGCAGCGTAACCTCCTACAAAACATCTCTTCTGAACTGTGAACCCTTCCTTACCCCTCCAAAAAGGGCTGTCAGCTTGGTGCACAGCCCAGCAGCACAGACCTGCCCTTGCCACAGGAGGCACAAGCAGCTCTGATAAGTCATTTGAGAAACCATTACCTCCTCATGACACATTCCCACATCTACCAACATATCCTAACTGCTCTGTCTACAGTTTAGAAGTCCAGCAGTGCTATCAGACTGCAAGTGAGATCAGATCTATTCCCTGCAACTCCACAGCAACACTTCAGTGATAACTGCCTGTTCTTCAGCATCCTCAGAAAAGAAATCCCAAAGGCACGTACCTCTGAAATCTCTCAGTAGCACTGCTCATACCCTCTTATTTCAGTTTTTTCCCCTACCCACTGTATTAGTGTGACCTTTTTATTGTTTCATTGTCCTGGGTCCATTCAGTGTTTGGTGTAACAGCACAGATTAGAAATTATTTCCTTTCCTGGGTATTTCCACCAGGTATTGCACAATAATTTTTCCTTACTTACTGGACACCTAAATAATGTACAAAATATTTACTGCGTAGTCATACGTGAACTAGCAATACGTATCATGTTGTTTTGGCTCATCTGCCATTTTTTCTAGTAGTCCCTATGAAAGTAAGAAATGGTAAAACTCACGTTTCAGAGCCTTCCTGTTGCTGCTGGGAGATGAACATCTCCGAAGCAGGGTCCCAGGAGTGACACCATCGAACATGATACAAACGTCTGGAGTGAGTCTCAGCACGTAGGATTTTATTTCTAATGCTGGCAGAGGATCACGCCTCTGCCGATCTCACCTTCTGCACCTTCCCAGTTGCCAAGGAAAGGTGTCAGGGCTACATGAAACTGCATCGTACAGCAGTGCTGCACAGAGGCTTAATCTTGTTACGTGATAAATAGTCTTGACACTGAATGTGCCACGTGCTGCACGCTCAACTGGCTGCTTTAGTCCTTTCCTGGTGTCAGCTGAGTGCTCTGCGAACTTTGTGAGCCCAGGCTGACAGCAAGAGGCAGGAATTCAGCACATGGGAATTCAGCACATACTAAACAGGAGAACATCCAAACACAAGAGACTTACACATGTGCATGAGAAACCACCAAGCTCCCCAGCTTACAGCATCACCATCATAGCTGTCCCTGCTCCTTCCCACAAGTGTCCCTCTCCCCTGATGCCTGGCAGAAGGCAGCATTTGAAGGGACCAACTACCCCCATACACAGATCCACTGACCACTGCCAAGGGCAGAGCCAACAACCCTTTCCCAGTGTGATACATCCTACCAGTAATAGCTGACCAAATCAAGAGCTGAATCACCGTGGCAAGGGACCATAACTGTTTGTAACATCAGTGCTAAAACCTAGGAAATTCTTCAAAAGCAGTGAAGCTGTTAAGAAAGAAAGAAGTGAAGTCACCATCCCTGAAAGTGTTCAAGTAGTGACTGGATGTGGCACTTAGTGCCGTGGTTTAGTCAGCACAGTGGTGTTCGGTCAAAAATTAGACTCGATGGTCTTGGAGGTCTGTTCCAACCTAAATAGCTCTATGATTCTATTAAACTAATTAACAGTTGACTCATTGCAGGACAGAATCATCACAGTGAAAATCATAAGGGTCCTACTATAAGTATGTTGATGTGGATTATATTTTTGTCCTGGCACATCCTGCAATACATGTAAAATATTCCTATGATTCAGAAGTAGACAATTTTTTTCACAATTGTCCACATATGACAAACACGCAGGACAGGAAAGGATCTCCCTGCTCATTAAGCCCAACTTCAAAAATCCCATGGGAGCAGGCAACACAGTTACTTTCAGATAGCAAAAAAAACACCATCAAAACAGCTATTTTATTACTTCCCCTCACCCCCAACCCAGCAGCCCCAAGGCTTCCCAGGAACTCCTTACCCTGTTGGAATTTTTTCTTTAATCCCAGCACACTCATGGACAGGCTACACCAATTTATTCCTCATCACCCCAAAACAGTTCTGCTCTCTCCCTGGTGTTTACACACCTGACATATTTATGTGTAGAGTCTAAGGCTGCTTTCTCATTTTCACAGAACACACAAAGCCAGGTCCAGTTTTCTCTGAAGAAAGAGGACTCGAGCATGGCTGGTTAAGTCTAGGCAGCAGACATCACACACACGCCAAGTTACATAGAAAACCAAACAACTCAAAAGCACCAGGTCTCTTACACTTACAGACAGATATTTATTGTTTTTCATAAGTTTTCATGACTCAAAACCACTACTTACAACATGCACCTTCTTAGAGCTTCTTCCTGCTTATTTAGTTGTGACCCCTGAGAGAAAAATCCAACCTATGGAAGCTGCTGGCATCAAGACATAGATCTCTATTTATACAAATGTGCATTTTCCTAAATATCATTTATTAAACATTTCTGGAGGATGAGGTTAACTGACTCTAGTTTGAGCCCTGTATTCTCCTAGGAGAAGGGGTTTCACCACCATTCATCAAATGTTAATAATGTTTTACACTCCAGTTAATTTATTGACTTTCAAAGAATTTTTACTTGAGCTGTATTTAAAATAGCACCTTCAAGACTTCCCACTGCCATATAACAGAATTGTAGTTGCTTTTTTTAAAACAGTGAATAAATGTGTCTGGCATATGAACAGAGTTAGCCCTCAATCTTGAAATCAGTTACTGATTGACGGGGTGGGGGTGTTTGCTACGATGTTTTCATTCCAAAATTTCACTTTTAGCCAACGGGCAGAGCTCTGTCAGAACAAGATTTCTGACCAGTACATTTCCTATTCACTTCTAAAATGAGCAAATTAGACAGTAAAGTTGGGTCCACTTGGGTTCTAGCAATGCTATTAAGATTCCAAATTACCACAATCAGATTCTGACTCTCAAAGCCTATTTGCAAAGCCCCCATTTTAGGACTCTTCCATTCAGCTCTGCAGAGCCTAAGAAGGCTTTGGACTTGGCAAACAAAGTAAGAATTCACAGTCATTTTGAAAGAACGTAAATCACTGTGTCCAAGCTAAAAGGCATTGCATTTTCTCTCTCCTTCTCCAGGCAGGCCCTTTAACATTTCTGCCTCGGTTTGCTTACTTCTTAGGAGAAATTTAAAAAATAAAAAAAAAAAAGCCAAGAAAGAAGAAACATCTGTGGGAACAGCTGCACAAATATTGCAACTGCCAGAGAAAAGATTTCTTTCTAGCATCCAGGATTTCTGGTTTTGTGTTTTGCAAGAATACTTAGTAGTGGATAACCACAGAGACTATCAATGCATCTGACACACAATTTTGATCTCAATCACAGATAAGAGGCAAGAGCTGAACAGGAGCCCACCATAGACATACAAACACACAGAGAAAACAACCAGAAACCCAAACTCTTGAAGGAATCGTCTAGAGGCTCCACAATAAAAAAGCTTATCCAGGAAGTAGGCTGCTTGCTCCAACTTCTGGACAATCAGAATTCCATGGCAGCTAGTTTATAATTGTAAGCAAATGTACAGCACAGCTTTTCCCTTCATCGTTATCTCACCTTTAACGACAACGCTAAGACCCCAAATTACTCAGAACACTTTCCAAGACAACACTTTGAGATAAGGCAATGATGTCATTAAATAAATAAGATTTCCAGAAGTCTGTCTTCATCTCCTAGATACATGTCTGTGTTCACATGCTTGTCTTTGAACTGACGCAATCTGTTATGCTCCAACAGGAAGGATTCAAAATGAGTTTTATCATGTTCTGTGCTATAGATTGATAACTGCACAATTCTTATTTCTCAGTCCATGCCCAAGTAGGTAAGGTGAATATGATTAAAACTCCATTACAGTAATAATCAACTAAATTAAAGTCACTAGTTCTAAATACACACAGCAACAAGATCTTGAAGATACTGTACAAGGCACAGTTCATTTGGGATTTACTGAAACTTTTTTTTCCCCTCCAAAATACTGAAAGAATTATCAACCAATATGGCCATGGAGGGGAAGTCACCTCATCCAGCTGATCCACAGAGCAGGATTTAAAGAATGAGAAGCAAAGTTAATTGCCTGTAGCCTCCGCATCATTTTTCTTTCTCAAGAAACTCAAGAGGGGCCTTAAGCATACTTTAAGTCACCCTTGACTGCAGCACTCTCCCGTTTGCTAAACAGTCATTTAGCACGCTGGGATTGCTGCAGCACCGCAGCACATGAGGTTCTTCTTCTTCCACCTCTCCCCTGTCAGCTGTCAGGCTGGGTACATAGAGAAAGCCCTATTTGACCAAGCTCCAGCAGGCTTCAGGGGGTCTCTGCTCCACTTGAATTCACGTGATCCATTGCTACTCATTTTCTAAAGACTCATCCTGTAAGACAATGCGTACGCATTCTCGCAGCACTGCCTGGAAACAAAGTGGTGATGAATCTTTTTGCTTTTTATTTTTAAAGATCACGACTTGCTTTGCAGCAGCAGCTCTTATCCTTCCTTGTACCCACACATTCCTAGCCGAAGAAGGCAGGCCTTCATGATCTGCCGTGGTCATTCAGCTCCTTTCCATCAAGACACAAACAGAGTATCAGATTTTTTCCCCCCCTCACATAAGTAATACTAAAACAAAAGAGGGTCAGAACTGAACAAATGGATGGTTACAATGGGACAGAAAGAGCCCATCCAGCCCAGCATCCCATCTCCAACTGTGACTGAAGTAGAATTCCAGAGACAAGCAGGATAACTAAGACAAGCAAGCAGCAATACTTTTGGCTACCTACCCCTTGAAACTGGGTTTTCCTTTTACTAACCCCTACACTGCAAATACTTATGCATCTCAATTACACCTTACTTATATCTTGTGCGCACTATTAGCTCCTTCCATTTGTTTTGAGCCTGCCACCATCACTCCTGGACACACCCTGGGATTCCTGTACTGAAAAATAAGGGAAGAAGTAGCAGTCTCTGCTTATCCTTTTCCTGCCACTTGTTAGCGAAGTTTTCTCAGCCATCTCATCTCCAGGCTGAGAAGATCCTTCCTGCTGCACTGTTTCTTGCACAGAAGCTGTGCTGTCCTTGGCCATTCTTTTCACCCTTTGTAAGACCTTTTCCAGCTTCAGCTGCCAGTTACTAGAGCCTTCCTCCCCTGATGTCACCTCTATCCTCCTTCACATTTTTCTTCTCACAGCACAGCATGTGGTAGCTGGGGGAGGTCAAAGATACAGCTAGAAAGGCAGCTTATGGAAAATCCAGGATGCCGTCACCAGAGCTGAGGTGGAGTCAACTGAGCAGGGATTAACTGGAAGGCTACTTTCTCTGCCTAGTGCAGGAGCACTCTGCCTGTACCTGGGAGGCAGTAAGATCCCTCTAGAGATCACTTACTGGGAGAACCAAACATGCTTTTTCTTTGGTTAGTGTGGTCTGGGCCAAAATGTGTTGGCTATTTCCTTATTTTGAGATACTTCCCTGTTTTACAAGGAGGTAAATTGTCGGGTTTTACTAACACTTCATGATTGTTCAATCTGATAGGCCAAGAATACCAGTCCAGTTAAAATTTAAGTGCTATTTTCCTTTCTTTTTTAACAAATTGCTGTTCTAAAGACAAAGGTAAATGTGCGAAAAGAACCATAGGAACACACCAACTACTTCTTAGAAGCAACACACATGAAAAATGCCTTTGCTAAAAAGCTACTAATCATAATTGCCATTACACAAAACTCAATACAGGAAAATGAAAGGTATTTCATGACAAGAACCTATACACATTGCCAAGGAATTCAGCATGTGTTGCTGAGGTTTGTCTCATTGAGCAATGGAGCATGAAAGCCCCTCCAAACTAACAAGTACAACAGTAAACAACAGAAGTTTGCTAAAGTTAAAAGCAATGAGCTCGTGTGTTCCTTCAAGACCTCTGCCTTGATGGTGCATGACATTTTCATTAGAAAAGCCCAATGAAACCAGAGCTGAGCCAAGCAGACAAAATTAATTCAAACATTTAACAGATAAGTCTAAGACCATGACCGTAAACAAAAAAAAAAGCACCACACTGCAGGTGGTTCCAGTCTCCAAGCGACTATCTTATTTCGCAGTGTAACCAACGACTTGGAAGAAAAATGAAGAAGAAAAAAAAAAAGCTCATGACTGAAAAGTTGTGCAGGTGACAAATACCAAAGAAGCTGTTAATTACAAAGAGGAAAGGCCACTGACAGCCAGCCGTCTGTCTGTCTGTCTGTGCACCAGTCTGTGTCTCCTTGTTCAGCAGGTGCTCAAGTTGGGAAGAACTGACAGTACCTGAGACCATCTTCTCTGGAAACCATTTTAAAAAAATGTTGAAATAGAGAAAGGGAGAAGAAAATGAAGAAATGAAGAAACTGTATTATCCACTTTTAAAAAGAGAAGGTAAAGAATAAAATAGTAACTCTAGAGAAAACAGAAATTTGGATAGAGAAGGCTATTAAACATACAAAGAGCTAATAAGAACTAGAACTAACAAAGCTGGTAGTCAAAAACGTGCAGTAAAGCTGACTGATGATAATTATACCAAATGAATATATCGAAGAGTCTATCAAATGACTTTGCTGGCAAAACAGGGTATTCTTCACGACTAAATGATCTGGCTTATAATGGAAGCTAATCAAGGACCATTATGGTTTATTTTGGATCCATAATCAATTAAAAACAAAATCAATTTACAGCTTCACTCCAGTCCTTACCATATCCACTTTGACCACCCAAATGTAACTGGCAAAATGGTGAAGCAGAAGGAAAGAGTCACGAAATGTACAAGAAGCTGAAGTACATCCATCTTTGAGATGCCTGGTATTTTCATAGATTTTTGAATGCTTTCAGTTAAAAAAAGTGCAACCTGATCAAGATTTTTCTAAATAAATGCAGGCAACAACTATAAAAAACAATTCTAACTTTAAATCCTTGCTTTAGTATAGTAATAGAAACTAACACACTAAATCCTACCACTAGCACTTTCTGGAGTCTTACATGAAGGAAGAGAATCTAAGCTGGAAATTTGGCCTCTATTGCCTTTTTAAGTTTCTGTCTCTCCCAAGACCAGCAGTGGAGTAGCAAATTTCATTAAAAGCTGTGTGTTTCCTTATCATCCAACACTATCAGCCACTCACCTTACCTGGAGTCTTCAATATAACAGAAAGCCAAGTTCCAGACTTGGAACTGTACCAGATGATACTCTCCTGCCATGTTTTTCTTGCTTTGGAACACCAAGAGAAGGCATCCTTTTCTTTTTCTCCCTGGCTGAAAGCTAACATACCTTCACCCTAAAAACTGTACAACACAAATGCCACCCCTATATGATCAAATGTCACACTGTGTTCCAGAAGATTATTTTAAAATAAAAATCATATCAAGCATTCCCTCTGTCCAATACAGAGAAAGCCACTTAAGAGCTCCAGGAACGAAACATACTTCCAAAGGCCATCAGATCACAGTAATCATAAGAGTCTACACGGAAGACAGTTAAAGCTAGCAGATGCAAATCACTTCAAACTACCAACCATGAGTTTCAAGTCATTTTTTTTTTCTTCCACCTGGTGTGTTTAAAAAAAACCACCAAGATACTGAATCAAGCAGCAAGAGATGCTTGTGTGCTACAGCTGCACAAGGAGCTCACAGGGGGTTTTGATTCTGGCTGCTTCTGAAGACATGACCTCATCAGGACTTCAAACTATTACCTGGGCCATTTCTTAAAGGGATCTTAATTTCTGTCTTTCTAAACTCCATCTTCAGAAAAATGAACCTAGTTATAGAGCCACTAATAGAAGTGATCTTCATGCACCAGTCTGCAAACACAGGAGAGGCACATGTCAAAGGAACAACCCACAGCCTCCCTCTCACTTGAGCCCAGCAGCACATCGCCTTACAGTGCGAAGAAGTCAAGCCTTCCACGCAGAATCATGCTTTCAGTTGCATTTTCTACATGGCTTTATATTCTTTACTTAATTACCATGTTGTTTTCTGGGGGTTTTTTTTGTTTGATTTGGTATTTTTGGGATGGGCGCCCTAGTTAATTAAACTTCGTTAGTTTCATTAAAGACTGAGAGTCAAGTAAAGAACAGAAGAAGAAAAAAGCAGCTGAGAGGCAGGACAACAATCAAAGAAGAGGCAGTCTAATAACTTTAGATACCATGTACAAAGAAACAAGCTTAAGCACATTTATTTTTAACGTTAAGTCACTGTCACGCACTAGAAGATGCCTTTTGCAATAACAAAACCTGCCACAACATGAAAATTTCATGGGACTGGAAACAGGCACTTGACTCTCAATCCTTCCTTCTCTCTACCTCTGCATGCTTTCTGTGCCTATGAGATGCCACTTAAATGACTTTTAGCTAGGACAAGACGCTTTGCTCCTTGTACTGCTCAGTCCCACTCCCTTAATTCTTGCCTCACGGGGAATCCTTTCCCCCGGAATGTACAGAAGTTACTGTCTGTTACCTCCTACATACAGAACTACTATGCAACAGAAGAACTTAACAGCATCTTAATACCTGCTGATCTATCATCACCCTCTCCCAGCAACCATGCTACTTAACACAGACAAAAAGAATTCAGATTAATATTAGATAAGTCCTGTGTTATGAAGTCACTGTGCTACACAGGAAATTTGTTTTCTTATTTCTACCTACTCAGGACAAAGGTTTACTCCCTTGCTGTTTACTTCCAGTCATCTGTTACAAAATTTTTTCTAACATCATCAAACATAAATCATTTAATACTCTCCACCCTGTTGGAAGAAGAAAACTCCTAAACTGACAACATACATGCATATTACTGCAAAAAAAGATAGAGACAAATACTACCTTCAATTTCCTTCCCAGGGAAGGAAAAAGAGAAGACAATTACTCCCTTGTGACAAAAAGAAATCCACTCAGTGACTCTAAAAATCCGTAGAAAATTCCCCAACTCTTTCGTGATTACGAAGCCCTCATTGCAAAATATGTCCCAGTGAGGACCTTATTTCTCAAAGCCTGCTACAGATACTTACATAGGAGGAAGATTTTAAGACAACCATCACAAACCCAAGACCGCAGAAAGCACAAAGGGCTTTGAGTTACATTCAAGTCAACAAGTAGTCAGATGACACACACTCAGCCTGTACCCCTGAAACCAACAAAAACAGATCCTGTCAAAAGTATTTAGCATTGCTAAGAAATAACAGCACAGAAGAACACGGCAAGATGCCTACACACACACCGAGAAGACAAGAGCAGCTGTCTCTCTCACACACACACACAGCTGCTGCCACCGCTCCCGGGCCGGCAGCGGGGACCGTCCTGCGCAGCGCCCGGGGCTCTGTCCCCAGGCAGCGGCGGCACCGGCGCTACTCACCCGGCGCTGGCTGCGGCGCTGCCCCGCTCCGGGCTCCGGCCGCGCTCACGCACGGCCGCCCCGCTCCCCCATACACGCGGCGGCGGCTCGGGGCACGCTCGGCGGCACCGGCAGCTGATTTCAGCCCGGCTGCGCTCAGAAGTTTCCTCTCCTGCCCCCTCCCTCAGCCGCTCAGGCGACCTGTGCGCAGGCGGGGCTGCCACCATCCCACGGGGGCTGCCGCCGTGCCCCGGGAGCCGCGCCGGGGGCAGCCCGCGGCGGCGGGCGGGGCGGCGGCGTGCGAGGGTGATGGATAACGTGCGATGGGCGATGTGCGATGTGCGCCGGCCGAGGGGCCGGGGCGGCCTCGCAGGGCCAGCCCCCGGGTTTCGGGTTTCACGGGCAGCTGGCAGCCCCGGGGCGCGCCGCCGGCTCCGCTGCTTGCCTTCGCAGGCGCTCTGGGAATGCCAGCGCCGGGACACCCGCCGGGAGCCGTCCTGGGCTCCCTGCTGTCCCTAACGCTGCCACGCTCCAAGGGGACACAAAAACAGCCCGAGAGCCTACGCAGAGTTTTGCCGCCCCCTCTCCTTTCTCCTTTGTGCCTGTGATGCAGCTTTAGTCGACCGAACACACTGCGAGCAGCCCCGACTCATCCACTTCCAACAGCACCTCTGCAACTTAGCACGGCTTAGCTCTCTTTAAGAAGGACTCGGGATTTTACCCATCCATGGGCCCCCAAAACGAGTGTCCAAAGGCCCAGTTCTGACTCAAGTGCACAGTAGAAATCGGGGAATTAGGATGGAAACTGCAGCCGTGATTGGGTTTCGGGAGCTGCTGTCCGCTCCCGGGATGGCAGGAGCGATGCCTGCTCCCGGGTGACTCAGGAAGCATGAGACTGCACTCTGCTTTTCCCCGTACTGCACTCTGCTTTTCCCCGTACTCAGAGAGGGCAGTGAATGACGTGTAACCCTCCGTCCTCCCTTCCACCACACCACAGTATTGGTTTTCGGTGGAAACAGCCTCTCTTGGAAAATCCTAGATGCTGTGTCTCTTCTTTCAGATCCCCATCATGAGACAAAAAGCAGTTTCTAATACGATACCACAATGAGATCATAAGAAAAAAATTACTAATAATGATAGTTGAAGATGGCACAACATCGCATTTTGAAGCCCAAGCGAGTTCAGCCTACTGTACACACTGACAACAAAATCTTGCACATTTTCAGCTGCACATACCAGGCACATGGTGTTCCTCTAATGACTGGAGCTGGAAGATCTGTAGAAGCTAGAAAAATGTTTTGCATGAGAATCTCAGCATCTGATGAGTGCAGCTTGGACAGATCTAAACACACTCCCACCGACTTCCCTCTCATGACCCATTTCTCACAATTCTGTGTTTGCTGGTTCCAGCTCCACCCAGTGCGAAAGCACTAAAAAATCCCCAGTACCACAAGAATAGGTACAACCTTGTGAAAGCAGTCAGTTTTCTGATTTATTCCTCAGATTTAAGAGGTTTTTCAATAGATGAGGTCTGAAGAATATTTACGTAGTGTGGCAGGTGACATGTCATAGCTTGCAAGCAGTGATAAATGGGATACCACTGCACTGGAAAAGCTTCTAATTTTAACAGAAACAAAATAATTCAGGTACCTGGTTATCCATACTGAATCAAAGCTCTGAACTCTGCCTCTCACTAATGCTGCAGGAAGGGTTGGGGCCTGCAGCAGTCAGCCTATGTATCACTACATTTATGAAGGGGAATACCCAAGGCGCTTTCCTCAGCTTCCCAGCTTTTTGTGAGATAACCAGCCAGAAAAGAGAACTAAGCAAGCCATTAAGCATCAGGGCTGGTCCCTGCTCCTGCTTCTGGAAAAGAAATCCGCAGAGATAAAGCAAACAGGAGGCAGAGCAAACTCATTCCTATGATCTCCCTGCCAAATGGAGAGATTTGGCCAACAGAGGTCCTCAGCATCTGGAACAGCATGCTGCACCCCACCAAAATTCAGCTTCTCCCAGGAGCCATACCAGTTTGAAGAAACCACTGACTCTTGCTGACTCTATGCCAATGTAATTTAAGAGTAAACAGGGTGTGTCATACATGGCTGCTCAGGAAGAGAAAATAAACGTGCACAAACTTTAGATGGTGAGGAGGACAGAATTAAACACGTGCACAGCAGGATACCTATGCTGGCCTTCAGTTTGCTTGGCTGCCAAATTCAGGCTCAGACGGAGAACAGCCAGAATGACACACTAGAAAAAACATTTTTTAGTGGGCTGGAAAGCTTTCCACCATCAAGGACCATGCCTCCTCTGATGAGGGGCCTGTACATATGGGAGCCTGACTTTAAGCATCACAGTTATCGACAGTATATAAAAATTTAACCCAGGCACTTCTGTAAGTTTTGTCTCTGCAGTTCTGTGCCTTTATCTGAACAAAAGTCATATTAAGACACAAGACCTCTTGTTTAAATTATGGGAAATTACTGTTCTGTTACTGTGCTGTTCTCTTTAGAAAGAAGTAACCCCAGGGAAATTTCCAGCTACTGTAGAGAAAGGAGAGTGGCACAATGTACTTCCTAAGCACAGGGACACACAGGAAGCAAGCGGCAGGGCAAACTGGAACTGCTAGCTGCAGCACTGGGTAAACACAGACCCCCTGGTCCTGTGCCAGACCTGCTCGTGCACAACAGGCAGCTCACAGCCTTGTGCCCACAACGCAGGTGCTTTCAAAAGCTAAGCTGCAAAGCCACTCACGTCCTTGAACAACTGCACATGTAAAATCTGGCTACCAATACAAAATTACAAACAATAACAATGAGGTGACCCTTTCAGATTTCCTTCCTTACTTTGCTTATGGATGGTCTCTTGCTCCTGTTCTTACTCTCTGTTTATGATTTGCTAGCTGATACCGTGCTAAAGTTGAGGTTTAGGCCATAAACCAGTTCATATTTTCAGTTTTATGAGCACTGAAATCCTTCAGCCTGAGTTGTCTTTTTTACACATCAATATCCAGTAATTCATTAGCTACATTAGGGAAAAAACAGTAGGAGCAGGCCTATAACTAGACCAGCCTATCCAACTCCATTCAATGCACAATTAAGGCAAAGAAAAGCCTGTTTTGGTGCCAGTAGGTACCAGCTCATGTCAGAACTTCTCCTATCTAACTCCTTAGATACCAAACCTAAGACTGAGATGCTTCAAAGACTTGACCTTTGCACGGCAGGGAACCAAGATCTTGAATCTGTGCCTCTGGAAGAACAACACATTGTTTTTTCCAGAACATTTAATGGCAAAAGCTAGAAACACTTTACCAAACAATCAAACAGGAAGGAGAAAATCCGCGTTTGCCACAGACAGTTTGGCCCTGCTCAGGCTTGCACTTGGCCAAGTGCAAGCAGTTCCAAAGGTAATCCCCCTGCCCTCGGAAAATATGTTCCTAGGGCAAGTATACATATAAACATACATATACGCAGTCTTTGGAACACAACTTCTCTGCAAACGTCTCTGCAGTCTGGTGAGAAAAGTGGGCAAAAGTCTAAGCAAGCAGGAAAAAACACCACTTTTTTTTTCAATGTAACTAAACCCAGAAGGCATCTGCTGCCCCTGCAGATTCTGTTGTCTAATACCAACAGAGAAGACTGTACTAAATTCACTTTACGTTTCAGGAAGTATCTTCTCATCCTATTCTCACTGGTTATGCTCTTCAATAGAACAAGCTGGACAGTCATTTCCTATTCTCAGTTTCATGGAAATCAATTCACCTTATCGTGAGCTCACTCATAGATGAAATCTGTCATATCCCTCCATCTCCTGGATTATTTTGGAACAGGCAGTATTTTTTAAACACTAGTGTTTTAACTTCTGTTGGATATTTTTGAGTACCGGTTTACCACTATTTCCTTTGTTTATCCAATAGTACAGCTGACAATAAGGAAAGAACTGGAATTTCAAATAGCAAGTGTCATCAAAATTTAAGGCCACAAGTTAGAAAACACAACTACAGCTCACTGAATAAATACACTCCTGTATCTTTAGTCCTCAGCAAGAAAAGGACAAGCCATACTCAGAATTAAGAGACAGCACCCAGAAAAGTGGCTTAAATCTTTACTGTTTCCCTAGGGACAGATTCTGCAAGATGCTTCATAAATGAGTAAAGCTGCTTACACTAACAGCCATAAAGCACAGACATGCAAGTGCTCAGAGACAGGGCCAAAAACTGACACGTCTGAAAATGGTTTGAAAAGTGTTAAGTTCCTTCTTCCACATACAGGAAACTTCTACGCAAAGTCATCAAGAGTGTTTGAATAATTTCTGGGTCTTCAAATCTATCAAAAATCTAGCTGTCCAGCTGGGAATCATTTTATCTCAAATAACCCATGGGCATTCTGCCATTGACATATCCACTTCCACCAACTGCAGCAAAATATTGATTACCAGTTTGTTGATTTTTCTGCTTTCCCTGCCTTATAACTTGCTCCATCCCTGTGCTTGACAACTGAACCTCACATACAATAGTTGCACTCAATACCATAATTCCTAGCTACATGTTCTGTTTTCCAGTCTAGATAACTGAGACTAATGCAGGACTCTTAAGATGTGTGTGTCATACATCAAATCACACAAAATTGTGATAATAATTTTTTACAAAAAAAGGTTTTTCATCACTTCCCTCTTCCTTTCTGTGCAAGTGCTCAGAGTAACCTCATGTTTAGGTTGGATGTCAGTATTCAGCAGAGAATTTCTCCTCCTCTTATAAGAGTCCAAACAATCTTATCTAGTCTACTTCCTTCAAGTTCAGATTGTTGAGTCTAGAGTTGTACTAAAATTATTATGAAAAACAAAAGAAGGTTATTCTGGACACACAGAAGGAAGCTGCTTCCACTGTCTCCTGAGGAAAAGACAGTAATGTAATATACACTTCAAATTATACTAATTCCTTAGAACTGAGAAAACATTAGAAGGCACAGAATAGAGCTTCAATAGATAAAGTGATGATGAAGTGATGATAAAGTGTGACAGATTGATGCAGAATTGTAGAAACAAGACAACCAACATCAGGAACATCAACACAAGGTTTAATGTTTTTGTTAAAGCACTCACTGACTTCAGGACTTGACTCTTTCACAAGGCTGTTGCCAAGGATCTCAGATTAGATTACACCACTTGGCTTTGATTTCCTAAACATCTTCCAGTACTCCTCCAAGATTACTTTGGAATTAGCTCTTACTAGCATAAACATACTATTCTTTCCCAGCTATAAAGCAAGTTTCTTTTGGACTCACAGGACAGGCAGAAGGTAACTGACCTTGTGTCTTTGGTCAGAAGCACAGAACGCAAACATGTATATCCTTACCTGCTGCCATCCCTTTTAGGAAGAAGTAAAAATAAAAATCCCCTTCCTAATGTAGTCATTCCAGCAGTGAATCTTGATTTACTATTATAGGTCACAGCTCAAACCAGCAAATTCTGGATCCTGTTTGCACAGGACAGTTTAGAACAGAAAGTTTTCCTTCTGTTCCTTTCTATACAGAGAGTGGAACCCTCAAATATACAAATATAACGTGTGCTTCCTTCCAAATTTGACAATGGGCATTTTGCAGACTACTTGGTGCCATGCACAAATCATGTTGGGGTTTTTTTTAAGTAAGTTAAAAAACCCCCAAATAATGGGATCTTCCTAGAAGCTGAAATTCACATGGAAATAAAGGAGTTTGAGCCTATACCTCTTGGGAACACTGACATTGCAAAACAAGATTTCTTCCCCTTAAAAATTAACATCTACATTTATTTTCTGCAATACATTACAGAAAACTCCTCGGTTGTCTATTTAGCAGCTGGAGCAACCAAGATGAAGTCAGCAAACCCAAAAATACTGGATGTCAGTGTTAATTTTTGGTGATAAAATGTATATACAAAAGAATGCAAGCAGAACAATATTACAGTTATGCTCCTGCTAACTGGTGTTTAAATGCATAGTCTCACTTTTCACTCAAAGATGTAGACTCTGAGCAACTTCACTTTCATAAGCAACATAGCAGCAGCTGCAGTAGAAAACTTGTAGGAAAAAAGCAGTAGAAAGTAAGCAGTAGGGGAAAACAACAAGCCCTAAGAGCTCAGAGGAGTTCACCACTGGCCAAGCAATCTTCTCAAGTCACTAAGAAGTAAATGTTCCTCATCAACAGTAAACAGGAGCTCTGGTTTACACGGCCTCTCAATAGGCTGGATGGAAAAACAGAAACAGCCACCCCATAAAGCAGCAGTAAATTTACAAGGGTAAGACAGCAGCCCACGGTGAACCTGGAATAATACACAGGAATAACTGCATCAAATGTGATGAATGTAACAGTTAAGCCAGCAGGTAAAGAATTCAGAAAACCCTAAACAATGAAATTAAGTGCCACTGTGTCTGTGCTTTGCGAGTCCCATGATTTCTAACAAGCTGTCTGCACACCCTGTGCAGAGGACACTCATTCACCTGTCAAGGCTGATCTCTGAGGAGAAATATGAAAACACGACAGAGTACATCCTCCTCAGGCGACCATGTTCTCCTTCCTATGCTTTGTTATAACAAAAAGCCTTTACAGAAAATGTACAGGTGCAGTTATTGCACAAGGCACAATTTGTGTCTGTTTAAAAATGCTCAAGTCCATATCTATCACAGCAATGACTTCTGCTGACATCCGCAGCCAGACATCACCCTCTGAGTCAGTCATTGCTGCATTAGATCAGTAAAGAACAAGCACAGAGGGGTAGGAAGTCAGTGTCTCAAACAACTTGCACTAAGAAATGTCTGTATTTTTTTAGTTGAGGAAACCAGCACAACCATTGCATTATATTTTACCCTGGTGGCATGGGAGGAGGAGTGATCTAATAAAACCCGTGTTTAACCCCAACACAGATTCCCAGAGGTCAGTCCCAACCTCTTGGGCTTAAGCTCTGAAGTGACAAGCCCCACTGCATGACCTACATCATTTAAGGTGCAAAGGACAACAAAGGTAAGATGAACATGACCACAACAAGAAAACAAGAGAGCAAAAACTAAAGGCAATTGTTACACAATTCACCCACAAAACACTCTCCTGCACAAGACAACAGGCTTAATCACCAGGGGCAAATTAGAAATTTTGCTCTTGAAGACTTGGTTAAGGCAGTAAAAAACTCACAAATAGATTTCTTGGGTCAGCTTTCATTAGTGAGCAGAAGTAAGCAAGGGTGATGGAAACAAATTACTCTGTTCTGTACTACTGAAGGATTATTTTGAGGAGAGCGTCAAAAAGGAGCACTAAAATATCTTGAATTCATCCAATAAAGTTATTGTGTCAAGACTGCTACTGTCAGGACTTGCAGAATGCTTTACAAATGGAGCATACCAGTTCCCAGATTGTGGAAATCTCACCTTTTCTCAGACATTCTTCCAGGTACAAGTATCCTTTCTAGCATTACTGCATCATCATGATAGCAATTGTCTCGGACTGGGTGTCTTGAATATATGGTACTTGCACAAAATCTGGACCTCCTATCACCAACACATTGTATGTCAGGGGAACCTCAGTCCTTTGGTAAATCCACAGGTTATTTTCTTGCATGACATTGCTTGCAATATCTGTGTTCTGCAGTAATTAAGTGTGATCCTGGAATATCCATCACCGCTTCCTTCAAGGACAGATGCAAGTAGGCTGCACCAGGGGCTGATAACATCCAGCATCTTACTACTGCAACAAATGTTTCCAGATAAGTCATCATTTCCTACCCCTCTGAACAGCTTACCCTGTCAGTGTGCCATTGACTAATATATCATGATGTGTTCATATTACTGATTGGCATCTGCAGTGCACAATATTTATTTCCTCAAAATCCTTCCAGGAGACTCACCATCTTTCTGTTAATGCTATGAATGCATTCTTATTACCCTAGCACTGAAAATGCTTTTATTACGGTTGCTGTTGCTTTCTTTCATTTTCCTTTTTAAAGTTCTATTTTATTGGTGATATCAGTAAATGTCTGGACTTCTTTCAACTATGTATTAAGGCATATCTCTGCAGTTAGACTAGTTAGGCATCCAGGGGAAAAGATGGTTAAGAATTGTTCAGTGCCTCACCAAAATAGGGATCACATGGAAGTCCATGTTATCTACTGCTTCCCTTCCACTGTGGTCCTGACTAGAAGAAACTGAAATAAAAGTTAAAATGGTTGCAGCTCAGATGCCTTTTGCTAGTGGGCTGTTTGCTTTCCAAGCCTCACTAGCAGTTCTTGCTGCACTTCATCCTTAATGCATGATACATTATTTTGCAGTACTGTAAATACTGTGTCCCTTGTATTGGGCAAATTTAAACCAGCAGAGTAAAGCCAAAAGATGAGATGTGTCTCATCAGGAAAGATAAGATGCAATTCCATTCATGTTTGTGGATGGCTGATCCCAATTAGTTTCATCACATTTTCATGGTAAGCTTGGTTACCCCTGGAGCACTGGGAAGCTGAGCACTCAAAGCTGCAGCAGTGTTTGCCATTCCTCATCATGCATTTCACAGGAGCTACAGGTAAAGAAAGCCTGAGGTTCTCCCAATTAAAGCCTTCAAATTCCAGCAGGTGATTCGAGTAACAGATAGTTCTAGCAACAAATTAACAGGAAACACAGCAGTCCAAAGTCGTTTCTCTCCCATTCTTTTGGATGCATCCTGAGGCATAACTGACAGACTTCCATCTCAAACAGTGGCATTTACTTCAAAGAGAGAGTTCTTGAGCCATTTGATTTTAATAGCAAAAGTAAGGCTTTTACCTTTGGAGTCAAAAAGCCCCATTTGCCACTCAACATAAACCCTTTGGATCAAGCATAAATAGGAACTTCTTTCAGCTATCCCATACAGAAAAGCCATTCTAGTAACTGTCCATTCTTCTCCCACATAGAAGCTGTTTTCAAGGCTAATCAAGTGAGCCAGAGTACTTCTGAGATGTATTTTATGCCTTCCAGGTGCTTAATAAAAACCTTTCAGCAGAAAAAAACCTCAACTAGCTCTTGGGCTTCTCTTGCAATACCATTGTCATCTGTTCTTTTTCCCTTTCAAGCTCCCTATGGATACTTCCCTCTTCATCAAACCTTTTACCCAAGAATAACCCTGCCAACAAGAACAGGATTTTTACATTTGAATGTTTTAAAGCATCTATATTCTGCTTGCCACAGAGGTCTATCTTAAGCCCCTGTCACAATTTCCTCAACGTGACACAAAATAGATGCAGTGAGTGGAGGTGATGCCATGAGCAGGGGCTACATGAAATCAGAGAGTCAAATGAAGCAACATAATTGGATACCTAATCGTGGCAATAAAGGCTGCTGCACTCATCTCCACATGCCTCATTTAGTTTTATGAGCGTTTTCCAGAACCTAATGTATGCCTGATGACCTGTGTACTCAAAGTTTTTAATTCCAGAGATCTTATCAAAGTGTCATGGCGAATGACCTCCTCCTCTAGGCAAGCAGCCACAGAAACAAAACAGGTCACTTCTTGTAACAATGAGGTAATTAAGGCTATTACTTCTAGAAGAAAATATGCTTCCCTTCCTTAACTACTCAGAATAATGCTTTAAAGTCACAAAAAAGGCAGGGATTACTGCTTCATGCAGTATAATCCAGGACGAATGACATACAGACCCCTCATTTTTTGACCCCACTATTTCATCATGCAATGTAACCAGACCCAGTGAATCTTGTATTAAATACATATATAGAGGACCTGGCATACAGGTTATATTGGGTTGTTGGGTTTTTTTTCTTTTTCATTTAATCTCATTTTGGCAGTATATTCTGCAAGCACAGAGGTTATTGTTTGCCCCTCACAAGCAAGCTACAACAGTCAACACTTGCTGCTCCCCAGCTTCTTCAGTGCTGTGGAAGAAGGCTCCTGTGGCAGACATCCAAAAATGGCAAAACTGAGATCACACCTGATATCTCCAGAATTAAGAAGCTCACAGCTGCTCCCAGAAGGCCTTGGTCATGCAGTTTTTCTCATTGTGGGGGAAGCTGACACCTTTCACTCTTTGAAGACAGGAGCATTTCTAAGCCAATACAGAATTCCAGCATTTAGACTCTACAGCAACTGCTGAAAAACAAGGGAGTGATCTGGCAGAGGCTCCCAGTGATTCACACCTGCCTCACACTGTGCATCAGTCTCTGTATCAGGTATGGGGGACCAGAAACTAATGGATAAGAATGCATACTAAATCCCAACTGCTAGCAAGTGAGACTAAATAACCAGGTAAATAACACTAAACAGAAATTACACTTCAGAAAGTACCTTCAGGTTTCCTTTCCTTATGTGCCTGACCACCTCTGCAACCTCATATGTCTCTTCCAACCCTCTATCTTTCCTACTAGACATCTCTTTACCTCCATTTAGGGAGAAGCAGTTCTGAAAGACTTTTAGGCAGCAGCAAACAAACAGAAATTCTCCTCTTAGAAGGAGACCTGCAAGGAGCATTTGCCGTGCAAACAATGGCTGATAGGGGAATAGCGTCATTTGCCTCATCTCCACCAAGCCTTTGGAAGTTCCAAGCACTAACAAGTTAAAAGTTTCTCCACTTTTTAATTCTTTTTCCTGATAAGTCACTTATGTCACAATCTCACTGGCATTTATTGTATTTTGTGAATCTCTGACTCTGAGGTAAAACTTTTGCCATCAGACAAAAAAAAAAAAAAAATGACAACCTTCTCCCTGTAAGTGACAGAGGATCTGTGTGATGGCAATACTTACTGAGCTCTATTTCACCCAAGCTCCCCTTGCCCACCCAAGCCCCCATCACCCATCTAATTGTGATCAAACAATACAGACTGTGGAGCAGGAAGAAAATGTAATTGGTTACACAAGGAAAGAAACTTTCTGTGGAACTGGATCACACTGCATCTACCATTAAGCCCACAGTGGGATTCAAATCCCTTTCAGAGAGGCTGCCAAAACCCTTGCCAGCTCTCAGCCAGAATCAAGCTGTCAAACACAGACCAGGGCTTTGTAGCAACCCGAGCCTTCCTGCTTGCCAGACCTTGGGGACCAGAAGCAACAGAAAATTCAATGCTCTTGTGACTGGCTTCCCCACCACTCCCAGCGAGTTGCTGCACTGCTAACTTGATAACAGAGCTGAAAAATTCGGAGTAGGAAAATGCATCCCAGACTGTAAAACCATTCCTACTTTATGCTTACATACAAGTCATGCACAGTCAATCCTGTAACTGGAGTATTTCAGCAAAACTGATGCTAGAAAAAAATCCCAAAACAAAAAACCACTGTTACTTCTCACCCTTCAGAAAAAATTTTAATTGTGGTTTTGGGAACTTATGGATACTGCAGTGGTAATGTCCCGTTAACTTCTTTTCTTCAACCTACCTGGCAAGTCTCAAAAATGAGACAGATGTCATGAGTGGTATAAACAGACAGCAGGATCCAGCCCAAAAAAAGCAATGAGCTAGGGGCCTTGAGATTTGAGTCCCAGTCCAAGTTTCTGCCAGCCAGGCAAATCTGGGAAACCCATGCTGCTATTCTGTGTCTTTCTTCTTCCTCCCCCACTTCTAACACATCTGTTTCAACTTAAGCTCTCCAGGACAATGACTCTCTGTTGCTACAATGCCCATCATGTTGTGCTTCCATTAGGAAGCAACAAAAACCTCATACACATAACATGACTGCAGGATACCCAGGCTTAGTTCTCAAAGATTCTGGCACAGGATTTGATTTTCTGTGTTTTCTGCTGCGGGGAAACAGGATGAAGTCACCCACTCATTGCACTGGAAGCAAAGTAAGGAGGAATTTGGACTGTGAATCCCATCTTGACAGATCAGGAAACGCATCTTCAAGTAACTGTATGGAGCACAAACAAATAATGCCTTGCCAACTTTTACCCAGACCATAAAAATCAGAGAGAACTCATTTTTTTCCATATTTGGTGCTATGTAGAAGGCCTGGAAAAGGGAAGTAAAAAGTAGCCCAGTATTGGTCCCACTATGTAGGGTAAACAGTCTCAAAAGAGCAAAGGAGAAGTGGACTGAGTAACTAAACTTCTTCAAAGCCTGGGGACACCAGACCAGCTATATACTGCAGCAGGGCAATAAAAAACCTACTAAAATACACCAGTGCTTCACTGACCTATCTGGGGGCATCTACCTGCAGCAACACCCTGATTATTAAAATGATATTGGCAACAGGGACATAGGAAGGGGCTCCCAAAGAGGAAATGGATATCCACAACACAGATCAGGGTTTAGAGGAGAAAGTAGAATCATTTTGCAACTGCTCAATCAGGTATGTACTGCTAGATAGGCCTGGTATCTCCTGCCAAACTGCACTGCACTGTTGCTGCTTTAATACTGTTACTTTATCCATCGTCCTGTCTCCAATGAACTCAAGGGTTAAATGCTCTTGCACACCACCTGCAGACCTTTCTCTGTACCAGGAAACTTTTCTGTTAATTACATTGAACATGTGTCATCCCCAGGATAAGAAATACAGGACTGTTAAAGAGAATAACTGAGAGGGTGGATGATAAGCTTTGGCTTGATATGATGAAGTAGCAAAGCAAAAATCTAATATGAGTGAATCACAGTTGATTTTAGTAAAACGTAATTACATTAATCAGTTGGACATTTTCTGCGGGAAAAAAAGCAAACCAAACCACAGTGACATCACAGAGTATGAAAATCTTGTTAGCAGAATGAGGGAAGAGCTTTTTGTCCTTGCTTTACCTTTGTCACTCAAAGCCGAAAAGACAGCCACTAGCATTCACATTACCAGGAGCAGTCCACAGCAAGACTTTACCAGATCGTGAGGCAAACTCACCAGGTCTTTACCTTCCAATACACTGTTACAGAATTTTAGTCCACAGTCTCATTTTACAAGTATTTTGTGGGTGCCCCTTGATGGCACAGGCTGAGAAGTCAGTCATTCTGTGAGTTGCTTTTGTGAATGTTATTGTCAAATAATAAATATTTAAATCCTTTGCAGGCTGAAGGCAAGCATTTACTCTATTTTGTACTGTCTGCTCACTTTTAATGGAAAATCCAAACATTTTGTGTATGATATGATGTTTGACACATTTTGTTATGAGCATGGGGTGAATGAGATGCAACCAGTGATAATTGTGACAGAATGCAATGGACAGGAAAGAGATGACCTGGATAGAAAAGTAAACTATTTAATTCACTTTTAAACAGAGTGGCTCCTGAAAAGCTGTAATTGATTTCCTAATATGGGCAGGATGGCCAAAATTCAATATCCAATTCCATTTTTTTCCCAGAATTTTTAGGAAGGATTGATTTGCTTTGGGTACTTTTACTTAGCAGCCTTCCCGTCAAATAAATGGATTTTTATTTCACTGACAAGAACAGGATGGAAAGACTCCAGTGGTTTGAGGGGGTTGAGGGGTTGGGTTTTTTTGGAGGTGTTTGTCAAGCCCAGGGAAAAAACATTGCTGTAATATCAGACAATAAATCTTGAGAGATTTCTGAATGTGTTTCAAGGCCACATTGTCAATTTCCTTGAAGCATATAAACTAAACTAGAAAGGGGGAGTTTTTGGTGCCATGATAAAGCACTCAGATATGGTCTGGTGGTTTACAATGTCACCTGGACCCTTTCAGTGTTTGTTTTTTTTCCTTCACACCTCTCTTCAGTCTGATTGTCTCTAGATCCCATTATTCTTTCCTAAAGTTACAAGTTTGCTGCATTAAAGCAACAATCCTAGGAAACCACGTAAGTCATACTACTTACGTACCTATAGTCTCTCAAAATCTTAATCACACACCATTTTTTTCTAAGACTCAAAATTGCCCAACTCTTCTCACCGTCCTTTCACCAAACCAAATATTCCCAGGCCAACCTGAGATATTCAGGGCAGTTGGTTCCTGCCTTTTTCCACACAACTCATGCTTCCAGTTTGTAACATCACTTCTGTAAGTATTTTACCATTTCTGCCTTGTGAAATAAATCCAGTGATCAAGCAAGAAGGACGAGAGCACTGAAATGGACCTGAGCAAAAAACTGTGCCTCAATGATCAGGTGTGTTGATGAAAACAGTAGTTGTTATCTAAAATACAGTTATTCCTATTCAGGCTATCCCCACAAGGGGCCATACCAAACTTCAGCACTTGAACAAGTCCTAACAACAAGGAATCCTGAATCAAAGTGGCCATTTCATAGCCTCAAGCACATTTCCAACACTTAATTGATATTTCTGAACCTCTAACAAAAATAAAATATATTCTTTTCCAGCATGTCAAGCAAAGCCAGCTGTTTGCTTCATCAGGACAGGTCACCACTAGTTAACATTCAGCTGCCAGGCATGAACACATTTGACAATTATTTCAGTGGTACAAACTGTGCACAAGTCTCCCATTTCTGTGATAAAGTACTGAATGCCTCATTAAACTGAGAGCACACACCGGTGACAATTACAGCCCGAGGTACTGAAAAACCTCACACTGGAGTTTCCCTTTCTATCACTAGGAATAGGTTGCACCAAGCTCCACACATATCTAAGTTTTTCATATCCATATATTGAGCAAATTTCTGGTGTGGAAGGACATTTAAATTCAGCCCACATGCAAAAGTAAAAAAAAGTAAAAAACTACAGTTAGCTTCTAAGCAAATAAAAACATATGTCCTCATTTTCATCTGGGATCCTTTTCATTGTATTTTCATGATTCTTTGTACAATTACAAAGTATTCTGTGTACCTCAGCTTTGTCACAAGACATAACACAACTTGATCACAACCTCCTGTTTATGTTGCCAGTGTTGAACTAGTTAAAGCACAAGTCTAAGGTTTCACAGTGGGGACTGATGACAGCTCTGTCATTGTTGTCAAACTATAAAGCCTTCAACAGTTTGCAGCAGAGTGAAATTAAGTAGACAGTGACTTCCCTCTGTGCTATCCATTGTTCATTTTCCTCTGGACTATCCCTCTCTGTTTCTTACCCTTCTCCAATTTCCTCAGGACGTGAGAGAAAGACATAATACATATTTAAATAGCTACTGCAATTATTTCACTACCAGGAGAATGGAAAAATAAGAGAAAGGCTGAATCCGTGCTGCTGAACTTCTCTTGATGGTGGTGTTCTCCTTTTTTTTCCAGTGGAATCTTGCCCTACAATAGCATCTGTGTTTCATCTCCCCGGCCCAGCTTCTTTGAAGTGTGACTTTCCTTTGGGGATTTTTTGCTAAGAATACAGTAATACAGTGGGAGCACTAGCATGAAGATGTGTTCCTTGCAAGAACTTAATTTGATGGAAAAAAAAGCAATAGAGTATGTTTTATGCTCCTGCAAACCATTGGGACCACAGCACTACGGGAGCTGGTCCAAAGCTGACCACAAGGTAATAATTAGCATTTCACAGCAACTTTACAAAGCATGAAATTAAAATTTGGATAACAAAGAGGAAAGATTGGAAGCGGTCCACTGTCCAGAGTCTGCAAATGTCTGAATCAAACCGTGGTGTTGCTACATGGTTTCTAAATTCTCGGGAATTGTAGTGTTTCAATGATGCTTTTAGCTACAACTGATATTCATTTGGAGCTTTTTGTTTGACTTTTTTTTATAGTTTTCAACTGCACTGTGAAGGAGTGAATGTGAAAACTACAGTATGAAAGAGCTGTGGTAACAAATTACCAAAATTTGCATTGTCACGGAACCTTAACAAATTTCCAGATTTCTTTGTGATCAAACGCACAGTAATTGTAATTGTCTTTGCAGCAACCGTCTAAGTGCTAACCTTTCAAAAATTCATCCATGGCCATCCCAATTTCATGTTTTCCTCTGTAGCAACATCCAGAAAAATATTAGGTCTTGTTTGGTTGCTGTCAACTATTTTTCACCTTTTCAGGAGTGTTATAACCATTTATTTCTTCAGCTGAGGGACTGAGCCACAAGGGCTGAAACATTCAAGTCCACACACAAAAAAAGAAAAACATTTCATGATTAAAAGAAACCAGACTTGGTTCTTTGTTATAACTCCTAGTCATTACTCTACCTTATCCCTTTAATTATTTGGTATTTCTTCATCTAAGCCTGTTAGAGAAGCTGAGCTAGATGTAGCACATTTAATTAAAGCTGAGCTTCAGCATTCAGCTCTCTTCTATCTGGAAATTGCTATAATGAGACTCTCGTTGGCCAAATAAGAATGCAAATGTTCTCTTACGACAGAGCTGGTGATGAACTAAGAAATATCCGTCTCATTAAAGGTGCAGCCATCTCACTTAGCGTTTCAGGTCATTGAAATCACTTGGGGGGAACTTCCTCCTGAAAGAATAGCCCTAGATTTATGGTGACTGAAGAGAGGCTGATGCTTTAAGTGTTGAAAGGAGGTGTGCAAATATTAGATGATTGTAAATCCGCTTAAGAAAGTGTAAGGCTGTCAAGGCCAACTGTTGCAAGACATTACTCATTTATACAACCTAACAGCTCAGCATTCCTCCTGAATGCTATAGCCACCCTGTCAACACAGGCAGTGTATTCTTTTGCTACAGACACACAGAAAAGTCAACTCAAAAACCAGTACAAGTGCAGCCATGATTTTTCGGTAAAAACTTCATTTTTCTGCTTTTGGGCTTTGGGAAATAGGAAGCAGTTGTTTCCTAGGCAGGTATATTGCTCTCTTAGCCATGTGCCACCCTGGGACAATGTACAAACAAGCAAAATGCTTACAACAGAAACTGTAAAGACAATACATACATTCTGTGCCACATGCTAAAACACTGCTCTGCACAGGAGTTCTGCCCTTACTCTAAAATGGATTAAGCAACTCACTGCATCATGCAGACTTTCAGATAAGGTTCTCTTCTGTCTGTGTCATGGCAAGAGCAGCACACATATAAAACCATTCTTAAAATAAAGTTAAAGCGTATTTTATAGCAATGCAATTGTGTTCTGGACATAATTTGGTTGTCCATTTACTCAATGACAACAAGTTCATCATCTTGTTCACTCCGAACATCTAGTGCTGCTTGAAGAAAATGAAAACAGGATCTTGGAGTCCAGGGCTGCTGTGCAACTGGAACAGTACACAAGCTCTGCTCTGCCAAGCACCAAAGTATGGCTATTGTAGTCAGGAAGAACATTTGACACAGCTTTTCACTGAGGAGCCAAAAATTCATATTTCTGGTAGCATTGACAGCAATTTAAAAGTTTGCATTAGCTAGGATGAAAATCCAATACTCAGAGTGACACACAGATTGTTATTTGTCAAATGCAGAAAATGTTCCTTCAACAGACACTCCTCCCCACTTTTCTTTTTCTTACAACAATGATCTAATATTTCAGACATCCATCAAAAGTGTTTCCACCTATTCTTCATCTCCATGTTTCTAGATACATCATTACCATCTTATTTGGAGTTCTTCTGTAAGGTATCTCTAATCTACCACATTTAAGCTCCCTTAAAAAGCACGGTACCTTTCACCTTTAATTAGTACAGACTCCTACAATGGAAATTACCCTATCAGTGGGAACACAGCAGTAGCCTGCTCCAACAGCTGATTTTAGGGGGTTTACCTAGAACATAATTTCATGTAGATTTAATAATCCTTTATAACCTAAAATAACCTAAGAACTTTGCTGTCTGCATGATGCAATCTGGGCTTTCCTTGATGTTAGGACTCTTCATTTTCTTTCCTCTTCCAACTTCAAGCAATGTTTCATGGAAAATTACAGCTAATTTTGCCCCCAGCCCAAAGTCCATTACCAAAAAAAGTAAACATACTCCTTCTTTACCATTTTCCAAGGAACAGAGAACATTGGCAAGACTCCCACAAAATCTTTTTCATTTATTGTGTGCTCTGTCTTAGCTTTCACAGGTATTAGCAAAACAATAGCTCAAGTTATGTCCCCACCTTCCAGATGGTGAAAAAAACCATTCAATGGCCATGGTTTCCCTTACAGGCAATAATTGCACTAACATGCTACGCTGTGTATTTGCTAATTAGGCTGAACTCCATGTACACATTCACATCAACACATGGATCCTGGGCCATTTGTTGCAGAGCTCTCCTAGCTGCATTTGAAGCTACTCCTGTTGATAAATTACTTCTTTGTATTAAAAAGAATATACAGACAAGTATCTGCAAGATCAGCCTCCAGGCCTCTTGTTCGTATCAGCAGCAATATTTCACCAGTGTTATTCAGCATTACTCAGCCTTGCACAGGGCCTCTGCAATAACCAAGTTTCCTTACTGGCTGTCACTTACAATTTTTATGATCCACTTCTACAGCACAAAAGCCTCCCTCCATGAGCACCATCACACAGAGCACCTCCAGAGCTCTACTTTTAAGAGCTCATACTGATACCTGATAGTTCAGCTGAGCTGCTGGCACATGTATGAATGCAGTAGTGCCATTCATCTGCTTGATTTAACCAACAGAATCCATCCGCTGGCCATTTTGAGCTGAGTGACTTCAGAAGGGTCAGACAGACCAGGAAAATCACACAAAGAGAGCAGGACTACAAAACATATCTTAAGCTGTGCTCTGCAAAAGCAGCATTCAATGATCTTCTGTGTAAAATTTTGGAAATTCTCTTTTTACCCGTATTGACTATTGTCTCTACTGCAATTTTCACTATAAGAAAACAGACAAAACACCAACATCAGAGCCACAGCCTGAATCTGCTTCATATCAGTGTCTCCAAAGAGGTAAAGGTTTACCTCAGCTTTAAAGAAAGAGAAGGGCAAACCAAATCTTTTTAAAAGAACCTACAGTTCAAACATTACTTGTGGAAGTCACTAGCTCACAATAACACACTGACATTCATTATTCTCAGTAATAGTAGTACCTTTGTGCCTCAGCAAGCTGGAGGCAAGATCAGCCACAGTTCTGGCCTGTGGATGTAGTAAAATGCAGATATTAGAATTCACTGAAGTATGTTGAATTGTTTTGTTCTGATTTATCCTTTACGAAGTGCCACACTAAGACTGGTATTCACACAAGCAGATGGCTTTAGGTAGACCTGCATCATGGGTACCTGAACTGCTCACTTCATACTGTTTTCAAAATTACTTGTCCTACCCCTGTTACAGAAATCCATCAGTGCTCTTGCATTCATGCTAATCTTCAGATTAAATCTACATAATAAAGCAAGCATAACTGGCTGGAAAACTGAAGCCTGAAAATGTAGAAAGTGTTTCAGAGCATGGCTGAAAATCATCTGAGCTGACTCTGGAAGCTTCTAAAGAACTACTCCATGCTATGTCTAACCATAATTAGGAATTTCCTGCAGTCTCTGAAGTATGGTCCATGAGAAAAATTAGAAGATACTGGAAAAAGGGTCAGCAGATTGCTGGTGAAAAAAATACCGTCTTGCACAAGAACTATATTAACAGTGGAATACAGTGGAAACAATGTAGAGCTGAAACATGTTTGGTAAGGCATACTGAGCAGAATAACTAAGCAACATCCAGTCATCACTAAACTATTTCATCAGAGAGGAAGTATTTACCAATAAGCTTGTTTTAAAAGAAAATACAGCAGCTGGCAATATTTGGTGAAGACAAGACAGACGTGAACAAACATAGCTAGACGAATTTCTGAGACCCAGCAGGTGTGTTTGCTACCCACAGGAGTGTTTTTTATTAGGTCAAATGTACGTCTTAACAGTTGTTTTACTCAAACATTCGCCGAGCCTGCATCCTGGGAGTTCAGACTGGACATCAGGAAAAGATTCTGAGAGAGTGGCCCAGTGAGAGAGTGAGTGGTCAGTGGAACAGGCTCCCCAGAGAAGTGGTCATGGCACCAAGCCTGACAGAGTTCAAGGAGTGTCTGGATGATGCTCTTAGCCATATGGTTTAGTTTCAAATAGTCCTGTGAGGAGCAGGGAATTGGACTTGATGATCCTTATGGGACCTTTCCAACCTGAGATATCCCATGACTCTGTTACAGGCCTGGTCTGGCCTCACCAACTGCTGTTTGTCCTTCATCCAAAGCATACAGACAAAGAAGCAGCAGCTTCACAAGTTAGAATAATTTGAGAATAGCCTTTTCTTCCTCAGCCTTTTCTAGATTAGTAGTCTGACTTTTTCAGGCTTACTTCGCCACATACACTGAAAATGGTTGGTATTTTAGAGTTAACGAGGGCTACAGTTACAGCATCCCACAGCGCCAAAGTATGAACACAAAACAAGGTGTGAGGAAAATCGAGCAGTTCAAGCACAGGCTCACAGATTTTCACTGATGAACCTGCAGCTTCAACAGATTGCACAAGACCGGAGAGGTGTCCCGTGTTTCTTGTCCTGTTTAATATCTTTAATGATGATCTGGGTGAGGGGATTGAGTCTACCATTAGCAGATTTGCAGATGATACCAAGCTGGGTTGGAGTGTTGATCCACTGGAGGATAGGAAGGCGTTGCAGAGGGATCTGGACAGGCTGTATCAATGGGCTGAGACCAACAGCATGAGGTTCCACAAGGCCAAGTGCCGGGTTGCAGCTGGGTCACAACAACCCCAGGCAGCACCACAGTCTGTGGGATGAGTGGCTGGAAAGTGGTCCAGTGGAAAAGGACCTGGGGGTGCTGGTTGACAGCAGCTGACCGTGATCCAGCATGTGCCCAGGTGGCCACAATGGGCAATGGCACCCTGGCCTGTTTCAGAAACAGTGTGGCCAGCAGGACCAAGGCAGTGATTGTCCCCTGTACTGGGCATAGATGAGGCCACACCTCCAGTGCTGTGTCCAGTTCTGGGCCTCTCAGTTCAGGAAGGAAAACTGAGGTTCTGGAGCAGGTCCAGAGACAGGCAACAAAGCTGATGTCCTGCACTGCCACTCAGACTCATGAGAGTCTATTTTTCACCCTTCCACATTTGCTGGTCTTCTCTATGAATGCTGACTTGCCTGTCCAGTTGTGATTACCCCCTCACAGAAGGCTGCCCTCTTACATCTCTGCCTACGGTGAATGCAAACATCTGATAAAGGAGCATAACTGCACCAAGACAGTCACTTAACTGGAGTGTTTTAGCACACAAGAGGCTGCACTGAGGCTGCACTCCAGCAGGCTGATTACAAAACCTCCAAGGCAATAGTAACTCAACTCTGATAGCCAGAACATTGCTGGAATTACAGTAGTATTTCATCTCTGAAAGGAGTTGTTCATTATCTTGCCCAATGATCTCATCTCAGGATCCATCACTCGCTTGTTCAGTTGTTTTTCTTTTTACTGCAGTATCTGGAGCTTAAATCATGAACTGTTTTAGAAAGGGCAGTCTCGACTGAGCCAAACTACAGAGGCATATGAGCAAGATCCAAGAGTTAAGTTCAGTCAGAGCTACTTCAGTTTATTAGAGTGGGAGGGAAGCAAAAAAAGACTTTTTACTCTAACTGCACAAGAAGCACCCCTTGGCTGGTGCTTGTGCTCCCAAATGTGGGACAGCTGACCTAACTCAGGCTTAAACTTGAGCGGCCTCTCCTTAACCCCTTTCTCAGTTAAACTCTTCTACAAAATTGACTTTCAGGCGTGAAGCAGCTCCACCACATCAGACATCCGGCTGAGCACAGACAAACAGAGCACTCTCCAGGTATAAGAACAGAAAGAGCAGAGTGCAGAAGACAAAGGGTCACAAATAAAGCTGGCAACGGGCTCAAAATTTGCATTTCTACTCCAGAAAAACTTCTCCTGCCCACACTCAGGTTCTGAGGCACACAACTCAGGAACGTTCTCTGGGTGTGCCAATATGGGACAATATTCATGCTCTACTTAATCCAGGGAAACATTTGAACTATAGTTAGACTAGATACTACTCTGCAACCTGAGTTATCCTGTAATCCCAGAGTCTTCTCAGTTTCTGAAACACCTTAGAAAGGATGTGAAGAGCAGTACTACGTTATTTCTAATAGGGGGGCAGACTTTGCAAGTGTACATCACTGTCATCAAGTGATGCTGAGTTTTAAATAGTTAAGATGTAAACTTGGACTCATCACAAACTAGGTAGAATATTTGTTTTCTGTTTTCCAATTACTGGAGTCACTTTACCTTTATGCAACAGAAATGTATCAAGGTTTTTTCATTAGACTTTTAATGTAGTCATTTTACCTGTACAAATGGAATATAAGAAATGACCAGAACAGCTCAGAGGTGTAAATCCTTTTAGAAATGAAGACTGGTATTTTGAGTCCTAACTATCATTTTTAGTTTTTAAAATTGCACATTGACATTCTTAAAAAAATACATTTAAGTGGGATCTGAAATCCCACTAAAACCTCTACAGGCTAAATGCCAGCAATGTTTAACACTGGAGAATTCTGCTGCAGCAGTATAATCTCTACGTCAGTGGAATTGAATAGGTTTGCTTATAAAACACATGCAGCTACACAGATGTCCTTTACTAAAGAAAATATTTAACCCTATTTCCATTACACAGAAGTTTGCATGCCAGGGAATCCAGCATATGAAATATATTTACATTTAATATGTATATATTTTTTGTTGGGTTTTTTTATTGTAGCACATACATATAAATAAAGGGACAGGGAAATAGTGAGTTACATGCTCACAAAATACTACCAACTCTGCATAGTAAATGGAAGAAAACATGATTACTGTTTCATTCAAAGCAAACAAACCTGCTACTAAAAAGTACAATGGAGAAACTGATTGCAGAGGGAAATAAATCAGGAAATTTCTTCAGAGAGCAATAGTTGCTAAATACCATTAGTCGGTGCTGTACATTTCCTATGGAACTCTTTGTGAAGGTGGTAAAGACACATTTACTTAGTAAAAGACTGACAACACTCCTCCTTCCAAGCAGTTCAGCTGACCTTACTGCCCCACAACTCTTTTTTAGTGGGAAAAGTTAATCTGAGCCCTCTTGCTTGCTACCCACAGGAAGGGCAGTAAGCCCTGGAAGGAAAGCACAGTAAATACCAGCTGATAAATTGTCATGTGTGTGCATGAAGAAAACCAACAGTTCTTAAGACTTCTGTGTAATAAAGGTAGTCTAGAGTGCTATTTCTCATTGAATGTATGATTTTTTTTTAATTGAGCTGAGTCACAGATTGTCAAATATGAAATGCTATCTTTTTAACCTTTGATTTGCCTGAAACGTAACAGGAAAAATAAATAGATGATAAAACTGGTAAGGAATGTGTCTTTTCAGTTTTACAAAGAAACAGTTTCCCACAATAAAACTGATACTCTACTTCTAAGCTTCTGAACAAAACACTCTTCTAAAGCTTTGTATCTATTGGTACTATAAATCAGAAGCTTCTAAGTTAATTTGATTTATTTTAATGTATTTTCTTCATCTGGAAAATTTAATGCTTCAACATGCTGTTCTTTTAAATCAGAAAAGAACTTTATTATTACAGCTATGGGGAGGGTTATTGCTGCTTTAACCAGTAAGTTAGTTTTTCATCCTGATTCCTGCCTCAGTGTTTGATGAGCGAGAAATCTGAAAAATCAGAGATGATAACATCCATTTCCCAGATGATGAAAACAGGTATACTTCCTATTTATTTCCATGGATGACACTAAGCCATGTCGTACCTAAGGCTCAGACAACTTTGCATGAGAGAGAATGGGTTTTGGGTTAGTTTCATTGTTTTTATTCTAAAAGTACTGGTAAATTGGTTTGGAGGTTTTTTTGTTTGTTTTGTTTTTAAATCTTTAATTCTTGGTAGCTGCTACCTCCAGGATACATCTTCCAAGCACTTTTGTTAATACAAACATTTAAGGAAACTTCCTTTTCTTCTCTGAGTTTTCAATAAATTACAAGCTAAAATGCGTCCAGAACCCTTGTGATGTGATCCTGGCCCAGACAGAGCTTTATACAGGCTCAGCCCAAACTTTTGCTTTCCATGAGCTTTTAAAACTCAATTTTTGTTTTTCACCTGCCTCTTGGAGGCTCCCCCTACCTGTTCAAGCTCACAGCACCTTCCTTGCAGACAGCCCCAGTTAACCCAGGCTTCTGAGGCAGCCTAAGAATGGGTGCAAGTAGAAGAAAAGTTGGAGGACAGCAGCCACACTGAATCAAGTTTGTTACAGCTTGAATATGAGCTCTTTTATAAAATGAAGGAAAACCGGAACAGCTGCCAACAGCATGCTGACGAAACAAACAATAACCTAAATAAATTGTTCCAGCTTTACCATTGTGGAGCACAGGGAGTTTTGATCTTCACTTAAAATCAGTGTGCCTAAATCCACTTAGGATCAGTTTAAACCGCATCAGTTTAAAACAAATTTCAGCTGGTGCCACTAAATAGACACGAAGTGTGCCTGTTTTCTTCTGTCACATGGTTCACACTACTGGAATACCAAACTTAGTTTCCAGTCTTCACTTTCTGCATCTACCACTGTGTCACCATTTAGAGCTGTGCAAACAAATGAAATTGAGCCCTTCATCTTCAGCCAGAAGAAGGGCAAATAACTGCAGTGCCTGCAAGGCTGCAGAGAGACCAGGCCCAAAGGGAAAGACACTGAACAAAGGCTCAGGGCTCCCTCCCACCAGTGGCTTCAAATCTCTGCATCAAACTTTACACTTGCTTGTAGTCTTGCATCTGCCTGTCACAGACAGAATACCGCCCCCCCCCCAAAAAAAAAGTCGTGGCAAGGAAGCATGCAGTGAAAGACCCAGCAAGAGTATTTTTCACTGACTGTATATGAGTATTTCAGTTCAGCTTTGTGGTAACACTTGATAATCAAACATCTCAACTGTAGGTAGCAGTAAAAGGAGGTGAGCTCTCGAGTTAATTTTTAAAATATTTAACTTGGTAGCCCAGTGTACTGGGCTGATATACCAGGAAGGAAAATTTATGCTTCCTTTCATCACCAATGTGTTAATATCACTGTGGAGGAGCAGCTTGTCAAATACAGAGCTCAAAGTCAAATTTCAGCCTGTTTTATAAAATCCATGTGCCTGGATCAGGCAACCAACAACAACAAATAAAACCACAAAAACCCTCCAAACAAAGAACAACCCACAAAGCCAAAACAAAAAAATGGAAGAGACGTGCCCAATACATATAAAAGTAATTCCAGGTGTTCTCACAGTTTCCTGAAACACCATCTTTGTACTCTCCTCCCTCACTAAAAAAGGTGCTTACCAAGTTACCTGTATTTTGATCTATCCTGAAACCATCAAGTTAACATCACATCAACCATGAAAAAAAGATGTGCAAACTGTGGAACTTTTCAGTGTCTGAAAATAGAGCTGCCTGTTGTTTGCAACATCCTGCGTGCATGCAGGGAATGGGGAGAGGAAAAAAATGTCAGTGAAGCAAATACCTTGAAGGCTGTTGTGGAGGAGAGCACTGCATTAATATCCTGGTAATCTGGCCCATGCTAGCCCTTTAAGGGCTTTTGACACACAAGATGAAAGGAAAAGTTGATCAAGAGAGAATAAATTACTTTCAGTGTTACCAGAGAGACTTTTTTCCAATAATGCTACAGAGATCTAACAGTGTGGCTGGGGCAAACAGATTATTGTAAGGAAACTACCAAAGATTTTGCAATATACTGAGCCAAAAATATTACATGACTGTGTTTTAAGGCACTTCTGGACACAGTACTTGAGCTGTTTACTGAGCAGTGCACAAGCAGCCTACTCAGATATTTGATTTTATCGGCGCAGGCCACCCACATCTGACCCAGTAAAAGAGCACATGTGCAAGCAGAATCCCCCCAAAACAGTGCATCTTTTTTATATAATCTGACCTTTAGCAAACAAAACCTCTTCTTTTCTGTCACATTCATACAGAAAGAAATCCAGTACACAATTTCATGCAAAGTACACTGGAAAAATTTCTGTATCACTGAGCATGGCATTAAGTCAACACAGGAATTTCTTCTGAGACTTGTCAATAACTCAGCATTTCTTTTAGTTCCAAGTTTATGGAAGAATATCAGTACAAAATGTTTACATATCACACATGTACCTAATGGGTTTCAGTCTGGCAAGGTAGACCTGAGACTCCCTGAGAAAAAAATGGAAGGACAAAGTAGAGTTGCTCATTACAGGAGGTGCTGGACAACACATGCTGACAATTCCCATGTGATCTGAAAATTTGTATTTTGCTTATAGTCCCCTTACGGCAGAGGCAGGTTGAAAAATAACAGAAACTGTGTTTCATCTTTTATGCTTTTTCCAAATCCTACAATTTATTCGCAGAAAAACACTTGCGGGCAATCTGTAAGGTTTCAGAACAGGGAGAGCAGGGAGAAATAGAGCCTAAAGCGGCAAAAAAAGTAAAAAAAAAAAATTTAAATGCAGTGAACAAACCTCCATCAACCACCAGAGAACCACCACCATGTTTCAGTTTGGTTTAGAATCCATAGCCTGCACTAGCTGAACAATTTGGTTTGTACTTTCAACTTATTCCTCATGTGGGGATCCAGTTCTTATGTCTCAAGTCAAACACAGGAGAGAATTAGCTTGTGACGTGAAATGAACATACGGTGCTTCTATATACAGCAGGGAAAGGAACTTCCTCTTCTAGAGACAGAAAAAGTGCAAAATAAACAGTTCTACTGCAAAAGTATTTGCAGCACCACACTCTTCTCATGCTCCTTATCAGTCAGCACAGATTTCAACGCAGACACCAGGGAAATGGAGAACTGTGGGATGTAAGGCCTTCCATCAGATGCAGGAACGCCTACAGGACCAGGTCAGGGGGAAGCTGAGCTCTGCCGTGGCCAGTGTTGTGTTTATGTAACACCTACAGACAAAATCAGATTTGATTACTGTAGAGTAATTACCAGCCAAGATGCATTCCCTTCCCTCAAAATGCGTTTCAGACAGATACTATCAGAAGACAGGAAACTTACCTAAGGATTAAAAAAAAAAAATCACATTGCAAATGAGATCACATTCAATATTAAAGGATGAACAGCATGAACAGCCTTTTGTGAGTTAGATGGCAACTATGCCTCAAAGCAAATTGGGCAGCAGAAGATGCTGTGTAATAAGCAACTAATAAAAAGCACCCAGCACATGAGAGTGCTGAAAGATTGCCTCACCTCTTTTATGCAGCGACTCTTAGCTCCTGTATACACCTAGACACCTTGATTTGCTCACATCTAGATTTTTAATGATACAATGATCATCTCAAGTCATCAAAGTGCTACAAAGTGGGGACATCCATGAACAACTTCTTTGTTAAGCACAGCAAGCAGCCTTAGTGACTCACCACACTCATCCATTTTTCTCTACCTGAATAAAAACATGCCACTAAAATGGGCAATACCATTTTTCAGCATACAATTTGATTACTTTGGGGTTAAAGAACATTATATCCAAAGTATGTTGAATCTTAAGTCCTAGAATATAATCCAAAACAAAACAAACAAACAAACAAAAAACGTGCCCCAAAATCCTTCAAAACTGCAATGGTTCATTGCTTAAATCATTAAATAATTATTTTTGTGATAGCTCAAGAGTAACAAGCATTCAATGATGAATTCCATGTACATTCAGGGAAATGAAGCACCGTTACCTGATGAGCATATACTTTAACTATTTTCAAAACATGCTTTGTAAAAGCAATCAGTTTCAATTTTCAAAGGTGCTAAGAAATATAAGGTCTTAAGAAGCCATGAAAAGTGCTGTCACTATTCATTTTTGTATTTCGCTTGACTTACTCATCTGTCTCCATGACTTCACATTGTAGCTTTTCAACAACTAATCCTACAACCACATTTGAATTGTAGAGGAACAAGATAGGTCTAATAGCATATTAAGTAGCAATGGAACTTCATTTCCCATATGAATGATGCTTTCTCCTGCTATTATTTCACTGTACCAAGTCTGATACAGAGTTTATCAAACAGCTAAAAAGTTCACATCAAATGCAAAAGAAAAAGGTGTTACAGCCTACATTTTATTAGCAGACAGTGTGCAGTTGTGGAGTAATCCTTTTGTAGGAAGAATGGCAAGCTGTAGCCTCAGTTGTCTGGTTGGATAGCACAGTGATGACTGATGAAGGCTTGTCTCCTTACATCCTACAGGTCATTTCCAGGGCAGTTAATGTCTGGCTATACTGTAATGTTAGCTCCCAATAAACATCTCATTATTTTGCTCAGTTCTGCTCAACAATCCACTTTCAAAAACAATGCCCCAACCCCATCAAAACCTATTGCAGATTTCTATTTTCTGTTTTTGCATGTCTCACACTATGTAATTCATTCAGATGGTGACCAAGGGATTTAGTATTGAGGTCAAACATTAGTTACAGAAGAAAAAAATCTTACGCTGAGAAAATCTGCTTCTTGATGTGTACTTAACTTTTAATGCAGTGTGCACTTGGAAGCCACTAGAGAGTTAAACCTGCCCCAGACCCTGCCAGCTGCTCTGTGTGCTTCTGAAATAACCTTGGGAAGGAGCTAGCAACAATCTGTGTCCCAGCTCCCAGAATGCCAAGCATTCACACATTACAGCAACAGATGCTTGATTACAGCACTGCAGCTTTCTGCACTGGCACACTTTCATTTGTTCCCAGCCATCATCTCCACTGACCTCCTGCAGACCTCAGATCGAAAACAAAGCAGGGAAAACTGCATTCAGGATCCCAGACAAAATGCAGCTTTCCCTCAGTACAATGTTACCTGACAAACCAAAACTAAAAGCACACCGGATTTCAGCTACAGTCACAGTCTCACACACTTACAGTGTTGTTAAGACAGTGCTTACATCAGTAAAATTAGCATATAACAACTGAACCCGGCAGAACACTTCCCGTCCCAAGAAACCAGCATCGAATTTTCCCAGTTACTGAATCATCACGAAACAAGATGTGATTGGCCCATACAAAACCGAGAAGCACATCCTGGTTGTTCAAATAGGTCATGAAGTTTCCTCAGATACTGTTGAAAAATATGGCCCTTAACTTTAGCTTCACTCCCAAGAATCTTCTGGAAAATGTAGTGCTATTTATCAATATCACAGACAGTTGGGTGAAGTTTGTATTTCCACAGACCTTCTGTGCAATGACTGATACTGAAATTCTTTTTCTGCAATATGAAGGGTAATTCTAAGTAAATTCTTCCCAAGCACACAGAACAGTTTCCACAGCAGTTCCTTTTCACATAAGTGTTTGCCAGAAAGATGATACTCATGGGAAAATATTTTTTTACACTTAACTAGGAATGTTCAAACAAGTTTGTTCCTATAACTGTATGAAAATTATGACACAGAGCAAGCATGAGAATGAATGCAAACTAACCCCATCTGTGAACTGACACTTGAAATAATGTACACATAACTGTTATAGAGAACTCAGATACTAATTAATAAAGGAGCAGCAATTCTTGAATGTTTTGCCAAAACATGCATAAGGCATTTAACCTAGAGCTGGTTGTATAACCTGAAATACCCTAGCCTTAAATCTCCTTCCCTTCTATAACCTGCTCTTACCTGCAGTAAAAAGGTATCAGTACCTGAAGGACACTATACATCATGTCATATTCTTTGTTTCAGAATTTGTATCACTTGCAAGCAACCAGATCTGGAACTCGATCCAAAAGACAAGTCCCTGAACTAGTATACATCAATTTTCAATACACAACATACAGTGGTCAAGCAATTTTGAATTAGGACAGTCAAAAAAAAGCTCTGAGCTTTAGAGTGCTTCCATGACATTTGATGTGGAAGTCTTTAGGGGGAAGATGAAGGGTCAGAGAATGGCCAGCAAACCGTGAGTGGCAGCCACCTCCAGTCCTCCAGCTCTTCACCTAATGAGCTCACGAGCCAAAAGTCCTATAAACCATCTCCCACGAGGTCTGCAGAGGTACCCTCTGATTTGTGGACAATATTTTATGGGCCCTCTGGGTATCCAGAAAGAGGTTGTCTCTATGGTGACTGTATCATGCACCAATTCCAGAAAGCTGGAACAACTGAGAACATAACATTTGGTCGGAGATGTGTCAGGAGGCCGAGCTGTTTCTGGCAAGTTTCTGTGGGGGGACTTTGTGGCCTTTTGTCTCCTTTGCTCTCTTCTTCTGCTCTGTCCTGGCAGGTGTCCTTAATAATCCTTTCGTGGATTTCACTTGGTCTGACCTCTGTTTAGGAAGGAGACTACAGTAAATCCTCTTGAAGGACCAGGGAAAATCCTGGGTGTTATTCGAACACCAGCTCTGCCTGCTTTAGAAGAGACCCTTCAGAGAGCTGCTCAGGTAGAGCATTTGAGAGGGTGTGTGGGAATGTTTACAACAGTGCTCCTTTTGAAAGGTTTTTCTTAGTAGCCAGTTACCACATTGAAGGAAATTATTCTTGCAATCCCCATTTAGGACAGGACATATGTACACACAAACAGATCAGGGCTTCTTCAGTCCCATCACCAGGGTGTCAAGTGGCAGCAAAACCAGCACAAAAGGTTCTGCCCCATAAAAATCTCAGATCTTAATGAAACCGTAACAGTTGCCAGGGAGCCAGCTTTCCTGTGTTCTGGGAAAGCAAACACAGATTTGATGTGCTAGGGGTTTCATATTCCACCAAAAACAAACAGCTTCAAGGGTTAAAGTCAGCAGAAGACAGATGTGCTGCCTTTTCCTATCAGCCATCCATATCCTGTGCCAAGTCTGCTTGAGACCACAGTGAGAACTAACTGGAAGTCAACTGAGGCAGCCTACGAATCTCTTGCATAGCACAGCTTTGGAAACATTCATCCTTCCCTCAAGAGCCGCCTTCAGAAGGTCTTCAAGGAATAATTTGGAATACAGAGGCAATTGGACAATGAAACCCTCAGTTCATGGCTATAAATACTTCCTTTCCCCACTGCTATTTTAGTTAAGGGCCAGTCGTGCCACCCTTACACATACTATTCAATCCACTTGCATTAACTACTCAGAAAATGTGTTATTAATGAATTAACTTCTCAAAAGCTCATTTAGCTCCTAATTCCCCTGGCTTTCAGTAAGATGCCCAGCTGTGATACATCTCAGAACCCGTATCTCAAACAAAGTGTCTCCCAGGTCTCTGCTGGGAAAGTTTCTGCACCTGATGCCTTTTTCAACCTAGAAATGAAACAACACACACGTTCGAGATAAAATTAGTGTAGGAGATAATATAAAATCTGGTCTTCGTTGGAGGCCTCCAGGGGCAGTTACGGAGAAATGCCCGCAAAGCCCACCCCCCACAGGAGTGCATACAGTTTTACAAGTTTAGTAAATTAGCATAATTGACAAAAACCACCCATTTGGAGCACAAGTGGTGATGCAGTCTGAAGTGAGAGGAAAGCTAATGTCTTTACGAACAGCTTGATGGCTGAAGGTGTGGGTGTGTTAACGTCTTTGAAATGGGTCTTAACGTCTCTACTGACTTTGGGCAGCAGGTTTGTTACAGAGCCCAGATACTTTCACTCCTGAAACAGACAAGGGTCTGCACAAGCCCGGATTTCTGAACTTTGGGGTAAAATAATAGGTTCGAGGGGGGAATATGTGGTAGGCAATTTGGGAAGGCTGTACCTTCCTAGCGTCACCAAAACTGCAGGAAAAACAAAAACCCTCCAACAATATTTTTAGTGTTAGAGAATCAAGGCATTACTTTATTCCGGACACGGTGTTGATCTGGACAGGATGTGCAACAGAAATCATTTCATCCATAGAAAGCCCGGCTGTGCAGAGAAAATCATTCCATGACACACGAATTTTACCGGATTTTTCACAAACTTTATACAGTCAAAACCCCTAGAGCTTCATTGGGTCAATGTTTATTGGTTCCAAGTTCCAATGTAGTTCTTAGTATTTGGTTTCCCACTGGTTAGAGATGCCTTTGCCTCTGATGCTAATTAGGTCCTCACTCTTATCTCTCCTTTCCCGGACCAGGTGTCTCCGACCATGGCACGGGTGATGTTTGGAGGTGATGGTCCATTGATGGCTGTTATCTTTTGTGCATCTTCTGTGCTGCTCCCAGTCTGTGGAGATGTTAAACTCATCAGGCCTTCACCTGGTGGAACAATGCCCTGGAAAGAAACTTAAATTCCCTTCCCCCGGGGCAAAGGCAAACATTGGTTGGACTTGATGATATCAAAGGTCTTTTCCAACCTAGTTCATTCTGTGATTCTGTGAAAACTGACTAAAGTTACATTAAAAATATTTTAAATTAGCTATCATCTCCAACACTAGCACCTCAGCCAATGGGGGAAGGAAGAGGGCAACATGCGGCCGGGAGTTTAGGGTAAAAGGAGGCTGCGTCCTCCGAAATCCAGAGAGAGAAAACCCTGCGGGCGTGTGCCTGGTGGACTCTCTCCCGTTATTCGAATAAAGTTGCAGGACTCCTCAGTCTCCTTTTTGGACATAAACCTCTGGCGTTTGTGGATTTTCCTGACAGAAGTGACGGCAGCGAGACTGCAACAGGAACGGCGGGAGCGCTAGCGCTCCCAGCGCTCCCAGTTCAGCCACGTCACTGGTGGACGAGCTGCTGGCAGACCTGGAGGAGGCAGCAGGGGAGGAGGCCGAGGCCGAAGGCTCTGAGGGGGGGAAGGAGCCCCCGATCAAGGACGTGCGGGAGGAGCCAGAGCCACCCAAGGCCGTGGAGTCCATGCGGAGCATCGCCAAGCTCTGGGGGTCCAAGGCATTTACCGAGATCATGCAGAAAATCGAGGAATACGCCGGGAAACAGCCCAAGGCGGCCGAAGTTTTGGGGCAGGTGGAGGCTGCCCCTGAGTACCGGCTAATCATGGAGGCCAACAACGTCACAGTGGAGATTGAGAATGAGCTCGACATCATCCACAAGTTCATCCGGGACAAATATTCCAAAGGGTTCCCAGAGCTGGAGTCGCTGGTGCCCAGCGCCCTGGATTGCATTCAAACCGTCAAGGAGTTGGGGAATTCCCTGGATAAATGCATGAACAACGAGAACGTGCAGCAGATCCTGACCAACGCCACCATCATGGTGGTCAGGGTGACGGCCTCCACCACGCAGGGGCAGCAGCTGTCGGCAGAGGAGCTGGGCAGGATCGAGGACGTGTGCGACATGGCCCTGGCGCTGAGCGGGGCCAAGCTGTGCATCTACGAGTACGTGGAGTCCCGCATGTCCTTCATCGCCCCCAACCTCTCCCTCATCCTCGGGGCCTCCACGGCCGCCAAGGTCATGGGGATGGCAGGAGGCCTCACCCCGCTGTCCAAGCTGCCGGCCTGCAACATCCTCCTGCTGGGGGCCCAGCGCCGGACGCTGTCCGGCTTCTCCTCCACCTCTGTCCTGCCCCACACTGGCTTCATCTACCGCAGCGACATCGTCCAGTCCCTGCCGCCGGATTTGAGGAGAAAAGCAGCGTGGCTCGTGGCGGCCAAGTGCACGCTGGCGGCCAGGGTGGACAGCTTCCATGAGAGCCAGGACGGGAAGGTGGGCTACGAGCTGAAGGAGGATATTGAGCGTAAGTTTGACAAGTGGCAGGAGCCCCCCAGTCGAGCAGGTGAAGGCGCTGCCGGCACCGCTGGACGGGCAGAGGAAGAAGCGGGGGGGCCGGCGGTACCGGAAGATGAAGGAACGCTTGGGGCTGACGGAGATCCGCAAACAGGCCGACAGGATGAGCTTCAGGGAGGTCAAGGAGGACGCCTACCAGGAGGACCTCGGGTTCAGCCTGGGCCACCTGGGCAAGGCAGGCAGTGGCTGCATGCGCCAGACTCAGGTCAACGAGGCCACCAAGGTCCGGATCAGCAAGACCCTGCAGAGGACCCTGCAGAAGCAGAGTGTCATCTACGGGGGCAAATCCACAATCCGGGATCGCAGCTCGGGCACGGCCTCGAGCGTGGCCTTCACCCCCCTGCAGGGGTTGGAGATTGTGAACCCACAGGCGGCCGAGAAGAAAGTAGCCGAGGCCAACCAGAAATATTTCCACAGCATGGCCAAGTTCCTCAAGGTCAAGGGGGACAGAAGTGGGGCCCCCACCCCCCCCCCTGAGGCCCCAGGACCCCTAAATCCCTGGGGACCTCTCCCAAAATTCCTCCATATCACCCTCCCCTTCCTTTTCCATCAGAATTTGTTTTTTGGGGGAGTTCTTGAGGGGGGGGGGTCCTCCAGGTCAAGGGGGACAAAAATGGGGTTCCCACCCTCCCAACCCCACCAGGATCCCCAAATCCCACCCTGCAATCCCCAAATTCCTGGGATTACCCCCCGGTATCACTTTCCCAAACTTTTTATAAATATTGGAATTTGTGGTTGAAGCATCTTGGGGGAGTTTTGGGGAGATTGAGGGGGGGTCCTGGAGGGATTTTGGATGGTCCTGGATGGATTTGGGGAGTCTTGGAAAAAAAAATAATAAAGAAAAAAAATAGACTACAGAGTTACAAATATATGTGTAAAGAATGCAGAGAATATATACAAGAAAAAAGGCAAAAATCAATAGGCATCACACCCACACAGTACTTTGATATTTAAGAAGTTACCATGGTAACACCTGCACTGCATTGCAGCCTGGAATTAAGCAGGCCTTGCTACTAGTCCTAAACTAGAACTACTGGAGCCTGATTTTTTGTTTCTTGGGTTAAATTCACAATCATAACATCCTGGTAAGACAAAACTGACCTGTATAGTACCTCAGGGCTAAAATATCAGCCCAAAAAGCAGACAACAAAACCCCAGCCACTGAGTAGCACATTTAGTGAGCAAATAACTGTATGCAGAACTGTTGATTTTCCTGGCTATTCAATTGACTGAATCTTATGAAAGAAACTTAAAACAATAGAGACTGATTAAATGCTGGGTCTGGATTAAGATGTGTTTGTGAATTTTACAGCCTCAGAATAGAACTACAGATGCCAAACTCTTATATTAGTACAGCTTCCCAAAATGAGAAATGTGTTCCTGGGAGAGTACATCACATTAAGCAGCACACAGGTCTCATTTCTCAAGTTGTTTCTCTTTTAGTATCTCAAAAAAAAAAAAATATATATATGAGTCTCCTTGTAATCCTGAGAGTCCTCTCCATGCCCTTGAAATCCATCACCCACAGCACCATGAATTCTGGAGCACCTGCATGTGTTTGGTTTGCAAACACAAGGCCTGTTTATTCACTGTCACTCAAAGCAGGCAGCTGCTCACACGCTCTGCACCAGTGAACCTTGGCTCGCTGTTTTCTTAACTCTCCCACTTTAATCCCAGAGGAGGGCTGATGTGCAAGATACTAACCTGACCTTCTAAAGGAAGGCATGGAAATACAAACATGTTCCATAACAGCAGCTTGGGAAGAATTACTTGACAGAAGGAGCAGAGTCCTGGTCTGCTTTGTTGTATCACTTCAGGCAAGCTGTGGCTATTTTGCCCACAGAAGGCTGAAAGACTCCTCCTCTGACATCTTCACCTGTGCCTGGCACAAGCTGCCAAACGAGCCATTAGAACATACTGTGAAAAGGCTTCTCAATCTTTACTGACCTAAAAGGATTTAATACCAGATCTAAAAGAGCCTGCAAAGTTTTCTTTCTACTATAGTGTTATTCCATGTTCTACGTAATGATGCAATATAATGGTAAATACCAACTCTGCAATCATATAGGTTAAGAAAAACAAAGAGGCATTTATCAGTTTTCTCCGTGCTTTTTTTAAAATTATCAGCTCAAAACACATAGACTGTGTTATGTTCTCTGTTTCAAAAGCAGTAAGTAGTAGAGAAAGCTAAAAGGATAATTCATTTCAGCCAATGCCAGAAACTTCTGTATCCATCATAAAATTAAAATATCACTGAAGCAAAAGACCAGTAAAATAGAAGTTATGCTATAGAGACACATACCTTTACAGCCCATTAAGTACAACTGTCACTGTTGCATTTAGTGAAAAAACAGCATAATGGTTCAGCTTACTGGGGAATTTTGTTACTCTAAATTTCATTTGAACCATTCTTCCAGCTCCTTCAATTGCCAATCCTTGTGGGTTTTCTTATTCCTGGCTTGAGAGGCTTGTAGTTTGCTGGTACAAGACCCTTACACTAAATATATTCCAAAAGGAATCCATGTCAAAGCCCAGAACTAAAGCAGCTTCAGTGTTCCCAGTTTCAAAGAAAACCACTCCCACTCCATTTATGTGGACACCTAAATGCAAAGCATGACCCCAACAGAGAGTCAGGTTTCCGCTCTGCTCAAAGAGGAGGGAGGATCCTTGACAGCCACAGCAACCTAAGTGAAGAGGAGGTATCCTGCAAGACTTTAGGAATACACAGACCAGCTGCAACAGCTGGGATCCAGTTTCACTTTCAGTCTGATCTTATGGAACTACAGACACTTAATGTCGACCCTCAGAACATTAATCCAGATCACACCCTTTGAAACACAGCACGATGCTTTCTGCACTTTGCTTTTGTGGGGAACTTCTGCACAAGTCCAGGCCTTCATCAGCTGCATGTTTCCTCCTAACTTCTGTGGCACTGGAAACATCAGACCAGGTACCTTGAAGACTTTTAGTAACCAAACAAGGTAGCTATAACAAACAAAACAGCAGTAAATATGCTCAGCTGGTTGCAGTTCTCGCTCATCTTACCCCTGCCTAACTTGCGTTTTGTTCCACCTCTCTCATGCCATAAAGTCAACTTCCTTTCATGCACACTTTCTGTTTATAATTTGGAGTCAACGCCAAAGTTACTCACAATTAGGAATTAAGTATTTTTGAAGATATTAACTCCTGTTTGTTTCAACATAAAATTCTACATGTCCTGAGTTTCTCTTAAAAAAAAGTTTATAGAACATTCCACAAGGGTTTTTCTTCAGAAATCATGATAACTTGGCTGTGTACACATTCCTCTCCCACTGTTTATAGCAAGGTTTGTGACAACTTTCTGCTGCTTTCCTAAGAGAAATAATGCTCATCCATTTCCCAAAAAAGCTGTCTACTGACTTCTGAAAAGTGAGTTGCTGAGCGCTTTTAACATCATGCTTCTGTCTTGAAGCTGGCTACTAAAAAATGTTCCCAAATACTCAGCTTTAACATAGCAATTTAATACCAAAGGCAACACGCTTAAAAATAACATTTTGAAGATGGAGAGATTTTGAAGGGACCATGATTCAGCGAGTCTAGAGAAGGGCAACAGAGCTGGGGAAGGGTCTAGAGGGCAAGTCCTGTGAGGAGAAGCTCAGGGAGCTGGCATTGTTTAGCCTGGAGAAGAAGAGGCTCAGAGGACACCTCATCACTCTGTAACTGCCTGAAAGGAGGTTGTAGAAAGGTGGGGGTTAGTCTCTTCTCCAAGGCAACTAGTGACAAGATGAGGGGAAAGGGCCTCAAGCTGAGCCAGGGGAGGGTCAGATTGGAAATCAGGAAGAATTTTTTCACTGAAAGGGCAACTGGAATGGGCTGCCCAGGGAGGTGGTGGAGTCACCATCCCTGGAGGTGTTTGAGAAACAACTGAATGTGGCACTCAGTGCTGTGGTTTAGTCAGGGGGTGGTGCTTGGTCAAAGGTTGGACTTGATCCTAGAGGTCTTTTCCAGCCTTAATGATTCTGTGAAGTCACAAAATGAACTAAGGGAAACAGATAATTGTGTGTAGTGCTGCCAGAGCAACTTTAATTGAACCCTGCCATGGTCAGACACTGTACCACATTATATTAATTAAAAGTTCTCTGCCAAAGCAGAGCTCATTGCATTGATGTAAAGTGAACAGCCCTGTGCTATGTTCTGTAAAAGTAAGTGCTTTCTTTTGCCAAGCTAAGAATCAAATTCAACCCTCAACACTAGCATTCTTACAAATAGCTTGGTCCCTCACAGAAAGCATATTAAATTAATTATTTACACTTGTTTATTGCATTAATTTACCAAGTCTGTTAAAAATACAAACCTTAACTTCCACCCCACCTCACTTGGAGAAGCATTAGAGGTGTAAAATTATCACCTTGTCCTTCTCAGTCATTTAAAAAAACCACACAGACCCCTGACTTGCACTTGACATCATAGACACTATTAGTCTTTCATGCAGCAGGCACACAATTGCAGACTCTCAAAAACACTCATTTCTCAGCCTGTACTGTTCCCAAACCCAGGCAGAACAGAAGGAAAACTGTCTATAGGATATGGGAACATCACTGTTGTACTTGTCCAATAGTAGTGGCACAAAGCAGCTGACAGAATGGCTTCTATTTTGAGGTTAATGGAATTCCAATGTATTTTAAATTCAACTCCCCAGTAAACTTGTTTATACTTGATGCTTCTGTAAGCTAAACTAAACTAAGGCTCCCTCAACTCATCCTCTGCAGGCTAAAAACCACTGTTATATTACACTATCTCCTGCTAGCACTCAAAAAGAAACAATTTAAAGTATCTGTAATACCTACACGTGTTGTAAATGAAGCAAAAGACCCATCAATGCTAATTTTAAACTCTGCAGTTAAAGCCTAGTGACAGATCAAGTTAAGCAAGCTGCAAGCCAGCATTTAGGGAATTTTAAGTCCATGAGGGGAATTTTCAGGTAAAAAGGCATCAACACTGCAGCGAGCTTTGCTGGTATGGTTTTAGCTGAGGCTGCCATTTCAAAGTCATACATATAAAACACTTTTATCAAAGCAAGTGTTGCACCTGCTTTTATACACATATTTTAACAGGACTGCCAGTGTAAGAAGACACTGAAAACATGCAAGTTTAGAACTGGAGACCAATTAAATGCATCATGAATCAGGCTGTGGCAAATCACAACAGTGTTTAATAGGCTTTTTCATGCAGGTACAGAATCTTACCAAATCAGCCTATTTTTGCAGGTAATACTATAAAGCCTAGAATTCCTCAACACATTTTATAGTTCAGAACAGGAAATTAATTATTAGGAGTTTCTGCAAAAAAGGACAGCATTTCTGAGTCTTTTTCTTGCACAGCTGAACAAAAAATTTTTCTTTACCTGCAGCAGAATGATGAGCTTTCAACCTCACGTAGATGCTTACAGAGGGAATGGTTGCAGCCTGCTCAAAACACCAGAGGACTGAGCTGGAGGAGACCTCTGGAGATAATCTGGTCCCGTGCCCCTATTTAACACAGGCCATCTGCAACATACTGTCCCAGGTTCATATGGGGTTTGAGTAGCCCAAGAATGGAAATTTCACAGTCTCTCTGAGAAACCTCTGATCTTTCTTGACCACTTTCACAGGAGAAAGATTTCTTATTTTAAAACAAATTTTCTTGTTCTTCTGTCTGTCGCTATTGCCTTTTGCCCTTTCACTGGTGTAAGGCAGAGCAATTTAGCTCTGTCACCTTTAGTGCCTATAAATGATGGCATTTTCTTTCAGTCAGAAGAGATCCCATAAAACCTAAGTTGAATTACCTAAATAAAAAACAGTGACTCTTAAATTTGAAGTTAAGCTTGGTAAGGAAGCTTGTAGATTAAAAACCCATGTGAATAAAAGAGATGATTCAGCCTCTGGAAGTCTCAGCTGCCACAGTCTTTGCACAGGTGAGTAAGCAGCACTTCCAGCCTCTTTTCAAGAGCTGCACAATTGATTCAGTTGATACAAAGGTAAAGGGATGTACAACTGCTAGAAACAGGCACAGACTGAGCAGCAGGTATGAAAAGAGCCTGAAGCTCCAAAATTCTGACTGAGCCTTGAAACAAACCTGAGCTTAGTGAATTCACAGGGGCGGGCAGTCTGCCTCACAGGCTATCCAGGCAACAGAGAAATGTATTTTTATTCCCCCAAACTTTCTTGTACTGTAAACTTGAACAGTCTTTACTTAGACACACTAGTAAAACTAACCACTACTCTGATCTGGAGACAGGATAAACTTGCTATGTCTGTGTTCAATTAGCAGTTTTCCTACTCTACTGCTAAATCCAAATCCTTCTCTCAAAAAAAGAGAGTAAAAGCTTCTTTAAAAAAAACCCAAAGAACCTAAAACGGGCATAATTCCAGCAGTTTAAGCCATGCTCATATTCAGCAAGTACAATTATGTTATCCTGCCACCAAAAAAAAAAAACTAACAGAAAAGAAAAGATAAAGGACGTAATACAGAAGCAGTGTTTTTCTAATTAAATGTCTAAACCAAAACATCCACATCCTCTTCTCACACACTTGCCAGATGCTACCTGCAGGTAAATTCACACAGAATCCTGCACCTTGAGCATTTAAAACTAAACACAATAAACTCAAGAAAACATTGACTAATACTCATTTCTGGTCTGGCAAAGGGAAGGACATGATAGGATGAAAGGATTAGATATAAACTCCATTTAAGCACCTACTTATGTTAGTGTTTTCCTGCAGATATTATGGCTGTGGAAGACAGGTAGCTACCTAAATAAGCTTAAGCTTTATGTTCTTAGCAACTTCTAACAAACTTCCTTCTCTCTGCCGTGCTGAGCTGGCTGAGTAGTTTCTGCTTCCCTCTAAGATAATTAGTAAGCCCTACTGGAGAGAACTATGTCTATTTTCACATATTCAGAGAAAATATTACTCCCTTGATCATAGCTTTTAATATTTCTTATACTTCTTTAATTTGGTACCTGTAATACCAAAACTGGATATTTATTTCAGCAAGTCTAGGATTTTAACAGTACATTTGCTTGAATACAGAGCAAATACAGCCTATGGGATCTACCTGTGTTAAAAGTTCTGCCTTCTGCCTGAACTTTTATCCTGTACCTGACTTGGGAAGAACGAACATTTCCATAAATCTCAGAGCAGCAGCCAGCCAGCAAACACTCAGGAGAAAGGCGGTGAAAGCCAATTATGTAACTAAGACAGAAGGATGAATTGAACTCAGGCACTTGCGAAATGCGTTACTGGAGATTTTGCCTTTGCCTCAGTACAGCTTGAAGATTAAAGGTTTAAAAGTCAAGCTATTTTTTAGATAACAGGTATATTGCCTTCTTCTCTACCCTGTCCCTCCACTTTAAAGCAAGACCAGCTTTCATTTGTGAACAGCTGGGTGGAATCACTGAGCTGAGATCACAAGGATCTTAAGTGACCTCCGTTCAGTCCAGGCAGCCTCATAACACAGTGCCCTGGGTCTTCACTCTTAGATGACACACATAAGACTTTTGGAGTAAAAAAGGCACCAAAAGCATCAGCATGAAGGAGCAGTCAGAGCCAACAAATTAAACTGGGCAGAAACACGAGTTCCATTCCAAGAACGATTAAAGGAGAAGTTGGTGTCTGCTATTTGCTGAACAGCCAAGTCTCAGACTTCAGCGCCCCTGAAATGCAGGATATGAAATCCAGATTAAGTCATAGTTTGGATCCTTATGCTACCACCAAAACAGCACGCCAGAGAGCAAGGTGAAAATAATAGCATGTACTTGACTGAAATGCAATTTACCCTTAACATTTCTGTTAAAAATGTTAAGATATTATTTAAAAACGGATAGAAAACCACCTTTCTTGAGCCAGACTCATTAAAATAGTGGATTTTAAATTTTTTTTTACCTAATCCGTGCCATTTATGCTGATAACCATTGCAAACACACACTATTAAAGTGAGAAATTCTTTCAGACTAAATCAGAATCTGAACAATTCAGAGAAGGTCTGCAATTCACTTGTCAGTGTCCTGCACCCCAAAAGCAGACAACTGAAGCAATTACCACATTGCTGATAATCTTGCAAGCCTATTTTTTCCTCCTGTTGTCCACTTCCATTAGTCGAATTATATTCTACCTTTAGGTGCATAAAATCATTTTAATCTGCTAATTTGCAGATTAAAATGATTGGTCAAAGTAGAGTTGACTTTAGCAGTAGAGTTGACTTCATCAGCTTAATATCCAGGTATTCTGGTCCAGCAGACAGCTCTGTTTTCTGAGTCCCATTCATTGCACAGGATGAGCTACAGAGCATCTGAAGCAGTCTCTCATTTTGCCCCGAGGGCAACCACTCGGCTCTGTATCTGCTATGAGAAATATCGACTGTCACATACACACAACCTCAAGGGATCTGGCTTCCCTTGCTGATCTGTGTCAAGCTCTCACCCAGGGCAATGTCAGTTTAGCAGGCAGTTCGTGGGGCCGGCTGGCTCAGGTTCCTCCAACAAGCTCTCCTGGGCTGTGTGTTTCTTGGGGTGTGAAGTTGAAGGGCTCCCTTCTCCTCTTTGCTGGAGAGGCTGCTTTCCCTCCAAAAGCCCTTCTGTAATCTCCCAGGCCTGGTCTATCCAAGCAGCAAGGGGAGCCCATGGAAAGGCAGTTTTCCCCTCTCCAGTCCTGCTTCTGCCTGGAGCCAGTTTGATTGCTGCTCGGGGTTGCTGTACTGTACACCCTAAATGCCTCCTCTTCTGCTGCCTGGAGTAGCTGGAAGACAAAAATACCATGGTCCCCATTCTTCACATTCATTTCCAACCCCAAAACATTTGCTACAGCTTGCTGTCCAGACATCATCCCCAGGGCAGTTCCCAACCCTCTTCTTTTTTTCTGATCCTTGTTCTGCTGTCTTAAATTTCCATGTTATTTCTCCACAGACTTTGATCTACTTTTGATCCAGCAGAAAAAAATGGTGGGAAAACAAGATGCACTGAAAAGCTGCATTTATCACAGAAACATTCCATGGAAGTCTAGTAATTTAAAACATGGAGAGACATCTCAGCTAGAACTATCACAAGACAGTTTTGTGGCACTAACACACACACTCTGTTTCTAGTGAATTTTTATAAATATAGCTACTCCACCCTCCATTCTTTTTAGAGGAGAAATTCAAAAGGATTGCCAGCACATGCTCTCTCCAACCTTGTTCAGAGCAAAAGACAAAAGTCTTTTGTTCAGGCTCAGAAGGCATTTATTGCTCCGCTATGATGACAAAAACTTAATAAAGTTAGGCTGAATTGAAAGGTTTTCTTGGTGTTAGCAATAGGCTGCTTTATACATCCATATGAATTTGTGCTATTAAAAGCAATCATGGAATTTTCATGGTAAGTATACCTTAAGGAGACTCATTATTCTCAAAGAAAGAAAGTTCCATTACCAGCAAAAATCCAAACTAAACTTGTTTATGCTGCATTTTAGTGTACCACACTCCCTTCTGTTTTTGCAGTCCTCCCTTACATTATATAACCTTATTTTATTTTGACATCAGTTTATTTCTTTGTTTTTCACTTTACATCTCGCAGCACCAGATCATAAGCATAATTTCTGGTGAGAAGCTGCATTGCATTTTAATTGAAAATAGAAACATTTTTGTTTAAAACCAAGATATTTGTTTTATAACAATGGCATGATGTGAGCTCTGAAATCCCACTTCATGTTCAGACTCTCAGGTTCTGAACAGAGTTGCCTTTGTCAGCCAAACTCAGGCGCTGTCTGGGGACAGCATACCCATGTCTGAGGGGATGTCCTTCAGAAGGCAATCTCAGAGAAGGCAGGGCATGGAGATCCACCTGGCTGCAAAGACAAGGGTTATCGGTGTGTTAGAAAACACAGAAGTGCCTGGGGATGGTCTTGGAGGATGTGGAGTCAATGATCTACAAAGTCTTTCCCAGCCTAAGTGATTCTGTGATACTCTGGAACTAGCCTTAAAAAAATCACAGCTTTTACTCATCAGTCTTAAGAAACCCACACCTCTACTGTCCACATTACAGCTCTTCTATGAATAAACCCAGGATTTCACTTCAAGGGCTGTCCATCCCAAAGTTTCTCCCATGATAAATTTAATCTGCTTTTCAAAAGGAGCAGAGCAGCTCAAGGTCTCTTTCCACAATATTCACAGAGTGAAATGAGACCTTATTATTACAGTAGCACCTCTCGTGGCCCTAAAGATGACGTGCCAGCCTTTCCATTATCATAACCTCCATTTCTCAGAGGTTAATAACTGATGTTTCACTCTGCAGCTACACACAACAATCCACAAAGCCTTCTCCCACCAGGGAGAGGGTCCACAGGATACAGCTGGGTCTTTTCCAGTTAAAATTTGTTTCTTCAAGCAAACAAGTCTGGTAATATTACAATGTTAAGATAATTTTCAAAGCATCAAGGAAAGTAAAATTGTCCCTTAATAAATTTTAATAAATACATAAAATGCTGTACTGAGTAAAACTGCATTTTTAGCTGTAGGTATGCTCCAAATTCGTTTTTGTCTTTAAAGTGTTTGGAGCAGGGTTTTCTTACCTGTTTTCTAACTACGAAGAGAAAGGTTTCTGTCCTCACAAAAATTCCACACTTGATCTTTATGAGGCTCTTGCATTTCAGCAGTCCTCATAGTCCAAACCAGTCAAATATTGCAGTTAATATGTGAAGATGTCAATTTAAAACATTTGTTGCAATTCTAAAAGTACTTCAAACTCTTAATCTAAAAATGTTCACTTGATTATAACGTTTTCTTACCAGTCCAAATGTTAGAGCAGAAGATCATAACCAGTTCCATTTATTTCCAGCACTTGCAGAAGGTTTACTACAGCTAGGGGTACTCCAGCTTCTCATGCACTCTTAAAAATATATTTATTTCTAGATGTCATGGAGTTCTGCTTTTGGAATTTCCTCCTGCTGACACGACCAGTGCACAGGCACTAAGGAGATTTAAGTGTAGCTAAACACCCACCACACAAACCATGATTTTCTCACACTTTATGCATTTGTAAAAACTTAAGAACTGATTATCAGCAGGACAAAACAGCTCTCCCCTCACCGAGCTGCCTGCTGCAGGAAATGTGTACTTGTAGGATTACACCTGATCTCTCTGCCATTCATGAAAGGCACACATGAAGCCTCTCGGAGCGCAGCGGGACTCGCAGTCTCTCACCAGCCATCTTACATTGTATCTTGGCATTCTGCTGTGTGAAAAACAAGAAGGCATTAAACACTTGCCTTGCTGTGTGAACGAGACAATAGCTGCATTTTTCATCAATGAAATCGTCTACAATTTAACTATGAAGTCAACTGTGTGTTTACTGTAAAAAGCGCTGTTAATAACTTGCATCTTTCTAGTTATGACATTAATGTAAATGTCTAAAGCTCCACCGCTTCCCTGGGCAGCCTGTTCCAATGCCTGACCACCCTTTCAGCAAAGACATGTTTCCTAATATCCAACCTAAACCCCCTGTGGTGCAGCTTGAGGCCACTTCCTTTCGTCCTGTTGCTTGTTACCTGGGAGAAATGACTGACTGCCTCCTTGCTACAGCCTCTTTTCAGGGAGTTGTAGACTAGCATTAAAGTTTCTCCTCAAAGCTGAGTTCTGGCTAACCAGAGAAATTGAATTTTAAGAATGGTATAAAAATTATTGAATTCCAACTGTACAGGCTCAGTAACAATGAAAAAGTAAACAATAAAAACTCAAGTATTTAGGAAGCAGAGATATTGAAAAGACATTTTTCAGGTAACATCCAGTCTTCTATTTGTAAAGTGATGGAAGGAAAGAAAAGTTGTAGATGAGAAAAACGCTGAATATTCTATTTCAGCAACAAGATATGAGCCACAGCAAGAAAAGGATGAGCTCATCTCTTACAGCACCAGATTTTTCCGTCCAGCATGTGCCGCTTGGGCTCATCACATGCCAGATAAGATCTCAGAAGTGCAACACAGCAGAGTGCACATTTGCACATGCCTTCTTCACTTGTCACAAATGAGTCATCCACTGCAAATCACAACCAAAGAACTGATTATTTTCACCTCCAAGACACAAACTTTGTTACTTCCAAAGAACAAATGTTTAAGTAGGACCTTCATCTGATGGAATTGTTGCAAGGTTAGATAGCATGCCCACAGTTATCCGTGCTTAGCTGCTATACAGTAGCATCTTATGTATCAGTGTAAGGAAATTCTGATTAATTAAAACATTTAAGTTTTAAGTAACTGCTTATTCCATTGTAAAATTGAAATTAGGACACAGCTTAGCAGACTTCACACATTGGTCATCAACACCAGAACTAACAATGCCACTGAAATACTGGCACAGAATAATATTGGTATTATCTCTTGCTTAACTACCTTTATCATACACACATATTATTTGATTATATCTTCCAATTGAAGTTCAGTACCAATACTGAACATATAAAATACATGCTTTCTGTAAGCAAAGCAGCCACAGAACTCTTCCCAAGGGGCCACAGTGCCCTCTTCCATCTCTGTGCTGTGAAATTGTCAGCTGCTCCATTCCCCTCAGCCCTGTCTGCCCACCCCATGGCACAAAGGTCCTGCCACAGCCCAGCCAGAGCACAGTTTTGAACTGCAGCTCTGAGGTTTCCATTTGGGATGTATTGGCCTCTGAATATTTACTGCAAAACCTGTTTTCCTTCTAATAAGGGGTTACATGACTCCAAGGTTAGGATCTGCCACTGCATGTCACATTTCTTTAAATCTTTGATAACTTGCTCTTAATTTTGAAGTTAGAGAAATCTCTAGAAAGTTCAGTAAGAGGCAACAGATGAGAAGGAACTTGTCCTTCTATATTCTTTAGCAGAAAAAAAACTGCTTAAATTTATTTGAGCTCATTACTGGCACAGTACTAAGGGGCAAGAGGCATTTTTGCATAGTTTCCAAAACTCACACGTCTTGGGGAACTTGGCACGACTCCTTTTAAAACAAGCCTTGCTCTCCAGTCAGCTTAGACAAAGATGGGGTTCACTGCACCCTCACACTTCACTGGAGGTGTAGGAGCAAGCTGAGACAGGGGAAAACCTGGCCACAGCAAGTTTACAGAGGAAGCAGATGAAAGAATGTGATCTATAGACCATGAACTGTAGGAAGCACCTTAAGACCGTGCCTTGTCGGAGGCTTGTTCCAAAGCAAGTAAACTCCATCGAGATCAATAAGCCCTTGAAGTGAATTCCAGACAATTCGTACAGGGAAAAAAAAAAAAGTAAGTCCTTTCAAAGAGGAGAATAGCAAACCAGGACAAAGAGGGAGAGGCTGCAGATAAGTGAGTGCAGCCAGAGGTAGCATAAAAGGCTGCACTCAAGATACAGAAGTCTACTGAAGCATCTCAAAGTGCCATTGCTCCATATATTGTAGAAACCATTCTTTTTATTCTTCCTCTCATTATTTCTTGAGTCAAAGCCAGGTGGTCCCTGAGCAGATCTCCAATTTCAGAACTGCTGCACTCAGATGAATTATAGATACCAACTCTGAAAGGAAATAATTTGAAACTTCAAATTTGCTTTAGCACCACAGCAAAGCCTTTACTGTCAATTTTCTCCACAAGTGAATGTAGGCTGCTGCACAGAAAAGGGTGTATTCTCTTGTTTCCAGGAGAAAATTTCTCCCCAGGACAAAATAGGATTAGTGGCAATCTTTGCTTTGCACAGGCCAGAACCTTAACCTGAGTGCAGATCTGCCTATTTCCACAGATGGCACTTTCAAGTGAGTATTGTGACAACAGCAGTTGTGGAACTGAAGAAAAAATTCTTTTTCTTGCTAATATTTATGCAGTGTTCTCCCCCCCTACAGATGTGGAAGTGTTGTGGTTTCACCCAAGCTGGCAGCTAAGTATGACACAGCTGCTCGCTCACTCCTCAAGCATTCCCAGAGGGGTTGGAGGCCCTCTCCTTCTCCTCCTTCACCCAGTGTGGGGTGGACCAGGGCAGAAAGGATTAGGGGAAGGCAGTCAGGGACTCTCCCTGTTTTACAGGTAGCACAACTGAGACAGGCTTGGCCCACAACTTTCTTTGGATGATGTGGCTGAACAGTAGCAGAGCTGGCACTGTCACCAGACCACACAATCTCAGAGAAATGCTTTATGTATATCGACCACCTGAGAAGCTTCCTTTCCTGATCATGCTGGAAGGAAAAACCTTAGGTTTGAAGCACTATTTCCATGCAAAGCAATCTCTCCTGAGCTATGAGAGTGTGTCAAATTAGCTTACATCTCTGGAGCCCTGTCCTGTACACAATTATGCCGACAGCAAAACTGACACACACAGAGCATTGCTGGGAGCACACACACAAGACATGCTACTTTTGCTGTTGGATATAATCATGCCTCATAGATGTCTTGTTCCAAACTGATTAAACTCCTTTATGAACCATGAAGCCCTTGAAGTGTATTCATGACAACACTTAGTGAGAAAATGACAAGTTCCTCCAAGCAGAAGGAATAGCCGAACAGGACAAAAGAAAGCTTACATAAGTATTACAGTTGAGCTTTCCAAAAGAACTTTCTACAATACTGAACCTTCCAACACAGAACTGAGTGAATAACAAAAGTCAAAGCTGGTTTAACTGCAAGGTCATTTTCTACTTTGAAAGATTTTCCTGTATCAGGATCAGTATCATAAGATAGAGCCTCTGAGGAAAAAACCCTGGGCAAATATCCTAAGGTGTCAACATTTTTGCCTGCCTGCATTCCCAAGACCTCTTAAGGAATGATTTATATTAACAGAACAATACAAACTTGTCCTAGCAGGAACATGAACTCTGTGACTGTTCCCTTCTAAAATATATTCTTTTTCTCATCTGTTCTCTTTGCAAATACCTTGAATTGCCAAAATCATCTGACTCACCTGTCCCCAGCAGCGAGCAGGCCATGAGCCCTTCTCATGAACAGCACTTTCTCCTTTTGCAAGCCCTTCTGACTGCAGTTCAGCTGAAGTGTTAGCACAGGATCCATGGATTCTGCAGGAGAAATCATGCACATCCTTGAGGACTGCTCGTTGTATTAACAGCTTTAGCATTCATTTCATCCACCACTAAATGTGCACGAATTAGATCCTTAAGGTGCCTTCCAACCCAAACCATTCTATGAAACAGTATGAAAACACTGGGTTATTTGCTGTTCCTCAACTGCTTTTTAAATGAGGCAATAATGTAGTAGCTTTCTAACTCTCCCCTTGCAGAGATAAAAATTTATTAGATCACCTGACCACTCCAGTGGAAGCAGATATATCATTGTGATGGAAAATCCATGTATTCATACCCACCCTTACAGACATTTAAACCTCAGAAATTGCCTTGTGTTCTAGGAAGGAAAGGGAGGCAGAAATATTTATTTGGATGCCTTGTTGGGGAAGGAAAGGGGAAGGGAAAAATATTGATCAGCATTTCCTAGAATCAGTAGTATGGATATTAAAGCCATGGCAACTTACATTTATACCCCATAGCTAACAGCTGAGGTTGCATCAGAACTGCAGATGATATTACAGACTGGTGCATCTTTTTGTTATACTGCAGCATCCCACAGAAAATCACCACTAGAAAGGCTGCTCAGAGCTTTTCTTTTAATGTGGGAAACCATAATTGTGCTTCAGGCATCTCAGTCAGGCAGAACAAAAAAGTTTATATAAAAAAAATTCATTTGAAGCACAGGCTCTAGCCATGACCCTGTTAGACATCAAATGTTTTTCATTTAATTTAACTAAGAACTAAGGACTTTCTCTGCTTACCACATTTTATGAACTCGACTGACTTCAGAAGAGGTATTTTAAGTCTCTACTGCTAAGTTATTTGTGAAAGCATTTGTGATTTAGCACATGAGCATACAGGAGGCACAAACTTAGCTATCAGTGTATCAATAATATGTATTTATTCTGAACTTCTGTTTTTGCTGTTTTGGTTTTTTTAATCTATTGTGAAAAAACATTTTATAGAACATTTATTTCCTTTCAAAGGAAATTAGCAACTTGTACTACAACCATTTTGGTTCTCTTCTAGAACCATTTCCAGAAGCTGAAATCCCCAACTAATGGGGCTAAGTTTCTGATTTAACACCAAACTGTTGTCCTCTCTTGCAAAAACCTTGATAAATGTTGTCCTGTTTACCAATTTAAAAAAAATTATATCCTTAAGATTTAGAATATTGACAGGAATATTCACATACAGTTAGATACAAGATAAAGCACATGGAGGGCAGGATGAGTCTGACACCTGCCTGTTGAACATCAGCTGATCTTGGACTTCATGTCCTTGCACTTGCCTTCTTTCCAGTGTGATTGGAAGCAGCTTCTACTGCAAATTGTACAGCTCTGGAAAATTTCCTGGGATAATCAGGAGACTGAGAAAATTACTTGCCCAGCTTTTGAAGGGGCTAAAAGACCAGGGATGATTTGCATTTGGCCACTGGCAAAGGCAGCACAGCAGGATGTGCCTGTAAATAAGGCGGCATTAATTTACCTGTTTCACGTCACTGAGTTATTGAGGCACTGGATGCTGCTAAATCAATAATAATCAGTCGCAGCAAATGCATGAACTGCACTTTTCCTTCACTGCTTCAGCTACGTAGCAGATGCTCAGCTAGAATAACTCTGCTCCCTGCCTCCAGGGGCCCCAGCAGCAGTCAAGTTGCGACTTCACACCTCTGACTCCTGCATAACAAAAAACCATGGCACAGGAGAGTGCACCGTCCTTGGACTCCCCTCTTCAGTTTCTTAAGTTGCACTGCCTAATTGTTTAAGTGGTGCTCATTTTCACTTCACTTAATTTCATTTCTGGTAGTACCTGTGGTTTGTTTCCCATCTATCAGGGATTGAAACAGGCCCTCACTGAAGCACCCAGCTCCATGTATTCCTTTAGATACAAAAGTATTACTTTCAAAAAAAAAAATCATCACTTTTCTACCCTCAGGAATTGTAGCAGCAAATGAGAAATTGGATTCTTTGTGTTATTCTATCATACATTACCAAATAGTCAGGAAATCTCACTAATAGGAAATGTTACAACTGTATTTTTTTTGATACTGCTATTACTACTTTTACAGATATAATTAATCTTTTCCATGCCTGCACTCAGGACATTTGCCACACAGCACCATCCCCAAAATCCTTGTTACATACCCTCAAAGCAGCACTGTTTACACTCACACTCAGTATTTATTACACAGAGTCTGAAGAGTTTGCATATCTACATCCGGCCCTTCTCCACAGCTTTCCATTTCTCACACCTATCTTTGAAACAGCTGGAAGTAATTGCTGGAACACCCTGATAATCCTCTTCAGATAAGCCACAAGTAACACCACATTTCTATTATTCAAGAGTGTTCACGTAAACCAGAACATGAATCAACCAGCCTACATACATATCAGTCTTTGTAATACAGCTTCCTAAACTTTATTTGGTTCTTCCATCAAGTGAAGGTTAATGGGTGTATTTGGTAGCATACAAGTCACTTATAAAAGGGTACAAGGAGCAGCCACACATCCAACAACCTAGCAACACTTATTTAGAAAAACACTGCAAGTCTTGAAAACAGGACTTCTTTTTCATGCAGCTAAGTGGAAATTATCTGCTTTCTCCTCTTCAAGGTTACATCCAAGTTTCATATATGGCATGATCCCCAGCTGTGCAAATGCTTAAGTGGCATTCATGTTAACTGATGTTAAATATTTCGGTCTCTGAAACCATGACCACAAAATGGAGAATTTCAATGGCTACATTTGAATATGCAAATTTGAAACTTAGGTCTTGATGAGCAGGCAAAATACTTTCATTTCCTCCAACTTATGGATTCCTTGATTTCAAATCTAAAAGAAACAGATGCAGTCATGCCACCTGACCTCCCAAATTCCATCAATACACAGAGTTTCTCCAGAAGTACAGAATTACCCTTTGTGCTCACTGCCTGGTTTACTCTCTCATATTTAGTCTCAGGCAAAGAGCAAACCCAGGCTGGGTACTGTGGAGCATCTGACTCTGCTGTGACCCAGAGAAACTTCACTGACCTTTAAAGCTAAGCAAGTGCAAAATCTCAGTCAAGTAATGCTGTTTGGTATGAAAATCTCATGCTGTTTTTTTTTATGGTGTACAATTATACCCAGGAAAACGGAGTGGGTACAGTCCTGTGAAGCAATAAAGGAAGTCCAAATTGCAGCCTCCTGTGCACTGCTGAAGTGTCTACAAGTTAAAACTCCACTGCTTCTTTCCAAGACAGCTCTCTCCACAGAATGACTTTCTACTTCTTCCTGTTTAACTGTTGTGCTTGGACACTGGCTACAGGTTTGCCTTGGATACTCGTCCGCAGCAAGAAAATAAATGTATGACGCAGACAGATATAAATATTCTCTCAGATTGACTCCAGGAGAAGAAATTCTGTGAGAGAAATAGATTGCCAGGGAACAAATGGTGATTGTCAGGCCACAGCCAGGGTAGTATTACACAGACAACTGCATCTAATTTTTTAGTCACCAGGCAGAAGGCAAATGCAGCACAAGTCTGTATTTCTCTCCTCCTATTTTCCAAAAATATTTGTCTATACTTCACCATTCAGTACCTTTCACAGGCCCTCCCTTTCACGTGACATTGTCATTTTAACTAGCGACCCTGTTGCTATTTCCTCCTTTTCTGAGAAGTGCAACCATTCCTTCTATATCTGTCTCTAATTTGCCTAAACAGCAGTTAATCATGTGGTTCTGACAGCAAACATCAACCACAACAGCAAAAAAAAAAAAAAATCTCGGAAGCTCCCATGACATTAAAAGGCAGTGAACACAGCATTGCTTCTTGATGGTAAAAGGTGTTTCTCAACTGGTAGAGCTTTCTCTCCAACAGATTTCTTTTTAACAAGAGAAAAATGTTAAAGATGCATGCTTCTGATGTTCCACATACAATAACCTGATATTAATACAAAGAATAAAAGCCCCTCTGACAGACCTACAAGATAAAGCACACCAACCATGTTGTGCCACATTCAGTAGCTGTACTGCAATGCACAGACTCACTGAAGCCTGTGGGCGAATTCGGGGTCTGTAAGTGACCAGGTAATTAAAAACTTACTGCTAAAAACAATCAAGTTCAGCTCTAGCTCTGCAAAGAATTTTAGTAATTCATCTAGCTCTCCACGATGTAGCCAGCGCATGCTAACTGCAGGAATAAATGAAAAGAGCAAGGTCTTTGCTTTGGGCTGGTCAGAGTAGTCTCTGGTGATGTTTATAGCAGGGTCAGTACATACACTCAGCAGTCACTTTTAGGCTAAGTGGGTGAATAAAGAGTTCCAGCCAGTTTTGCTGGCTATGGAATTTCTTTAAAATGGGGATATTTGACTGTGAAACAGAAGAAGGCTGTTTGAGGAGTAGGGCCAAATTTTCTTCCCTGACTTAAATTAGAAACCACAGTCATGGGTCTGGTGTGAGGCAGATGCTGTTCTGTTCCACTACTGCAAACAACTAGTAATGGGCACTAAACACTTTGGGAGCATTTAGGGTACAGGCTACTGCTCCTGAGTAATTGGCTTTCTACTTACATAATTCTTCAGATAGACCCGATGCCTTTTTATAAACATTTTACTGATCTAAGAAAAGTCAAAAAGCAACTCAAAAATCTAATTTAAATAACGAATATTACAAATCCAAGTGAACAAACCCAGTTCCACTGCTCGCTGACAAATACTAGCTTGCTTTGCAGCACCTGATCACGTGTCAAGAAACCACTTTCCAGTGCACAAGTTGAATGCCCATATGTCTGTTTTACAGCTGAGTTATCTGAGGCATCAAACAGGCTAAAAATACTTAAGATCCCAGAAGGAAGCAGGGTCAGGCTAGAGCATCATTCAATACGAAAACAGCAGTCATTCTTCCAGCACAGTATCAGAGCTCGCTAACTTTGGGCAGTGTGTCTGTCTGCAGTGCCTCCTTTGAACCACTGCTGCCCAGTTGCTGATGTAACATTTTCTCTAGAATGCTTTCTAGTGAAGGTTAGCATCTCCTTGTTTTCACATAACAGCTTTTATTTGAAACATCTGCAGTCAAAACACCTTCCAAGACAATGGCAGCCCAAACCATCCCCATGTTGCTGTTGTTTTACTTCTCACTAGGTAAAGTTCCTGGGTTCTTTACACAGAGATTCTGGTCTAATATCAGTTTTTCAGCCCTTGTATTTAATGGATTTCATCAAATCTACTAGATTTGATGTCCAGACTGGGGATGCTAACAGGTGATTTTTACATTCAGCATTCCTCAGCTCTTATTTGTACTAATCCAAACTAACAATTTCCATTAGCCATTTTAAAGGCTGACACGTTACTGTAACATTGAAATTCTACTGACAGCATCTCTCAGTGTGCTGCCAGAATCCATGACCAGCATGCAGGAGAATGTCAAAGGCAATTGTTCATCACTGACCGCAAGCACTCAGTCCACCGATAAGAAGTGCTTGTCTGACTCAAAACCCATCCTGCTCTGCAAAAACTTCTGGCATTCGATTGGAACACAAAATTCAAGCATGATACAAAAACCAGAGGGTAGAATCTCTGGAGTATCACATGTCTAGGAAGATTACACATCAGTGTTGCTACCAGTAAGGTGAGACTTCAGTGAGCATCTCCCATCGCGCGCCGCACACATTTCACTGAACCACCTGGCTTATCTTTCCAGACTCAGCTCTCCACAAGAAAAAGCAGTCAATTAGCTAAAAGTCCTGCATAGACAAGTTCAAATTACATCTATTTCACGAGAACCCTCTGGGCATAAACTATATGCAGAACCAACAGGGTTGATAATTAACAATCAAAATATAAAGCAGAAATGAAATTACACTAATCCACGAAAGAGTTAAGCTTGGAGGCAAAAGATGAAAGAAAGCCTCGCAAAAAAAAACCTATGGTAGCTTGTTGGAAATGAATTACTCAGTCTAATGTTTGCCCTTTAAGTCATTCCAGACTTACTACAATATATCTGCTAGTGTTTTGGCCTCTAGATAACTTGCCTAGTAAATCAAAGCAAAACAGTGCATAATTAAAACCTAGTCTGGTTCAGATTATAGAGTATACAATTTATTTTTACAAGTAAGAAGACAAACCCCATAATTCACTTGACATTTCACCACTCTCTTGAAATATAGTCTTTCCACTGGTGAAAATAAACTGCCTAGCAGCTGTGTTATATATTTTACCTAAATGTATATTTAGATCCATGATGTGTACAGTCTAACAGATTTGTAGCAGTTTTAAGGGGCAGAGACAGTCCCTACTCCTCTTTCACACAGGCAAGTTGGGAAAACATGGTAATAAATGGCACTTGGGTAAACAGAAGAACAGTAGAGACCAGCAGGACCCTTCATTAGTACTGACTCGTTGAGAAACAGCCTTTACCTTGTTTGGATTTCTCCATTCCAACTTGTGTCTGCAGGACCCCTGTGCTCAGAACCAGTGAGCCATTAACAGCACAAATTTCAGTTGACATCCAATGATAAGCCCAACACCACCAATCTTTGCAAACACAGGGGTTTGTACTGGCTGGGATATCCAGACAAAGCTGCTGATGCGTGTCTCAAAGGATGCACCCTGCCGACACAAATTCTACCCTCAAACTCACAGAATCTCAGATAAATCCCTAATATCTGGCTGATTTCCTACTCTCCTCTGAGTTCATTTCCCTGCTCTAGCCATCCCATTTATATAACATAGATGTTGAAAGCTGCGTCATTCTGTTCATCCTTAACTGGAATGCCAATTCCATACATTTTCCTACAGCTACATAATTAAGCCTGTACACTTGATGAAAGATGCAAGAGAAGAGGGAATAGTCTTTGCACGTTCTTGTCCCTTTTTTGTGGCTCCCACTCCATCACAGACAGAACAACTGCATCCTGCTTTCCTCAGGCACAAGCAATGCTAACTGTGGCACATTTTGAAGAAGTAACACAACGGTTTCTCCAGCTACAAGCTTTGAGATAGTTTCTGCAAAGGAAACAAAACCTTAATCCCAAGATACGCAATCACCATCTTTTCTACGACAGCCCTCAGCACTGTGTATTACTTGCTACTCCATGACTCCAGGAAAGTCTGTATTGCAGCAGATAGAGAAGATAATTTCCTGTTGTTACTGTGCAACAATATTTGTATTAATGCCATGCCACAATCCCAAGACAACTCAGCTCACAGCCAGGGATCAGAGCCTGTTATATATCTTCCACCTAGCTTTTGACAAGGAGCTGCTGGGAAGGTTTCAGCTGGAAACAAGCACTTGCTTCAGGCTAAGTTTTGTAGATTTTCTGTATTGCTACCTCAAAGATCTCCTTGCAAAGCAGGACTTCTCAGTTCTGACACTGTCAGTGCTCCTGACAAATTCTATCACCTAAAATGGAAGGGGAGGGAAGATATTTAAATCGTGTGGAAAGACCAATAGTCCTTAGCAAAACTTACTTGCATTAAAGCACAGTCTTGGGAATCACCAAGTACCAGTAATTCTGCTTTCTCAATAAAGTGTTTATTGAAGACAGGAGACAAGGACAACCTCAGAAAACCCTACCCAGAAATGTAGACTAGAAAAAAAAACTTTTTTTGTCCCATTAGCCCTGTCTTGACATGTATAAACTATCTTTTTTGCTCTTTTGTACTGTCACATGTTAGTTACACAGGCCCTGTTACCATCAACACATTTTCCATTCATGTGAGCAATCCGTGGCTCATTTCAATCTCCAGACAAGAGGTTATCCCATTGGCATGGCCTGAATCACTGTCAGAGGAAGGGTTAACCCTTGGGATCATGTGGCTGTCATGATATGAGGGACAGTGCTCCGAATGTCATTTCTCCTGTCAATGAATGCTGACTGTTGGCTCCCTCCACAGGCAAGCAGGATAACCAACATTCTCCTGTGCATAAGGTATCCCACATATCTTGAAGGGTGAACCACTCTTCTCCGGTGTTCCTCACCCAGGAGACGGGATGATTAATTATCCACCCAGTGCAATGGGTAATGCTGTATGAGAAGCATCCTTGCTCCCTGACTGCCCTGCAGGCCATGCTAAGGTGGTTCGAGACAACTCACATTTGGCTGTCCTCTCTGCTTCTCAGAAACCCTAATTCAGGTGGGCTCCTATTAGCTTGCTTGTAAATTAAAGGTACAGGGCAATGGTCCACGTCTTCCCTTATCTGAACCACTGACATTAAGGGGATTTTGGATCAGGTTGCGTTTTCCCCTTGAGGAATACTGTGGGACTCATTTGCCTGGACATGCAAAGGCTTTGTGTGGCCTCCCATCACAGCTTCAGGCTACTGCTCCCGAGAATCGTCTCCAAACCTAGTGAGCCCGAAAAATTCAACTCCCCCCAAGGGATCCTAGACTTTTACATAATCTTGGCTGCGTTTTGTAATTTCTCCTGTCTAAGCAGATCTTAGAAATACACTGCTACTTATTCTTTCCTAAAGGGAAACCAGTGGAAGAGCAAAGACTAATTTCCACCTCCAGGTATTGGAACAAACCCACTCAGGCTGAGCCTCCTCTTGTGGCTTTATCGAGGTGGACATAAAAGCACACACTTGTCATAATCCAAAGTCGGGAGAGATAGAAAGATTTTTTATTTTCTCTACTGCTATTCTTATACCTCTTTGCAATGGCTGTGCCTTATTGAGTTTGGCTGCTTAGCAGACAATGACAAGGCTGTCTAACAAACAAAGACCATGCAGGTAATAAAACAATTAGCTATACAAGCAAAAGTATAGTTGCTATATATTATCCACAACTTCTTCCTGGTACACTCTCAATGTCCCATAACAAGGACATCCTCTCCTCGTGTCCAGAACATCTTCTCTCATTGATTATCTTCTTGGCCTTCTCTGTGGGTTTCACTGAAGCTGCAAAATTTCACTGTGAAATTCTCACGGGTAAATTCTGATCGGTTTCAGGTCTGACTCTGTGAGGCTGTCAGTCCGGCTGTCAGCCTCATCAGGTCCCCCCTTTTGTTTTTGTATTACAAAGGCAGCGTTTATTGGCTTTTGTAGGGCCCTTTGCAAAAAAGACAATAAACACGGCACAACGAGCAGGATGCAAAAAATAACCAATAGGATCAGGCATCCAATTTTAAGTAGATTTTTGATCCATCCTGCAATTTGCCAATTGCCAAACAAACTAGTAAGCCAATCAGATTCTGATTCATCACGCAATTTTGACACGCTTGTTTGTAATTCCTTAATGTGGGCATGAATAGATTTTGAATGATCAGACAAATTCATACAACACATTCCATCGAAATCTTCCCACCCATGTCCACGTGCTAGCAACAAAAAATCTACGGCAGCTCTGTTTTGCAGTGTAGCGTGCCTTACTGAACCAACACCTGTCAATAGTCCGGCTAAAGCAAGCAAAGTAGCGTTAGTTTGCCGAGCTAACCAACATCCTAACTTGTTTAACAGCCCCAACGCTTTAGCAGATGCTGCTTGTGGAGAAATGAAGGAAACAGCCCATCGGGTACCTGGTGGCCAAAATTCGGTGTTGTCATCACAATCGGGGACAAACACATGGGTGCTGTGTTTTCCCCTCCGTGGTTTATGCTGTAAAATCATAGATGTGTTAAGTGTTAACAGTGAGAGTCATCCTAAGCTGCAAGGACCTCCCTTGATGTGTGATGGAATCGCAGCCCACGCTCGGTCTCCACAAATAAAAAACACCCCTGATGGCAAAACTAGAGGAACAGTAGTGGAGTGTGAAATATGTGGTGAACTGTAATTGCACCAGGCACTTTCATTTGCAAATACAGGTTGGTTAGGAGAAACATCCCATACTTTGGACTGATCAGATCCAGAGTAATTAAACTTAACACAAAGGTCCATTTTCACAGCCTACAGACGTAGGCTGGCCCATTGTCAGTTTTCACACAGGCAGTATGCCTAAAGCAGCAAAGGCTTGCTGCCAGTGCAAAATTACATCACGGGCCTTTAATCCAGCATGAGCAGAAGCCCACACAACAGAGGAAAAGGTGTCAATAGATACATGTGCATATTTAAAACGACCAAATTCTGAAATGTGTGTAACATCAGTCTGCCAAAGCTGTAGGGCCAAAAGACCACGGGGATTTACTCCTAAGGGTAAAGGTCCATTAAAGTTCTGACAATCTGGGCAAGCACTAACAATAGCACGAGCTTCTGTAGGTGTTAGAGAAAACTTTACACAATGTGCGTGCATTTTGATGAAAAAGGTATGAGATGTTTTAGCCTGGGCTCGTTTACCTGGCTGAGGAACTGCCCAAACAGGGTTAGATAATGCATCAGCACAGGCATTACCTTCTGCAAGAAATCTTGGTAGGTTTGTATGGCTCAAATATGCAAAACATAAAAAGGATAAGTACGTTGCAAAACAGCTGTCCATAAAGTCTTTAGCAAAAGAAACAAGTCAGCATTATTAACTTCTTTCAAAATGGAACAATCTACTGGTTGTACAACATCTGCAACATAAGCTGAATCAACAATTAGGTTAAAAGGTTCATTAAAATGATGAAAGGCCATAGTAACTGCTTTTAATGCGACCAATTGTGCGGATCCAGTACTTTGACCTTGCAAAGTTTGTTACCATCCTTTTTCTAGGTAACAATAGTTATGTATTGTTGCATATTATCCATAACTTCTTCCTTGTACACTCTCAATGCCCCATAACAAGAACATCTTCTCTCATTGATTATCTTCTTGGCTTTCTCTGTGGGTTTCACTAAAGCTGCAGAATTTCACTGTAAAATTCTCACGAGTAAATTCTGATCAGTTCCAGGTCTGGCTCTGTGAGGCTGTCAGTCCGGCATACCTAATAGTGTCCCATGGGAAACAATGGGGGCTGCCAAATAGTGATCCCAGTGGGGTTCCAAATAGTGCTCTATAGGACTCAATGGGGGCTGCCAAATTGTGACCCAAAGGAAGCATTCTCTCGCCTCTAAGGCATTTTAAACCCAGAAGGTGCCACCATGGACACAATTCAACAGTTCGCCCTCCAATGGTGGGGAAATCCCTGCAGGGCATTTTTCATCTAACAAAACAAAGTCTCTGGCTAACACATTATGTGTTTCTCAACTTCAGGAGACTGGATGATTAATTATCCACACAAAGCAACAGGGAATGCTCTGTGAGAAGCACCGTTGCCCCCTGACCACGGTGCAGGCCACACTAAGCTCATTTGGGACACCTCATGTTTGGCTTTCCTCTCCGGTACTTGGAAACCCTAATTCAGGTGAGTTAGTTTTGGTTTGTTTTTATTTTGGCACAGACCACCACCAAGACCTCTGATAGAGAAGAAATCAGGGTTTCAAGAAAAATTCTTCATTATCACGTGTAAAAAACGATTTTGTAGTTTCAGCTCAACAGCCTCTGGGCTTTTACTGGCAGTCCCTAACGCACTAGACTGGACACTCTGGTGTTCAGTGAAATGATGCTTTCTCTGTGTTAATACTGAAAATAAACTATGACACCACTTTGAATCACTGGGTGTCCTTAGGAGCTTAAAATGGTTCAGCACAGATTAGGAGCAGCAAAGGAGACTGGCCGCAGAGCACATCAAGAATGATCCATGTGACAAAGCAGCAAGCGTCTGAGAATGTTCTATAAAGTGTTCTATGGCTGGCACTCAGGTTTCATGGCAGCAAATTGGTTGTTCGGTATTGTAGAACACAAAAAAAGAGTTCAAGAGGAGGGATGGCCAGCAGAAGATATTCCCCCTGCTTTCTTCATCTTCCCCCAGCTTTATATGCTAAGTGTGATGCCATAGAGTCTGGGATATCTCTTGGGTCAGCTGGGCTCAGTTTTCCCAGCTGTGTCCCCTCCTAAATCCTCATGTACCCCCAGCATCCTTGCTGGCAGGGCAGTCCAGAAGCAGAAAAGGCCTTGATGTTGTACAAGCCCCACTCAGCAGTAACTAAAACATCCTTGTGTTATCAGCAGCATGTTCAGCACAAATCCAAAACACAGCCTCATACCTGCTACTGTGGAGAAAAATAACTCTACCTCAGCCAAAACCAGCACACATGGAGAATGCAGCTTGTACATTTCAAAGAAATTAAAGCCCCTAATTAGCCATGCACAGAAACTGATTGTGACATAGGACAGTTAAGAGATATGAAAGCAAAGCTTAACTGAGCTGAACCAAAAGCCTGTGATAGGTTAGGTACAAAACCCCCGAATTCAGCACAGCCTGTTCTACCCAGCCTGTCCTCACTGCGTAGCTTGGATGTGTCTACAGCACAAAACCCTTTGCTGCACAGATGCTGTAGGAAAACATCAGTCTGAAATGGAAATCTGCATTTTGCCTCCTGACTGTCACAAGGCAAAACCCAAAGTAAGTGTCCTGCAGCGAGGGGTGGCACAGCTTCCTCTCTTGCTCTTCCACTCACAAGTCCCACAGGAGCCATTGTCTGATAGCCAAAATAACATGCCAGAGCAGCTTTCTGGGTCCTTGCAGTGGAAACTTCCACTGTGGGACTCAGCTGCTCATTAAGGGAAGCTACCCAGTTATTACACCCTCACAGGTGTGGAGATGCAGTGGCTCTCCAGATCACCATGCACTGCAGCCATTTCCAGGAAACAAAAAAACAGCTGCATGGAAAACATGACTGAAACATATCCCATGCAAGGCAATAAAGAAAAGCCCTTATCACAAGCTGAAACAATACTGCACCATTGATTCTTTAAGACATGGTCCAAAACAACTAAATGGTTTAAAGAGTAACTTTTTTGTGGGGTATAGCTCAGAGAATATTTTAGGTGCCATTTTTACAGTGACCATTTGTACTATTAGGTATCACAACAGGATATTTTCACTCGAATTTCCTAACTCGCTTCTGCCGCACATGCTTTAGCCTTGTGATCCAATTTCATTCAGAGATCTCTCACTTGCTCAGAATCAGGCCCATGTCAGCATATTTCTGTGGAAGTGCTATCAAAGCGTGCCCCCTTTTCCTGCAACACCAACTTTCAGAAGTACAGCTCTGCTAACTCAAACTGGGGTCTCCTTCCCAGGGACTCCCCATGGGAAACAATCGCTCCTGCTCTTGCACATTTGTAGCACTTTGGGACGTCTTTACAGCCCCATGGCTGTTACACTGGAAGATAGGGCACGCTGAACCGCCAGGTTTGTAACTCTAACCCATCCAGGATCCTGTCCCAGCCACATGAAAGACACAGGACAGGTTTATGACTGTACCTAGCACACAAAACAGTTGGTGAACACCCAAAACTAACAACCTAGTTATATTTGCTGTGAGACAGAATCAGTGTTCCACTTCTGAAGCCCTTAAAATGTGAAGCAACAGATTCCCTTCCCATGTACTGCATCTAACTTTTTCAGAAATCCCAAGCTGGCTTTGTGGTGCTCTCAGGAGAAATCAATCCAGCTAAGTACAAAGGGCTTCCCACCAAGATAGAATATATTTCATTTTGTGAGAATGCAGTGATTTGTTCTAGGCCCAGCAGCTTAAGAATTGATTGCCAGGTGCTGGTGAGAAAGAAAAGCCAACCATTTGCACAGACTCCCTCCTATTTTAGTGCAAGCTAATACCACAATCAATGCTGATAGCAGCCAGAAGCAATTGCAGAACGTCAACAATGGAAGAAAATGCCTGACAGCTCTACAAGTGTGGGAAGCAAGAAGCTTTGAGTGGTGCATGGAACATCTTTAACCATCTTCTGCCTTGACTATCAGAATTGGTCTAGACTCTCAAGAGCAGCTAGCAGCTAGCTAGTGTCTGTCTCCTAGTCAGACACTTGAGCAAAAATAAGCCATGAGTAATGAGCACATTGCTTTCTTCCCAGCTCCCACAACATGCATAAACACACCTGAACCTCCCCAATGCCTGCTGTCAGCACAGGTGGGTTTGTAAGAAACCTCTGATACAAGAGAGTTTTCTGCCATACCTCCTCTTCCTACCAGCTGCAGTTTCTAGAAGGACTCCTCTGCACAGGCTGGTGCACACAGCAGCTTGGCAATGAGACTAATGGTCACAAGGCAAGAAAAGTGAGATCAGGGTAAAACCAGATCCATCCTTGGGCAGAGAGAAGAGGAACAACTGGCTATGAAATTGAATGCCTGCACAACAGGACACGTAATTGAATTGTCAGGGTTTTTTTTTTCAATTAAAAATTATGCAAGAGTCCAGTGGGATGAAGCATTACAACTGATAATCCAATCTGTGTCCTTTAGAGGTCTTTTACCCATTTGTCTCCCAAAGGCTGTCCACATTCACGCCAGGAGGCAGTGTGCTGATGGGATTTCAAGACCAGTATCAGTCTGTAAATCATGTTCAGAATCAGCCAAATGCCACAGGCTCTAGCTGACAGCAGAAGGCATTTCTGAACAACCCCACCACTCTGCTAACAACAGCCCACACACCTGCAAGGCAGGGCAGACTGATTTGACAATCACCCACCTGTCCTCTAGTTCTCCCCAAGTATTCAGCTGGGTCACTCATCAGCACTAATGTCAATGTCTCTAACTAGAAGGCAAGGCACCACTGGTATTAGCTTCTCACCAATGTTTGATAACTCCCGGGAAAATGTTCTCCTGACTTGACTAAGGCAAGGCACAACAACAAAAACAAAAGACTGTTTCACATGTGGCAATACATCCTCTAGCAGCTCACTTTCTGATCAAGGAATTTAAATACTTATTTCATTAGTTAAAGTCAAATTGTCAGATGAAATATGATCACCTTATTGCAAAATGGAATGTAACCTGCCACTCAGACCCAGAAGTTAATGTAGTTATTATTTGATGCACTTGATTGCTTTGTTGTCTGGCCATACATTTCTGATGCGGCTCTGCCTCAAATACAAGCATTACAGAACAAACAATTAAAGGCTACAGCATGGCTGCTGTGCAGAAATGGGTACTGTACAAGTCTTTTCACCTTCAAATCACTTCACGGATTGAAAAAGCTTAAGGCTTGAACAGACGATTAGGTCATGGTGTCTGACCTCCTGTAGATCAGACCCTTCAATTGCACTGTTGCCTCTGGACTAAACTCAGCCAGTATTAATTGACTATGCCACTTTCCAGCCAGGCAGCCATTCTGGATTTTGAGACAGCAGAACAGTGGAAACCTACCCTTGCCCTTTGATAGTGAATTCCAGAGCTTAATTCCCGCTCTTAGGAACTGCTGCTTTGTTTTCTCATTACAGTTGCATGTTTTCATTGTTTACCCATTTGTTACTGCATCTCTCACCCTAGTTCCATAAATATGCTTTGCATGGAAGAAAATGGATAGTTAGCCACTCCAGGGACTTCTGAGAGAGCACAACAGCATAAATTCCTCAGGTCCTTCCTAAAAAGTATTTACCTTTTTAAAAATCAGTCTGACCACACTTTACTGTATTGTCCTTATGTTTTAACACAGCTTTAAAAACATGTACCAATATTTTGGGCTTATTTCTCTTAGTGGTTTAATCCAGTATCAATATGCAGGACAAAAAGCAATGAAATACTGACATACCTGTGTCTAATTTGCATGCAGCCATTTCAGGGCTATTTTGCATTAATGACTCTCCTCCATCTAGAGTACCTTGCCCTACCAGTCTGTCCTCATTGTAACACAGCACCCACAAATATCATTCTCTTAGCTATTTACTTGCAGACCGTAAACAGAAATACTGAGCTGTGGCTGTTTCTAACAAAACCCCTCAGCTGATAAGGATTCCCTAATCGACAGCTAGAATGACATCAGCTCGTTAACACTTATCCTTTCAGCTCTGAACAGCTAATTCTTGCAAATCACAAGCGCCTGTGAAGTTGGGTACCTCTTGTCCCCTGCACAATTACTTTTTCCAACCCTACTTAGCTTGTTTGCTAGCACCTGCGTCACTTTAAGCCGTATTGACTGGCACCAATACATTCCCATCCTGTAATTCTTTACTGAGTGAACGTCTTTTCAGTTTTGACGTATTTTCCCTGGGACTACTGACAGAATAGCCATCCTACTGATGAGCCCTAAACCAATGTGAGCTCCTAGTCCAGTGATCAACTCCCATCTGTTTATCTCTTCACACCTGCCACAAAGAGGAGAAACATTACTTACAATACAAAGGCAAATTCCAGCTAAAAACCATACATTAAAAAATCATAGTAAATCTGCAGTAGATAATAAGGTTTTGGGTTTTTTTTACCGTGAAAGTTCTAGCAACTTTTGCAAGCAACAATAAAAAAATCCTTCTGATCCTGTCTTGGGTCTTCAGTCACCCCTACTGTACAAATACACCTTCCCAGGTATATTAGCCCCACTGGCTGGGCATGTGCATCCTGAATTCCCCAACAGCCTCCAGGAAATTCATAATCTTGCCCTCTCTGCTAATCCTCCCCTGGCTGGTAATCTTTATTCCGCATGGAAGGAAAAAGCATCTGATCAGAGAAGATGCCCTCAGGTTAGGGGAATAGGTACTGAGCTCCATTAGCAAAACCCCACAAATCAAAGCTATTGACCAGCTGCTGGTAAAGGAGGCTTACAAAGGCAAATCTGGATTTCCAGCCCTTCAAAAAGGAGGTAACAACAATGGAAACAGCACAGGCTTGGAGCACAGTCAAATAACAAGACATCTTACAAAGACTGCGAGAGTTTAAAAGGTTCTCCAACAATTCCTCTCTGGTTTTATCCATTACTGCAAAGTAGAAATACATAATGACAATTATCTGTTTTCAGATAATAAACATGCTAATTCAAAGGACAAAAACCTCATCATATTGCTGCCTGTAATGCTACAAGCTATGAGGAGTCACAACAGAATGCCACATCCAACACAGATGAACAAGGCAAGGCAGTGGAAACTATAGGAAGTGACTATTCTCCAGTCTTCAGAGCAGAACACCATGGCTGGTCATGAACTTTGACCATATGAAACAGTTATGAAGTACTACACATACCTTACCATTTTCCTCTCATTTCATAGTCAGTGTAGTACCTTGGGACTATCCATACATAGTAGAGAGCAGCTAGGCAGAACGTGCTAGATAAAGCAGTTTCTCGCCTTCCTGGCTCTTAAAACCCCTCAGAAACAATCAGTGCCAATCATTACATGATGGTTTAATGGTGCTCAGGTGTGCAACCAGAGTGCATGTTTTGAAAGCAAAGTCACAGCAGCAGGGCAGTGTTTTGTACCCAGAAATAAAGAACCATGCAGGCAATAATGGAAGCGTTATGTACCCTGAGGTATAGAAGTTCCAATGATGATTGCAGCATTTGAAAGCCAACAAAAATATAACCATGCCGGGACTCACCCAAAGCTGTGAGGTAACTGATAACACGTGTTTTCCTCAATCCTTGCCCCAAATAGTCCACACATTCTATGCTGTGAAAATATATCAATTGCTTGACTTACAGCATGGTAACAGATCTGGTTCCAAACCCCCTGCCACGGGCAGAGACATCTGCCCCTAGACCAGGCTGCTCAAAGCCCCATCTGAGCTGGCCTTGAACACTTCCAGGGATGGGGCATCCACAACTTCTCTGGGCAAGCTGTGCCAGTGCCTCACCACCCTCACAGAAAGGAATTTCTTCCTGATGTCTAATCTAAACCTGCTCTCTTTCAATTCAAAGCCATTACCCCTCATCCTGTCACTCCATGCCCTTACAAAGTCCCTCTCCAGCCTTCCTGCACGCTCCCTTTAGACACTGGAAGGTGTTATAAGGTCTCCAGGCTGTACACCCCAACTCTCTCAGCCTGTCTCTGTATCAGAGGTGCTCCATCCCTCTGATCATCTTAGTGGCCCCCTCTGGACTCACTCCGACAGGTCCATATCCTCATGCTGGGACCCCAGAGCTGGATGCAGCACTGCAGGTGGGGTCTCACCAGAGCAGAGCAGAGCAGAGGGGCAGAATCCCCTCCCTCGCCCTGCTGCCCACACTGCTTTGGATGCAGCCCAAGATACAATTGGCTTTCTGGGCTGCAGGCACACGTTGCCAGGTCACATTGAGCTTCTTATCCATGAACACCCCCAAGTCCTTCTCCTCAGGGCTGCTCTGAATGCATCTGCCCAGCCTGTATTTGTCCTTGAGATGCCCTGACCCACAGGCAGGATCTTGCACTGGGCCTTGTTGAACTTGAGGTTCACAGTTCACACAGCCCCACCTCTGAAGCCTGTCCAGGTGCCTCTGGGTCGCATCCCTTCTCTCAAAAGTCGTAATTCTAAGTTCACACTGTTGCAACAAAATGAGTGCTGTGCACTCACTATGAACCTATGCTGACGGCCTATTTTTCAGTCTAATGTTCTTAATCTGGTAAACTTTTTTACTTCGCTTTTGGATTTTTTTTTTGCAATGAATAACAAAGTTAGAATAGTGACTACCACAAAGAATGAAAACATCATTTCATATAGAAGTCATTTCTCATGTGTAAAGCAAAGTCCCTAAGCCTTAAACAACAAAAAAAAGAAATGGATTTGCATGGGTGTTGTCCCTGTAACAGATTACTCACATTGTTTTCAGGTTTCTTCATAGAAATCCTTTTTCTAGATAAATGTAACTCCTTGTACTAAGACTTCATTTTTTTAAAAAATTGTTAAACTACCAAGACCTCATTAATCCCAAATTCAGTCACACATTATACTTAAAAACATATTATATATTGTTTTGAATCATCCTGCAACGCATCCTGTGGTAATTTTTACTCCCTTACTCTGAGCACAGTTCTCTTTTTGTCATTTTTAGCTTTGGTGGAGGGAAAACTTTCTGGTACCAGGGGACTGTTAGTTGAAGTCAAGAAGAGCAACCTAAGTACAACTGCATGTGGGAAACAAGCTTTGTAACCTGCTCTGATTACAGCTAAAGGCTCACAAATCTACAGAGCCCAGAGGCCAATTAATTTGTTCTTCTGTGCTCGGTATGGATGAGCAGAGTTTAATCACAAAATAAAACCGGGAATGTGCTGCTCTTCCACAATCCCCAAGGTCTCAACGTGGGTTATGTGCGCTTAGCTCTCCATCTAGTGGGGAGCTGCTGGCTTTGGCTCCCGGCTGAAGTAGGAAGGATCCCCGGGCCAGCAGTGGGGAATGGGCTCGGGGGGGTCGGCACTGCTCTGTACACACGTTTGATAAGCAAACTTTCCTGTCTGACCACCCAGGAGCCGCTCTGTCAGTCACACTCCCACCACCCCAGGCTGTCACTGCTGGGACCGCAGCCCCTTGGCAGCAGGGGGTTCCAGTGACCCGATGGGTGCCCCACTTGAGTCCCCACACACCCCACTCACACAGTCAGACAGGTTTCCCTCACTGGCTGGGCCCGAGGTTCCCATAGCAGAGCCCCACTCATCTGGATCCTTAAAGTAATTTAATGGTGGTGCAGCAACACCATAACAGCTCAGGTTGTGCTTCTGACAAGCAAATTTGAACAAAGGATTCTCTGGACTTTTATACCTTTGCAGTCTGCCTGCCCTTTCCAGTGGTGGTATTTAGTCTGGGATCTTCTCACTCTTCATCAGCTCCTGCTGAGTCCCAGGGTGACCAGTCACTCCTTGGCACAGTCCCAGCCCCTTGCTGGGGGCTCTGACGTTCCCCTCGCCCAGGGCACAGCCTGTAGCTGCACACCAAGCCACCAGCACTGTGTGTATTCCTCATCATCCCTCTGTTTTAATTGAGCATACCTGCTGATTTACTTTAAGGAAAAAGAAATAAAAAGAAAACTTTCAAGGCATTTAACTACTGCCCTTACAAGTAACAAACATAACAGAATTAAGGCCAGGAAGATTGCCATGGAGTGGTAATGATTATCAATATAAAATAATGAAGGATTCTCTGGAGTCACTTGTTGATCAACTGGTTGATCATTTAACTACTCCTCTAATGTGAGAATGGTAGATCCAGTTTTCCCTACCTAAAACTGTAACTGCAGAATAAGAACATTGTAAGACAGTGTATAGCCCCTCCCATTTATGTTCTTATTTGGATTTTTGTGAGAAAATGTTCATTAATGCTTCCATGTCCAGGTTGTATATTGTGTACCTGTATCTCCAGTGGGCTGGGCTGATACCACTGAGCATACTTTCTTCACTCTTTCAAACTCTGTATATCTGTAACATATTGGACCAGGTATTCAGAGCCATTCCCTTTATCAATTTCTGTAATGCCTCTAGTGTGGGCTGGGCAATGGATGACAGCAGTTTCTGAGGGTAATTGTACTTACTCTAATAAATTATATCTTCCCTGATGGTGTGAAAGTTACGCACTTCTTCCATAGCATTCCTGTTGCATGACATACCCCAAATGCTGCATGTGTCAAGGCTGCAATTTCTGCTCCTCCTGTGTTCATCCTTGCTGGAAGTGGCTCTGCTTCCCTCACCTCTCCCTGGCTTACCACAGCATTCCCAGACTAGGTCTGGGTTATGTCAGGGCCCATCAGATAGATCAGTCTGTGGCTTACTTGAAATATGCATCACCAGAAGCCATCTTGGTTTTGAGGCTCGAGTTTGGCCACTTCAGGTCTGTCCTTTCAGAAATGGTTCAGTAGAACTGTTTACTGCTTTCCTGAAGTCAGTCCTGGCCCACAGGAAGAAAAGGTCCACAAAGCAGCTGTGAACACACTGGTATGGCTTTTTAGAACCAGATTCTCCTTTAAGTGCCAGAGTGAAGCAGCAAATAACCTAAATGGGAATGTATATGGATGGCATACATGGCATGCCTCCATCTGCAAAGCGCATGCTCCAGGAGAAGAGCTCTGTGCAGAAGTCAGAGCACAAGCAAAAAGAAAAACAACAGGCCCCAAACTAACAGGGACTATGTCAGCATCTCTCTTGAGGGCAGAGAAAATTCTCAGCCAGTACCACTTTGAACAAGTTACACGTAATTTCCCTTGAAAATAGGTGGTCAAAATACCCTTCAGCCTACTCCCACCATTTATGTCATCACTTTGCTCTTACTTTTATGACGCTGTTGTACTAAGATGTACAGTACCTGCACAGCAAAGAACATTATAATTGGGTCTATGCTCACTTGACAGTTTCTTACTGAGTAGTAGTAGCAACACGCCTTGAAACAAGACACCGCTTTACAAACACGGACAAGTATAGCAAGTGTGCATGCTGCTCTTCCCTGTTTGAAGGTTTTGATTCAATAGCAACTAGTTTCTGCTGTGCTTGACAACCTGAAACCTTATGAATTCCTTTCTTTGGGGATGTTTGCCTCATCAGCCAACTTGGTTTTGTTTCTCTAAGCAGCTGAAGAACTGAAAAATATGATGCATCCAAAGTATGCAACTAGATATGCAATTGAGTGGATGGAGTTTCCAACAGACTGGAGATAACCAAGCATTAAAGCCTCTGAAGACCCAAATATTTGTCATGATTTTTAAATGTGTGTATCTGGCAAAGCATAAGGATGGGTAAAGAGTGCCCAACCCCAGACTGATAAATGTCAGAAGGGCCACTTTCATACTTCATTGCTATGCATAAGCATTTCAAGTTAGTCCTGCTTATCACATGACACCTTGACCTGCATTTTATAAGCGAAGAAGGAAAAAAATATGGTTTTCATTTAGCATTTTCAGGGGCTGAAAACGCAATTACAAAAATTTGATTTATTTCAAGTTACTGTTTAAGAAAAAAAATGAAAACAAAACCAAAAAACCAAAACCACAGCTCCTTACAACACTTAAACCAAGTGGCTTATCTCAGCCTTTATTAGAATAATTACAACTAAAAGAAACACGGTGCTTCTATTTTCACAGCAGGACACGCATCAGAGAAAGTAATGGGCTACAAAGCTATAGCAATACAGTGGAAAAACAAATAAAATTAAATAAACCAAACCCAAAGCTTGCTGCAGACATTACAGCTTCTTTTAAATGGAAACCACCGTTTTCAGCACAAGCAGAGTGCAACGCAGAGGCAGCAAGAGCATCAATCTAAGCTCAGAGAACTGGGAGCCTGTCACACCAAACATGGTACCAGCTAATAGTGTCCTAAGCCATAGTGGAAGCAGAAGATGGGCAAGTGCAGATGGTTGGTTGGTTTGTTTCCCAGTCCTGCTCAGCTCCCCCTGCTGGCACAGCAGGCAGGTGACTGCCTCCATTGGGACAGTGGGGCACCATCACTGAGCCATCTGGGCCTCCATGGCCTGCGCGGTCCATTCCGGGGCTGTCTGACTGATCTTCTCCAGCAGGTTGTTCACTTGGAAGCACAGCGACTGAATCTGCTTGTCCCAAGTCGGCAAAGCTTCACGAGCTGAAAAGAAAAAACAACCCACACTAAACAAAGTAAGTCTTAGCAATTCCTTCGCCTTGTCAACTGCAACCTTTCCTTTTGCCACTGCCCTCACCTAACTCACAGAGGAAGCCTTCCTGGCAGTGACATCAGGATCACTTCTGTACTCAAAAGCTACAATTATTCTGACTGCCTGTTACAAGCCTAACTCCTGCATTGAGGCAGATTTGAACAGAGAACTTCCTGGTGAACCTGTTCCTAAGAGGAGACTGATGGAATAAATTCACACTTTCTTGTGGGTAAGAGGATGCAGAGCAGGGAGTGGGTGAAGTGTCAAAAGTTGTCCCTTATGGCCAACTCTGCCACCTCCTGGACACAGCAAGACGAGCAAGCTTGTTGCCCTGAGTTTGCAGTTCTTCCATGTTTTCATTTTCTGTAACAGTTTCTCACGCACTTTCTGTAAACATAGCCATGTTTTGTTAACCGTCCTTTATTGTTTTCATTCCATTCTCCTAGGCGGAGACATTTCATGGATTTTTCCTTTGACCAGTGTGATTGAGGGGTGGTAATTTCTCCCTCCAATCCACGGTGGTTTCTAAGAACATATATAATATAGCTCGGGGTCTCTGATCCCCTCTCTCTTTCTTGCTTCTCTCCTGACAAGGTGTCTGCGTGGTTCTTTTCGTGTCCAAGTGCGACACAAGCTCACTTTGGGCAGAAGGGATTAATAAATTTAAATTTCCTTACCCTGGCAGGCACCACCTTGAAAAGGTCAATCTGAAAGGTGCTAAAAAAATAAATTATACTGTGGTTGAACTTACTCTCAAAGTGAACGATTCCATCAATCTGATCAATAAATCCATTCATGCGACCCTCAGTTATCATCTGAGAAGCGATCTTCTCTGCCTGGAATAGCAAGGAAAGATGTCAGAAACTTGGTCCGTTCTCAAAGAAGTTAGAAATGATTCAGACTTGACAGTCTTATGGGTTTTTAACCAGGTCCACACACAGGGGGAAGGAACCTACAGACAGCACTCTTTATGAAATGATTAGACAAACTATCAGTGGCATCTAACTCCACTGTTGTTCATTCCACATTGTATACCTCCCATTCTCATAAGATGTGCTAGATATTTAACCTTCCTCATAATATGGAATATTTAATTATTCCCTAAAATCTAACTGATTTTCCTAATATTTACCACAGATATCTTCTCATGCCATTCATGCTTCTTGTTTAAAAAAACAAAAAAGGTAGAAAATTAATACCTTCGCTGCAGGGATCTCTAGTAATGCTCCAAGCTCTTCAAAGGTAATGTTGTTGTAAAGTTTGCTTGCAGATAGTAAGTTGTGTTCAATAACAGCTCTGTCCAGAATACTGGAACCTTTAGGGTTAGATGAGAAAAAAACCCCAAAACATTACTATAAGACTGAAATATTGGTTTATATAGTAGAGCAAATGAAAAAATGCTTCTCTTTTTTTTTCCTGAAGTGTTACATGTGCAGAAGGTCCACATGCATCTGCCTTGCATCCCTGTTAGGCTGTGCAGAGACAGTGGACAAAAACAAATGGATGGCACATGGCTGATTTTAAAACAGATAAATCCTTTATTTAATTTCTAGAGTAAGCAAGTGGAGCCCTTGCTACAAGACTTAATGTCTGAATTGAGGGGGTTTGACCTCCCGTGATCCTAGCTTGACAAATGGAAAGACCATTGGGTGTTTTCTTATTATTCATCACGGCTCTTAGGGGTACAATTAACCTCTCTCTTACTGGGCTTGTGATAAACCCTTATCTGATGTCTCTCTTCTTGACTGAATGGCTTTCAACAGCGTAACTCATCTGCCCCTTAACCTCTAGCTGAAGATAAGCACATTATTAAATACCAACTAACCTGCATTCTTTAAGGACAAACAGTACAGGCTATAAATGAACAATAAAGTGACCCAAGGGAAGGAATGCAGCATATTGTTATCAAGTACCTTGAACCCAGTTTTCACTTCTGCAATTACATGGTTACTTATTTTTCCTGAATCAACAACTATTTTTCACTAGGAGGATTTTCCTGATTCAGAAGTATTTCATGCTTACATATTTTTCCACTTTGATATTCTTCCAATCTAGAAAACTGAGACCAGTGTGTTTAGGATTCCAGTGAAGTCACTACTTGACATTTTTTCTGACTGTTCAGAGGTTCCAGACTTAATGTCATGTCAGTGGAGACATGTGTGAGGTCCAACCCATCCCCTCACTACGTCACCTTCCTGTCAAGTCAGGAAGCAGTTCAAATAAATATATCATCAGTACAGACCATTTGTGGCCTACATGCATGTCACAGGTTTCTAGGCACCCTATTCCTAACAGTGCCTTAGAAGCTCATGAGGACAGAGACTCAGTTAGAAATACTGGGGGGTTGTCAATGAAGAGGACTGTACATGGACAGGGAAAGAAAATTTGACAAGTTATCTTCTAGAAGAGTATTTCAAAACCTTAATGGCAAATCAGAAAGATGAACTAAGGTGAGCTAAGAAGCTTTACTATCAGAGTACATGCTGAAAAATATTTTAAAATAATGATATAAGCAATACTAAATTCTTTTCCACGACACTTGTTGACTGATTTGGGAAGTCTAACTCCCACGGATGAACACCTAGCATTACAAGGTTTTAGAGAAGTGTGTACCATCAGCCGTAGTCGCTTTCTGGTGAGGCATTAGCATAGCTGCAAACTCTTGCAGTTGATTTCCACGGATAATTCTGTCGAGATACATTTTCTCCAAGATCCCATAGGCTGCAAGCTGCTGGCATCTCTCATCCTTGAAGAGAGTAGCAAGCATGCGGGAACGCTGTTGTCCTAGGAAAGTCAAGAGGAATTTTCAGAAATGACCACCAAAGCACCAGTATTTGGAGGTGAACTGCAGAAAGTTACTATCTTTTTTCCCATAATACATACAAATAACAGCCAACAAAGCTCTACTGAAGAAGGAATTTGGTTGTGCTCGGTTCAAAGGCAAAGACACTGAACTAATCCAACTCTAATAGTTTGCCAAGAGGTAATTCTGACACTGTGTTCACAATTTTGGATTCCTCACCAAATCTTACTCACAAGGTACCTCCCCACAAGTAACACACAAGCTGATTTGCTTCACGGGAAATACCTATGTTGGGTCTTTTACACAAAAATGTAAGGTGTATTTTACCTGCTGATGCCAAAATAGTACAATGCAAAGCATGTTTCAGTGCCTCCAGCCGCTCAGTTTCATGGACTATGCTCTTGTAGGACAGCTCGTTGTACCTTTGGGCAGCCTCAATGAACTTTCTTCTGTAGTCGAGTACTCGAGCATAGCAAACCTGGAAAGGAAGGATTTCTCAGAAAAAGAAAAGCAGCAGAGGTGGCTACATAATACAGGTGTGTAAAAATTGCACACTATCAAGTGATAGCTCCCATAAATATTGCTCTTCTGCTTCCTAGGGAAACCTGCGTCTTCAAAGAATTAGCTTGACTTGAAAAGTCCTTGCTAAAGTATCATGGAAACCAACTGAAAGGGCATTTCACATGCTAAACACTACAAATGTCTAAAAGCTAAGTATTGAGCCTAAGTAAATGAAATATTGCACAGCTCATACTGTACTCGTGTGAGTTTCCCCTTCACTATTGACAGTGACAGCTACCACTCAGGCAGCATTTATGTTTCAAGTGTTTGCTTTTCCCTTTCAGCATGGTAACACCACCTGATATTTCTTCCTTCCTTTGTGCTTTTCTACAATTCACAGAAAATACTTACACTTTCAGCTGAGTGCACACTTCAAAACACAGTATGGGATGAAGAAAAAAGGAAAGGGAAAACCAATAAACCAAAACCACCAGATGCTGAATTACTGCTCATGGTACCTCTGCTTTGTGTCACAGTATTTTAAACACCACCACACTTGACCAATTCCATTACATTGTAGTCATCACTGCTCACCAGTTACTAAAATGGTTTGAGAAATTTGTGTATGAACTATGTCCACAGTAAACTCACAACAAAGCAGGAATGTCAGCAGTTAATTTACTACTTAAGACTTTAAGCTACATTTATGTATGGGACTTATTATTTAATTACTGGGTGGTGGGAGGACTTCTACTGTCTCTAATATTGGATGCAATTTTTACCCCTCTTAGATTTATAGACAAAGGTGGAGGCAATATTTTCAACAATATTTCAGATGTTTTGAAGCCTAATTTTTATTTTCTATCAGTAAAGCTGGCATTTAAAGAACCATTACAGGCTTATCTCCAAATGGTAAGGAATAAGTTGTTCAATTATTGCTAAGATGTGTCTCTCAAGCTCCCAAAACCATATAGCTTTTCCCTTTGTCTCTTTTCTCATGATGAGAGTTTTAATGGCAGTGCATAAAAACATCTCAATGTGGAATTGTCTCCCTGTAGAAAGAGAAAGCAATAAAGCAGGTTAGACAACCTTATAATGGATTTGCAGCTGTTCATTAGTTGATTCATTCTGCAGCAGGGAAGCTCGATTAATGTAAGCTTCTGCTTGAACTGGGTCATCATCCTCCAGATACAGCCTGGCAATTTTCAGGTAAGTCTCCAGTTTATAATCTACATTGTACTGCCTGTAGGGAAAGAGAAAAGCAAGTGCTCAGAGTTGCTCCAGAACTACCCTTGCTCTTAACTGCTCTAAACATTTATTATGATTCTTAAGCACTCGGCAACATTTCCTTTACCCTGCTTTCTTCTTCCCTACTACCAAAATTAGTGTTTTCTGTACAGAGTAAGAAATTTGAGATGAATGCCAATATAGAACTGGTTCCTGCAAACACCAGTAGAAATAATGCTGTCCACCAAGACACAAATCTACACTCTCATAATTTGTTTTTTGTGGACTGGAAGTTTGCCACCAGTGGTGAGCCACTCGAGTTAAGAAGCAACCTTGCAATGCAACAAATGGGTGTTAAATAGGCAAAACCTACAGCAATTCCTTCTATGTGCAAACTGAGAAAGAGGAAAGGACTGCCAGAGAAAAGTAACAGCAAGGGTTCTCAACATAAAACAAACAAACAAACAAACCAAATCAAAACAAACCCCACTTCACAAACACACAAAAGAATCCCCAACTGCATTTGTTAATATCCAATCTCAAACTATGTCTTCATTTTGAATTGAGAAGGTGGACACATGGAAGAACTGCCACCTTTCAGGAACCTTTCAATAACCTTAGAAACATTTTTGCAAAATACTATTAGAAGGACTTGTTTGTCAGCACCAATTAATAGTGGGTAACTTCTGGTGCAGCAAACACCAAAATTCTCACTCGCTGGTCTACATCAGTACAGAGAGAGCAGGTACAGATAACACCACAGATCTGGGTGTAGCATACTTTTGCCCTGTTTCCAAAGGGATCCCCACCAACACTTGTGCTGCGTTTCTCCAGTCTTCTTCTTTCTCATAGATCGATGCAAGATGCTGCCTTATTGAAGCCACCTGAAGAACAATAAAATCAATAGCAAAAGTAGCCAGTGTTTATAAAGCTTTTAAAAAGATGAAACAAATCTTTCAAGAACTGGAGCACCAAAAGTCACAAGCCATTTTTTGCAGTTACACCTCATATCATGCCTGTGAGGTATGAATGAGGTGACCTGTGATTAGATCCTAACGCAGAAACTTCTACTTTGGAAAGCAGCTGTCAGCAGGCAAAATATCAGTGCTTATAACCTGGGTTTTTAAGTGGAAGTGTGGGTAAAAAAAAAGAAATCATCTGATGTATTAAATTTAATTTATGCCTAATCATGATGACATACATGCAAGCACATTCAGTTCAGAGTAAAAGCTGCTTAGTAAGACAAAAGATAAAGAGAAGCAAATAAAAATCATGGCAGAAACCGCCTTGACTTTCTTCTCAAATACTAGATCCCAAGGAGTTTTTATATAAGCAACTTCTCTAAGAACTCTCAGATGATACTGCACATTCATCCAACAATGCAGAACTGAACTGAAAAAGCACAGCAGCACATTCAGTCGTGGAGGAGAACTCGGATTTCAAGAAAGCATTTTTTCGTGGTAAAATGATTATGGCTAAAATAAACACACATGGAAAATATATTTATTTTGAAACAAAAGCTATTTGTCAGGGTGCATGCTCTTTACACCACCTGCCTGTTCTACTACTTGGGTAAAAAGCAATATAATGAGTAGCAGTCTGTCTCTCTAGAGTACCTCCAGCAGGCTCAAGGATTGTTTCATTGTAACAAGCCAATTTCTGGTAGCAGAGGAATTACATGTCCACCATCATGATGAAGTGACAGTTTGTCATCTTTGCATAGTCCTAAGTGCTCTCTGCATTTAGCTCAGGTTTTCCATGTACAGGACTGCAAAACTGGACTCTAAGTAGGAATATCTGTTTTGAACAGCTTTCTGAAAGGCTGGAAATAGTCAGCAGACAAGGAGGAGAAAAACCAAAGCCAAACCCACAAGCCAAAACCCCCCTCATCATTGATTTCTCACCTGTTCTTCAAACGAAATAACTCTGGGCTGTATCTTTTCCAAGGTGAAGTGGTAAATTTCTTTGGCTGTGCTGTCAGGGAGACTTGGAAGATGGGTACAGAAATCTGTCAGCAGCTGCCGTGAGATCACCAGACTGACATTCTCATTCACCACTGGTTCAGAGATGCACAGAAGAAAAACACAGAATGGATGCCATATTTGTCAGTGCCTTCACTACAGGTGATAATTTGCTTTTATATAAGATTTGAATATTTCACTTTTTAAAACTGTATGCAAGTGAAGGTGACTTTTTTCTTTTTTATAAAGGTGGGTTTTTTTTTTCTTTCAGAAACTGTTTACACTAGAGGTCACCAGAGTTCTAACCCCTGACGGATAAAAAATGAATTTTTCACCTTGATTTATAGTTCTCAGTTGCTGAAATATCTTGGACAAAGTACATGTTTGGGCTAAATCTCACTAAGCTTATTCTCAACATTAAAAACATTATAATAGATACAATTTACAGAGATGTTCAATAAGCCAAACACCCAGTGCAACACAAAAAACCCCCCCAACAACTTCTTGGCAGTTTTACAAATGGGTGAAGAAGGAGGCTGTCAGTTTAAATGCCACCTGGCATCCAGTACCAACTTTAGCACTCAACAGAGACTGCTTTGTTTTCACCTTCCAGTGCTGACAGGTTGGAAAGCTGTAATAACCACAAAGCTTACAAATCCACTCCCTCTTCACTTCTGAGTGCCGCGATAAGGGTTCCTCTTCCTGTTGTGTCTGAGGTCCAACAGGACCAAAATATATTGCATTTACACAGCCTCACATAGAGCTAACAAACACATAACCCCACAGACCTCTGGCCTTCACTCAGTGTGCAACCACTCATACCAGATGCACTTACTTGCTTCTACAAAAGCTTTCAGAGCCTCAAGCTGTTCCACACCTGACAGCTGAATGGCCTTTTCCAATATTTGACGGTACCTGTCCATAAATAAATAAAAAAAAGGTTAAAAACCACACATTTTCTCACTAAGAACTTCTGCCTCTCTGCTTACTTTTCATGTCAGAGCCCTATTTTTGCTCAGATTTTGTATGCCTTAAGGTGGCAATTCTCCGAACAGTTTGTTCTCAAGTGTCATGAACATTCACCTGGAATTGGTACCTGGCTCTTCTTAAATCCCAGGACTAGATTCTCAGATAACAGAGCTCATCATTTTTGTTATCTAAGAATATATGTGGGATTTTGGAGGTTTAAAAAATTAATAACCACATATCCAGGATAGTGCATAGAAAAAGTAATGAAAACTGTACTGGTCATAGACTAATCAAGGTAGTCAAATGTTCAAAATGCCACACTCAATGTGACTGAGAAATAGTGTGATAAATATTATGTTACAGCCACTTGACAGGAACACAGGCGCACACTATGTGTTCAAGTGTTTATTGCTGCAAAAACCAGCAATTTCTCTTTTCTTGTTTCAGCAAGCTAATGAAACTTTGCCTCAGTGTGTGCAAGACTGATGAAGTACTACATCCGCGTTCAAACTACATTTTGAAAGCAACATTTCCAAGGTTTCACACGAAAATCCTAAAAGTGACACAGCCCCCCTAAAACACAAGCAACTGGACAGGCAGCCAAAGAATTCCAGGTGGCAGATCTGCATCTGACTGGACGCTCGAAGGAGTGAAAACCTACGTGACACATCGCGCCACGAGCAGCTCAGCCCCTGAGGGCTGCCGTCCAAAATCCTCTCTTAATGAAGAGAATTAGAATTATTAATAACAACAAGAGAATCGCTGATATACGGCAGCAGAGGAAAACAAACTCCCGGCCTCCCGCTGTGGCACAGCCCCGGGGCAGCAGCCGAGCCCTGAGGGGCGCCGGGCGGACACGCGGGAGCCCGTGGACGAAAAAACTACACAACCACGAGGTGGAACCTTTCTGTCTCCTTTTTATTTGAAGAAACGCGGCCGCCGGACACGATCCGCCCTCTCAGAGCACGGCGCCCCTTCACCCTCACCCCGCGGGCGGCTCGCACCCCTCGCCGCAGCGCGGGGAGGCGGCGGCGACGCCCGACCACTCACTTTCCCGCCAGGTCCTTGTGGGAGCCGCTGGAGTTCATCAGCTGCGCCAGGTCCTGCCTCACCGCGCCCGCCGCCATCTTGGGAGTCGCCTCCTCCCACCATGGAGCCGCGCGCGCTGGCGGGAGGGGAGGGGGGCGAGCGGTCACGTGACGGGGGAGAGCGCGCGGGCCGCGGGAAGAGGCGCGAGCGGGTCGGCCCCGCGCGCTCCGGTGGCGGCGGGGGGGGTGGGATATCCCACGGAGCTATCCCACGGGATTTAAACCACGCGTGGCATAAGCCCGGAGCCGCCGCCTCCGCCTCCCACGGGTGGTGCCCGCGCGTGGCCCCGGAAGCGGACGGCGGGGCGGGGCGGTCCCGGAAGCGCGGGGCGCTGCGCCGGCGGTTGCCAGGGCGGCGCGGTATTATGGGATGCGGCGGGGGAATGGCGCGGGGCGCGTGATTTTGAACAAACGCGGCGGCGGGATCGGCGCGGGTGCGGCCGCCGCCGCCGCGGCCGCCGGGAGCGGCACCGGGGGGCGCCGGCACTGGAGAGAGGCATCGCTAGCGGAGGAAGAAGAAGAGCGCCCGCCCTCCCGGTGAGTGCGAGGGGCGGGAAAGCGGCGGCGAGAGGACGGAGAAGGGGGTGCGAGCACGGCTGACAGCCGCCTCCAGCCGGGAAAGAACAGGCCCGGCCTCACTGGGCGCTCTCCCCGCGGCGGGCCGTGCTCCCGGGTGGCCCTGCCGGCCTCCCCGGGATGGCGCGGACAGTCGGTCCCGGCCGCCCCTCCGCCGCGGGGGTGCCCGCCCGGCGCGTCCCCTCCCCGCCGCTCGCCGGGGTCAGCTGCGCCCGGAGCCGCGGCGGAGCGGAGGGGTCGCGGCGGCCCCGGGGCGCGGTGAGGCTCCCCCTCGGAGCGGGGTCTGCGCGGGACCCGCCGGTGCGGAAGGGGTTGGGGTTCGCGGCTCGGGGGCGGCGCCGGGGCGGGGCGGCGGGGGCAGGTGCGGCGGGGGCGGGAGCGGCGGTGACGGGCTGAAAATGGCGGATCTTTCGAAATACGGTGGCGGCCGCCGGCGCTGACGGGCCCGGGCCGCCCCCGCGAGGTGAGACCCGGCCCGGGGGGCGCGGGGGGAGCGGCCGCGCTCCGGCACCGCGCGGGGCCGGCGGCCGCTGGGGCTCGTCGCGCCGGGCCTGGGGCCGGCGGGGCCCGGCTGCCCCGGCCCGGGGACAGCGCGTCGGGCGGCTCCGGGGCCCGGGCTGCTCGCCGAACACGCTGGTGTACGCCGCCCGAGGAGAGCGGGCCGCCCCCGGGGAGCCGCCGGGGTCGCGCCGGGCTCCGCCCCGGGTGAGTAAGGACGTCCCGCCTGTGTCAGCGGGATGCTCGCTCCGGCTCTGCCCCGCGGAGCGGGTGCGGAGCTTCCTCAGCTCACCCCGGTGCCAGGGCGCACCTGTGCCCAGAGCGTGTGCTGTCCGGCCGGTGGACAGCCCCCAGCTCCAAGGGAACGTGGCCGGTTCTGGGCTCCTCAGTATAAGAAAAACAAGGAGATACTGGAGAGGGTCCAGCGGAGGCCACGAAGATGATGAGGGGTCTGGAGCATCTCTCTTATGAAGAGAGACTCTGGGAGCTGGGCGTGTTTAGTCTAGAGAAGAGAAGACTGATGTCATTAATGCATATAAATATCTCGAAGGTGGGTGCCAAGAGGATCGTGGCAGTGTTTTTGGTGGTGCTCAGCAACAGGATAAGGATAAATGGCCATAGACTAAAACACAAGAAGTTTCACCTCAACATGAGGAAGAACTTTACATTGAGGATGGCAGAGCACTAGTATAGGCTGCCCAGGGAGATTGTGGAGTCTCTCTCTCTGGAGACATTTGAAACCCATCTGACCGTGGTCCTGTGTCACTTGCTCCAAGTGGCCCTGTCTTGGCAGGGAGGTAGGACTGGATCATCTCCAGAGGTGCTTTTCAAACTTAACAATTCTGTGATTCTGTGAATGTAGCCAGACCGTGTTTTCAGGTAGTCCTATCTTTTCTTGTCCCCATTCTTGCTTGTTATGAGGTATATCAGTATTCAGAATGTGTTTTTAATTATTTGTGGCCTTGACTTTGAAGCATATAATGTACTAATTATGTAATGCTTGATATTGAAGATTTGGGTTCTGGAAAGCCCTGTGGCGTTGAGAGCATGTGAAACTGTCCACTGGAATATACTGTAATCAGGAGGAAAGCTCTCAGGTGTAAGATGTCAGGTGAGGAAAGAACAGATATTTAAATCACCTTTTATTAGTTTCATCCTTCTGAACAGTTCCTTGAAATATATTACAGTTACTATAGGAAATACTGAATATAGAGAAATAATTTGAAGTACTCTTTGCAATGTTTACATGGAGCTGGCAATAACAAACAGGTAATGAATCTGTGAGTATGTGGTTATCTTCTTCACAACAGCTTTTGGCTTATTGGAGGCAAGAAGAATAGTGTGTTATTAGCTGAAAATACTTCTGTCAGTGGAATCCTTTTGTAAAATACAATGCATTAGATTTGGGGTTTTTTTTTTCTTAAATTGTTATTTGTCAAGACATCCAGTTTACATATCTGTCAGCAAGTGGTAACTGTTGGTTATGTGCCTTGTACAGAATTGTATCAACCTACAGAGAGATGTGTGGCTGTATTGCTCTGTAGGCCAAACACTTATAGGCTGGCTTGGAGAGTGCATTTGAAAATACAGCCCAGCTTCTCTAATGGGTTAAAAAAGTACTTCATGCTTGTTGTAATGGGGTAAGCTCCAGCAGTTTGTTATGCAAGGTTGCTTGTTCAGCTTATGTATCAAGAACTATCTGCTGATGTTTCCTTTGCTTATACTCCTGTGATGTCCACGCTCAGATAGTTTGTAACTGAATGCTCTGAACAGTTCAGCCAAAATTCTTGAGAAGTTTTAAATGCTTTCAGGTGGAGTATCTGCTAACCACAGGTCAATAAGGGTGGTGATGAAGAGTACTGTCAGAATTAATTGTTAGAGATGTTATCTCACACACTGTGATCTTTTATTCTAGATTTGGAAAAACCATCAGAGCCCCTTATATTCTTTTCCCTTACACTTCTTTGAAAAATATTTGCAGGAGGAACTAAGGTAGATGGGGGCAGGGGACAACATCTCATTTCTGCTTCAGCAACAAACTGTGGCTCCTTATCTGTCATTTGGTGCGTTTGTGCTTTTGTTCCCTATATGTGCTATAGAGGTAGCGCTTTCTTCCTCACACGCCGTGAGAAGCACATCCTAATGTCCTACAGAGTTTGTACACCACAGAAGTGGGAGAGTGTGGTGGGATACTTCATAGCAAGTTCCTAGGGGATAAACTCAGGATTGTTTGGTTTGGGTTTTTTATTATTCTTCTTAGTTTCAGGAGCTCCCAATGAGAAGTGGGAAATGTTTCTTGAATTCTTGTTTTGCAGGTTTGTATTTTGCTGGGTCTTATATTTGAGTAGCTTGGTTTCCTCAGTTGCTCAGAAAGCTGATAAGGAGCATGTGGCTTTCAGTACAGCCTGTGACTAGGCTTGCTAACCTGACAGCATGAGAAATCTGAAAAAAACGTTCTTGCACAGGAAAGAGCAAGAGTGAGAGAATTATCCCTTGATCAGTCATGGGGTGCAAAGCTACATGATGTGAGAGATTCTCATGTTCCAGATATCGATGTAGATTAGGGGCTCCTTAATTTGTGTGTCACTCCCCTTCAAGAGCCATCCTTCTGCCGTTGGACGTGTTGCTGCTCACATGAGGGTTATGTCCTTAGTTTTGGGCTCTTCTTTGAGCTGTTACATGAGTTCTAGGTACATACTGAATCCCTATCTCTAGGGACTGACTGTTTTGGGTTTTTTCTTCCTTTGGAGTAACAGCAGTTTCTGTTATAGACTCCAGAACTTTGTCTTCCTTGGATGAAACTATTGTTTTTGTGAAAAGTCTTTCAGGTTTGATCCCTTGGTGCCACTCTGGTGCTCATAGACTTTGAACTGAGCTATCTCAGCACACTGACTCACCAGAATTTGCTTACTACTTTGTGGAGTAATTTTCTTCCTGGGTTGAACACCAGTGTCAGTAGCATGGAGAAAATGGGCCTGTGACAACCTGCAGTTGGGTTTGGATGGCTTTGCTCCAGCCTGGCTCCTTCATCTGGGCTGCCCCTGCAGCTGCACAGATGTTTGTTAGCACAAGGAGGGCAGATGCATGGAAACGAAAGGGCAGATGCCCAAGGTGAACAGGAGACCTTTAGCAGTAGTTAATACACACAGGGAACTGAAATATAGGGAAAGTAATGCTGCTGCTCATGTGCACACAGTGGTCAAAGTAGCAAATGATGCTATTTGAAGTAACAGTGCAATAAAGGTATTGCTAGGATATTGCTTACACTAAATCCTATAAAATTGTAACAGGTGCTCGTTTTGTTAGTGTATAATTAACAGTTTGTTGACATATAAGGTTTTTTAGCTTTTGCTTTTCCTTTTAAAATTATAATGGAAGCATAAATTACCCAGAACTTGCCAAGGGAAGAAGGATCTCTTCAGAACTGGTATGTGGACAAGAGGTTAGTTGGTGTGTTGGTTTGGTTTTTTTTCTCTGTCTGTTCTTAAAAACGAACCAGCTAGCACCTCTATTATAAACTTGGCAGTGGAAACATGAGCTTAAGCAATCTTCCAATGGAAAAAACCCCAAACAAACCCAAAAACCTCAGCTGTGTAATATAAAATTCTCATGTACATATCCCTTGACAACTGTCAGTTTAAACACGTAGGAGTTGCTAATTTGTGTACCTTGCCCATTCTTCTGATCTGCTGCACACAGTTGTTTGTGTGGTGTCTCAGGAAGCGAGCACTCACTTAGCAGAATGTAGAGTAATGGGAAGGGAATGGTGTGCATTGGTTGAGGAAGTTATGGTTGCCTTGGGAACTGTTTTGCGACTATAGATAGTTAATTTGTGGTAGAAGAATGCCTGATGTTTTCTTAAGTATTCATTGTAACTGTTGGAAAAAAGACTGGATACTTACCCTAGTTATGTATTCAGCATTTGATAAGGAGTGAGGTTGGGTTTTTTTCCCTCCTGTAGTTTGCCATTGGTATTGTATTTGATGAATCTAGAGCCATGATCCTCTGGGAAACATGCAGACAAACTGCCTCCATGTCTTGTCTTCTGTAGAGAGTGGAAAAGGGAATGGAAATTATTTTGTCTGTGTTCCACATACGTATTTTGTTACTGTGTTAAAACTATTTGCTTTCACTCTGCTATTACATATGCAAACATGGTGAGTTTGCAGTCTTAGGTGATTAATTTTTCCACTTATTCTTGTTAATCATAGCTTCCTCATGGATTCATCTTTCTCTGGTTTCATGACATGCATTTTGTTAAAGCATCTCTAGCTCAGTAAGCTTAAACAAAAGCCTCTCTGTTGAAAAAAACACAGTGCTGAGTGATTTTGTAATTCTTTGCTTAATGACAAAACAAACCTTTCAATTTTAGAGAGAAAACAGAGAGTGTCAGAGAGAGTAAGAAAATGAGGAATGCCTAAAATGAATGACACTATTTTACTCATTGAAAAGACAGCAAAATTGAAGAATGGCAATTAATTAGGAGAATTGTAGGACAGCAAGATCACCTATGTGCAGTTGTGCTCTTTCATTTGACAACATGCCAGCAGGGCAGGGTGAGTTTTGGGTATACATATGTTTCTGCGGAGGCTTTTCTAACGAATGAAAACATGTCTGGTGTCAAGTGTTTCTTAAGAACTGCATTTCCTATTTTTTTTGTGCCATTCTTTGTCAACTTCAGTTGCCTGGAATAGTTGATGGGCTTGTTTGTATTTGTCAAAAAGGGATGAGAGAACACAGCAAACAAGGAGATTAACTAGCCTGTTCTTGAGTTTGTTTTGCTTATAAAATGACCCAATAAAAGGATTTGTTTCTCTAAGATTTATTTGTTTTCCCCTTGAAATCAACTTAGGCAAACAAGTGACCTTCACTTTCTAAACTGTAACTTGATTCTACTTTGCATAGGTAGGTGTTCTAAATCCCTTGCACTAGCAAGCAGTCAAGAATCTGTGAGCTGTGAACCTTGTGTTGTTATGCATTGATCTTTTCCTAAAATAAGTTTTCTCTTTGCTGGGAGAATGCCTGGACCATTAAATGACCAGTGGGTGTTTTTTCATTTGCAGAGATTAGTTTTGGTGCCAGTGCTGTGAACTGGCTACCCTGGAATGACCAGCAAGGCTGTAGTCAGTTTTGCACTCAATGATATTGGCAAACTTTGTCTCTCCTGTTCCTTGTGGACAAAAAAATGTTGATTTCCCCAGGAGAGAAGCAGAAAACAGGCAAGAGGGAGGCAGCTTGTGAATTTTTACCATCGCTACTGGAATGACTGGGAGAAATAAGAGCTCATTCTTTGTTGAACAGGAAGGTGACTTTTGGTGTTATGTCAGCAAAAAGAAATAGGTTGAATAAAGGGTTTTGACAAGTTGGACGTCCTGGATTCTTAACAAGAATTCTTAATGACATTGATAAATGCAGATGCTACAGAATTTTGCGGAAAGACATCCCATTGTTATTTTTAAGTTCTATTGCTGCTGCTGGGTTGGTTTCAGTAGGCTGTACAGTTTGATGCAGAGCTGTTTGGGTGTGTGTCCTGAGCTGGATTGTGAAAGAATTTAGAGTGGCAGCCTCTGGTTCAGGTGTGTCCAGCTCTTTGTGGGTATGTGGTGCTATTAACTGTGTAGTGATGAGCGAGGGCGGCTGAGTCACACAGAGAACCTGCCAAACTGCAGGTCAGCTCCAGTGTCCTGTCATATGTTAATCACTGCTAATCTCCAACCTTCAAAATTGACCTGACAGTTGTCAAAAGCTTCTTTTGTGTGTACAAATTGGTTTTAGACGTAGTAAAGAACTAGATCTTGCTACATTAAAAAAAAAAAAGCCAAGCAACTTCTTCCATGGAAGAATACAGTTAAGGTGTTGCATACTATTGTTCCTTCACTTAGTAATTCTGAGAAGATGAACGTTCTGCATCTATATCGACTCTGTACTTAGTGGTGACTTGTTCAACTGGTGGTTGAACATGTTTGCCATGAAAATCAAATTTGAAAGGGTATCCCATAAGGACAGATTTGGGGCTTTTCTCAAAGCCTGCTGGTTGTTTAGGTTGGGTATTAGGAAAAGAGAGTGTGATTGGGCACTGGAACAGACTTCCCAGTGAGCAGCGTGGAGGGTGCATGCTCTTCTTCCTTAAGTGGCCTTGGCATATTGTCTGGAATAAAGCTTCTCCAGGGATAGAATAAGATACAGTGTTGATATCTTGCTGTGTCACTTTCAGCATATTGAAAACAAAGGTTGTAAGAGATACAGTGTAGTCCTAGTCACTGAAATGCTTCTTTCTGGCTAGTCCTGTCTGTAAGTTTTTGAGAGTTTTTGAAATGTTTGTCCAAGGCTGTTCGTTTTCATACCTAAAGCTAATGAAGCTTAGGAGTTTGTGTTTCAGAAGCTCTTCAACCTTTTATGCTACGACACATGAGACTTCAGAGGTCTGAGAAGCCTACATTTGAAGTGACCGACGTGGTACTGGAGCAGGGATGACGATTCCACAGAAATTCCTATTTCTCCTGTTGAATTGATCTCAACTCAAAATCTTAATGTGGAATTTCATTCCACAAAAGTCAGTCAGCTATTGCACAGTCTTAGTAGTTTAAGTTTTCCCAGAAGGAATACAGAGGTGCTTTATCTAGAGATCGAAGTGGGAAGGAGGTGTTAATAGTGTTTTTTTCTGAATGAAGAAATCTGAATGAAGTCCTGGTTTGCCTGCAGGTGAGCTGTTTATCTTCAGCTCAGCCCTTCTGCAAGTAAATATATTCTGTACTTGTGAAGTGTTGTCATGTTTAAAGCTGGTAGAACTGCTGAGATCTGCAGGTAGAAGCATGCTTTCCTGCAGATCACTGCAATGTAACTTTTCAGGCTATCTTTATTTTTGTTTTAATGCTCCACTGGACTCAAAAATGAAGAAAGCCAACCTAGATTTCTAGGATAAGTTTAAAAAGCTGTAGTGGCCATAGCAGCTTTCACCACTGTTCACATCTTGACAGCACTACCTTTAAAGCATTGTGCTGTATCGTCTTAAGATTTTTTTTTCTGGTTTTCTTCTCTGTGGTGTTCTAACTTTGAAAAGGATCATGATTGCATAAGGCATGTAAGGATTTAAGATTTTAGAGCAAAATTTTCTGTGCCGTTTTAGCATATTTTTTTTAATTAAGTACTTCACTGAAATCAGTGTCGTGTGTGGGGTTTTTGTTTCAGTTAGAATGAACTTCATGTCTTGTACCTCCCAACTGGGCAGTGCTGGTGTAGTATAGATGTGATGCACTGGCTCCTCATTGTGCTTCCCAGTTGGCAAAGTCTCAGTAAAACTGGTAGGTTACAATTCTGTTGTGATGAACTCTTGTTCATAAATACAGCTCTAAAATGTACTCTTGCTGAAATTGCTGGCAGCAAGCCTGATCTTAAAGGTGTGCAATATGATAACACCTGCTAGAAGTCTGTGGGGAACTCAATATCAAGCCTATGGTGGTAGTTTTCACACGTGTTGTTAAGAGTGTTCTTGGTGTGATATTGCTGTGTCTTCTGAATTCTTCTGTAGCCTCACATTCAAGAGGTGTCCAGAGTTTGGAAAGCAAGACCTTTATTTGAAGCTATATATAGAAGACAAAAATCTGCATCTTTTGGGGGCCTAGTGATAAGTACTCTTCACATTTCAGGTTTGTTTGGTTTTTGGCTTTTTTATCAGTCAAACTAAGTTCACTACATGTTTATTCAATGTAATTTTATATTTTTAATGCCTTACCGTTGGCCTACTAAACACTGCAGAAAATTAAATTATTTGAAGTTATTTTAGGTTTTTTTCCTTTCGATCTCACCCCAAAGTTTGTATGGGACATAAGGTTAGAAGTATTTGATTAAATGTAAAGGCCCTGGAATCTATGAAGCCCGAATTTGGATTCTTCTCTGTAGTGAACACCTTCAGAAAGTGTTTAGTGGTCTTAGCATCTGTGCAGTTCTGTGTTTTAGCTTTTGTGCTATGGTATGTTTTGAAAATGACTGGCATGCAAACCAAGGGAAGGGTGAAGGGAAACGTTCTGATTTTTAGTTTCTATTTTATTTTTAGTTTGCCTAAAGGTCTGCTTGAAAGTAGAACGTTGTTTCCCATTAAAGAATGCAAACTGAACTGCTTTGAAGTATTCTGCTGCACAGAATGTTATTTCCAGTACTTTCCTGGAAAGTTGCTGCAAGTGAGGTGTGTGGTAAACAAGTAGTGTTTAAGACTTTAACTGATGACTCTGAGTGAGTGCTTGGAGTTTTGTTGTGTTTTGTTCAGTACCTCACAAAGGCTGGAATGTTCTTCCTTAATAATCTTCTTTTGTAACAGATGGTACCTTTGGGTAACGTAGTATTTTCTTGTGGTGGAAAAGGGGTTGTCCAATCCAGAGCTAGATATCTCAGTGTTTTGAAATGCTGGTTTTCTAGGAAACAACACACTCACTTGTGCATGTAACATGATTCAACCATTTGCAATTTGTATGACATGCTGCTTTTATCCAAAACTTAGTTATAGCTTTTTTTCTTTTTCTCTCCACCTTCCATTTTGCCTGAAAGGCTCTGACTCATGGAGATTTTTGGTTATGTACTCTTTCTAAGGTCCTTGTTAGTTTAATTGTAGAAATTGCTTTTGTACTCGGTGTGTGTAATCGAATTTCTGTGGTAGCATGCTGTGATTCCTTCTATGTGAGAAATAGTTTTGATGTGAAGAAAACAGCTATAGGTCACAGGATAGCCGAGTCTTAAAGTGTATTTGTAGCAGCTGTTGTGGTGAAGGAAGAAGATGCAGTTGTGTAAAACATTTCTGTTTTGAAGACAGTAAGACATGAATTTTTGAAAACTTTAAAATATTTTTTTCTTTACTGCATGTCTGCAAAGAACATAATCTCTTTCTTCCTCTGTGATTTGGGTTTTTTGGGCAGGAGGAGGTGCTCATTGTGTTTTAACTGTCCTTGTCAATATTTTGTAGTATTGTATGTTAATTATAGCAGCATGGAGGGCTTAGTAGCTGTTTCATGGTTGAATAATTGCAACATGCTTTTATTCCCCTCCGTCCCAAGAGCTGGAAGATTAGGAAGAAGAATCAGAGTAGGTGAACGAATTGCTACTGCAGTACAGTGTTTCCACTGGATTGTACTTAAATCTCTCTTCTGCTGGATTGTACTTACATTTTTGCAGTTTCCAAGTGCTCCCAGAATCACAGAATGGCTGGGGTTGGAAGGGACCTCTGGAGATCATCTATTCCAACCAAACCTAGGGCAGGTTACATGTGTTTGTGTCTAGGTGGGTTTCTGCAGAAAGGGACCCTCCACAACCTCTCTGGGCAGCAGTTCTAGATAGTGACCACACTGTTCCTAACTCACCCCAGGATGCCATTGGCCTTCTTGGCCACAGGGGCACACATTTCTGGCTTGCAGGGAACTTGTCCCCTGAACTCCCAGGTTCTTCTCCACAGAGCTGCTTTCCAGCAGGTCAGCCCCCAGCCTGCACTGGTGTGTGGGATTACTCCTCACCAGGTATAGGACCCTGCACTTGCTTTTGATGAATTTCATTAGGTTCCTCTCTGTCCAAGTCTCACTGAATGGTAGCACAACCTCTTGGTGTGTCAGCCACTCCTCCCAGTTTTGAATCATCCACAAACTTGCTGAGGGTGCGCTCTGTCCCTTCATCCAGGTCATTTAACAAGTTCAGCAGGACCAGACCCAGTACTGACTTCTTGGGGAACACAAATGGCTACAGGCCTCCAACCAGACTCCACTCCAGATCACAACCCTCGGTTTCCCTCTTCAGACAACTTTAGTTTAAAACCCTCCTCACCATCCAGACAAGCCTATGAACGAAGATCTCTTTCCTTTCTCTGGCAGATGGACCCCACCAGTCCCTCACAGACCAGGTTTCTCCAAGCCAGTCGCATGGTCTGGGTACCCAAACCCCTGCTGGTGGCACGGGGAGTAGATGGGGCTGCCTTAGCTGCAACATCTTTCCTGATGTGATAGGTGTTTCCTCTTCAGTCTGCAGAGCCTTTGGGAGAAGTCTCTTCTTCCTGCCAGTCCTTGTCATTGCAAGCCTCCATTCTTCAGCATGATTGCCCCTGTCCCTTCTGGGTGTGTTGATGGGGGAGTTTTTGGCTCTTTGGCTGTGGACTGAGTGTCCTGCAGCCTGTGCTTGGAGCCAGCCATCCAACTCCTTCCTACCATCTCCTGCAGCTCAGCCACATGCTGCAGGAGGTCCAACACCTTAGCACACCTTTTGCAGACAGGTCTGCTACCTGTCCCTGCCCCGGCAGAAAGGTCTAGGCACTGGCAGTTGAGGCTTGGTCATTTCAAATTGCTTCATCTCGAAGTATTAAGTCCCCCAAAAAATTGGATTTATTCAGCTCAGCAGCCTTCAGGAGTTTACATATCTGCCAGTATTGGAGAGGGCAGATAAGCAGAAGCTGAAAAATTTGAAAAGCCTTTGAGCACCTAAAATGTGGTTGACAGCATGTCATGCTTCTCAGTTAAATCATCAAGGATCCATTCTGTATTTCCCCTTCTTATTCCTGCTCTTGCTTTTGTTCTAATGAATGGACTTAGGAAAGAAATATATTATGTTTTTAAACCTTTGCTAGTTAAGGTTTAAATATGCCAATGTTATGAATGTAAGCATACAAATATTGTGGGATTTTTGAGTTTTAAAATCCTCAAATGTGAGCTATAGCCTGACAGTTCTCTGCTGCACCTTGATTGGAAAGAGAAGAGATGGTGTTGGCATATTTTTGTCTCAGCAATGGAAATTCCACGTTACCCCTTTTGTACTGACTAACTGGTGATACTGCATTCTTTTGTATTCATTTTCATTAGAGTCCACTGTACTTGCAGTGAACAATTGTTAGGTTGTCCTCTCTTACTTTTCTGCCATTCATCTGACTCAGGTTTTCAGCCTCATTCTCCCCTTTCTTGAGGCCAGACTTCATTGTTCTTCTTCATACCTCCTTTAAGGGTTTTTGCACCGTTTTAGCTCAGAAATTGAAAATACTTGTGCTTGCTGGCTCTTAATAGTGCTACTCTTAAGTGTATCTATCCCAGCTTTAAAGAACTACTAACAGATACTCCTGTATCTGGCAATGATATTTAGTTTCACTTAGCATTTTCTTACTGATCCCAAGAGAATCCCTGCTGCTTTAGGGGTCCATTAGATGTATTGCATTTATCAGGCTTTTGATTTTGGGTGTGGGTTTGTTTTGTACTTCACGAGGTGTTCATACAGAAGCTGTTACTAATTCGATTTCCTTATTTTCTGGTGAAAGTGACACTTGAGAATTTGGTTAAGAAATGAACGTTGCCAATGACTCAAGGCAGGTCTGGCCAGTGTTCCTAGATCTGTCAAGTTATACCAGAGTGTTCCCATGGCTGAGCACCACCAGGCCAGTGCTGTGCACTGGGAAGAGAATGGGAAGGGGCTCGCTAAAGCAGCCACAAATGGTGATGAGTCCCTTTGGTCATCTGCTTCGTTTTCATGGCCTTGCTAACGTGCATCACCTTCCCAGGAGTTTGTGTAAAGCTGGTCTCAGCAGCCTTGTTTCTGTGTAATCTGAATTTATGAATGTGTATTTTGATTGCGGTACATAGCCTTGCTGATGGTTTTGTAACGTGTCACTGTACTCGAACTGCTCGTGGTTGCAGGCTGGAAAGTTGGCTGTTCTTAGTGAAATGGAGATGTTTCTGCATGTAATAAAATGCAGTTAATGTAAAGTACAAGCATTGTTATGTCTTGCATTTTGTTTACTTCTTTGTAGATCACTGTGCTTTATTATATTGATTTTTTTTATTTTCCTGTTTAGTGTGGCTGTTCTGGTATTTTGTCAACAAAGATATTAATTTGATTGATCTCAATACTTCTAACAGAGTTTCTTAAAGATTTTGCAGTGACAGAAAAAAGATCAAAATTCACAGATACCTGTCAGACACCGTTCTGTATTTTTGCCAACAATCCTGGTCTTCTTTATCCTCTTCCTTACAAATCCTCTTTATCCTTTACACCATCATAGACATATTGTTCTTTGTGAATATCAAGAATAGGAATCTGTTTTATGAGTAGGATGGTCACAGGTGGCTTGCTCAAACTGAGAATTTGTTCCTCTCCTCCTCCTTACCATACCTAGCACTTTTCAAAGTTGTTGGTCCACGACTTTGCTGACAGTATGCTTTCGTCCCTAATTTTTCAAATGTGTTTGGCTGGTTGGGTGTCCTGAGCTAGCTATGTTTACAAATCTTCATTATGTGAATTTCTTTGTGAACTTTTATTTAATTGTATGGCCATTATTTTTTAGGCTAAAATTGTCTGTTTAGTAATCTGAACCTAGGATTTTTGTTGAGTTTCCCAGACTGAAGCTTAAACACTTCCTTGGTCTAGATTGGTTTTTTCTTCAGGTTTTGAGTAAACACTTAGTGATGCATCTTTTCAAGGGGTTGTAGTTAGAGCTCTCGCATTATCCAGTACTCAAAGCATAACTGCTGAAGTGAAGGAAACTTTCAAGGGTTTTAAATAGTTAAAATAATTCTCTACCCTTTCTTGACAATCTCAAGGCTGTTAGGATCCTAAAAGAGGTTGCCATGCTTTTACTGTTGGTAATAGCTTTAGTAGAGGAGCTGGAAAAATGGAAACAGTATAAAAGAATTAGTAAAAAATAAACAGCTGAACTGTTGAGAAATCCTGGCTAAATACCAAAAAGTAAAACTCTGCAGGGATGTTGAAGCTGCCTTTGACAGCAGTCTCTGGTATAGCCAGGGTGAGATTTTAATTATTGCCTTTCAGGTATCTATTTCAGTCATGTCCAATATGCAGTGAAGAAATAGAACAAGTGGGTTGTGTTATGGTTCTTTTTTGCTGTTGTTGAGCACACTAGCCTGAATACATTAATGGAAGCTAAGTTTAAAATGACCTGATAACTGCAAAGCCTTCCAATGTGTTTGCCATAAGATGTTAATCCAGTAACTATGAGTAATGTTTCTTTCCTTTTCACTTCTCAGTTTCTGATTCCAGATGTGATGTGGTGTATTTCTTTTCCTTCTGCATTCTAACTTGCAAGTGGTTGGTTTGGACTCAAAATGCTATTTAAAAGCCTAACTCCATGTATTTTAATATAAATATACTTTCAGCTAGATATAGGTATTTAATAACCACTTACTTCTTTGTAACATAACCAAATGGCAAGGATAAAGAATGCAAATAACTGTTGTACTATAAAACTACTTAGATATATTTAGGTATTTCCTGGTCATACTGTTAAAAGATACTAAGAATGACCTTTCTTCTTGGGAAAAACATGTACAAATGCAAACCAAAAGCAAGTTCTTTGAAATGATTTATAATTACAGAGTGAGGTGATTTTCCCACTGTCTGGTTTAGACAAGTCTCTCCTTTTCAAACTTGGAGGCAATCATTGCATGGATTGTGCTTGACACTAGGCGTCTACCTTCTGGATCCAAGCCCTGTGTGCGTATCAGTATAGAACAGGATGATGGTTTGGTTTGAGGTTTAGTTTTTGTGTGTCTGAAATAGTTTGGAGTTGTAATATCTGAGCCGCAAACCTTTGCAAGTTGCTGAGGTGACAGTCAAATGACACAGCTCAGACGAAGACCTAATGGCCTTAACATAGGCTGTCTTCAAAAACATAGTTTACTTTCGCTATTCCTATTTTTGGTAATCATTTATGCAGTTAACCTGTTTGGCTCTAAGGCAGCCATGTGATACTGTTACTAACGTGTCCTTAGGAGTTGGCTGTTTTGTCTAGAGCTGGTTACCAGGGCTGGCATCGCTGTACAGGCATTATTACTTTGGGAGAAATGCTTTCCAAAGGAGGTATTTCTGGCAGTGACATCAGATAACTTTGCATCTTTAAATGCCTGCCAATGAGTGAGCTGTGACTTTGGCTGTCAGTCGAGTTCTTTCACAGCTCAGGCTTCTTGAGTGTCACGGCAGTTTGCTCTGGCTGGTACTCTGAGGTGAGGGGGATCAGAGTGGCACCCTTGGCAATCAGGGAGGCCAGGATAGCCTCTGGAGCTCAGCATGGAAACTGTGTAATTCTAGCAGGGCTTTTTTCCTCAGTCCTTCCACCTCGTGGGTGAAATGCAGCTGTTCTGTAGTTAGCTGCTGTACAAAATGGGCCCACAATGACTTGAGGAAACAATGTCACCTCAGCATTTGGTCAGTGTTTTTACTGGCACAGTTCCTCATGAATTGGTATTAAAACCCAGCTCTGCTTTTCCTAGCAAGTAGGAAACAGAATTTGCAAGGATTTTGTCCCCTTGAGCTTATGATTAGTACTCAGGAGCACGTACACAGACCCACATGGTGTGCTCACCCATCCAGTGCCCAAGTGTGTTCATGGGGTCAGCAAGTGCGGAAAATGCCTTATTAAGCTGATCTGTTTTCAGACTGACAGTGATACAGCTTTAGGGCAATGGTACAAACCAGTTCCAGCAGTGTCTGTAAGGTTTCTCAAGTGGAAGTGACTCTGGCTTTGAATCTCACTGCACAGGTTTGTTTAATATATAATTTGGGTACTCTTTAAAAAATTCCATTTTCTTTCATATGGTGTGTTATGTTTTTTGTGTTTAGAACACCTTTCAAATTAATCATGAATTTGTGTGTTATATTTTCTGGTGAGTATTGAGGGAAAAAAATTACTGAGCTCTTCTTTTCATAGCCAGCATCAAGGGATTATCTGCTCATCTTGTGAGTGGGCTTTGGCTTGATCCTGGGTTAGGTGGCTGTTGATGGAGCTTTTGGGGTTGTTCAAGTCCATCACTAAACAGTCATTTGTTTTTCTGAGATTTCCAAAATGAAAATTTGGCAAGGATGTTACATCTGCTATAGATAACGAGTCTCTCGAGCAAGATAACCTGCTAATCAATGTTGACATGTATGAGAAGACATCATCATCATCTACTGGATTTTTTTTAAAGCTATTTAACTCTTGCTTTATACTTCAGTGAGTTTAAATGTCTATGCCTGTATCTTCAGCGGGGAAACACTGCTTCTTTGTGTACTGTGTTGTGAAGAGTGGACTGGTAATGTCTTCATTTGACTTCAGTGAATGATGTTGTAGAGGTTTGGTGTAAGTTATTACTAAGAGTAAGTTCAGCTTAATGTGTTATGTTTTAATAACATTTTTTTTCCGTGATGTCCCTCCTGTGCATGCACAATACTTTCAGTCTGAAAAAAGTCTACTATATTTTCTTCTTTGGTAATGTTATTCATAAAGCTTTGAAAATGTGTGTTTTCTGGAAGCCAATAACTTTTTAAAATATTGCAGTACCTGCTCCGGCCATCACTGCCACAGCTACTAAAATGGAGGTGGTTTCAGCAGAAGTCAACAGCTTGCTCCCTGAGGAAATCATGGACACCGGCATAACTCTGGTGGAAGATGACAGCATCGAGGCCGTTATCGTGTCTTCGCCGGTGGGAGATTCGATTCCCATGGAAACAGAACTGGAAGAAATAGTGAACATAAGCTCCACCAGCGACTCCTCAGCCACGACTACGGCCACAGTCACCACGGAATCGGTTCCTGCGGCCAGCAGCCACTCAGGAGATGCAGCACTGAACACCACAGCCCCAAGCCCTGATGTGAATGCAGCTGTAAAGCCTGCCTTTCCAAGTGGCCTCCATAAACTTGGTGCTCAGACCCCTGTCACTATCTCAGCCAATCAGATTATTCTGAACAAGGCCACCGATATTAAAATAGGCAGTCAGAGTATTAAACCGGACGGGCAAAAGCTGATTGTAACAACTTTGGGCAAGTCTGGCCAGCCTATTGTTTTAGCATTACCCCACAGCCAGCTCCCGCAGTCGCAGAAGGCCGTGTCCCAAACCCAGGGCGGAGACTCCAAGGTACAAGGCCAGCAGATCAAAGTTGTCATTGGAGGTCGGTCGGAAGTGAAACCTGTTGTGGGTGTCTCAGCTTTGACGCAGGGAAGTCAGCTGATAAACACTGCAGCCCAGCCCTCTGTCTTGCAGTCCCAGCAAGTAAAAACAGTACAGGTAAAATGAGTTATGCTGATGAAACATCTTAAAACCAGTTCTGTTGCTGCAGTTGTTGTCTGTTTCCTGCACTGATTGACACACTGTTGCTTTCAGCCTTTGCATTTATTCTTTGTATTAAAAAATACGATGCTGCTCTTAGCCCATGCTTTCATCTGTGGATGCGTTTGCCATTTTATGCTGTTTGCCTCTAGCTACTGTCTAGAAACTTAGGGTTTACCTCAGAGAAAGTGAACTATTCAGTAAATGGAAGATAATTTTCTCATTATTTTCATTTTATAAAAATAAATCCTACATACTTTCAGGAGGACTGAATTCAACTCTATATGCCTGTTGTTCTTTATTTGAAGTATGCACTCCTTTATGGAAGAGTAGCTTCTGCCTATTACATTCAGTTTGTTTAAGTAAACTCTCTGAAAAAACTTCTAGCATCTGAAAAAGAACAGAAAGCTGTATCTTGTCTGCCTCAAATCTAGTTAAGCTTGTTGATAGATGATTATGGACTAGACACTGTCATAAGCTGAACACTTTGAGGTTTTGTTCTCAATCTCTGGCATGGATCTTGAGATATTTGAAACCACAGAGAATCTGCTTGGATCTGAAAATGCGTTGAAAAGACTTGGGTTATGACCCAGAGTGTCTGATTCTCATCTGCTATGTGGCAGAGCTAAATGTGAGTGACTTTGTTCTAGTTGGCAGTGAGGCAGAAATAAGACCTCTTAAAGTGAAGGATAAGTAGAACTCAATGCAGGTTATGATGGAAAAATATTCATTTTACTGTCTAAATGAAATGAGAAACTTAAATATGCTATTAAAAATAATCAGCTGCACATAAAAAATGACAAAGTTTAAAGCATTTCAGTAGCCAAATGTTCCTTGATTAGTGTTTCATGGCAGCTGAATGAGATCAATTCTGAGTATTTTTTTAAAGCTGCAGATGATTCCTGCACCAATTTCTACTTTCTACTTTTTTGTTGCTACAGCGTACCTGTGGAAACATATTTACTAATGGCCATTTGAAACATAAATGATTGTCACTGTAGCTTTCAAGAAAGTCTCTGCTCTTTACTCAGCATAGGAACGTTTAAGAGTGGATCAGTTCCTGTTACTTGGCTTCATTATTCATTGCTAAGTGACAGATACAGGAAGCTGAGGAGAACGACTTAGCTGTGATGTGGTTTTTCCTTTCATGAGATGACTTGTGCTATGAGTGACTGAAATACAGCGACTTGGCCATTGACCTCTGCCATTTGCCATTTCGAATTCTACAGGTTCCTTAAAAGAAGCTCTTACTAATGGTCTTGCATCCATTTTTAAATCTAGTTGATTGCAGTTTGGGTAAATGTGTTTTGTTGTGGTTTCTTTTCGTTAAGCTGTTGGTTCCTTTTGCAAAACAGATTGAATTGTTAGCACTTGACATTCCTTTTTTCCCCATAAGGAGAGGAGGAAGTAGAAATGAAAAGCAAGAAGGCAAGGTTAGCGCCCAGTATTGCAGGGAAAATGATTGCATTAGCACTTCACAGACAGTGCTTTTCCTTGTAGAAAATAACTAAAGTATCAGAGTGATATATGAGGCTGGGTGAGAGATTCTTGCTCTACTCTACCCTGCATGTCAGGGGAGGTAACCCACACCTTGAGTCCCTGTCTTAGAAAATGAAGTGGTTCATCTACCCCCCATCACCCTGAACAAGCCCCATAAGCTTTCAGTGAGTGGAAGAGGAGGCTCTGAATGCCTCCCTGCCTCCCCGTGGGTCTTGTGTAACTTATCTCTTGTGGCTTTGTGACTCAGGTATTTCAGATGGAGGGCAGCACAGGAGCTTGACTTGGTGCTGAAAAGTGAACTGATAAAGATTAGATGACAAAGAGCTCTTATCAGTTCTTGTGGTCACTGTCGTAGGGGCTTTGCATATCATTAGAGAAACTCAGTTGCCTTGACTTCTAATCTAATCTTGTAATCTAATTGTGACAGTTGAAGTCTCAGCACCTGAGGCATAATTAGTAGAGTTCAGCAAAATGTTTCTTGGAATTTGACTCCTTCTCCGCCTACAGGTCTAGATGAATGAAACTGTGAGGTGCAAAGTGTGGCAGGGCCTTTGGCCTCATCTATATCCAGAAGTTAATTACTGTCCTTAGCAGCTTGTCCTGATTTAGTTGAAACTACTGCTGTGGATGTGTGGAAAAAAAACTTGGTCAAGTGCATCTGCTTTCAGCCTGTGGCTTCTGCCTGCCTACAGCCTTAAAAGTGGAGGTGTGCCTGCTGCTCCACTACTTTAGTCCAGGTGCATTAAGCAGGAGTTTGGCCTTGCATGTGACTCTGAACCAGGTGTCCAGACTGTCGTTAAGTCTGACTTGTGCTTGGTTTGCTGTGGTCACTGGCTCTGGTTTTAACAGTGTCCATAGCATCATTGCTACCATGGCAAGGCAGCTGCTAAGCCATCGTTGTGGCTTCGTCTCATCATTGCAAAGGGACCTTGTGTACTCGCTAACCTCAAACTCCCATTCCTACCTCAGTTTCTTCATCTCTGAAGTAGGCTGTTCTTTCCTATTTCGGGAGTCCCTGATTTTTCATACTACACCAAATATAAGTTACACAGACAGTGGGGACATGGACAGGTTCCCAAGAGGTCATCTAGGGAGTGGATTTATAGTGTGTTAGCTCCTTTGTGGTAGCTGACTATGTGGATATCCAGCAGTAAATGTGAGGAATGAGTGTGCCTATTTCTATATGAATAGAACAGAGACAACTGAAAACAAAGTCCAGCCCTATGAACTTGCTGGCTCATCTTTAGTGGAGAGTGCTTAGGAAGACATAACTTGACCCTTTATGTCATGTTGCCTGCAGGTAAATCTCTTTGACTTCTGTAGGGGAAAGAAGCTTGGTGTGTGCTCCTAAATGTAATAACATTGTTGCAGAAGAACTTGTTGCTCCAGGCAATATTTTTGCAGTCTAACTCAAAGTAACTTGCCGAGGGCATGTTTAGCTTACGTAGGCAAGGGGATAATGTTAAGCTTCTTGTGATCAGTACAGGCAATGGCAGAGTGCTCCAGAGAACTTGCCCGTTCTGATGTATCAAAAGGGCATCTTGATTATTTCCTCTGGCTTCTCCAGTCTCTACTGAAATGGGTACTGAGTTTCACAGTAATGCCTAGAAGCCTCTCCCTGGTGGCTGGGGTTATCTAGTGGCATAAACCTCAGAAAGGCTCGCTTGGCAGCAGGAAGGGCAGGAGTGCTGTTCCTCATTTATAACCAATCACATTTGTCTTGCTGTTTCCTAGGCTCTGAGGAGATTCACTTGTTTATTAGACCTCCTTCTTTGTAGACAAACAGTTCACCTAAAAAGGAGGGGGAAATTTATTTGAGGATGATACTACAAGTTCAGTATGAGGGAAGCAGGGCTACTTGTGTTAACCTGTTATTTTGGGATTTTTAAGGGTTTTTCTGAAATACTTGGTGTTAACCGTTGCTAGTATTTTACACACATTCATGTAAGTAATTTAGGCACATTTATTGACTGTTACTGGGAAACAACTGCTGTTATCCAGAGCTGGCTGTTCCTGGTAAGTGTTCATCACGTTCTGAGCCAGACTTTGCTCTCACTTCAGAGAAAAAGCAATAGCAGTTGAGTTGCAATAATACCTTATGCAGGGTAAGATTAATTTAAGCAAAACAGAAATCTCAAATCAAGCAGATGAAATGTGTCGAATTTATCAGAAATTAAAATGTGTCCAAGCTGAAAAAAATAATTACAGATAAAATGTCTGCTCATCTATCAGCTGTATATTTGCTAAGATAATTGAATCCTTGAAACATTAAAATGGCTTTGAGATAAATTTGTGAACAGGGCTGTGAGTGAAGCTTCCTTCTACAAACAAGTTATGTTTCAAAGTGTTAGTTAATGTATCTCCAAAAAGAACAGGTTTATTTCTCCTCTGTTTCGTTTTAAAGCCTTGACAATTGTATATCACATATAAAGCACCTAATGTGCCTGAGGAGCAGCATATTTGTTCTGAGATAGAGCTTTCCCCTGAGGAGCGCCTGTACTGTATCTGAGGAGCAGCACGTGGCTTCCTTTAAATGAGATCCATTCTCTGGGAGTGCCTGGTGTCAGAGCTGCTCCTTGCTGGCTTCCCTTGGCCGGGCATAGCTCGGGCACACAGAGGTGCCCTTGGCTTTCCATAGCAGCCTGCAGGGCTCCAGTGCCATAGCAGAGGGGAGCTCCAGCTTTCCAGACTGTGCTACTAGGAACTGGGGCAGCCTCACGTGTGCTTTTTGTGGAGCAGTTGAGGAATTTGTTATGTGCTACTGAATACTTTGAATGTTTTGGCCTTAAGAGATTGCAAAAAAGGTGTTTTCAGGCAACAAATTCTATAGATAGGGTTTTGTGTAGGAAACCATAACTTCCAGCCTACTCAATTGCTTCATTTGAGCATTCGTAACTTTCTCAGGCTGTTGAAAGTAGCTGTCAGCTCTGTATCTTTGCACGTCGGGCAGATTTCGGATTTAGCTGCTTGAGTAATAAAGGTGGCTCTGTGCCTTTGAGAGGTGGCTCCCCACGTGGATGTTAATGTTGTGCCTCTCTGATATTGCTGGAGTTGATGGCTGGTGCCCACAGTATGTGCCTGAGGATGTATGGTGGAGGAGAGGCAGGATGTGCCTGACCTGTGGGGTGGGCAGGTGTAAGGGCTTCAGTAATGCCTTCCAGTGTGCTCACATAGACTCAGGCCACATCCATAGGCAGCCTCTGCAGTCAGCAGGTTAAAAGTCTGGAAAAAGTCAACCTCTAAATTGAACTATTCGCTAGCTGGGTGCCAGCATATAAAAACTGTTGGAGTAAATGTACCTGATAGTTAACTTCTCTCAGTGTGGAAAAGAGGGAAAGTCTTCCTTAAAATTTTTAAGACTATAAACTCCTGGTTACAAAGATTTCAAGCTCAAGTGATCTGTCATTGAATTGCTGTACATGTTCTTGGTCCAGGTGTGTTTCAGGAGACTGGATTACAATATGAAAATAGATCCCCTTGTACCTGGAGGTAGCAAACTGATTTGTTCTTGACTAGTGAGTACTCAAAACTTTCAGGGACTGATGATCCACATACTTTTGGGGAACTGTTGCAGAAGGCATTTTCCCCATTTGCAAAACAAGTTTGCTGCTATGTCAAAATGGTCAAGAGATGTTTCAGAGCAGTAGTGGTCATATTTAAGTCACTGGGGGACAAGTTTATCCTGGTTGGCTGAAAAAGAAGTGACTTCATTTAAAGCTTCACATACTGAGAGTTGTGCATTTAATTTTAACATTTTTATGTAGACCAACCACATGTAAGAAATAGTTTCACCATCTTGAAGATGAGGTGTTTGCACAGAGCTATCTTATGGAAAAGCTGAGAGGGATTTGGCTATCCTACATTGGTAGCTGGCGTTCTAAAGTGTCAAGGATAATCTCCTAGTTCTTTCTATAGGGAGAAATGGAGATGAAATGCAAGATGCACAGTTATTCTTCTAATTATGTGTGCGAGTATTGCCCTTTTTATTTTTTAATGTACTTAACAATACAGTAATTTAGATCCAAAATGCTCAAGTTACTTTAGATCTTTTTTCCTCCATCTTTTAGATTGCGAAGAAGACTCGAACCCCAACTTCTGGCCCGGTGATCACCAAGCTGATATTTGCAAAACCAATCAATAGCAAAGCTGTTACAGGGCAGACCACTCAAGTGTCACCAGTCATTGCAGGTTGTACTACTTTGACTTGTTTTGCTTTACCATTTTTTAAAGGCTTTTCAAAGAAATGGTAATTGTAGAAATTCTTCTGTCTCAACGATTTTACTGTAGTTTCTGTCAAAGTACCTCAAGCAATTGAAAAAAAAAATCAGAAAACTTTTTGAGTAGAAGCAGATAAATGAGGTTGTTGGTACCTTTATACTTAGCTCATTTAGAATAATCTTTGTAATTGCAGAGTTGCTTTTACTGCAAGGTACTTTTGCTTCACAGATTTTGGGGAGGAGAAAAAAATACCCCAGAGCCACAGAAAAGATTACTTGATAAACAGAAAGTATTTGTAGAAACATTATATAAATACACAGGGGAAAGGGAGACATGCTTTTGTATTACTTTAATCTGCTTATAGTTGGACTTAAATGTAATACACACAAGTAACAGAAAAAAATGTTTGAATGAAGAAAGTGAATAAAGCTGTGTTGTTTTTGTTAAGTTGCTCACCTACTTTAAAAATAACCATTGCAGAAGTGTCTTAGAAAGTAATTAAAGCAAATAACAAATGGTCTTTCTCTTTGGAAAAAAAAATCTATATATTCCTAAAAAAAAAAAGCCCAACCAACCACAGAACAACAAAAACACCACCAAAATTAAAGAAAAAAACCACAGTGTAATACCTTGTTTATAATGGCAGTGTATCTGTTGCTAAACATCTTAGACATCTAATTTTTCTGAAAAACACAGATGTAGGAAGGTGGAATTGTCTTTAGAGCTTTGAAGGGTGTCTTTAACTGCTTACAGATTGATCAATCTAAGTAAGCCTAAAATCTTTTCTACTTATCTAAACAAATTTGTTAAGTCTTTACAGCACTGGGACTTGAGCTGGTTTAAAAGGATGCAACTCTGTCCTGTATTCAAAACACTGATAGATGCCAGTGAATGGCACATGGCTGGAACATAATCTTTTCCTTGAGTTGTCAGGCTGCCTGCAGCCTGACCTGTATTTCAGGTGAAAGAGGGATTCCCCATCCCACTCCCCAGTTTGTCCCCTTTCTCAAATTACCTGCCAAATACACAGACCTGTAAGAAGATTGCTATGCTTATAAATACTTGAATTAAGCTGTTTTTGTGTTTAAAAACACAATCCAAACAAACAAAAAACGCAACCCAAACACATTAGAAATGACTTGCAGTTTCTAAATAAGTATGTTGAAAAATCACGTGTGCCTGAGCTTGTGAGAGAAGCATCAGTGGGAGGTAAAGTTGCTTCACTAATTGAGATGGAAATCTTTAAAAATCAGTTTTTCCCTCACCGTTCCAAACAGCCAGCACAGCTTGCGAGCTTTGAGAGGCTGGCATCACTTTAGGGAAGGTGTAACAGTTGTGGTTTGTGTTTTGATTTTGTATGCATGTTTTCATGAATCTGATAAATATTTTTAATTGGCTGGAAATTCCTGCAAGCTGAGGTGGAAGTTGTAAATTTGAAAGTCTTGTCAATATAAGCAACCAGATTCTATTTAGGAAGCTCGTCCATCAACTCAGTTTCAACCCACTACATGGTGCCAAGGGGTGCAGAGGAGATGTAGTAAGAAATGGAAAGCTGTCACCAAGAAAATAACTCAAAGGATTGAAACCTCTAGATGGTGAAAATCCCCACAGACTGAGATTCTTCAGATTGCATGTGGCTTTAGTAGCTGCTGGCAAGTATCTCTGCTGTTAGTTAGACTGCACAAAAGTGGTAATTTTAGAGCATACAGACCTCAGAGGAAATCAGCTTTCCATGAGGATAGTGCTTTTTCTTGTTAGTTCCAGTTGACTTTAATTGTTACGCCACTAGTTGATTTTGGATGGAAAAGTTATGCTGGTATTTGTTTCTTTGTTTCTTATTTTTTATAAACGTAGTACAAGAGAATGGGTGACAGAAGCTATGACAGAAATGAGTCTGAACCAAAGTGGAGCAGAGGAAAGCTCAGTGGTCAAGCACTCTTTGGAAAGAAACTTAGAAAGTATGGAAAAAAAAATCTGTTTTCCATTCTGGGAGTTTTGCAATATTCCTGAAACTGATGTCATGATTTGGAGCTGCTGTTTTTGATGTTTAATCTTCTTTGGCATTGTAAAAAGACAGAGAATGTATGACACACACATGAAAACATGGGTGGTAGCGTGACTAAAAACTGTTAGGCAGTGAAAGAAACAATCATCAACAGAGGAAAAACAAACAAACCAAAAACCTCAGAGTTGATTGTAGATAGACCAAACACCTTTTTCTTGGTCACTGTAACACAGCTTGTTTTTGATGGCTGAGGTTTTAAAGGAAGTAGTCCCCCACAGATGCTCAGTTTCTCTGTACATTGGCAGCAGCCCAAGGCTTTCCCAGGAAACTGCCAGCTGGCTGGGTGTTTGTGTGTGGTGCAGGTGTATTGGAGGGCTCTGCTCCTCAGGATGCTGTCCTGGCTGTCAAGAATTATCTGCTGAATGGCACGGAAAGCTCAATGCACATTTTGGCTCTTTTTTTAAAGCCCGAGCGAACTGTCTTTTTATTTGTAATAATGGCAATTATTTTCTTCTTTGTTGCAAAATCTAACTTAAAGAATGCCAGTGTCCTTCCTGCCAGGTTGTACACTCTCAGAAGGAGGGCTCAATTGCACAAATGGCAGGGAAAACTTTGCTTTGAAAGTTACTGTGACCAGGGATAACTGGAGCTGATGGTATCTTCATTGTTTATAGGTAGGGTTTTTTCACAGTCTGCTCCAGGGACACCACCAAAGACAATAACGATCTCTGAGAGCGGAGTCATTGGATCATCTCTGAGTACAACAACACAACAGACACCGAATAAAATAGCTATCTCACCACTCAAATCCCCCAATAAGGTAAGGACCTGTTCTGGCTGCAGCCTTCTATCCCTCCTGCACAGTGGTCTGAATGGAGCTCTCTGTGTCTTTGCTACAAGCTGTTTATTATCTCTCCAGAGATAATAAACATATCTCCAGAGTCCATAAAAATATCTCCAGAGTCTCCATGTCGCATCACAATGCTCTGTGGTAATGCCCTAATTTAGATTTTTTTTTCAACTGGCTCCCTTACTATGGTTTTAAGTAGATATGCATTACTGCATAGTTTCCCATTCCTACCATTTCTTGCCATTCCCTAAGTATCCTTTCTGAGAGCAGCTGTTCTCTCTTAGCCAAGCACTCAAACTATTTTTAATGCCTTCATAAAACGTCAACAGGCTGTTTAAGAGGAGACCTCAATAATATTAATTGGTCAGCACTTATTAACCATTGCCTGCTACTGCACAGGCAATTGAGTCTTCCCTGATCACTTCTAAAGTAAATGAGATTTGCAATGGTCCTAGACAAACACAGAGCTGGAGATTGGCACAGGTCAAGGTGACACTTGTGTTTTAGATTTCGATAACTGTCTTGAGAAGAGGAATATTGCTGGAGAAAGGGAGGCAGGGGGACGAGATGCAAAGTGCAGGCAAACTAAATATCATGTATGAGAAGCAAAGTAAAAGTAAAGAATTCTTTTAGTTTCGCTGTGCTTTAGTGATGTTATGTTTACACAGATGGAGTAAATGACTTGTGTTTGACAATTACTAATAAGAGAAGCAACATGAAGTTAATTTTGGTTCTAAAGTTACTTTTTTAACTATGAGTGAGTGTGAAAAGACTCTTTAGGGTTACATCTTGGATTTACTGTAGATAAGTAATTCTAAGTATCTGGTTTTTTTTAAAACATAAGGAAGTTTAGAACAAAAAGTAGAAAACCAGCCTTGGAAGGGGTATGGTTATACAGAGTGTTCAAACACTGCATTCTGCAGAGATGTGGTCAGAAGACTGAATCTCTGTGGGAAACTGCAGTGTGGATTTGAATGTACTGATGTTCTTATACTTTGAATCAGTAGTGTGAGATGAGAAATTTTTTGTCTTTTCAGCAGCTTTTCTTTAAAATTTCTGTTTACAATGAAATAGTCATTGTACCAGTTATAAAGCTTTTATTTAGAAGATCCCTCTTGACAATGCTCAGGCTTCAATGGGATAGTTTCCTTAAAAAAAAAAACCCAACAAAACGGATGAAAAGACAACCCCTCACTCCCACCCAGATTCTGTGCTAGGTTTCTGCAGGAGCCTTTTGGTGCTGGAAACCAGGGATGCCTTCAAGTTCCTAAGGGATCTATTTGCTGTTGTTGCAGCTGGACCCGTGTGAATTGTGGTTAAATACAGTTCCTTGTTCACAGAAAGAGCTCTGTTCTGATGGAGAGCTGTACTGTCCTGAGGAGGGGAACGTATATGTACAGGGTCCTTTATCCTGTGCAGAGGTTTAAACTGCTTTTTGTTTTGCCAAGCAGCTAACAGTGGTGTCAGTGGCCTCCCAGCCTCCCAACTCCCCCCAGAAGACGGTGGGCGTCCCACTGAATGTAGCGTTAGGACAGCAGATCCTCACAGTGCAGCAGTCAGCACCCTCCTCCCCTGGGAAGGCTATAGTCAACCACACAACCACCCAGGTACAGACTGACTTTCCTTTGTCTTCTGGTGTGTCTGTGTCATTGCTTGCTGGAAACTGGAGTGTTGGACCACAGGTTGACAGCAGTCCATCCGATGGTGTTCTTGGAATGGTGTTTGCTTAGGAATTGGCGAAAGTATTGCCCTGAGGAGCATATACTTCTTCAGTTGAGGGGTGCAAACCACTGCAAGCCCGTACAAGGGCATGCTGTTAGAAAGCAGCTTTCCAACCTGGAAAGCCCCACTTGGTGCAAATTCTTGTTTCTGTATACCGAATCTCCCAAGTCACCTGAAGAACTCTGTGACATGAGGAGGAGTTCTTTGGGTGGTTCTCTCTCTTCTGCCAATGTTTCTATGCCACTGCCTAGGGCTGCTTTCCAGGTGTTTCTGAGGTTTGCAGCAGTGGAGTTCATATTCCTGCTGTAGAGGTCTGCATAAGCAAGACACCGTGGGCTGAAACCTACAGAACTAGAAATTATTAATTTCCTATGTCTCACTTCTAGAAAAACAGGGTTTTCTGTAATACCTTTTATAAATAGTTTTGCATTAATAAATCACAAGACAAAACTGACTTTTCTTACAAACTACAGTTTTTGCTGTTTTCCTCTTTTGTGATCTTAGGTGAATCTTTTTCTGTCGTAATATTTGTACTTCTGTTTTGGTAAACATGAAGTATGTAAACATGATGTATGGGTGCAAATATATCCAGAGCGTGGATATAGCTGGGAGTGGACATGCATGTACAGCATGAGACCAGAGACTCAGAGTCTTATCTTACAGGAGATAATTAGAACAATGCTGATATGTGGATGTGGACACCATTGAGATTTGAATTTTATTTCTTTTCCCCAGAGAAAACTATCTTTTGAAATAGTTGTTAAAAGGTTAAGTCTCTCTAATGCAAGCACCCTAAGTGAGAAAATGGAGATGTCTGTGGGGTATACATACTGAGTTCTGATCCAAAGCTATCTGACACAACACAAGGGCTTCACCTATCTTCACTGGGCTCCAGAACATGCCTTTAGAAGAAACTGTCCCTTGAATTTTACAATTTTCCCAGTTGTCCTTGGATGGCAGCCTCTAATTTGTGTGCTAGAGAGAACTTTGCCCATACTGGTCTCCCTTTGATAATGTCTGTGACTGTGCTTGCACATAGTGCTTGTTTTGATGCTCTGGCCTGTTAAGGTTTCAATGTATTAGGAAAAAAAATTTAAAAAATCCCAAGAAAACACCTTTTAGAAGACCAGGGTTGTATTTCTAGTAAAATGTGTGCAAATTGAGATTTTATTCGTGTAGTTGCTGAAAGCTGGGGAGCTGGGAAAATGCTCTCGTAAGAATTCACATCATACTGTCAACCAAATGTAATACTTAAAAACTTGATGTCAAGGACAATATGCTTAATATAAATAGTAAAAGATACTGAGAATAAAAAGCTGAGCTCTAAAAGAAATTGAAGGAGAAAAAGGAAGAAATCAAGGTTTAAGGGTGAGCAAGTCTGGAAAAAGAGGCTATTATCAAACCAGTAGACTTATGAATGTGTATAAATAAAATAAAATTTTCTTGTTATTAGTTTGTAGTTTGAGAAAAGCTGGAAATATGAACTTTTACAAATTCCAGGTATACTGATCCTCCAGCTGTAAGGTAGCACAGGTCTGCTGAGCTCCCTTTCTTTCACCATTTTGCCTTTTTTCTTAATGAATTTGTTTTGCTATTCCTCATTGTTCTTGCTTCTTTCATTTCTTAGCTTGTACTTTCTGATGTCCATCAGTTTAAGGATTCTGTTCCATTTTCCTCTCCAGGGTTGCACAGTGATTTCTGTGGATTAATCACAAACTATCTTAACAGGACATATCTGTACACACAGAGATAAATCATGCTGCAGTCCAGCACAAGCTGTTCTGCAGGTTCTTACCATGTGCTTTTAATAGTAGGAATATTTCTGTGGTTGTTTGATTGTGGAAAAGAAACCAAACCATGTTCTCTGTAGTCACCCGAAACAGTTTTGGCAGATGTGGACTGAGTCACCCTACTCATGTAAATACTAGTTTACTCTGGTGTTTGGTGTAGAGCATTGAAAATGGAACTGAGTTTACTCTGAGCTGTTGAGAGGCATTTAATCTCTTTGCATCTGTTCTACTTTTGAAAGCAAAAAGGGGGTAACTGACTTCCCTCTCAAGGGTACGAATGGTATGCTAGAGTTGCTCACTAAGGAATTGAGAAATAAACACGCTGATGTTCTTTCTGCCTTTGTACAAGTAACTTCGTGCTGTCTGTGTTGGCTTAACAGGCTGTGAAATCAGCAGTGCAGACCATTACTGTAGGAGGAGTGGGTACATCTCAATTTAAGACAATTATTCCCTTGGCAACTGCACCCAATGTTCAGCAGATTCAGGTACCTGGAAGCAAGTTCCATTATGTCAGACTTGTTACTGCCACAACAGCCAGTAGTTCAACCCAATCTGCCAGTCAAAATCCCAGTACGAATACTCAGCCTCTGCAACAGGGTAAGTGCTGGTGGTAACATATTGTCTGAAGCTTCTGTTGGGTTTTTTCTTTCATGTTTGTTCTGTAAGGATTAAAATGAATACATTACAGAGATGTGTGAAGACTGCCAGATGTACTTGGTTTTGTAGTAAGACTTCTATAAATTCCATACTCTGCTGCTACGTCTGGTTTGTATGTGAGAATGCTCCTTTGTGTCAAATTGCTCTGTAGTTGGGCCTGAATCCTGGGAGCATTTTAGGTTGCTTTTCCCTAGTTTACCAGATTTGTGGGTGGTTCATGGCAGCTCCCATCTCCTCTATATGAAAAGTGTGAAGGCAGGCCAGCTCACAATCATATTGCCAAAACTCCTGTAACATGAAGATACTTCTATGTAAATTGCTTCAGAAGTGCCAGATGTTTTTGCTGGTTTCTGTCCATGCTTTCCAGAGCTGTGATGGAATAAAAGATTTCAAAGGGAAAATGGATGTAAGGGAAATCCAGTGTCCAGAGGAGGTCTGCACCCAGGCTGTTTTTTTAAGCCATTGCTGTGAAATGTGTGCACACACTCTTGTGCCAAATACCTGTTTACAAAGGTGTTCTTTAGACCCAAGTGTTGCATGCCATGAGTTAGAGTGTTCAGTACCTCTGTGTTATGCACATGTGAAAGTTTGAAGGGCTGAACTGTGGACCTGGAGTGACTAACACACATTCCTATGATGTTGTTTCTTGACACCAGCAAAGCCCGTGGTGGTGAATGCGACCCCAGTGCGTATGTCAGTTCCCATTGTACCAGCACAGACTGTGAAACAGGTGAGCTAAGTTTAAATCATGTAGTATTCCTGACCTGTTTTGGCTGGACAGAAGAAAAGTCTGCTTCCAGCTCTGTGACCAAATGTTCCGCTAATAAAAGTGCATTCTGAATGAGTGAAATGCTGGTTTCATAAAGACCTCTTTTCTCTCCAGGTGGTGCCCAAACCAATCAACTCAACTTCTCAGATAGTCACTACTAGTCAGCCCCAACAAAGACTTATCATGCCAGCTACTCCACTGCCACAGATCCAGCCCAACCTCACCAACCTCCCCCCGGGCACTGTGCTGGCACCAGCCCCTGGCACGGGAAACGTCGGCTATGCGGTCCTTCCAGCTCAGTATGTCACACAGGTACGGTCTTTCCCAGAGATGCTTAAGGAAATGATGCTCTTGTGGAACATTCTGCCTTCCTCTTAAAGGTTCCTTCTCTGTGACTGTCGCCTGACACTGAGGCAACAGTTTCTTTTAGGCACCCTTGGTGGAATGATGATGGCACTAAACCATAGTTGCAATTAAAGCTTTATTTTCTCAACAGGGTTCTTTATTAGCATAATAGAACAAGGTTTCTATAAGCAGAATCAGTGTAGTACAATTTTGAGTAGCGTAGTACAGAATTTACAATACAAACTTACTCGAATCACCTAGATCTCAATTTGGAATTTCTTATCACCTAGACCCTCTGCATACTGGGCCAGATCTTGATACACAGTTTGCTTCATCACTTTAACAATCATAACCTAGACTTGAAAATCATATAAAAGAGTACAAGTCACTCAGTCCTCGCAGGAGACAGATGTCAGTGGAGATGACCCTGGCCACTGGCGGTTGCAGGGCTCAGTGTCCATCAGCAGTTCCAGTCCAGGTTCATCACTTAGAACAGCTTGATTTTATAACTGTTCTCTGTGTGCTGTTACACTTCCCTGTTCTGTGACAGTCGCCACCACCTCGTTGCCTGGGTGCCTGAGACATTCATGGCCAGTAAGGAACAGAGTAATTGGCCTGGTGCCCAGGAATCCTGAGACCTGTAGTGAGAGGAAGAAGAAATCCCATTGGTTTGTCTGCTTGGTTCACAGGACCTTCAGGGCCTGATGATGAGGAGAAAGGGAGCATATATGTGACCTGCTTGGCCATAGAGTATGGCTGTTTTCATTATAAAATGGTGTTAGTTAATGCTAAGCACGTTGCCAGAGTGAGAAGCAGCTGGTACCAGGCACCCCAACTGAGGCTGAGGGATTAGTTTTTTGCTCTTTGCCAAGATCTGACCAACGTTCAGCATAAAAAAGAGAATAAATGAAACATTCTGCAGAAGGCTGGTTCGTGGAAACAAGGACTCTCATAGCTCCTGGCATTACTGGTACCAGCCTGGTTTCTGATTGCCTTTTGGTTTTGTCACAGTTGCAGTTTGACCCTGAAGATTGTTACTGTGTCCTTGCAGTCTAGTTCTGCAAATTTTACTTAAACTAGCATCTGTTGGACCTCTCCTCTGAGGTTTGTGTTCCAGTCACAACCCGTCCCCTTTTGCTTGGCCCCATTATAGGTCCATGTCTTGCTGTGTGCCAGTCTGTCCCCAGAACCTGTCCCAGCAGGAGCAAACAGCTGCTTGTAGGTAATGCTAAAGAAAGTAGCCCAGAGCAGTGTTGTTTGGCAATTCTTATGAGATTTTGTTTTTTTTTATGTGAAAAATAAATGGTGGGTTCAGGTACACAGAGGAGTTGGTATGCAAACCATTTTGCTTACTTTCATAGTAAGTGGCTTGTATATAAAGGAAGCTACTAATTTGTGCAGGAGGTGATTCTGCTCTATTAGGGGGAAAACGAACATGTTTTTAGGAGCAGGAACTGTTTGTGGTCTGAACATTTCTGTGTGTTATCCCTGTCATCTGTATGGATCTAGACACCGTAATAGACAACAAAAATATAATCTCAAATAGTATTTTTGTGCTAAGTATGGAGGCAGGAGGTTGCCACCTGGTCCAAGTTCTATGTCTAAAAGTGTACTTAGAAGCAAGTTATTTTTATAACAATATCTGGGAAGCTAATTTAAAGACTGGTTACAGATCCTCTTGTGTATACTTTAATTTCTTTCATGTCAGGCATTAACCTTTTTGTTTTGTTAGCTACAACAGTCATCGTATGTATCTATAGCGAGCAACACTGGCTTCACAGGGACATCCAGTGTCCAGTCTCAGGCACGGCTGCCATTTAATGGGTAAGTGTTTTGAAAAAAACCCCCAAAGCCTGTAGAAAAGGCTGCTTGAATAAGCATGAGGTATTGGAGTTTGGTTTGGGGAATTTTCCAAGACACTCAAGTCTGTTGTGATGTGGTTATTATCGCTGACTGAAGGGTGTGGATCTCTCTGATAATTGAGCCAATTTGATCTCTTGATCAAAGCTGTTTTCCTTTCTGGTTTTTGGATTCATGTAGCAGGAAGTTGACCTGAAAGCTCCCTGTTGCTTATTTTTTATTTTGCAGCAGCATCTCTGAGCTACAGGCCTCAACTATTTCTCAACATTTCTGCAAAGAGGTTCTGTACAACATATAAGCTAGATGCTTAACGCATGCAGAAATTCAGCCAAACAGCAAAATGGATCCTGATAGGAGGCTTTGGGTTTTTTCAGTCTTGCATTTTCCCCTTAAGGATGAAAATAACAGCTAACATATATTATTTTCCCTTTGCCAATCCAGCAGGCTTAGCTGTTCTGCACAGTCTTTTTGTGTTACTGTTTGCTGGAAATAGTGAACATGAAGGTGCTTTTTGTTGCTGCAGCCTCAACTGATGCAAACTAATCCCAAATCCCGAAGCAGCTATTCAAATGAACGGGTTTGATTTAATCTCCCTGGTATTACGTGCAGAAATTGCTGGATAGGGATGGAACAAATCTCATCAGAAGCGATTAGTGTCACAAAATCCGAGTTTTAGGAGCAGTTAAAGACTGAGTCTACTCTAAAATTTATCTATAAACTGAACAGCATGGTTTGGCTTGCTTTCCCATTATTCCAGAGAGGATATTTTTTGGGTTTTGGGAGCTTTTTAATTCCAAGTAGAACAAAAGAAAAGGCACCATCATGTTGTGTGAATCTTGGTTGGATCTGGTCCCACTGCACTTGAAGGGATTCTGGGGAAAGTTTCCCTGACTCCAGTTTTTAGTTATGCTTCCTCTAGCTTTAAAGCCTAATTTCTACTTCAGGCATGCATCCAAATTTGCAGCAAATAATCCATCTCTTTCTGGGTTGGAAAGGCACTATTTATAATAGTTACTTAAAACACACTCAGCCAAAAACCTAATGCAAGGGGAATATAAAGATTTTTTTCCAAAGTTTTTATTATGAGCTGTTTACATGAATTTAAAATAGGAAGAAACTGATAAAACTGTGTGTATATAAATGCCCTTTTCCCCCCACAGAATAATTTCTTCTGAGTCTGCAAACCGCCCCAGGAAGCCTTGCAATTGTACTAAGTCTCTGTGTTTGAAATTGTAAGTACAGCTTGGTACAGATTCTGTCTTTTCAGCCTTATTTTTAACATCACAAAAGCGTGCCAAGTATCAGAATATAATGGTTTTAAGTATGTCAGAAATTTTATGTCCAGATGCTGATTTAAGGTGGATATTGGTGGAGGTGTTGCAGAGCCTGTGCAATTTTGCAACTCCTGTGAGCTATATGGACCATAACATTTGAAAATGTCTAATTTTGCACCATGCACCTTATTGCACGGTGGAGCCAATTCCACTCAGCAGCTCTGGCTGCCTTGTTGGTACCATGAGTGAAATGGCATCTCATGGTATCATTCCTGGGCATTTCCTATAGTTTGGTGAAGTGCTTCAGTGATACCATACTGGCTCAAATACTTCAGAAAAAATGGGCTGTGTATATTTTATTAAAGGACTAAATAGACAGGTGATTCTGCACTGGTAGGTCTGACTCTTGCTTATCCATGAGACATTTTGCTGTTCCATTCCATGTATCTGTAAGAATTTGACACAAAAGCATTTGAAGCTGAGGAGAGTTTCTTCACCTTGAGGCACGGTCAGTTTACTGATATTTTTGGGACAGGAATGGGAGGGGATACTGAAATTAATCTGTGGTTCCCTGAATCCTAGACAATGAAGAGGAAGTCAGGGGTGTGGTACTTCAAGGGGAAGTGATGCAATGACATCAGAACCCAAGTTAAGAAGTGTGTTTAAACTTTTAAGCTTGGGTGTCTTTTTGTGTAGTGCACCCCACCTCTATATGGGGAGGTGTGCCCTGTCCTCCTAGTCTCAAACTTGTCTGTTGCATGGCAGGAAGATATGCAGCTGCTTTTCAGATATTTTACGTAAGTGACTGACCTCACAGTGCTCAATGTATGTTAGATGTGTAGGGTTTTAGGTTTTGGTGTCTGAATGTGCACTAGAAATTCCTGGAGAATAATGGCCTCACTGGTGATACTTTGCGCCTACAGAATGCTGTTTGGAAACAAACTTTTCTTGTAAATCACTGTCATTGTATCTTCAAGTGGCGGGGCATTGGTGCAGAGCAAATGGTTATTTCACTCTGGCACGGGTGCTTTCTCACTAGTAAAACCTTTTTTCTGTCTGGAGGGGAACTTGTTTTTTCCCAAATGCACATTGAAGGTAGGCACATAGCCCATTCTACAAAAAAGTCAACTCAGGTAAGTTATTTGCTCATTTATATTCTGGATTGATGCTGGCACTGTTTGTTTTGGAAAGCAGGACTATTCCACTGCTGAATTTTAAAAAAGAAAGGAGAGCTATTACAGGTTATAAAAGCTTTTGATTTAGTATGTCCCTAAAACATTCAAGACCAAGACTGGGAACTGCTGAAGATGCTAAAAATCTCCAAAATCCAATTCAACCTGATGAAGGGTTGTAGTGGACTCCAGGGCAACCCTAATCTAGTTTATGTAGTGCTAGGATGGGCAAGCCACAGAAAGCCAGTTTAGCAATGGCTTTAGGCTTCAAAAAATGACCATACACTCCCAGCAGGATTTGAAAAGCAAGTGAAGAGGATTAGCAGTTTTTGGCTATAGGTGGAGGTGGTCCTGGAAGCATTGAAACATGTCAGAGTTTGTTGTGGCCTAAAGCCATGTTTGAGCTGGAGATGAATGTGCTACTTCCATGTATCAGATCTGTGGGACTGGTGAGATGTTTTTGATGGGAGGCACCAGAGGTACATAAGAGGCACTGCAATGTTATTGGCTTTCCCTGTCCATGTTTTGCTGCTTTTTGTTCATATATTTGTCCCTTTGAAAAGTCAGCTTTATCCTCATTCAGATCCTTCCCCTGGTTACCTGTGCCTCAAAGCGTCTGAGATGTACCAATTGTTATTCCTTTTCTATTCTTCCATCCCAGCTTATGGGCAAAACTAACCAAAAAGAGCTTGTTGCTGCGTTAGTTTGCCTGTTAACTGGCACTCCAATTGCTTGCCTTTCGTTTTGGCTGTATGAGAGTTCCCGAGGGCTGATTTGGACTGACTGGGTCAGGAACTGGCTGCGAGGTGGCTGCAGCAGGCTGGCCCACAATATGTGGGTGACCCAGGAGTCACCCTAGGAAGAAGTCTCACTAGCTTCTCTTGCACAGGGGACCTGTGCTACGTGATGAGCTCAGGTGGACCCCCTTGAGCTCCAGCTGTCTTTAGACAGCAGCTAGACGTGCACTAGAGGATTTTGGCTCTGCAGTGAGGCTGGTACTGCTTGTACTTGTGGAGTTGAACATAGGGTGACCCTTACCCCTATTGGTGCCAGAGTAGGAACTTCTGCTACTGCTGTAAGTACTCACACACCAATGTAATGGTCATGTTTACAAATGCCTTCTGCATCTTCTGTTTCAGGTATTGTGACTGTTTTGCAAACGGTGAATTCTGCAATAACTGCAACTGTACAAATTGTTACAACAACCTGGACCATGAAAACGATAGGCAAAAAGCAATAAAGGTGAGGGGCCTCTTCCCCTGCCCCTGGGACCAAAGCCATTTAGCTTCTTTCTTCTGAAGCTCCAGAGCGGGGCAGAGTGGGTGTATAATGCCCTGATCTCCTCCCACATGTGCAAGGCTTAAGTTCTTTTATTGCACCTCTAAATTCTGCTCCCTGCGTGCAATGACTGACCCTTTGGGTCTGCATTGACAGGCCTGCCTCGACAGAAACCCTGAAGCCTTCAAGCCCAAAATAGGGAAAGGAAAGGAAGGAGAATCAGATCGGAGGCACAGCAAAGGGTGTAACTGTAAACGCTCGGGATGTCTCAAAAACTACTGCGAGTGTTATGAGGTACGAAGCATTATCTCATTTGAAAGGTAGTAGCTTTTTCCCTTTAGTGCAGTGACTTCTCATTTGTTTTGTCTCTTCCTTGTATTGCTATAATGTTTTCTGTTCCTTTCCATTCCTATAATGTAACCTCTTCTCCCAGCAGTTTGCACATAGAAAGCCATGTACATGGAAAAATTGATCACTACTGTTCTGTAATTTTAATTTTAAACAATTTAGCAACTTTGGACTGAGGCTTGAATTTGTTCTTTTTCTGAATGGCAGCATTTCCTAAAGAAATCTACTGCACCAACTCTCTAGGAGGAGTTGAAGCAGCATCCCACAGATGCTCTGGGATAGAATGTATTTGTGGAATTCAAAAGCAAAAGTTGTTGTTACTTCATCTGCTAACTGATAAGTCTGTGGATGTAGAGACAGTGTAGACTGGCCTTTCTCAAAGCTCAACTGTTCTAAATTCCCCTGGAAACTGGAGGTTGATGAAGAAAGGGATGAGTGGGAAACCACTGATTTACATTCTGTGCTCTATGATCCTATGATTTGATTCAAGTATATATTCTGGGAAGACACCTCATCTCAGAGGTAAGAATTTAGAGAGAAAACTACTACTTGGAAGTTTGTTCTGGTGGTTAGTTGGTAAGAGATTAAAACAAAATCTCCTTTTTGTTGTGGCTTCTCATGAGGGGAGTCAAACTTGCAACAGGTGTCTTACGTTTTGTTTGTTTCTTTCAGGCAAAAATCATGTGTTCTTCCATATGCAAATGCATTGGCTGTAAAAATTTTGAAGAAAGCCCGGAGCGAAAGACATTGATGCATTTAGCAGACGCTGCAGAAGTCAGGGTCCAGCAGCAGACTGCTGCAAAGACCAAGTTATCTTCCCAGATCTCAGACTTGCTGACAAGGCCAACACCAGCACTCAGCAGTGGTGGTGGGAAGTAAGTTAATGCTGCACCCTCTTTGAGTTGTTTCTAGTGCGGGTTTTTGATGTATGTGACAGGTATGTCCCTGTCATCTCTGAGCCTTGTCTGTGTCAGCTGTAGAGGTAGGAGCAGTCAGGTGAATGGAGCACTTTGTAACAGTGGGATACTGACCCACCAAGTTCATTTGGCTGTTAACTGAGGCTTACTCACTAAAAGCTCTTGGAAGCGATGGGACAGATGAAATCTCATCAGTCCTCAGACTAAAAAGTTGCCAGCTCCGGAGTTAGGTGCCTCGTGTGTTTTTGCAGTGACTAAGTGGATGTTTCTTTGTTTCAGGCTGCCCTTTACCTTTGTCACCAAGGAGGTGGCTGATGCAACCTGTGAATGCCTCCTGGCACAGGCAGAGCAAGCGGAGAAGACGGGCAAGTCCAAAGCTGCAGCAGAGCGCATGATCCTGGAGGAGTTTGGACGCTGTCTGATGAGGGTTATCAGCTCTGCAGGGAAGTCCAAAGGTGACCCTTGTGCCATGAACTGCTGACTCATGCACATGATCCACAATGAAGCGGACTGAACAGAACACTTAAGGCACAGGGACACTTTGGTTTAGCATAAAGGATTTAATAATATTTGTTAATTTGGTGCTTGTTGTAAATTGACCCATGTAAGATTGAAACAAGAAATTCTTTTATAACAAGATGTAGAGCCTTTTAAATCTTAGCTAAATCCTCTTCTACTTAAGACAATGCCTAAAGGTCAGTTCTTCTTCCCAATGTACAGCTTTTACCCTGGGTTTCTTAAAAATTAGGTGTGTTCTTCCCTTTCCCCCAGAATAATTGTCTGAAGGGCATATATAAATTATTATAATATATATTATTTACAGTGTATGGATTTGCATCGCTGTGCATACAGGAAAACACAGGTGATGTCAACAGCCAGGTCATGCTTTTGCTGACAGGCCTGTAATGTGGAGGTACCAGTGTATCCAAGATAATTCTGAAAGGAAATATGTAGAAATAAGCATCTAAATGGAAGGTAGTACTTGTATTTAGGACCTGACACAGCGTGTTCCTTTAGTGCATGGAGCACTGTGAGATACATAGGCAATAATACAGAGGGGTTGCTTGCAGATTTGGCACTGAGCAAGTCATGGAGAATGTTTCTGGAGCAGGGCCCAAGGAGTATAGAGGTGAATGGCATTATGGGGAATTTCTGATAGGAATGGAGCGCTCAGGTGTTTCTTAAGCTGGAACTTGAAGGCTAAGACAGTGGTCTGTCCTCAGAAGCGAGGAAGAGCAGCCACGCCAGAATGCCAGACTGTCTGCCCAGCATAGTGTTACCTAAGTGTGCAGCAGATGGGTACTGTTTTTAGGTGAAGATTGTTTTTTCGAGGTCTGTAGCAGCCGAATCCTTCACTGGAAGTAGGGCTGTGCAGTCAGTTGTGTTTTCTAGGATCAAGCCGTAACCCTGGAAGAGTGTTTAGGCCTGAGAAGCTGAAGTCATGGAGATGACAATCTGCATCTGAATCAACTTGCAAATGCAGGTAGGGATCATGTTCAGCCTGGCTGTGGGTATTCAGCATGCTGCTTCTCTCCATGTTGGCAATTTACTTGGCATAAGGGCTCTTTTAGTGTTGTTTAGAATAATTGTGAGAGCTGTGATCAGAGAAAGTACTAGCACAGAATCAGGATTGCTACAAAAACAGACACAGATCCTTTTACACTAAACGGGGGGCAATCAACTATAGCTGGGTATAGACTAAGGCAGGGGATTTTTTTCAGTATTTGTTACAGGCAATCTCATATCACATTTTTGATAGTGGAGCACATTTGTAGAATTAACCTGGTAGGTTACTTACCTATCATAAAGATCCATTAATCATGTTTAATCACAGGCATTTTTATTACCTGTCTCACTGCAGCCTGAACTAGCTAAGTTTTTTTCCAAAAGGGATTTTATATTCCTTCTATGAAACTGTAAATACAGAGAAATGCAGCAGAGCTCTTTCTCCACGTTTTCTAGCAGGGCCAGGCTGGGGAGAGGTAGGGGCTAGGCACACCAGCAGCAGAGATATGTGCCTGTGTGTGTGAAGGCAATAGGGTGGGAGGATGCTTCACCTCCCGGCCCTGTGCACTGAGCAGAAGGCCCTTGACCCTTCTCTGCTGCCTCCTTGAAATGCCTGGGAGGCAGCCGGCAGCAGTGGTGGGCTCACAGACCAGGTTTGACCTGCCAGTCACTGCCTGAAGGGCTCTGTCTGCTAAGGACATCTTCCTGAGCATAAATAGCAATGTTTGTGCAAATCTCTGAAAAGGGAATCCATCTCTTGTGTAAGCAAATGCCATGTTTTTTCATAATTAGGACTTGGATTTACTAAAAAATCAGTGCAGTAACTTTACCTGTAGATAGTGCAGATATTCCGTTCCCTTCTAGTGACCTAATATAGTCTGTCCAGTAAGATTTGTATAAATGTAAATTAGTGTAAGTGAATAAAGTAATACCTACTTACATTATTTTTCAAACAGATTGCAATATGCCTTTTGTTTAGACTTCAATCTGTGTTAATTTTGTATATATTCAGTGTCTTACTCTAAATTGCACCTTTTGTGATGTGTATTTATATACAGTGTGCAAAAGCACTTGTGAAATTTAGATTACAGTTGTAATTATGTATGATGGCATTGCTGGAGAATATTTTGCTTGTAAAGACTTTGAAGGTGCAATCAAATGCTCTTAGTTCTTCTATTTTGTTTTGAACAAGCTTTCTCAAATATTAAGCTTGGATTCCTCTCTCCCCTCTCCCTGGTGTAGAGTGTATGAATTGGTTTTTGTACTTCCTTAGCCATTTGCATCAAACTGCTGGACAAGATTAACAGTCGAGTTCATCCAGTTACATAAAAAATAATTGGGAATGGGGCAAGGGTTCATTTTCTAGTTCTGTTTACATCCAAAAGTAGAAAAATTAAATTTATATTTACAAGACCTATTCAAAGAATACACTTTTCTATATTGTACAAATAAAACAGTCAGATAAATCACAAAAAATAAACATTTATACTATTCTGTAAATACGATTTTTTTTTTGCACTCCTTTGCTTCAGCACTGACAAATATACACAGAAGGTTTGTCACTGAAATATCAAAATAAATTGTTAACACTAGGTCCACTTCTGATGCAAGTACTGAATTGATTTTCAGTGTGAGACCAAATCCTACCAGAGATAAATATCCCGTGGTTACTGGTGTGCTGTCATGCACAGCAAGCCATGGCACAATTCATAACTATTCATCTCGAGGCTGGAGGTGGAGGCAGTGCAAGTGTTCCAACACTGCAACCAATCTGTCGCTGGGATTTCAGCAGCAGCATTTTGCTAGTTGTCCCAAAAATCCCATATAGAGGGGAGGGAATAGTTTCCTGCAAAGTCTCTTGTAAGCTGGAATTGCTCCATGACAATGTTGGCTTCAACATGGCTTTTTGCATAGATATTTGGATTGGGAAAAAAAAACCCTAGAGGTTCTGGTTTGTTGCTCCTAGCAGTGTTTGCTCTCAAAGCACAGCTTGAGGGATTGAGTGCAGCAGTTCCGCTCCCACCATGAGTGAGCAGAACTAAGGGAAGGAGGAGGAACCCAAACCAAGCAGGGACAGTTTTGTCAAGTCACTGGTAGGCAGAATGGTACCTTTAATATTATTACTGCCCTAGGATGTGGCAGATCACCATTTTTCATCCCAGCTCCATCATGGATCTTGAAAGTGACTGAACAGCAGGTTTTGAGGGAATTAGTTGCCTTCCATCTCTATGGATGCAACTGCTGTGCTGCATGGCAAAGGGAACCCCCTTAGCAGCAGTTATGCCAAACTTTGTTGTTCCAGGCAAAGCACTGGACACAGCTTCCTTGCCATGGAAATGAACTAACTGAAGAAGCCTGTCCTGCTTGGTGACATCAAAGCTATAGTTCAAGTGATCAGTGGAAACGTCAAAATGAGACTGCCTTGTGCCTTGGCCTGCAGGACACAGGCCAGCTGTGGGAGGATGGGGCCATGAAATGGGACCTGAAATGCTTGCCCTGCTGCAGCACACCCTGGGATTCCTGCCCGGGGAGGAGGGTATTGGTGCTCCTGGGTGCTACTGGACACAACAGTCTGGGCACAGGCTCAGCACTGATCCAAAGGATCTAGACTTCTTGTAGCTCCTTTAGCTGTTTGATGAGACATGTTGGAAAGGAGATTAGAGCTTGTGTACAACTTGAGTGCCACTTTCTTTTCACATATTTATTTTCCTATTTAAGTAGATGCTTCTGCAAGCTTTCTTGCCTCCAGCTTTTATAAAACACATCTGTTTTGGTGAAATCAAAATGCCAGTCATGTGACTCCTCTGCAACCCCATCAAATATGCATCAGTTTTCTCCTGGCAAGAGGACTCACAGCACTAAAGCCACCCAGCACTTCCAGAGGCCACTGCAGTCTCCCATCACTGCCCCAGGCACCTTGAGCAACCATTGCTCATCCTGACCTGCCATGCAAGTTGCATGAAACATGTGGCTGCTTTGCAGGACTGCTAGAAGGAACACAGGATCAGATAAACCTCCTTGCTTTGCTCAGTTAAACCCTGCTTAGGGGGTTTGAAATGGCCCAAAACATCACTGCTTATCAACACTAGTTTTGCCAGCATTGTTTGCTCACGTGTTGCCTAGATCTGTCCAGCACTGAGCCTCAGCAGGGAACAGCCATCCTTGGAACAGCAGAGTACTCAGCTAGACCCTGTGTGGGTTTAGCTTGACTGACAGCTACCCAGTGGTGATGGAGACAAATGCTTTCCCTTCAGTCTCTTCAATCTGTGCCTTCCACAAGGGTATTTCAAATTCAGGTGTGGGGCAGGGTTTGTTCTTATGTTTAAGTAACACCGTGTTATTTCCTTTACTAAGACTGTGTAGTGGTTGTTGATGCTCAAGTCCCCCTCAAATAAATGGTTTGGGAGAGTGGGAAAGAGGGGGCTTTCTCCGAGAAGCTCCTGGAAGACTTTCTGTTCTAGAGCCAAATGCCACAGCTTGGTATTTTTGTTGGCACCTCCTACTTTGCCATACCGGTTTAGGACTTGTTCTGAAATGCTTGTTATGTGGTGCACACTGACTGAGGGCAGACTCACACCACCTAACTTTTTGATGTAGAGCACTGACCTGCATCTTAGCCTGCTCTCATCTGCCTCAAAGAGAGAGGCAAGACAAGCCTCACACTGCAAGTCCAAGGCCAGCTGCTCAGCCACCCAGCCAGCAGTGCAGGCGAGGCTCTGTGTGTACAGCGACAGATCCGTCAGCGCGTTGCTCAGGGCGGAGCTGGGCAAAAGCAGGCCTGCACTGTAGGGGTACTCTGGGGCCAGAGTCCTCGCAGGAGGTGGGTGATACTGAGCACGAATGCTGCCCAGTGTCAGATCTCTCCTCCCACACAGGGACCTGTCCCAGGGGCTCGCATTGCCACCGCTGTGCGGTGAGCCCGGTGCCAGGCTGCAGCTGGCCAGCAGTTTGTGGTAAGCAGCCTGGAACAGAGTGCAGGTGGGGCTGCCACTGCTGCCACAGGCTTGCTGGAGGGCCCTGAGAAACTGCTCCAGACGGTCCAGCCTGAAGGCATGTGTGTGGAGGTGGTGGGAAGGAGTGCCTTCTGGACACGTATAGTTGGAGGAAAGCCACTTGAGGCTTTCAGCATTTAGCAAGAAGCTCAGAAATCCTAATTTGCGTTTGCTCTTAATGATGTATCTCCCCACAGAGTCCGTTAAGTTGACAAAGAAGCTCTTGGCCTCATCGAAGAGGGTGCTTATTTTGGTGTAACTTCCAGCTAGCAAAGGCTCCTTTCCATAGGGACCTCTGCCGTAAAATACATTGCACAGAGAGCTCAGCAGACGCACAAACTTGACAGTCCCGCTGCAGTTCTGAAATGGGGCCAGGCCCAGCTTCTGGAAGTGCTCCAGCGCCTCAGCAACACCCTCGCTGAACAGCAGGGTAGCAGGGTTTACCTTCAGGTGGTAACTCCCTTTACTCCCAGCCCTGCCTGACTCAGGACTGCATGGCTCCAACACCCTCTGCTCCCGAAAAGCTGCCAGCTCCACCACATGCTGCCACCACACGGTGTCACCGAGCCACTCCACCTTCTGGAAGCATTGCAGAGCATTCCTTATAAGCAGGAGGGCATGACAAACGTCAAAGAAGTATGCAACGCTGTGAGCAGAACCGGGTGGATGCTGGAAAGTGCACTGAATCCTTTTGGGATCTATCCTGATCCCCAAAGCTCTGGCAGTCTCAGCACCGCAAGCAGAGGCACCTGATGTCACAGCCAGGACCACGATCCCAATGTTGTTCAGCTTATTGATGGCCTGACGAAGGAGCTGAGCAAGGAAGCGGCCAGAAGTGCTGTTCACAAAGAAATAGCCAAGGGGAGCTGTCCAAGGGCTCGAGATGCCGACTGCCATGAGGATTATTGCTTCCGACGCCAGCGGAGCTTCGTCAGCATCGAGGATGCCTGCTCCCAAGTCAACAGAGCCCATCAGCTGCTTGGTCTGCGGGTCCCACTCCCGCTGCTTCTGCAGGGACATGTCCTGTACCAGCACGGTGCAGTAGCGGTAGGCCTGATCCTCCCTCTCCACCTTTTCCTGAAGCCGGAGAAAAATGTCACTGCTGAAGCCTGCAGCAGCCTCGTTGTTAGACAGCCAGCTGGGGAAAAAAAGGGAGGATGTAATTAGGAGACATGATTCTGGAAAAGCTGAAGCACCAGACAGCACTTTTTACTGGTCAGCCACGCCCAGAGCTGCAGAGCAGGCTGAGACATGCAGGGAAAAGAAGGCAGCCCTGCTTTCCTTCATTCATAGTCTGAGTTTCTTTTCTCCCACCCTAGTGATGGGTAGCCAAGGAAAGTACTGACCATGCAGGGAAGTAACAAAGCAGCTTCCTGCCTTTTCAAAGTATAAGATCTCATGACAAAAGGGAAAAAAAAATTAAACCAGTTTGGAAGATGTGAAACCCTCAGCAGTCCATGGGGTATGCTACTCTTCTCAACACACTCCATCCACTATTCCCAGCACCCTTTTCAGCAGATTCCTAGGAGGAAGCTGTGCTAAACCCCCACAGGCTGGCATGGATTGTGTGTATCCCCTGGCATTCCTCTAACTGCCCTAAAGGAGTCTGAGACCCTAAACCTGCAGGGGGAGAGTTTCTTCAGCCTTGTTCAGGTAGCTTCAGGCAATAAATTCTGATAAGCAGCCTGGGACACAGTGCAGGTGTGTTACTCCTAGGCTGTGACCCACATGCAGGAACACATGCCAGCTCTGTGAGATGAGGAGTATCCACATTTCTTGGCATTTCCTTTCTACTCTGCTCCTGCTACTAAAAAACAAAGCAGGGAAAATTACTACTGCTTAATATCTTCAGGACCTATTTCTATACAAGTATTTGGAAATACAGAATGAATGAATGAATGAATGAAAACTTGCTTTGTCAGGCTATAAGGATGAGGGAGGGGAAGAATCTTCCGCAGGTACTCATAAGCCTTAATATGGTAGAGGTGGAGAAGACAAGCGAATTGCCTCATTTCTGGTGAGTAGTCTGCCATCTGCCTCCAGCTGTGCAACTCTCGAGGCAAATCTGCTTAAGAAATCACAAAAGGTTAACTTTAGTGAAACAAATAAATGGCTGGTAACAGGGATGCATGACACAAATACACTGCCGAATACAAGGCAACAGCGTGGCCTCTGGAACAACTCCATCCAGAGTGTGTCTGGCATCAAGTGTAGGGCTCAGCAATGATACCACTGTGCCTCACCTCTTCCTTGGCAGGGGTTAAGCAAAGACATGAAACCGGGGCGAGGGAGTGCACTCTGCCTCAGCAAGCGTCCCCAGCAGTACCTGAAAACTGCGCCTGCAGCAAACTCACGATTTCCTCAGAAAGCTGACGCTTCTCCGCCAGCTCCCTGAGGATGCTCGGCACGGTCCTGCGCCGGTGCGCGGGGCCGCATCTCCCGGCGGCCGGGGACTGCTGCTGCTGCCGCGGGGCGTCCGGCGGCGGCCGCGGCTCGGCCGCCCGCTGTCCCTGCAGGCTGTAGTTGTGGTCCCCGGCGGGGGGGGGCTGGGCAGCGGCTGCTTCAGGGCTCGGCCGGGGGTCTCGCTCCTCCTCCGGCCGGCGCCCGGCGGCTCCTGGCGGGAGAGGGGAGAGGGGAGGTCACGGCACACGGCGGAAGCCCCCGGCGGGGAGCGGAGAGCGCGCCCGGTACCCGCCCGCACCGAGGGGGGGAAGCGGGAGGGCACGGCCCCCCGCCGCAGCTTCCGCCGCAGCCCGTAGCGCTCGAAGTCCCCTTCGGCGAAGTGTCGGGAGCAGAGGATGGCGCCGGGGCCGGGCCGCCACGCCCGGCGGCTCCGCGGGTCCACGCGGTTCACGGCGCGGATCCACTCGCGGCGCTGCGCGGCGTCCACCGGGAACCTGGGGCAGAAGGAGATGAAGGAACGGAGGGCTGGAGGGCCGGCGGGCACCGCGGGGCGGCCGCACTCACTGGTGGAAGGAGATGCCGCGCTCGCGGCTCCGCCCGGTGTCGCGCGCCGTGCAGCCCAGCGCGGAGCAGCTCCGCGTCATGGCGGCCCCGCGCCCGCCGCCGCCGCGCCTGCCGCCCTGCGCGCGCGCCCCCACGGGCCCGCCCATTGGCCGCCGCCGCCGCCCGCGCGCCCGGCCGCCGCCTCGCCATTGGCCGGCGGGCCCGTCGGACCGCGGCCCCATTGGGCGCGGCGGCGCGGCGGCGTCAGCGCGGTGGCGGCGGCGGGAGCGGGGAGCGAACCGAGCCAACCGGGAGCGGCGGCGGGCGCAGCCAGTGGCGAGGGGCGATCCTCAGCGCCAATGGGAGCTCCGCCTCCAGCCCCTATTTATAGCGGGGCCGGGAGCGCCCGCCGCCTCTCTCGCTGTGCTCCTGCCGAGCCGCGCCATGCGGCCCGGGCAGCGCCCGCCCCGCGCACGGCGCCTGCCCGCCGAGCGGCCGCGGAGCCCGGCGGCGGGAGGCGGCAGCGCAGCTGTGCCCTGGCTGCCGTGAGGAGGTGGGTCCGGAGTTGCCGCCTCCGGCTGTGGAAGCCGGCTGAGCTCCCTCGGGCTGTTCCCCCACCATGGGGTGGCCCCTGTCCCGTGATGAGCCTCACTGCTGTTCACATCATGAGCACGCCATGATTACTGCCCTTGAGCTGAGGACAGGCGGCACCGCGGCCCCCGCGCTGCTGGCGCTGCCCCCCGGCTCCCCCCGATCCCGGCGCCCCTAACCAGTCTCCCTCTTCCCCAGGGCCGATGGCTGCTCCCGCCCCGAGGGACACGGAGGACACCCGCGGAAGGAGGCGGCCGCACATCCCCATACACACCCTCCCACCCCCACCACCGCTCCCCGTCGCTTCCCGCCGCTCCCCGTGCCGGGAAGGCGCGGCCCCGCTGCCGCCGCCCGGAAGCCGCGGGGCGCGCCCGGAAGACGGTGGCGGCCGGGAGGCGGTGCCGGGGCTGCCACGTTGGAGCGGTTCGGGGACGGGTGAGCGCCGGGGACGCCGAGGTGAGGCAGGGACGGGGAAATCCTCTGCTTTACAGCTGTTTTCCTCCGGTTCCTGTCGGAAACGGGGCGAGGGCGGCGGTCCCGCCGGCCGCGCGGGGCGTTCCCGAGCCGGGGGTGCTGAAATAGAACCCAAAAATGAGCCGCTGAGGGTGTTTGGCGGCAGGGGTCTGCGGAGGGTCTTCCCGGGGCTGGGTTTATTTCGTGGGTGAAGGGAGAAAGCTGCTGTAGGGTGGTCGATGCCTTGATGCTGTGAGAAGAGGGTTTCTCGCCGCTGTTGAAGCTTTGCCCACGTTTTCCTGTGTTTTGCTCAGTGCCCGTCAGTTTCCTCTACGTGTCAATGTTACCCTGCCAATGGAGAGTTATTCCTCCCCTCCCCCCGGGTGTCCTCTGGAGTCGATGGCTTAGGTGTCTGTCTGTGGGATGTCTTTAGGAAAACGGTCCCTCCGGCTGCTTCTGCCAAGTCCTAATGCAGCTCCTGGATGTGTGGCAATGCAGTCTCACCATGCACCATTCAAGCATCACCTTTCTTGGTCTTGCTTTTCAGCAAAATGAAGCTGAAGGAAATAGACCGTACTGCCATGCAGGCATGGAGCCCTGCCCAGCAGCACCCCATTTACCTGGCCACAGGTGAGTTTTTTGGGAAGCATGTGCTAGCAGACCTCGGGCTGTGTGTGGTGGCTGCCATGAAGGGGCCATTATTGGAAGTTGTAGGGATTACTCTGTGTCCTGAGAGCTGGAGTGGGGTATATGTTGTGGTGCTTTGAGTGGGGTTCTCTCATTGTGCTGATGAAAACGTGCTTTGCATTCTGGAAGTGACAGCAAGCATCCTCCTCTTTCTGCCGGGGAAAGGTGACACCAATGGTAAACACTAGTCACTTGTGGCTCCTTTGTAAGTTTCATCGTGTTCTGTGCATCATCAGGGAAAGGTACTTGCCCAAAGCTTTTCCTGCTCATACTCATTAAAAAACACCCAAAGGGGGAACCATGTGGAACTACATCTAAGTAACAGAAACAGAAGCCTGACCCCATCTCAGGATCTTTTTTGACAGGATGATGTTTTCCTTCCCCTTCTTGTGCTGCATTTGCAGTTACTGCTGTGTGTATTGTGTCTTTCTCACTGCCAGACGTGCTTCCTCACAGGTACATCAGCTCAGCAGCTGGATGCAACCTTCAGTACAAGTGCTTCTCTAGAAATATTTGAGCTGGACTTAGCAGACCCTTCACTGGATATGAAGAGCTGCGCCACATTCTCCTCGTCACACAGGTAGGCAGTGTTGTAAGGGAAAAGTAAAGTGTGTGGAACTGTTACATGTGGTGTGTTGAAATGTCACTTCATGTGGTTTGCCTGCAGTTGTTGAGGAGAGAAGCAGAAGTTCAGCACTGAAAGGTGAAGGCAAGTGAGTGCAATGGATATTGTGGGGCAGTGAGCTTGGACTCCAAGCAAGCAGCTCATGCTTTGACATAAACAGAAGTTTTCGAGTATGTGTGTGGACCCTTTACCTCAGGAAGCCTCTGGGATTCACAAGAGAACAGAAGAAAATGTGAAATAGTGAAAACGTGGTAGCAACTTTTCATATTGTGCCATCCTGTTAGTAAATAGGTATTTCAGGGGGACTCCTGTAACATGACTAACTTGGGTCATGTTGTGTGTGTTCCCACAGCTGGGAAGCCAAATTCCTGGCTGCACAGCTCCACTTAGCTGTTAGTTCCTTACCATGTGCTTATCCAGACAAATACTGTTAGCATCAGAGCATCCAGTTTCCATCTCAGCAGCACTTGCAGCAGCTCTCTGGCAGAGCTGGAACAGCCACAGTCCCTTTTTAAATGCGCTGCTCTGTGAGCAGAGCTGATGTCAACATGCCCTACTGACCTGCTCAGAGCAGGACACAGTGCTGGATCTTTGAGTTTCATTGTTCTACCCTGTTTTAACTATAACTGAGATTCTTCAAGACTTGCCATTTGCTTACTGAATTTCTTGAAGCACTCCTTATAGCCAGGATGCAGTGCTCCTTGTAAAATAACTCCCTTGACCAGCAACATGAGGATTTGACTTTGCCCCAGAAAATTCATTGAAAAGGAGGTGGAGGGTTGTTTGTTTGTTTGTTTTTAATCAAAGATTAGATAGCAGTGTATACGTCAGGCTATATTTTGGTTTGCAGCAATTGAAAATGTCCTGGTGGTTAGACCCACAAAAGATAAATCCTTAATTGCCCTCCCAGGAAGGTTTTGTGCTGCTTTTATAGAACCTTACTTTATCTTGCAAAGAGTAAAGGGTAAGAGAAAAGGAATTGCACAGTTAATTTTTGAGTTTTGTTCCTCACTGTTTCCTGCCTTCATTTTGGGTTACCTTAAGTCCTGTTCAGTCTTGCTGGTGGTGCCTGGACAACCCTGTTAGTCACTTAATTTCTCATAAACTTGCATAGTTAGGTGCAGAAGCATAAAAATCATGCCCGAGAATGGGTCTGTCTGATATCACAGACCAATTTCCATTCGTAGCATCGTTCTTTGGTGAACCCCTGCTGTAATCTCAACACTGGGAGCCTGAACACTTGGCTGTTATGGTATTTCTCACCCGGCATACACTCCTTGGGTAGCTTTCTGCAGTATTTATCTTACTGTGCTAAAGTTGCTGTGATTTAAAGAAATCACTTGAAGATTGCCCAGCAATAACAAAGAGGTTAATGATATTACAGTGAATGCTAAGGTAGCTCCTTGCCACCTTCCAGTCAGTGTTGGCTTGCTTTCTGCTTGCATAAGAGCTGATAGGTGGCTGTGTCATTTTATGTAGAAGATATTCATTCTTTGCATGGCACAGGAATCCTGTTTTGCTTATGCAGGAAGTTAATTGAGTTGAAGGGAATTTGAGTATTTACAGATGGACACAATAGTGTGAAAGTTCTTAATTTTTGGAAGTATGTTTGATTCCTCATGATTTAGCCTGAAAATAGGCTGTGGTCCAAGAGATGTGTTTGTGAGGTGAGTGAACCACGTGCTGAGCCCCTGGTATGGCAGACAAAATACTTGCACATCCGAAAGCACATATAGGGAAAAGGATATGGAATTTTTCTAGTTTCACCTCTTTCCTCTCATGTGTGAAGCTGCTCACAAATAAAAGAGGTTTTTCTCTAGGCTGTGGCTGGATGGGCTTACAGCCCTTACTTTGATTACTCCTGTTGTAGTTGGGAGCACTTACCTGATTTTGCAGCCAGGACATTAGAGATGTTATCAGTTTGTGTGTTACTGGTTGTGCATGTCGTGCCTCTTGTTAATGAGCAGAATTGGGGCATGTCTTCCTGACTGAAGGGATTGTAAGTGCAGAGACTCGTCCTTAGGAAGAAATGCAAGCAGTGCTTTTCTCTGACTTTAACTGGGGTGAGGAAAAATGGGATGTATCAGCCTACGGGGAGCTGGTGGTGGATGGTTCTAAGACTGTGGGGACCTCTGTGTCTTACAGGTACCACAAGCTGATCTGGGGCCCTCACAGCATGAGCTCGGGGGACAGAGTGTCTGGAGTCCTGATTGCTGGGGGTGAAAATGGAAATGTCATTCTGTATGACCCAGCCAAAATCATAGATGGAGAGGCTGAGGTAATAATCGCCCAGAAAGACAAACACACGGGACCAGTGAGAGCTCTCGATGTCAACATGTTCCAGGTTGGTTTTTCTGCTGTTCCTCTTAACATACCATCAATAGAGGAGTGGCCTGTCTCGACTTGTGACCTCAGATGTTTCTGCTGCTTCCTGTCCCCTGAAAAGCATGAACTATATTTGGTGTTTGAGTGTCTGTTTGTATTTAGTAGGAAAAACATGTCCCAGTACTGGCATTTCAGGATGGGGAATGAAAGTGCCTGAGGTATCTGCTTTGTTCCTTCCCCTCATCAGTTTACCTCATCAATTTAGTTGATCTTTTTAGCTCTGCTTATGTGTGAAGTAGAGGTGGTCTTCAGGGTGTCTTTAGTCAGTCTTCTCTCTTAGCTTCTGTGCATTGTGCCAGTCACACAGGAAGTAGTTACGTGCTCTCATTCGTGTTCCTGGTGAGATAAGTTTTCAGGTATCTCCTCTGGGGAGTGGGTGGGACCTATCTTCAAGACTTCTAAGTATTGTTGTTTGGAAAGAGGAGACCGCAAGGAAACCTCTTTAGCAAAAGGGCTCTCAAAACCTTCTCACAATCCTTCCCACATCACCAATGAGCATTTATTTCCCTCTAGATACAGTGTGTTGGTTTTTTCTTGTTGCCACGAGCTGTGTGAGAATTCAGTTGGATTTGTTCCCTAAATAACACTTCTGTCCCTGCACGCCTGCTTCCAGCAAGGCTGTACTGTGTTCATTGGGTCCTCTCTGAATCGCTTCCTTTCCCTTTCTGCCCATTATGAACTCAGGACTTGCCTATCATCAGCCACAAAATGTGACCAAAGGGCACTTGGTGGCCTTGGCTCATGTTGCCATGCCTGGACTTTTGCATCCCAGGTGCAGGATTGCTCTGGATGGCTGCTCTCACTGTGGGCAGGGCAGGAATGCCACACTGTCCAGAGCAAAGCTCTGTGGTGGCCATAACTGCAGCACCACTTCCTCCTCTGCCCTGTCGCTGTTTTCTCTGTGTCTTTCCCTATATCCTGAGCTGATAAGGGAAATTCAGACTCCTGCAGATCTGATGCCTCCCAGCAGCTAAGACTGGGAACGCTGATGTTGAAAATACTCTTAATATCTATTAATGTTTCTTACAGACTAATCTGGTGGCCTCTGGTGCTAATGAGTCTGAAATCTATATCTGGGACTTGAACAACTTTGCCACACCAATGACACCAGGAGTGAAGACACAGGTACCAGATTTGTGTTTATTAAATTCTCCAGAGCAGACTCATGAGAAAGGTGTATGGCAGTTAAGTGAGAGCTGATTGAAATTTGCAGTTTTAAAGCTGTCTCAAGGGAATGGAGGGGGAGAAGCCTCTTGAAGTCTAACTTGGGTAGTAGCTGCATGCAGGGGTGACTGGATGCTGCAGCCCCTGGAGAGCAGTGTCCTGGCTATGCCTGTAAGTGCAAGTGTGCATGGGTCCATGCAGTAAGTGGTGTGCTCTGCTTCCCCTGCAGCAACCCTAGATGTGCTGTCTTGTTTATCCACAACCACCCTGCAGTTTTGGCTGGCTGCACAAGCCAGCCATGTCTTCATCTGGCGATTTTTTGCTAAGAAATTGTATTTGGCCAGGAAAAGCTGTAGCGTCCCCTTAGTCTTTGGGAAATGTTGCATTTTATCAAGCAACAAGCTGAGTCTCTCACATTACACTGCTTTTCAAATACCATAACCGTCTTTTAGTCTTCCTCTGCATGTTTCACTGCGTGCACGAATCTGAAGATGGTGCAGGTACACAGAGGAAAATAGGAGGAAGATAAAAAGCAGCTACTGAGAAGTCAGATGATGAGGCAGTAGGTTTTGCAGTTACCTTGGTGGGTTTCAGGGAGAGTGGTTTAATTGCTGTGCTCAAGGTCCGGTGTTTAGCCTGTGTCTCTTAAAGAAGATCTGTGGGGAAGAACAATAGTCTTTTGTGCTTTGTGCCTTGTGAAAGAAATGGAAGAATGGGAGGAAGTTGTTTCAATGCAAGTACACTTCTGTAGCTGTTACAAATTCCACAGAAGTTCATGGTTACTGGAAAATGGGTTTATTACTGCATGATAATTTGGAGATAATAAAGTGTGCAAATGGGATGAGAAGTAATCTTCAGTTTAAAGATTTTTAGTTTAATCTCTGTTGGTTTGGTTACTTTGTTTAGTTCAAATCATTTATTAACATGTAGGCATTTGAGAGAATGCTCACCTTAGTGATCCCTGTAAAAGACTTTTTATGTCTAATAGTGATTTTTTTAGGCTGAGATATATTTTTAGTCCATATGCATAATGACAACTAGAAATAATAGGGCAAAAAGGGCTGGGTTAATACTGCTTTTAATTTTCGGTCTAAAAAGCATTGGGGAGGAATAAAAATCCCCATGGAATTCCTCCAAGCAAACTTTTTTTTTTGCTAAATAAAAACCTAGGAGACCAAGACAAAAGAGCAGCTCACATGTCTGGATATACTTTCATGGAGTAATTTTCTGTTCTTGAAGACAGTTGTGCTTAGTCTTGATTCAGTAACTAGTGTGTAGTACTGTAAAGCAGAAAATAACTTCACAGAGAAATTCTAGCAGCTTATAAATCAGTGTTTTCAGGTGTTGTACCCTACAACGTGTAGAAAAGAAGCCAGAGCACACCCAGTACGCGGGGCAGTCTCCTTGCAGATTTCTCACTTAGCAAGTCCTGAAAATAACAGAGTTTGAGCCTCCAGTGTGGCGGAGTTGTGACAGGCTGTTGTGTGTGTGGCAGCCTCTGGAGGACATCAGCTGCATTGCATGGAACAGGCAAGTCCAGCACATCCTGGCATCTGCCAGCCCCAGCGGCCGAGCCACTGTGTGGGATCTCAGGAAGAACGAGCCCATCATCAAAGTCAGTGACCACAACAACAGGGTGAGTTCTCTCCTGCGGCTGCTGGGGTCCTTGCAGAGAGGTGTGGAGGTGTGGGGTCCTTCTTCCATGACAGAGACACTGGTGCCTGGCCCAGTTTGCTCTTGAGAATATGTTTATGCAAGAGGGATTGTTGGCATTATAAATGAAAATAGCCAGATGCAGACCGAAGCAAGACAAGGCACTCGGATGTCCTATCAGAGTGGTGGTTTAATTTTGAGAAAGCCCTTACTGATCTGTTTGGGGCTACCACAGAAAGATTTTTATTGATTTTGGCACAGAGAAGTGTGGCATTGAGCAGGTTACAGGGGCCTCCTGTAGTTATAACCACCATGCCTCCCCTTTAAGCAGTGTTAAATGTAAAAAAGAGCCTGTTCAGCTTGTGGAGAGTGACATATTTGTATAACTTTATATTATTTTAAACAGAATATTCCTGTAAAAAACTTCAAAGATACAGCAAAGGTTAAAAGCGGAAGTTACTGGGTGGTTGTGAAGTAGCTCTTCTGTCACAGCACTCTTATTTTGGTAAACTGTGTCACTCAGTGTTTTATGTGTTTGTTGCCTGACATAACAGCAGCACAGTAGGCTGTCTTCATAATGTGATGGTAGTCCCGTGATACAATGTTCTTGTGACAATAACCTCTGCCTAATGTTGGGTTTTATTAAAATATCAATAAAAGTAGTAGAGGAAAAGGTTTATATGGTGGACTTTACTGTTTTCTCACATTAAAACATAGGACTGTGAAAAAGTCCTCACAGTGTAATCTCTCTGAGAGGACCTTGGGAAACTTAACTGAAGTGTCCTCATTCACAGGATTAAGAAGAACATCCAATCTGAACACAGTCAGAAATAATGCCCAGAAACACAGCTGCAAATTCCCTCACAACAGTGTTTTACCATGTACACAGACATATTTGGTCTAGCTTCCTTTTTCTTTTAGTGCTGCTTAGTTATGTGATGCTTTGGCCCAATGTCGCCCCTCAGATGCACTGCTCAGGCTTGGCATGGCACCCTGAAGTTGCCACCCAGATGGTTTTGGCCTCAGAGGATGACAGGCTGCCTGTTATTCAGATGTGGGACCTCAGATTTGCCTCCTCACCACTTCGTGTTCTGGAGAGTCACACGAGGTACGAGCCTTACGTAGTGTGGTGTGCTCCGTGGTGTTTGCGCTGCTGGTGACCGTCCCGGTTTGTACATCTCACTTCCTGCTGTTCCCTGTGAAGGAAGGCTTGGTTAAGGGGGCAGTTTCAGCAGCAGGCAGTGCTATATGGTGGCTTGCTGACCAGCCAGCCCTGTGCCATGAAAGACTTGGCTTTTTGGAGCTTGGTACTTCGAAGGGAACAGGCCCCAAAATTAAAATAACTAAATAAACCTACCATGCTGCTGAAACAGTGAAGCTACTAGTTGGTTTCTAAGTTTTTTAAGAAGAGGAAGCTAAGGTAGAAAGAGTTAGTAGTAGCTGATTTTGCCTGCATAATGTACTAAAGGTGCACCCAGGCACATCCTCATGTGTGGGTTTGCACCGTTTCTCTGCCCCTCAGTCCCCTAAATGCTTTAATTTTGGGTATAGTGCATGATTTTGTTAAATTGTTGTCCCTCCTCCATTGCTGATGAAACTTGCCTTATTGCTCAAATCCAATGCTTGATTTAAGGAGGGAGAACAGTGTTGTGGCTTCTACCAAAACAGCTGCCAGTGGGTTCTGGTGACTTGAGTCTCTTGCTAAGCTGACAAACCTCTAGTCACTGACCTTACCTATGGGTTTGCACACTGGATATTAGTGACACTGCAGGCAAACAAGCCATGTTGTTACACTAATGCCCAGGTTCTCCCATATGAATATTGCATTTAATTTTCAGATACAATGGCTGCATCTTTATACCTTTTCATGCAGAGAATAGAAAACACTTACTTCAACAAAACAAGGGCTGATAACATTGAAAAATTCCTCCTTCTGGAAGAGGAAGGGGTGGAGAGGGCATTTTGACATGGGATGCTGAACTTGTAAATATGCTTTATTTATCACCATTTTGCATTTACCTTAAGCTTTTTTTGGTTGTGGCTTTTCATGCAGGGGTATATTGGCCATTGCTTGGAGTATGGCAGATCCAGAGCTGCTACTTAGCTGTGGGAAGGATGCTAAAATTCTCTGCTCCAACCCTAACACAGGCGAGGTATTGTATACATACCACTTAAAAAAACCCCAAAAATCTCTGCTCAGAGGTAGCACATGCAAAGCACATATGTGTTCCTGTGCTTGCATTCCCAGGAATGATGCTTCTGTGGGATGTTTCTCCCTATCCTATTTGCTATATGTGTTTTCTGAGCTTGTTCTGGTGGTGCAGGATTCCTTTCTGGTATTGTCGATATTACACATTTGTCCTTGCTGCTTCTCTCTTACCGAGTAGTGATGTCCCTGTTCAGTATAAGAGATGGAAATGGCTCCACTTAAACTAAGTATATGCTTCCTACTCTTTTGTTTTGGGTCCAGTGTGGCTGGATCATTGTTGTAATTGCCTTTTTCCTTCTGTAAGAACTTTGTCCAGACAGGAGGGATTTTGTAGGTTGCCATAATAGTGGCAGATCAGTGAGAGCCACTCAGATGTGTTCCCACCCCACCCTTTTGGGCCTGGGGATACCTTTCAATGAGAATGTAGATCTGTTTTTCAGACAGTGTTTGTCCCTAGACCATGAGAAGGGCTTCAGACATGCTGGAGGGATCCTTGCCTCCAGTGGGCAATAACTGTGGAGTGGGAAGTGTTTCTAAAATTCAGACACTGGCCCAGAAGTGCAAAAGCTGTACAGTGGTAAATGAGTTATCTGAGCTGCATCCTGTGCTGTTACAAAGCTTTTACATGTGGTTGAATCATGCTGCATGTTTTTATTAAAAATAAAACCAGTTTCCTGGGAGACAGCATTTTGCTGACAGTTAGCATTTTGTTCTTTGACTTTCTCCTCTTTTATGGTTAAATGTCTGCTGTGAGGGGGGGCTTATCTGTTCCAGGGCACAAGAGGCTGTCTGCCCAGGGTGCAGGTTTTACCTTTTTCAGCTTTCCTGGGAAAACAGACTTACTGCATGTAGTGTGTGGGGATACCTAAATCAGCTTTGAATAAGTTAGCGTCAATGTCAACAGCTCACAGCTCTCAGTGGGACAGCACAGACACACCCCACCTGCGTCATTTGTCCTGTGTGGATTAAACAGAAGATTTAATGGGAGCAGAAGGAAATGAAGCAGTGGTATGTGATAATCTGCTGTTGGGAGATCATCAGGGTTTGCCCACTGTTAGTGTGTACGGTGATGTGGAGACTGCTGGGGAGCAGCAAGAGCAGACCAGTCTCAGGCCAGACGGGAGGATTGTTGCTACTGGGCAGGGTGCTCCATGAAAGCTCTGATTGGTTGGGCTTGGTTTTACTCCCCAGGTGCTGTATGAGCTGCCCACGAACACACAGTGGTGCTTTGATATCCAGTGGTGCCCGAGGAACCCTGCTGTCCTGTCTGCGGCCTCCTTCGACGGGCGCATCAGCGTCTACTCCATCATGGGCGGCAGCACCGATGGCTTGAGGCAGAAGCAAGTTGACCAGGTGTTGAAAATTGTTCAGCTAAGAATAGGGACAGAAAGGGTGGGGGGACAAAACATGGGAAGTCTTCAGTGGCTGGCTGCAGCCCTGCTTGCAGGAGTACCACTTCAGTGCAAATAAATGTTTAGTTCATAAGAGAAATGCCACTTCTGTTTTTCCCCCTTGTGTTATTAAAGCTCTCCTCGTCTTTTGGGAACCTTGATCCCTTTGGCACGGGCCAGCCCCTGCCTCCCCTGCAGCTTCCCCAGCAGACTGCCCCACAGAGTGTGGTGTTGCCTCTGAAGAAACCACCCAAGTGGATTCGGCGACCCATGGGAGCGTCCTTCTCGGTAAGGGGGAGACAGGGATGGGCAGGGTTGGCCAGGCAGGTAGGGAGATAGTGCTGGCACCTGCTGAACTCCTTAGGAAGGGGGGATTTCAGTGTGGTGCTCCACCTTGGGAGAACTTCCCGTTTGTCATCATAGTCGGAGATGCTCGGGGCAGCTTCCAGACAGGGCGTTGGGGACAGCAAAAACCTGACCAAAATGCTTGGGGAAAAGAAAAATTGCCAACAGACGTTTGTTTGTGTTTTGGCATTAGGGCTTCCCTTTTATTTCTGTGCAATGCTTGCTTTGGACTAAACAAATATACATGGGGGAGGGAATGGGAGGGGGGAGTGAGACCAAATTGGGCAAGTATGGGAGAATTCATAGCTTCAATCTGCACTCATGTGAGTCAGTGTGGTGGAGAATACTCAGGTTAGCTTTGATCAAGGAGCAGGAGTTGCTGTAGCAGCACAAGGCTGGGTTCCTCTATGGCCGGTTGATTTGCAGAGCAGCCAGGTGAGGGGATGGCAAGCTCTGCTTCTTACAGTCATCTACTCTTTGGCTCCACTTTTGGATTGTTTTCTAAACCCACAGGCCATTTATTTGGGATCTTCTGGACATTTTAGCCTGTCCATTTGAAATGGATTTTTCTGCTGAAATACTTCTCAATTTTCAGCATCGTATGTCTGCTTATTCATGTTCTGATGCACAAATTAAATGCAGTTTTCTCCTGTCAAAGAGACATGATGTTGCCTAGCCACTGACCGATGTGTCATTTTATGATGTTGTTTATTCCCTTATTTGTCCTGGTTTTCTAGGAGCCAGGTGTCAGTCAGTCTTTTCCTTGGCTAGGCTTTTGCTTTTTTCTAAGGCAGATTTTACTGGACCTGGCCCATGTAAATTAACTTTGAGCTACAGAATGAAACAATATCATAAGCCCCTCCTAATTATTTTCTTGTGTTGATTTTACCTCTTCAAATGTTGTCACAACTTACTGCCTATATTTCAGTAGGGTTTCAACTGCTAAACAGCCTGGCAAGAGCAGGGCAGACATGCTTGAGCATTTACTTAATGATGCATAGGTTTCTTTCATAATTGCATTGCAGTATCATGAGATACTCCACTGATGCTGGGTACTGTATAGATCCACAGCTCTAGCTCTCAGTTTCTGGTCAGTCTTTAGCCTGAGAAAAAAACAGGCACAGGAATGGCTGTGCTTATAAATCTTATTAAATGTGAACCTACTTATCCCACAAGCTCCTTACGTGCATAGAAATATGGGGGGGGAGCAAATCAATGAGCAGATGTCAGGAGTGTTCAGTTATTGGACAATAAGCAAATATATGTTACATAAAACACATTTTCATGCATGCTTCCCTGCTGTATACTTCTATTTTCACGTACTGCATGTGTGCTTCAATTCCAGTTTGGAGGCAAGCTGGTGACGTTTGAGAATTCCAAGTCTCCACAGCAGCCAGGCATGGAGCAGCAGCAGCAGCATCCCCATGTCTACGTGAGCCAGGTTGTCACAGAGAAGGAGTTCCTGGCCCGCTCAAACCAGCTGCAGGAGGCTGTGCAGTCCGAGGGCTTTGTCAGCTACTGCCAGAAGAAAATCGACATGGCCCTGGCTGACTTTGAGAGGAACGTGTGGGCCTTCCTAAAGGTAACAGGGTAACAGCCCTTCGGGAGTTCCCCGCTGACTGGGAAAGCCAGGACGTGGCTCCTTCTGCACATTTAGCAGAAGAGATGCTGGGAGCCAAAAGCTGCAGGCTGTGGGAATAGTGCCCATAAGCCAGGTCACTGGAGGGGGCCCACCAGAAGAGGGAGGGTCCTCAGGGTCAGGGGTGTTTGTGGGGTTTGTGAGGAGTCATGGCAAAGCAAAGCTGTGGGTGAAGGTATCCCATGGTTTTTGATACCCCCATCAGCACATACTTGTACAGGGAACTGGTGAGAAGGATTAAAGCTTTGGGATAGCTTTAGATGGGCTTTTTCAGTGCTCAGTCTGAGCATTTAGAGGTTTCCAAGTGAAGCAGATAAACAGTTTATTCACCTACAATAACCAGATGGAAGCCTTGCCCACCTGCTCAGGTGCCCAAGTCACTGCAGACTTTTGCAGTTCTCTTTATTACATCCAGTCTGCTCAGTCAGTGAATCTCACTGGGTCATTTGTGCCAGTGAGGAAGAAAATGAAAAGTTGTAAATTGCAATATGGCCTTTGACTTTTTAAAGGTGAACTTCGAAGAAGATTCACGCGTTAAGTACCTCGAGCTCTTAGGATACAGGAAGGATGATCTGAGGAAGAAGGTAAATGTGGGATATGTGAGATAAATAACTTTTGAGTAACTTCAGCATTCTTACAGAAAACAGTTTGCTCTGTTTGGTTTTTTCATTAGTTGTGTCTTCTTGCAATATGGATGTTCAATGGAAATGTCAGAGCAGGCAACAGACTTCAGAGATGTGTCTGCATCTGATTGTCCATAGCTGATGTGAAATTCTCACCCATTAAGAAGCTTTGATATTTATTGATTCAGGCCTGTCGTGTAACTTTGCTATGTGACATCCTTCTGCTCTAGCATCGTGGAATGGGATATGCTTTTAGGCTTTCTGGTTGAAGAACACGTAAGCAGTTTTCAGGCTATCATTAACTAGGAAAACCTGGGGTAGTCTTTTTTGTTTGTGGGAGACATCATTTTTGAAAGAAAAAGAAAAAAAAAACAACCCCAAAGGGTCAAATGTGGTTACATTTGGAAAAGCAAAATTTGGATTACCAGGAAGCAATTTGCACATCATTATAGAGCTTTCTTCCCATTTGGAAGATTTTTACTCAGTCCTGTGCCTTTTGGCTCTTTGTTGCTTTCAATTGTCTACCCAGGAACTATCTAGTATTTCATTTTAACATTTGATTCATTTTCATTATATCAAGCTAATGTTTTATTTTCAAAGATTGGCTCCATTTAAGTGTCATTGTGCTCATGAATTAAATGTCCTTCAGGGCAAAATTAATATGATTATGGAAAAAAATCATGGTTTTGATAACAGTTTGTCCTCAGCTTCTAAATATTTGTGCAAAGGCAAGCACAGCAAGGGTAACCCTGTTTGTGAAAAGCAGCTCTCAATTAGAAAATCCATCTGAAATTTAGTAGTGGTTCTGCAGAGTGACCTCATGCGATTAAAGCCCGCTGCTTGCTGTTGCTCTGGGTTTGATGTGCCCTGTGCATGGGGAGAAGCTGGGAAAATGGGCACAGCTGAACTGGGTGGCCTGGAATGCTGGGCCTACACCATTATTTCAGTATTTGAGATACAGATGAGAGGACCTACAAGGCCCTGTTTTTATGTAGCTGTTTTTTAAAACCATTCCCCATAGAAGTTGAGTCCATGCTTTCTTCAGTATCAAGAAGCAACACAGTACAGCTCATCTGAAAGTTTGTGATACCCAGATGAAAAGCTCACTAAATCACAACTTGGTTTTCTTGTTATTGGTAGCATTTGGAAAGTAAAACAGGGATCACAGATTTCAGCTTCTTGTAATAAGCTGTTAAGAACATGGGAGGGTGGGTTATATTCTTAAAACCTGTGATTCTCATGCAAGCCAAGTCCTGGATTTCTCATTTTTATTGTAAACCAATGATTAAAAAAGAAAGAGAAAACTGTCTCCAGCAATTTGAGCTCAGCTCTTTACACAAACCAGCCTACAAGGGTAAAATAAAGCCTACAATACCAAAAGCAGTAGATAATTTTAGGAACAATGTGAAACCCGGGCTCCCTGACGCTGAAATAATATAGAAACTCTATACATAAAATTGCTGGGTTTGAGAGCCCTAATTGAATCTGGAGTCATGATTTGCTTTGCAACACAGCAGAAGGTGGGCATTTTAACTCTTTTGTACCTTGGAAAATCCTAGCCCACAGCCATGTGCCTGATGTGCTTGAAACCACAGCTTCCTGACAGGCTCCCTGTTCCACAGGGATTGTCACTGCTTTATTTTCCCTGACCAGAGCAGACAGAGGGTTTTGTTCTTCATGTTCTGATACTGCTTTTATTCCTGTGGTTTCCAGCAGCTCTCGTGAGGTTTGAGGCCCTTGAGTTAACAATTAAAGGTTTAAAGGCGTAGGGCAGCTGTTGTTTCCATCAGAGCTTGGGGTGTAGGGATCTTAGCAGTAAATCCATCACCGGGCTGGAAAAGGAAATGGCTTTAGTTTTATGTTAAAATGTTTAATTTCATGTTAACTTGTTGTGCAAGCAACGTAGTAGCTACATGTGCCAGTTTTGCAATCTAGAAATTTGGTGCCTCTTTAAAAGGGTACTTACTTCAATCTTTGTTGTTTTCTAGATCACATCTGCTCTGAATAAAGAAGGTCTTGCAGATGGTGTCTTGGGAGAGGTAAGCAAACACATGTATGTAACTCTGTGGTTAGTTTTATAATGCCATGGTAATTTGCAAAGTAAGAATCATTTTTCTTTTCACTTGATAGCTGTCTCAAAGTAAGTCACAAATAATCCAGCATGTGGCAAGTTCCTACATTCAGTAGGATTAAGGTATTATTTAAAAAAAACAACCACTTCTTTTCCACTCAGATGTTCCCCTCCTTTTCCAATGAAGGGCTCTCAGTCACAGGTTTTAATTTGGGGTCTCTTTGGTGTCCCTGCACCTTTCCTTGCCGCTGTGTGTCTTGCCCACTGTGGCACTTTGTGCTGCCTGTGAGACAAGGCAGAGCCTTCCTGCCTGGCACCTGATTGCAAGAACAGCGCCTTCATCAGGCTTCAAAAAAAGCAGGACTGAGAGTGTGGTCCTATAATTTTTCCTACAAGAGTGGTAACTACAGTGCAGGCATTGCCCATTGTGATTGCAATGGCCTGAGTCTGCAGCAGGACTGCATTGCTTTTGTGCCACAGACAGTTCAGAGTCTTCTCTAGATGCCTAATGGGGAAGAAGGCTTTTGTTGCATGTTTTGAGGCAGCTAAGGTGAAAACAGCACAAGGTACTGTGTAATGACAAAGAGCAAGGAAACGGGGCCTCTGCCATGTTTGTGATGCTCAAGCATATATTGCCAGTGCATTTCTGTGATTTTCAGTCTGGTTCTGTTTGGTGGGAAGGTGACTATGCTCTGCAATGCAAAGTATTTCTGCCTCTTTTGCTGGTGGATTTTTATGGCATCTTCTTTCTGCTGAAGGCTCCTGCAGAATCTGATGGATCTGTGCCAAATGAGGGTGATGAAGGCCAGACTACAGAGGAGCAGTTCTTGGGAGAGGTATCTGTTGCCCTCGAGACTAACCTTGCTGACCTCCCCTCTATTTACTTCGTTCTTTTTAACAGCATTTCATTTTGTTGGCTTTTCCTGCTGCTGAGGATACGCAGAAATAGAAAAAGTTATTTAGAATGGTAAAACCAGTCTCTTGTTAAGTTACTTGAGATTTTTTTCATCTGCTTCAGGCAGTATGTTGAGCCAGGTTTATCGCAGGCAGTTTGTGCTCCACCATGCCAGCCTTTGGGATCCTGCACCTTCTGTTCCTATCTGACCATTTGAACAGCATTGTTTTCAGCCCTGTGTTTTACATATGGGGACAGGTCTATAATTAGCACTAAGGACCCAACCTCTGTCTTGTGAGGTGTCACTAACACTGAAAATACTGTATTGCTGTGTGAACAGGCCAGCTTCATTCTTCCCCACTCCCTCAGTCTCCCTTTTGGGTTAGAATTTGGGCTGTTAGCTGTGCTCCCTGTGCTTGGTGCCTGTCTGCAGCTGTCTGTGGGATGGGGACAGTGGTTTAAGGCTCACGCATGTTGGGGCGGTGCACTTGACTCCACATAACAAACAGCCTGTTAAGGACACCAAAACCAGAATGCTCTCCTTGCTTAGGTGCTTGACTGCTTGTTAATTCTTTGGGCTCTGTAGAGGCAGACACGTGTGTCTGACTGTGTAAGGGTTTTGCTGTATGCGGTCATGAAGATATCGGATGTCTCATAACAAATGTCTCTTCTAGGAGAGAATTCACAGCCAAACATGACCTTAGCCCACCTAAATATTTGTGAGCCTGGCCTGAAGCCACTGGTGATGCACCAGGGTGTGCTGTCACATACATAAGTAACTGGATGGGCACATTATTCCTGTGATAGTTGCAACATGAACTCAACTGATACCAAACACTCATCCTGTGTTATCTGACAACAAAATACTTTTCCAGGCGCTGTGTCCTTTTCATGAGCCAAACATAAAGCTTGTTTCAGACTTGCTTCCCCATCCAAATGCCCGTCTTTGGTCGACTGTGTCCTCCAATTTAGCTGAACAAGCAGGGTGTTCCTGAACTCCCTTCATGTACTGGAGCAGTGGCTTGTGACAGAGGAGGTAGTCTGTGGGTCAGGTTCTGCACTCTGCTTAGCCTTTGCTGTGAAAATTGATGGTGGAGAGAGACTTCCGTCTTGATATTATTTTTTATTATTGAAATGTTCTGTTTGAAATCCCAAAATCCAAGTACTTGCACAAAATGGTCTCTATCTTAATTCCTGGGGTAGTTTTATAAAAAAAAGCAGCTTCTGTCCACTGGGCACTCCTGTACCCAGTGCTACATTGGACTTCTGTGTTAGAAATTAAGCTTGTGATCACATGTAATTTGCTTAATTAAACTAGGGTGTATGCCTAGTGCAGAGGGTTTCAAGGATGAGCTGAAATTCAAAGTGGAGCAAACTTAGGTAGCATTAATGGTAGACTGTTCTTGGTAGGGGTTAAAGTTGAAAGAGGAGGAAAGAAAAGGATTCTGATTTTCTGGTTGTAGCTGTAGCTTTGCACGGAGGGGCCTATGTGTATATGGGCACAGATGCAAGTCAGTACCCAGGATCCAGGTGTCTGGCTGCTGGTACTTGTGAGATATTTTGTAAAGCAAAGCAAAACATGGAGTTAATTCACTGCTTCCCATGGGCAGGCAGGCATTCATCCCTAAGAAAGCTGAGCTCCATCACATGTAACAGTGACCTGGGAAGAGAAACGCCACCACTCCAAACATCCCCCTCTTTCTTCTTCCTCCAGATTTGTATTATGTATATACATCAGCATGTATGTCATATTATATATATGACATCAGCATGATGTCCTATGGCCTGGAATATCCCTTGGGTCAGTTTGGGGTCAGCTGTCCTGGTTGTGTCTCATCCCAGCTTCCCATGCACTCCCCACCTCCTCACTGGAGGTTCAGTATGAGAAGTAGAAAAGGCCTTGATGCTGTGCAAGTGCTGCTCAGCAAAAGCAACATCATCTCATTATCAACACTGTTTCCAGGACAAATCACACAGCCCCATACTGAAGAAAGTAACTTTACCTCTGCCCAGACTGGCACACAGGGATAATCTTCCCTTCTGAGTTAATGATCTCTGAGTTGCCTGATAGTCTGAAGTTCTAAATTTAACTTGCAATGTAAGAGCCATATGGTTTTAAAATGTGTGTATTTTCTAAGTGTTTACATTAAAAATTATGCTTTTCCTTTCTCTTAGACGCTGAAGGACCATAAAAAAGAAACTGAAGATCTGGGATCTGCAAAGACAACATTTAACATTTCTGTTAGTGGAGGTACAAAAAACCTTTGATATTGATTTCATTGTTTGTACTGATATTTGTAAGTGCTGATGTTGATACTGGTGTTCCAGTGAGAAGGCAAATTGTGCACAGATTGTGAAGGATTGTGATTACTTGCCTCTAACTGCATTATCACACAGTCTCAAGGCACTTGAAAATACAACTGTTTTGAGGAAGGAAGGAAGTTATACAGCACTTGTGTACCCCATTGCTGACATGCAGCTGCTCTGAGTGATTTCTGATATCAAAGATGACACGCTTGGTCAGGCTTGAAGTGCTGTTCATACAGAAACTCCCAGGGGATCTTGAGTAACACAGAAGCCACTGACCCCTGTCGAGGTTTGACTTTTTATGGCACTATTCGGGTAGTTGTTTCAGAGGCCGTGTAGACCTCTAGGAGCTTGCTCTGCAACAAGGTAAGTCATGCTTGACAGTGCCCCTGTGGCATGGCTGTTCCCGTGTGTTTTGAGGCTGCAGGAGAAGGTGAGCGCCTCTGTAAGTACCTGGCCAGGAGCAGGCTGGTTCGCAGACAGCTGTGCCAGCATTGTACAGGACAGTGTCACCTGCTGCTGCATCTCTCAGTGGCTTTCGTGGCAGCATTTGGAAGCGCACCCCTGTCTCCTTGCAGATGTGGATGGGCTGATCACACAGGCTCTGCTGACAGGGAACTTTGAAAGCGCAGTGGATCTGTGCCTGCACGACAACCGCATGGCCGATGCCATCATCCTGGCCATCGCCGGCGGGCAGGAGCTGCTCTCCCGGACTCAGGAGAAGTACTTCGCCAAGATGCAGAGCAAAATTACCAGGGTATGTGTTTCCAGGTCAGAATTAACATGCTCATATGCCTTTGGCAACTCCCTTTTTCACCTTAAAAGTTTTCTTGCCATTTTATAGGTTTATTTCTGGCAGATGTTAGTAAGTGTTCAAGTCTGTAAGATCTTGGAGCAGAAGGATTTCTGTTAGTCTTTTTTAACGCATTGATAAAGGGAGAAGGGGCACGCCACCTGAATATCAGTACGCAAGAGTATTCTTTATCTCATCTCCAGTGTCTCTTGAGTTGCATATACACTAATAGATTCTTAACAATAAAGACAAATACCTTAAGCAGGGCACATTTCAGTCTGCTGTTCTGTCACATTTTTCATACATGACCTGTGCTCAGGGCCAGCAGCATTATGTTGATTTCTACCCGTGATCGGTCTTCACACATTTTGCTGATGCTTTCGTTTTATGCATGCACAGAAGAGAGAGCAAAGTATGCCCAGGGTAGATTAATCACCCTTTGTCTAGGAGACAGTGTGTTATGGCCAGCTGGTTATTGTTATTTTCAGCTTTTTGCACTGCTAGGGGTTGCTGATGCTGCTTGTGCAAATCTTTCTTTTTTACTACCAATGTAAGAAAGTAGTGACAGGAGGTTGAAACAAGAGAAGTGGCTTTAAAAGAACAATTGGTTTAGCAAGGGTGGCAGCTTTTAAAGGAGTTTCTTCACTGTAGTTCATCCTTTGGGAAAAGGTGTTTTTATGAAGAGCTGGCCAGTTATCTGTGCCTATGCTGACAGGCAAACATTGACCTTGTAGTTAGGATCTTCCATTTGTTGTTCAGGTGTGTTTTTTCTTTTCTGGTCCCAAACTGCACACATACTGCTTGTTCAGCTGTTTCTGAGCTTGAAGTCTTGGCATGAGGAGGGCTTTGTTCACTGAAGAGCAGCACAGCTGCCAAGTCTGTCTTTTGTCCAAAGCAAAATAACTGGAGGCAGAGTTTGAGAAGGAAGGAACTGGAATTTCATTCTGAGGGCTGTGCAGAGGCAGTCTGTGTGGGTGGGTGGAGAACAGGGATACTACAGCCAGCTCAGGTTGATATTGCTGCCAACTTGCTGGTCCCTTTATGCAGCATTTTCAACTACCCCTCACTGGTCAGCTTGAGACCAAAAGCTTAAAGCTGAATGAAACAGTTTAACAAACAAAATCCATACCTCTCCCTGGGCATTGTGTAGAAGACTTGTAGCTAAATACTTGGTGTGTTGTCTTTGTCTGCAAAAATAATGTTGAAAACCATTTGCAACAGCTTGTGGAGATTTGTGTATTCTTTTCTTGTACATTTTGTGGTAAGAATAAGTGGCCTCTGCATGTTCTCTGAGCTTGTTCTGTGATTTTTTTTTTCACTGAACTCCCTCTTAAGTAAAATGTGCTCTTGTGCAGCTGTTGAACTGCAGTGCAGTACCTGTCCTGACCCTGGATACAGTGGAGATGCGTACACTGGAACAGATCCAAATTATCCTGTGTATTATACAGAGGAAATCCTTCCAAGGTCCTAACTGTGGTCTCTCTCCTGCTCTAGCTCATCACTGCAGTTGTAACAAAGAACTGGAAAGAGATTGTGCAGTCTTGTGACCTGCAGAATTGGAGAGAGGCTTTGGCTGCTGTGCTCACTTATGCCAGGCCAGACGAGTTTACAGCCCTTTGCGGTAAGGACGCTTCACAGACTGGATAATTCCAGAGCAGTATCATGGCTTTGCTCAGCCAGTTGCTTCCCCGGCTTCAGCAGTGGTGAGGAGAGATCACCTGAGTGATTCACCAGCATCTTTGTTCATATTTTATCTAGATCTCCTGGGTAGCAGGCTGGAGAATGAGGGAGACAGCGTTCTGCAGACACAAGCTTGCCTCTGTTACATTTGTGCCGGCAACGTGGATAAACTCGTTGCTTGTTGGACCAAAGTTCAGGATGGAAACAGCCCCTTGTCCCTTCAGGTTGGTAATTCTTTTAAGAAAGATGTTGGAAATAACAGACTGCAATCATTTGGCTCTTAAATCAAATTAGCTAGTGTAGAGCTTTGCTGTCTGATGTACATCAGGATGCAGGCCTTTCCTTTCTGGGAAAATAACACATAAATGTGGTACTGGAGAATGTATTGGGAAGTACAGTGGCCCTTGTGCTTGCCTTATTCTTTGGGTGGTGCTGCTAATACACTTGTGTAAGAAATAATTGTACTACTTAGTGTTTTAGTAAAGAAGGGTCTTTCAGTGCTTGCATCTTTTACAGTTAGGAAATACTTGGGCTTTTCTACTTTTGAAAGTTCAGGAGAAGAAATCAAAAGAATTAGATTTAAATCTGGAGAAACAGTTGTAGGAAGACTCTCATGAGAGTTTTCTCTAGGGGTTTGCATATACAAGGCTTGGTTTCCAGCAGTGAAAAACATTGCTTATAGCAGATATCTTGAGGGAATAGGATTGATGAATGGAATGAAGCAGTTATGGAATAATTCATTTTATAGTACAGTGTTAGTTTCTTCCATCTGTTCAAGGCCTTTGAAGGACCAGTTTTAGAAAGTACTTATTTGACGATGCTGTGAGACTCTTGTGTAGTTAATTGAAGGAACTGATGTGTATCTGAGTTTTGCTTCATGTCATTAACTCTCTCCAGTTTTGAATTATCAAAACTATTTAATTTTGAGGGCTTTATTTACAGATTTACCTTCAGTTTGAATTTGCATTTTGATTGCATGGCTTTGGCCTCTCAGACAGTAAAATTGAAAAATATTGTTAAAGTCCTAATTAGGTGGCTTGTTTACTATGATAGTGGCAATAGAAGCTGTTGCTTGTTTTATTTTACTTGCCTTTTTTGAAGTGCTGATTTGTTGGGAAAAACAAACAGAAAACAATCTATTAGTAATGTATGGTTGAAATCTTTGGTGTGGTACACTCTCATTAAATCTCTTGTAAGATTTTAAAAAGGGATTTAATTTTGGCAAATGAGTATTTGTAGTATCCTTCAGTATAAATACAGTAAGGAAAACATGAGAAAATGGAACAGAAAATGTTCCTGTAATTTAGGACTAGAAGGAAACCCAACCAAGACCAGCTCTGGTGTTTGGGGATGTGCAAGGAAGGCAAGATATAGAGTATTTCTGGCGAACATCAGGAAAACCATTTTGTTGTAACAACCAGAAAACTATGGACAACTCTCCCAAGGGAGTTTTTAGCTCCTTTTAAGATGGATAAGAACTGACTTACTAAAACACTGTAAATGAATGTGCAGCAGCCCAGCACTAGTAGTGATGACAGGTGTGATGTTGTCTGTTTGCTCTCACGCTGTCACCAGATAATTTTATGAAAGCAGCCACTTGGTGGACATGCTCAGTGCTGATAGGGCCCTGAAATCCTGCTTAATAAAAGCAGTTCTCTTGGACTCTGCTGGCTTTGCTGTTAGAAGCTGCTTGGTGGGTGGTTGCTGTTCTGTTCTCTGGGAACAGCTGTGCCTTTGGTGCAGCTGTGGCTGTTCGGGAAACCTGCACTTGGCTTGGGCTCCCCTTTGGGTGAGAGGGGTCCTGCAGGGCTGCCCTGAGGAGCAGCTCTCCACAACAGTCCTTAGCCAAGACCTCCTTCACTTTGTTGTTCTCACTTGTGGGTGGGTTTTTCCCCTCCTGGTCTTTCAGGATTTAATAGAGAAGGTCGTGATCCTGCGCAAAGCTGTGCAGCTCACACAGGCTGTGGACCCGAATGCCGTGGGGGCCCTTTTGGCCGAGAAGATGAGCCAGTATGCCAACCTCCTGGCTGCTCAGGGAAGCCTGGCTGCAGCACTGACCTTCCTCCCTGCCAACACCAACCAGGTATGGGGCCTTCAGGCTCTTTGCTCCCTCTCTCTCTCTGTGAACAGGTATGCTTCGAGCAAAGGTCTCTTCACAGTGGAGTTTGGCATCAGGACTGCCCCTTGACATGTACCTTGGGATGTGACAGCCAGGCTGTTCCCCTCACCCTGCACTGGCCTCGCTGGGCTGGCAGATGTGCACAGACTTCTCCCTCTTGGTTTCACACCCTTGTGCCTGCAGCCAGTGACTGCCAAAGGGTGTCCCTCCTGCAAGCCAGACCCAGCGAATGGCATGACATTGACATTTGGTTGTTCTCTTCTGGCTTCTCACCTTCCATCAGCTGATATTTGTAGACAGGCTGGTTTGGGAATGCGGCAGGCACTTGTAAGGCAGTTCCAGTGGCCTCATGTCTCATGCAGAAAAGACTTACTCCAATGAAATAAAGCAGAGCACCCTTCTGAGAGAGCTCTTCAGTGAGTGGCCACTCAGCCTCTCGGTGTGATGCACTGGGTGCCAGGCAGTGCATTTCACCTCCCTTCACTGCCCTGTTCTGATTGCAGCCAAACATCGTGCAGCTACGGGACCGGCTTTGCAGAGCCCAAGGGGAGCTCCCAGTGGGACAGGACGGCCTCAAGGGACCATATGAGAGAGAGCCCATGCCCAAAGGACGAGCTGGCCCTGTGGCTGGACGGATGCAGGCACCCCAGGCTCCAGCCCAGCAGTATTACCAGCAGGTAAATGGGCTTTGGCAGTAAGGGAGGGACACAGTGTTTGAGTTCTGGAGAGTGATGGATGTAATAATTTTTTTTCCTTTCTCTTGATCTGAGGCTGTGTGACAAACCTCTACTGAGAGCCTTGTGGTGAAGGTCCTTGGTGCTTCCTTTCAGTCAGTACAGATGCCTCCTTTACTCCTCATCTGGAAACATCCTTTAAACACCTTATCAAGTAGCCTGCTTCTGAAGATTAGGTCTTTCCCCCCTTTCTTTGAAAATGTGCTTCAGTGCCAAGAACAGCTGTGTGGGAGAGCACTGCAGGAGCTCTCTGTGCTCCCTCTCACAGTCCCTGATGTTGTCCCATCCCTGCAGGCCTTGGGGCTTGCTCATGCTGCTCACCAGCCTCCCTGGGGCGGATTATTCCCACCCCCAGCTCTGATTTTGGCTGCAGAAGTTGCTGAGCAGTGGCAATAGCAAACTGAGGGCACATTTCAGTAGCTATGGGTACAGCCTGCTGTGAAAACACTTTCCCAGCCACTGTAAGGGGCATGGGCTAGTGGGGAGGCTGAGAGTGAGCTGGGCTACAAGAAGGACCTGGTGAGTATGACTAATAAGGGAGCTGTGCAGGGAGGAGGAGGAGGAATGGGGGAGGAAAATTCCCTGGTTTTACCTCTAACCTGAGGATGACACTGCAACAGAACACACTGGCCATCAGGGCAGTGTGGTGTGTTGGGCAGCCCTGGCTGTGTGTGTGCTTAGAGAGCACTGCCAGGTCTCTAATCCCCCAGCACAGCACTGCAGCTCATCTGGCCCTGCTCTAAAGGTGCTCTGGGCTGGGCTTTTCTGAGAGCAGAGCTGTGTTAGGGCTGTGGGTGTTCTCCTTACACAGAGATTGGCACAAGCAGGGGTATCTCTTGCCTGTGCTGCCCTCAGGCCCTGCCTGCCAGAAAAACCAGGGCAGGAAGAAAGAAGGGATGAAAGGTTGCGGGGGGAGTTGGGCATTCTCGATGTCAGCAGCAGTGCATGCCTCTGCCTTCTCTCCAGAGTGTTAGCAAGGTAGATTTCAGAAGGGACAAAGCATTCATCCAGGACTTACCTCGCTAACCCCATTGCATATGGTTTTAAGTGCATCATCATTAATAATCAAGTCTACTCTGCTGTCTGTGTCTTTGGCCTTCTTCCTTGTAAGCAATGAGTTGCCTTGAGAAGTGAAGCTGTGTGTTTCCTCTTTGGGTCTGGAGAATAGCAGCTCTCCTCTAGACGTCGAGACATGAGCAATGCTTTTTTAAACCAGAGCTCCCTCTTTCTCCCACTGTTCCCAGAATGCCTCAAGCAATTATTTCAGCAAGCCCTGCTCATTAATTAAAGGCTGGGTGTATCACAACCCCTCAAGTTCACTGGGAGTTACAACCCCCTATGTTCCTGGCTTTTCAGGGAGTTCATCCTCAGCAGGAAGGGCTTGAAGGGGACAGGTGTCAGTCAGAAAGGTTCCCAGCTGATGAACCAGAATGGAGAGAAATGACATATTTGAGTCTTAGGATACTTGTGTTGTTTGACTTCCTTTTAAGAAAGCGTGACTTGCTCAAGCTTGAGGCAGCCTTTGTTTAACTGCTGTCCCAAATAGGAGCATGTACTTAACATTTGGATTCCTTTCAGCATAGTTTTGTGAGCCCTCTTTTTCATCTGAATAAACTAGGCATGAAAGGGGGTGAAAAAGTCTTTTAGATACTCCAGTGATGAGTTATGCAGGCATTAGCAGTGGCTGTTGTGCAGCTGACTGCAGCATTAGCCTAGCACTGCGTGCGGTTAGGGACACAGAGACTGAAGCCAGCTGAGCCAGCCAGGGCTGCAGGGTGACAGCTTTCCCTCTGCTTATGCTCCTGAACACCAGCCATGTTGTCCTGCTGTTGGGCAGCACACCCACTCCTTGCTCAGGAATGTGACAGGCACAGGAAGTTCCTGGTTTCTGTCCCATCAGAAAAGTAGAAGGGGTTGTATGGAATTGAGGCCGTTTGGAGCGGCAAAGAAGGAAGACAGAGGAAAGGAGCTACGGGAGACTGGCTGGGGAGCAATTACCATTAAGATGTGTATTTATGCATGTGCAAGAGCCGAATATCAGATTTTAACCTTTTAAAATTATATTTTAACCTTTTTAAATTCATCTGAAGCTCAATTTAAACAGACTCCTTTTGTGTGAGGCATATGTTTGAATTTAACACAGAACCTGGGGCTTGCAGCTGTGGTTAGTGATGCTTGCTGTCATGGACTAATGGCGGGGGGGCCTTGTGCAGTAGGAAAATGTGATGAAAGCTGGAGACCTGGCTGACTGGCACAAGTAACACTGCATTTGCTCCACAGCCTGTTGCAGCTGCAACTCCACTGCGCTTTGTCCTCACTCTGCAATTCACTTTGGCTCTAGTGCACAGTGATTTTTGTCTGTCTTGAATGCAATTTCCTTCTTCCTCTGAGATTTCATGGCTGTTACAAGTGCCAGCATGCAAACCTTCTTGCATTCACTTCTTTGCATCTTGTTTTGTGAAACCCTTTAGACTTTTTTATTGTTTTGTTTTCCATGATTGGTATTTCTTTGTTCAATTCAGGTTAGAATTGCCCCTACTGTCACTACCTGGAGTAACAAAACTCCTACTGCCCTTCCCAGCCATCCTCCTGCAGGCTGTCCCTCTGACACACAGGTATAACCTTCATTATTCCTCTCTGAGCCTCTGCTCCACCCCAGTATGTCCCCTGGTGTAGTCTGTGTACTTGGCACAGCCTGGTACAGATAGATGGAAGGAGCAGCTCTCGTGTGTGCGCTGGTTTTACTCCTCTGCATCTTGTTACTTTTGTTTTTCACCAATGCCCAGATGAGCGGCACTGGAAAGCCTTGAGTGGGAGCTCAGTGTGACCTGAGTCTCCCCAACCCTTGCCCCACACTGGAATATTTGAAGTATGGTTTTTCCTTTCCCCTTTTCCATGGAGATTAGAAGCTTCAGAGTTAACATTTAAGTTTAGTTGAAAGATGGCAGGGCGCTCTCGGGCTGCCTGAACACCAGGCAGCACTGGAAGGGAGCTCTTCCTTGTGCAGGAAGGTGTGTGCTGCTCTGCTTGCTGCTGAAGTCACTGCACATCCAGCTGTGCTTTCAGTGCTGTGCTGGGCACCCTAAGGCACTGGGGTGCTTGGAGGCATTTGCCCCTGTGCCAGTGATTCCCTTCTTCAAGGGAACGTGGTTTTGGGCCTTGAAACATGAACCGATAATTTTGCTGCAGTTCTGCTTCAGCACTGCATTACCATTACTGATTAAACCCTGTCTCTCCCAACCGTTTTTCCTGTAATCTTTTTTTTTTTTACAGGGGGACAACCCACCTCCTCCAGGGTTTATTATCCCAGGTGCCGTTGGCCCCAGCATGCCACCACAGCAAGCCACATCTTCCAACTACAGCATGTACTCGCAAGCAGGAACGCGGCCAGCGTACCCACAGAGTGAGTAACAGCAGCTTCCCCCTCTCCCTCCCACCCAGGTGGGCCAGCATTAACTCAGGAGTAACCAGTCCCCTCCTTGTGGCTGGGAGTGTTCAGACCAAGCCAGTCCCACAGTTCCTGCGGGGTGGGGAGAAAAGTGAGGTGACATCTGAGTATTGTCATTTCTTGATGAGGTCCAGACACCCTCTGTCAAACGCTCCTCCTCTGCTGAGGTGTCTACCCACAGCTCTCAGACTCACTTCTCAGCTGGCCCTACCCAACGTTGTGCTAGGGTCAGAAACTCCAAAGTCTGAGTCCTGGGAAAGCAGCACAGGCCTGGTAAAGAGGGACACAGCTCATCTGTGTGCAGCGGGGCCATCCGTTTCTCATTGGGGCCCCGTGGAGATGGGAAAGGCAATGAGGAAATGAGGGCAGTGGTAGAGGTGAGTGAAGAAGGGGGCAGAGCCCTGACACACTCAAAGCAGGGACTGAAAATACTGGCATGATGTAGGAAAAATGGCCATAGATGGGCAGAGGCAGTGAAATTAGGTTGCAGGGCCCACAGCAAAAGGCTGTGAGCTTACATTCCCTTCCAGAGTCTATTCATTGCCTTGGCCCGGGCTTTCCCTTTGTAAAAACCTGGGGTGGGGCTTTCCCTTCCCTGAGAGCCCCTGTGAGGATTGCAGCTGTCCAGAAGACCCCAGTGTCCGTGTGTCCCAGCCCCACCCCAAGCAGCACAGTGGCTCTGGGCTGTAGAGTGTGTGTGGGAGAGGAGGAGTCCTTTGAGCCGAGGCCATCCTCTCTGTGTCTCCCTGCTCCCAGAGACAGGCTGGGGATTCGAGCAGTCCTACAAGTGCAGGCAGAGCTGTGGGAGCCAGGATTTGGCTGGGCAGGTAAGTGGTTTCAGGGGGTAGGGGGATGAAGAGAGGAGAGTCAGGAAGCAGAGGCAGATGGAACCGCTGCTCTGTTATGAACTCACTGACTGACTGTTTTTTCTCCCTGTTTGTAGCGTATCAGGCCACACAGCAGTACTCCTCTGGAACAGGGGGACCAGCTCTCTATCAGCCTCAGCAGCCTATTGCTGTCCCTGCTTCAGCCTCTTACCCCAGCCCTGCCCCTAACACCACCCCTTCCTACCTGCCCTCTGCCCCTGCCCACTCCATGCCCTCCCCACTGTACCCTGGGCAGCCACAACCCTCCCCAACGAGCCTGAATCCCGTCTCTTCCTTCCCTGTTCCTCCTTCTGGCACATCCTTTCAGCATGGCAGGCCAGGACCTCCAGCAACTTCTGTGGCTTATGCATTACCTACTGGACCAACAGGTACTCTGCCTGCAACCAGTGACCTTCCTGCATCCCAGAGAACAGGTCTGCGCTTGGACAGAGGGGCAGGCAGGGAGGAGGGAGGGGTTTGGTCTTCACCCACTCAGTTAAATATGCACTTTTTCCCTTGTGAATGCTCTGTGAAAAGTTTGCTTTTGCTTAGAGATCAGTTCAAAGCATTTCTAAACCACGTCATCACCCCTGTGCATCTGTGATAGGGCTGTTGGTGCACTAAGCAGCGTGAGCAGTCACCTTTCTCTGGCGAGCCAGACCTTGCCACAGTCACAGAGCTTTTGTCTTGCCCAGGACAGGATGCTACAACAGGCTTGTTGTGAGGCTGTCGTATGCCACGGATGGATCGTGGCTCAATTTTAACGTTGGCGTCAGAGCCCGTGCTGTGACTGGGGAGCAAAGTACAAAAATGAGCAAGTTTTCCTAATCGCTGCAGACAAGATGCTCCCAGTTCTCTTCACAGAATGATTTTGCAGATGTGATTTGTCCCTGTGTCTCTGGTTCTTGAGCAGCCTTTTAAGCCCAGGATTGGCAGCATATTTAATTCAAACAGCATTTCCTGTGGCATCAGCTCCCTTTCACTATTTTGTCCCTAACCTCTTATGGTGATGGGATTTACTGTAGCTGCAACTGCCTTAAAAGATAATCAGAAGTGATTTAGAAATGCTTTCACATGTCTCTTCCCTGAATGTCAATTAAAAGCATGTGTGTGTGGCTGACACGTAGGAGCATGTTGGAGCACGCTTGGTGAGAGAGCACTCGCTGAGGTGGGGCTCCTTGTGTCTGCTTGTGACTGCCTGGGTGTCACTGTTTGCCGTGGGACAGTGACCTCGCCTGCCGTAACAAACCTGTCCCTGCACTTAGCAGCCTGTGAAGCAGCAGCTTTGCATGTCAGACAGTGCAGGAAGACTCAGCAGTCCTTTTCTAAACCTGCTCATAAACATACTTGACATCCAGGTTGTCCAGCTGAAGAGTCAAGGACCAGATCTGGGAAGCAGAGAGTACAGGGAATACTGGGCAAGATTTGAGGCATGTTTTGGGGATGTCAACACTGCTGACAGGCCCTAATGTTCCCACTGTCATTCCCTCTCTTATTTTAAAAGTCTGTTGGGGTGATGCAGTGCAGAACAGCCATTTTGCCTTTGGCAGCGTGAATCCTATGAGTAGGTGCTCCTGTTGGTGTCCTTGAGGCTGGCAGCTCACACACCCCGTTGCGTTTGGGGGAAAAGTAGTCTTTTGCTCTATCAAAAAATAGGCGTAGGGCTGCCAGAGTTGTAAGGGGAGACAAGGCCTTTTCCATCCACCATGCAGCCAGATTTGGTGTCCTGTTTGTTCTTGGAGGTGCTGTACTGTGACCTGTCCTGACCCCATGTTATAGGGCATGTCAAACTTGAATCTCTAAGCCAAAGGAATTACTAAATTGGATGGTGGAGGAGGTGTTGGATAGGATTCTAGGCCTGGGATGTCAAGCAGCACATTATAATGCAGACAGCATAGCTTCTGCACCTCCAAATAAATGCAAGGAACAAGAAAATTGTTCTTTCTTACCCATTTTACTACTCAGCTTGCGTCACTGGCAGGCACTTTGGATCTGCCACTTGCTAAGTTTCTTGCAGTGACGTGACATAGTCCACGTGGCATGCTCAGAGTGGGTGAAGCTCTTTTAAAAGTCAAAAGTTGTTCATATTAGGCTTTTTATAAAACTTTCTGAGAACAATCCATGCTGCTTATGTTCTTCTCAGCAGCTGTGGTGAGAAGGTAGCCAGTACAAAGTGTCAGACCTTCAGGAACCCACACTTGGGCATCCTCTCTGATTTCTGCAGCCTTAGGCTGAAATGCAGAGGTGTACTCCAGGGCACGGTGAGGTGCTGAGGCCTGGATGGCTCATGTGTACACACAAGTGATGGCTGCAGCTGGAGAACTATGGAAAAAAGATTGAAGAGCACGCTCTGTTCTCTTCCAGTGTTTAGATTACACCTTTCAGAAAGCGTGCAAACAAGAAGGAAAAAACCTTGTTTTCTAAGTGCAGCAATGACAGTGTACATGTTTAATATGCCTAACCACCAACACATTTTCTGAGCAGCTGCAGTGCCTAGTGGGGGATGCCTTGGCATGAGCTCCTATAGAACCACAGAGATCTGCAGCCAGAAGTAGATCTCACCTGTGACTCGGAGTGTTCTGCTGCAGTGATTCTGATCCTGGCAATGAAGTGGTGTGCTTGTGTGTGGGGTGATGATCTTATCTGGGAACATCATGCTTCACTTTGCAAATATGACTCATTTAAAGGCCAGGAGTAAGGGAGGAAGGAAAACAGATCTCAAATTTAAACTCTTGAGAAGCACCTGACCTTTGAACTGGCTTGGATTTAAAGATGCACGTAAAAAGAAAGAGTTCTGTAAATATTTTCTGTTTTTTTGCAAAGGCATATAACATCAATATGTTAAGCTGTGCTCAGAGCTTCACTAAGCAAGAAAAGCCCACATTTAATTTTATTTTCAACCCCTCTCACTTTGTTTTGTGGTAGATCTTTGAACCTACTTTCAAGGAAGTTCTAATTTTCAGGATCTTGAATCTTGTTTGAAAATGCAGTAGACCAATTCTCAGCTAAAGGAAGGGTTTGCACCAGAACTGAGCAGGCCAACCCCAGGGACAGGAGTTATCCACAAAGCTCCTTTACTCTTTGGAATGGTGTGGGCTTTATTGGCTGCATTTTGCCATTTGGATTTCTTGCTCGGTCTGAGCAGGCAGTGTGTCTCTGTGTGTGAGTGTAAGGTTGATGTGTGAACATTATTGTATTGCTGGGCTGCATGCAGTTGAGAGTGTGCCTTGATTTGAGAAAATACTTGGAGATCCACCTTAAGTTCAAGTACTTGAAGCATCTCTTGAAAAGCTTTCTGGAATGGTAAAATGGTGTGGAGAAGATCGTGGCTAAGAGTAATGGTCTGTCAGCTGCACTGGAATAGAAAATCAGAACACCAGAAGAGATAAGAAAATGGGCCAGAACCCTGCAACATTTGTTATAAACAACTAGAAACACTGATTTACTGCATGGAAAGAGCAACAGGCTTGTCTTGGGGGAAGGTGGACAAAAGGAATTCCATGGGGGGTTTGAACAAATGACCTGTCTCCAAGCTGGCATTGTAATTAGGTTAGGTGGTTTTTTTTCTGCTGATGCATGTTGTGAAACTAAATTGCTGGTCAAAAATTAAAGACCAACTGCTTAATTATTTTTGAAGAATTTTTTTTTTTTTAGTTATCTTTGCATTTTGTCTGCAGAAAGTCTACCATCTCAAGACCAGGCCTCTCCCTTCGCAGGTGAACTAGGTACCACCTAACCTGAAAATAATTACAGCCACTACATGAAATTAATTGAACGGACATCAGTTATGCAAACGTTCTTTAGCGGATGTTAAGTGTGATACTGTTTGCCAATTAGACTTTAATCAAATCGATTTTTAATTCCTTAATTGAAACCAATAACAATATATCTGGAGTTTTTAACCACAGAAACAAATTCTTTTTAAATATTTTCCTTTTTTAATGCAAATTATTCCAGGAAATTAACAGCAGTAACAGTCTGGGAGATTTTCTTAACATGTTACTCTGAAATACTCTAGGATTTTCTGGGTAGGAAGGAATAGAGGAGGCTGCCAGGAGATGGCACTGCCTTTGGTTAAAGAGAAAGCAGATGTGAAAGGGGTTTAAAATAGTTTTTCATTTACCCCTTCCACATGCTCTGGATGTGGAACTTGCTTGACAAAAGCTCGGGAGCAAATGAAATTTCAGATAAATTGGATCAAATTCTGCAGTAATATTAAGCTGGGCTGTGTAAGGTAAATTTGTCATCTGCTAAGTGAAAAATACTGTGGTGAAAAAGTCCATTGAGCAGGGATTTGGTTTTGTTGGCTTTTTGTGGCTTTGTGCAATAAATCCTGATTACTCGGGGAGGCCACGGTAATGCCTGGATGTAATGCCGTGGGCCGATTCCATGTGCTCCGTGAGGAGATGGGCAGCTCTTTCTAATGCACTAATGGGAGCTTTGGGGTGCAAATCTCACAGCTGCAGGGGGCTTGTTTTCTTGGGAGAGCAGAAGGTTTGCTGCAGAGCAGCACCCCAGACTTGGAGTGAATCTGCTCAGACCTCCTCTGTGCTTCTTCCAGTTCCAAACAAATCACCCCTGGTGCAGAAAGCCAGATTCTTCCACCTTGCTCAAGCAGCTCTGCTCTGATTTGGGGATACAAAGCACCCAAAACCATGCTGTAGTTGGCAGGGGAAAGCTGGGTTTGTGGCTCTTTTGTGTTTGGAGGGTGGCTGGGTCAATCTGGCCTGAAATGTTTAAGGCCTCTTATGCCTCTTCTTTTTGTGTGGTGTTGCTGGGGAACTTCATGTACAAATGTCACAGATAAGCTCTCTTCATATATACAGTCTGTGTAGCAGAGCTTTTCTGGGCATGGTAGGCCCTTTTCAAGGGCATGTCTGCTCAAAGCTCTTCTTTCCTGCAAGACAAGGAAAAGTTAATAATTAAGTTATTAACTTGAGAACAGTTGGTCAAGATCCCAAACCTGCCCAGTGGGCATGGAGCCCAAAGAGTCTGATGGCAGGGATGTTGGGAGGCTCTGGCTGGCACTGGAGCCGTTCTGGCCCTCAGGGAAGGGCAGAGGAGCAGGCAGATGAGGGCAGGCTCTGCCAGCAGAGCCATGGCAGGGAGCTGGCCCAGCCGAGCTCAAGAAGGCATCTCTGCCCTCCTCCCAGGTGCTTACAGTCTCTGTTTTCTCTCTGTCCCAGGGCCTCAGAACGGCTGGAATGACCCTCCCACCCTGAACAGAGCTGCCAAGAAGAAAAAGGTACTCGAGGAAGTCCTACCTCAACACAACTGAGTGCTGGTCACTTGAAAAGCAATAGTTTAAACTGCTCCTGGGCAACCTTTTGGCAGGAGAAGGAAAGAGGAGGGTTAGCAGCAAACAAAAGCTGCGCCTCATGAGCAGAAATGGCCTTTATGTGTCTCTAATATGCATTATCCCTCTCCAAATATCTAAGCCTCTAAAGAAATGGTGGGTTTTTGCTGAAGTTGTCGTTGTTAATAACAACCTTGTTCCTGGTTTGAAGCAAATACTTCTGACTGTTTTCATCTGCAGTAAAGCAGCAGAGTTTTGCAGGAGATGATACTTAGGCAAAATGAGGAGGCTGTGCAAATTGTTATAGATTATTGATGTGGCTGGAGCTGAAAGCAATTTATCCTGATTAAGGGTCTGACCCTGAGAGATCTGTTGAGAGTAAGACAATTTCCATGATGGAGATAATGTAGTTTTGCAAAACGGATTTAAATTGCAGCAGGGCAGGATAACTGGGAACGCTTGGCATGGAGCAGAGTGAGCCTTTTCATCCCCTGATGCTGCTATAGCCTGGAGTATCTCCACAGCAGTCAGTGTCATGCACCACTCTCTGACCCTGGGAAGCAAGAGTTGGTCTGGAGCGTCTAAAGTGTGCAGAGAACAAAAAAAGTTAGAGCAGGCAAGACAAGATCTGGGTGAAGGTGAAGGCAGAAGTCTTCCTTACCCTTTGGGTTTTGGTCTCTGCAGTTCAGGGTGAAGAAGCTTTTGGAGGTTGGTTAGAGAACTCTTAGTGTCAGAATAACTGCTGGAGCTGGGAGCTCAAGAAACAGCCTTCTGCACACAGGGTTTTTGCTACTTCTGTGTGTGGGTCACAGCCAGAGTTTCTGCCTAGCCAAGGCTTGCGGGTTGGCTCCTTCTAAATGAGGAATGTGTTCCTTGCATTCCCTGTTGGGTATTTAACAAATCTGTCAGTTGCGTTCCTGTGTTTGTTTCCCTTCTGTCCACTGTCTGAGCGTTGGTTTAGGATATTATAAAATGACTCACCACATGGACTGTTATAAAATAGAAGAAACGTCTGGCATTTCAAGCCATAATTTTCAGCTGTTTTCCTCCTAACTAAGAACTTATTCACCACTCAAAAGTTTATTGCTGTGATTCATTTCTTTTATTACTGGCTTTGTTGCTGGATTGGGAATTTTTTTTTTTGCTGTCCCGAACCACTAGCTTAATTCCAGGGTCATTCATTCAGGGTTCTGTAATATTCCCTTTTTTTTCCATGCGCACCCAAAGAAATTCCCATGCACGTTCCCATGGTAGCCCTTTTTCTGTTGTTTGGATTCCTGCATGATGTGTCGCAGAGGCCAGTAGCTCATTTTGTTGTTTCTTCCCTCTACCAAATGTTTGTGAAACGCCCCTGTGTAAAGACTGGCAGATGCTCAGGGATGAATCTGAAATGCCCTGGTAATCTGCCTTAGTGCAGACCTGTGTGCCAGAAGCTTGAAAAGCTTTCAGAAGCTTTACTGGGGCGTGTTGCTGGCTGTGACCTACGTACTGCATGGACAAAAATACACCCTTGAAAGTGAGACACAAAAGTCTAAATATAATGACCCAATAGTAAGAATAGATGTAGGTGTGGGTTAGTTTTCTCTTCTAATAGTGCTGGTCTGCCACACCTCTGGTTTGTGCCCTTGGCCGAGGGAGAGTGGCTCTGATTTGAGGTGGCTGCACTCAGCTCTTGTGGCCAGGGGCAGGCTGGGCTGCCCCAAGGCAGTTCTTACTGTGCAGCCCAAGGGATGGGTTTGGTTAGCCAGAGTGAAACCCTGTGTTGTCTGCCCCTGTTATTTCTGTATCCAGCGCTCCCACTTACTGTGGTTTGGGAAGTCTGTAAGAGCTGGGTGTTGTCCTGTGCGTGCAGCAGCCACACCAACACAAATGCCCTGTTTTTTTCCCCAGGTCCCTGACAACTTCCTGCCCCCGGTCCCCATCACTGCCCCCATCATGAACCCGCTGGCGGATCCACAGGCTCAGATGCAGCAGCCCCCGGCTCCAGCACCGCCCAGCAGTGCACCCAGCTTCCAGCCTCCACACCTCCCTGCAGGGCAGATGGTTCTGCAGGGTGGCTTCCAGCCTGCTTCCCAGCCCCTGGGGCCATCCATCATGCCACCCACTCTTTCCAAACCCAGCACGGAGGGGGCTCCGGGGGCCCCAATTGGCAATGCCATCCAGGTAACGTAGCCCCAGCACTGTGTGGGTTTGTTTGTCCATCAGCAGAGCCTGCCAGGCAGGATCCTGTTGTCCAGGCTTTTCTTGTAGCTGCAAAGTGTACTGTGGAGTTTCTAGGCACTGGCTGTGCACTGTTCTGGCATTTTGCTACTGTAATCTCCACCTAGATGCCACTAATCCTATAGTCAGTATGGGCCAACAAGCTGCTTCCTTCTGCAACTTCCACACCTTCCCAGAGGGAGCAACAGCAGGTGCTGGTAAAGTCACCTCCACACACCCACAGGGAAGAAACAGGAGTTGTGCCAAGCTAGCTAATAATGCCACTCAGTTTAGCTGAAAACAACATGTGGGCACAGTGACCTGGAAAAGCCTCACCTGTTCTCTGTTGCTCAGCACGTGCAGGCACTGCCAACAGAGAAGATCACCAAGAAGCCCATCCCTGAGGAGCACCTTATTCTGAAGACTACATTTGAAGCTCTCATCCAGAGGTGCCTGCTGTCTGCCTCCGATCCGGTAGGTGATTTCTGTGATGTGTGATTTCTGATAACAAACTCATTTCAAAGGGAAGCAGCAGTTAGCTGAGAAGGGGAAGGTTAACAGCTGTAACACAACCACTGGAGCTGAATAGGAAAAACATTTCCCGTGGCAGCCAGTACTTTGTAAATGAGCCATGCCTCCCAAAGCTTCTCATTTATTTCTGATGGCCAGTACATGACATGCCACCACAAAGCCCAGATGCTGACTGTTCAGCCCGTGCCTGCCACATGCTCCAAGGTGGTGCTGGTGGTGTGCTGAGGGCTTTGTGCACTGAATCCGCTTGGTCAGCAGCACAGACTCGTGCTCTTCTTGGTTCAGTATCACTCAGTTGCTCAAAATCCTTTATTTAAAGGCTGTAGAGTGCATATATATACGTGTGTGTGTGTGTATATATGTATATACAGTATATACTGCATTCCCTTTGACCTTTTCTTTCTCTAAGTGCCCCTTCTTCCAGACAGACGAAGAAGGCAAAAGCTTTCCACTCATATCTGCACCTGAGGATTGCTTTTCTGCTCTGCCAACACATTTTGCTTGCTTCTTGTTAAGTCTCTCTGATTTTGTTAGGCAGAGAACGTGTTTCAGCCCACGGAGACAAGAGACACTACCCTGACTGTACACATCAGTTGTTGTCAGAGCAAATACAGGCACTGCTCAGCTATCACATTCTAAAGGGGAAAATGAGAACGGGAACTAGAGAGCGAGGAGAACAACCAGTTTGCACTTCACCTAATTGCTTTGGCTGGAGAGATGTCTTGCTGTTTCCTAGACACCATTTACTCCTCTTTGTCCTAGCCGACCATCTGTAAAACGAAAGTAGCATGTGCACCTTTTCATGGGTTTTGAAACAAATGTTCTGTGGTCATGTATCTGAGAATTAGCCAGTCCAAAAGAACTGGGGGTTTCATACCTGTTCCTCCTGGGGTAGTTTTTCCTTAGATACCTCAGTTCCTTGATGACATAACTGCTCTTGAGGAGTTTTCCTCATGTGGCCCAAGATCCGTGTGCTGTGTTCTCCTTTATGCCATCTGAACAGCTTTCCCTAATTTCTAGCACAGCAGGCAGCCATCAGTTGGTCTTCACCCTTGAGCTAGAGCATTCCCACAAGCTTTATTTTCTCCAGGCAATTATTTAATCCAGAGAAATGTTTCCAGTTGCCAGGGAAAATGGCACTTAGGATAAGTGAAGATGGATTCATGCACAGACTGATTTAGGAGGAAGTTCCATTACTCTTGTGCACTGATGCCATTTCTGCTGCTGTTGACCAGCAGCTTTTTTGTGCTCCTGCAATTGTAACCTTGATGCTTTATTACTGTTTTATTACTCTGGAGTAAAATCTACAATTTTAGATGTTGTTTTGAAAAAAAGTGGATAAAAATTCATTTCTCCAGCAGCTGCAGCTCCAGGTGGAATGTACTGGGGTTATTTTAAGAGCCTTTGGTGGCAAAACAATTCCAGGTACATCAGTGGGTGGTTTACTTTATAAAAGTCATGGAAGCACAGAGGGTCTGTAAGGACAGATTGCGCTAGGCTATTCATTTTTCTGTTGACACTAAAAACTTACAGATAAACTGCTGGCCTTCCTAATCACATGAGGAAAAATATAATTAGGATTTGCCATAAATGACGACTGAGTTGTACACACTTAGAACTTGAGTATCTGCATGTGCCCTTAAGCTCTCACTGATGTTGCTGGATACTTCATTCCAGTAAGAATTTTATCCAATTATCATTACACTTTTTCAGTGAACCATAGGGGAAAAAATCGTGCTGCAACTCAGAATTCTGTCACTTTTCTTATCAGCTATGCCAGTGGGGTTTGCAAATGACCAGTGGCTTTTGGGGTGTGCCTCTACCATTTTCTATCCTCTGTAGACAACTGGAGCATTTACATGTGGAGAACTACAGTCATACCATGTGGTCTTTCCTAGTAAAATCAAAGGAGAAGAGTACAGAACAATGAATCCAAATTATGTGTTGGGAAAATCTTGTTGAAAAAGGAATTTGATGTGCTGCATGGACCTCTTTGCAATGATATCAGATTAGTCTGGGGTTCTTAAAATCGCTGTGCTTTGATGTATTTATTTCTCTTACAGCAAACCAAGAGGAAGCTGGATGATGCAAATAAACGCCTGGAGTTTCTGTATGACAAGCTTAGGGAACAGACAGTGAGTTCTGTTTTACTTCCCCCCACCCCTCAATCACGTATGGCCAATAACTTCATTGGTGCAGTACTACTTCTGCAATATGTAGCAGGTGCTCATTTTTTCTTTGGAAGTGTGCTCCAAATCCATTTACTGGAAGTTTGTATGGATGTCTTAGAAAACAGCTACTTACTGTGCTTGGCCCCACATGCCTGTGCAGACTTCACAGTGTTTTGGGGTTGTCATGAGTTTTATGGTGCTGTGCTGAGCCAAAGAGCAGAGCTCCTTGCAGCAGGCACTGTTTCTCTGCTCCGGAAGGAACTGAGACACACAGCCTGGGGTCAAAGCAGAACCCAGGGGACTTCCATGTTGGAGGCTCACTGACTTCACTGGAAGGCAGATGTGCAAGTACTTTTGAAGATCTGGTAATTTCTCCAAAGCCTTCCAGGAGGATTTGGCAGAATAAAGGACTGTACTTAAATGTTTTAGTACCTTAAGATTAGAGTGATGTAATCCTCTTGTTGTCAGGCCATGTTTGCTGAGCAATTAACTTTACCCAAAGGTGTAAAAGCTCAGTAGGTTTTTCTGGTGCCAAGAGTCTGTCACAGCAGGTCTCCCACCCCAGGGAATTGCATCCAGGGGCTGGCAGGGAAGGCTTGCAGGGCGTAGCAGTACTGCAGAGGAGGTCCATGCTGGTTAAAGTCTGTTGTCAGACTTCCCAGTGACTGTTCCCAGTGTGGTGCAGCTCTGAAGATGGCTGTCTCCAACGAAAGGAACTAATTGCTCCGCCTTCCTGGGGGCCAAGTGCTACACTCAGAATTTCTCTTTTTCTAGTTTTTCCTTTGTGCTGACCTGCCTTGCCTGCCTTCCTTGCAGCTCTCTCCAACCATCATCAGTGGCTTGCACAACATCGTGAAGAGCATCGAAACCCGCAACTACCAGGAGGGACTGAACATCCACACGCACATCGTCAGCACCAGCAACTTCAGCGAGACCTCTGCTTTCATGCCAGTCCTGAAGGTCGTCCTCACCCAGGCCAATAAGCTGGGGGTGTGAGGTGGCCCTGCACTTGCAAAGCCCTGGTGGTTGCTTTCCCAAAGAAGTGCATTTCTACGGCAGACATGCGGGAACTGGACCAAGCGCTCGTCCTCACAGCATGGCGCAGTAGAGCTGACAAATGGCATTACACTCTCCCTGCAAAGTACTTCGTTCTAGAAGGGCTGTGGAGCCCTGGTGCTTTTCTTCTTATTTTAATCCTTTCCCCACCCCTAATGATTCTCATCTACAAATAGTATATTTAATGGATGATGCCCCATGTTGTCAATTTTTAGGTGCATGTTACACTGCTAAACAGTGGCTTTTAATGACAGATGTATGTGTTGAAACAACAAGATAGGTTGTGTATCAGACCCTAAAACAGATTATTCCCTTCCACCCCACTGTTCCTTATCCACCAGATTAAAAACAGTCTGATCATGTTGTAAGTGTATTTGGTCTTTCATTTTATGAAGCTGCTTGCAGTTCTATTATTACAATTTACATGTTAAATAGCTTAATTGTGCACTGGGGCAAATAAGCAAAATAAAAGCTAATGTGATATTTTCAATAAATGTAAATTTATTAAAATTCGTCTTTATGAAGTGCAATGGAGAGATTTTGAACCTGCAGTACAGTGGGGGCGCTATCTGTTGTGTCCTGGGCATGAGAACAGTTCTGTTTTTCCTCTTTTTATCGTTAAAACCTCTGTGTAGAACACAGAACAGCAGTTGGAAGAAATGTTTGGGTTTGGGAAATAAAAGAAGCAGTTTGGCATGAAAACTACCTAAAATATCAGTGCCTGTGGAATGTAGCTTTGGCAATGCATACTGCAAGAAATAATATCTAAATAACAATGTAAATCACTGCTGACTTCTGTGACTTCAAAGAGATTTGTCAGGCAAAACAGTTTTATTTCCTTTTCAGCATTTTCTTACTTCATAAGCTTTTAAAATTGGTGAACACAAGGTATCAGTTTGGAGTTACCTTATTTCAGGAGTCTAAACAACAATTGGAGTAAATTTTTTGCTCTAGGTTACAGGTTTCTAAGCAGTGTTACAAGTACTCTTGTGTGAGTATGCTTGCAGCAGTACCTCTGTGTCTTGATTCAAGGTAGAAAAGAAGTTTTAAAAGAAAACTCATTCAAAGGTAAACTGGAATAAAATAAATTTTAAAAAAACCACCTCAGCAGGGTGAAAAGCAGGTGTGCTGGGCTGGCCTGAGGTTTCTGTGATGCATTGCTCAGCAAGCAAAACAAAAAGCAATCTCAGTACTTCAGGACCAAACCAGCAGAGAGGAGGTAATGCTAGAGGAATTCAGGAGCTGGCCTTGCAAATGTTCTTGAGTGTTTTTGGGAGTTCTGTTCATGGAGCAAGAGTGGTGGCAAGCACTGGCACTTGTGAAGGACAGGCAGATGGTCCGTATTTCGGGAAGCTGGCTGTTTCTGGCAGTGACAACTGAGGAGACGGATGGTGGTGGCAGAAAGGGATGCCCTCCGCTAGGTGCAGGGTCGTGGGCAGAAGCACTGCTGTAAATTGGAAGCTCATAAGTTGGGAACAAGAGCAGCAGCATGTGAGTGTAATTAGCTGGGAATATCTCCTCTGTAAGATGTGGCTTTGTAAAAGCCAAGGAATGTTTAATGACACAAACCTTCATGAGACTTGCATCCATGTCAAAGAGGATGCCAAATGAGAAGGGACTCGGCAAGGCACACATGCTAGGGACAGGACTGAAGAGTTTATTGAATGGGAAGAGATTAAATAAACTTTGCTTGTGCTCCCCTTGTGAACAGCACAAGGGCATCGGGTTCATTGGAACTAGAGAGCAGTGTTAGCATGAGAATAAACATGGTATGAGCTGGAAATTGAGTTGGTCAAAAATGAGATCAGAGGGAAACACTGGGGGGTTTTGAGGTGATAGTATCCTAAGAGTACCCTGATGTCGCACCATGGCCTGGACAGTATGTCAGCAATGGAGTAATCCCCTCTCCCTGCTGAAAGGAAAGCTGTCTTCCACCTCAGCCGTTGTCAGGAGCTCAGGACAGGAAAACTGCACTGCCCAAGTACGTAACAGGAGTGGATGCAAAAATCTGCTACTTCTCTCCTGAGAGCAGCGGAGATGAATTATCGGTTATGCTGCCTTCTGTTCATATCTTCAAGGAATGCCAAGCAATTAGCCACCCATCTGATGGGATAAATGCAAACGGCCATCTTCATTTACAGAAGGCAATGAAGCCCTGCCAAGTTATGCTGGTAAAATAATTTGGCCCCAAATAGCCTAATTTTGATCTCACTGAGTGAGAAGAGATTTATACCTTTATAACACCAACCAAGCTGCTCCTCTTTGTAGCCACCCAAGGCTGCAGAATTGTAAGAAGAAGGGATGGAAGGAAATTCAAGGATGTAACCTGAGCAGCATGGGTGTTGTCCAATGGCAGCTGACATGAGGAGGCACCTTGCTATTTCAGCGGTCACCATCCAAGCAAAAGGGCCAGCAGGGAAGGGCAGAGTTACTGCATTTGTGTGCTATTTGCTGGAGACAGGTGGGGATGTAACAGGGGCAGTGCTGCAGAGAGGGCTGGCTGCAGGCAGGACGTCTAAGTTAAGCACTTGAGTGAAAACCTTTTTGTTCTTGTAAAGCTCTGTAATGGATTTGCCTTGGTCTTGCTGGCAGAGGTCCAAGGTCAGCATTAGACAGGAATGTTGGGTATTGTCTTTAATTGCTGCTGCCTTTCTAGCCTGTGCTAGGTTTACATCAGATTTGTCCTGCGTTGTGCCTTCTGGGCAACGCAGCTCCCAAACATAAAGATTGGGAATGTGGGTTTACTGTTCAGTGCCTTTTCTCTGCCCAGAAGGAAGTGCTACACTGACCATGCTAATGAGAGACATGGGAGAGGGGTCTTGCTGCCAGAGCTGTTTCCCCAAAAAACTATGGAGGGGAAGCATGGCAGAGCCAGCATGCAGAGCAGTGGCACCACTCCCCAGAGTTCTGCAGGCTGCCCTCAGCTTCATCCTCACCTTCACCACCATGCTGGTACTTGGCTTCAGCAACACCAACCCCACTGTGTCATCAGCCTGGCTGGGGACGATGCTATGCCTGAGAGGGGAAATAAAAGATATCCTGACACAGATATTTCCCTCCCCTGCCCCCCTCCCCACTAGCTGCGATCCCACACGGCTCCACCCCCCAAAGTGTTCATCGTTCTGAAGCGTCCATTGCAAAGGCAGAGCAGCAGGTATAGAGCCAGCAGTGGCTCAAAGCTAAAGGGAAATCCAGCCAGACATCTGCCACCAACTGACTGCACCTCCCCTGCAGGGAATGCCGAGTGTCCTGCTGAGGTGCCTGGGGCTGAGCTGAGTCGCTCAGCCTTGAACAAGGGCCAAGGCCCCGGCCAGAGAATACTGACAAATGCAATAAATAACGTACTGAGAGTAGGAGCACTTTCAACATGTCCAGTCTTAAATGGGTAATCTCCCAGCCTTGACTTGCTGTATGATGAATTGATCGTTCCCATGTTTCCTCTGGCGACCCTGCAGATCAAACAGATACATCACCAAATGGCCAGTCAGCACGGATCTATGGATTCATTTAATGCAATCCTCACCCAAAAGAGGCTAAACTGATTAAAATTCCCCTGAGCTTTAGAGCTGCAAGTTATCCAGAAGAGCATCTAATTAAGAGGGGTTTTATTAAGAAGTACTCTAAAAAGGCAGCTGCAGCCGACCTCACCCAATAAGTCCATGCCCGCCTGGACAGCACACAGAAAGCTGCTTGGGAAATTGTGGCTCAAATTCTTTGCCAGGTACACAAGAAGCACGTCAATCCAGCAACATTGATCACATATTCCTTGTCCCTCTGATGTTTTAGTCTTTGTTTCCTTCTTTACTTAAAGTGTTCATTTGAACAGTGCTTTGGGGTCATTACTTCATTTTTCATGGCAAGAGAAAAGAAAAAAAAAGAAAGGCCACTGTTGACAACATGTTAAATAGCTCTGCAGTGAAATGTGATGGTAGCAGGCAGGACTGAGTACCATTAAAATGATACTCAATGTTCACATGAACCCTTCATCATTGCTGCCCTCTGTTCTTTCTTCCAGGCAGAGTGTTCTAGAAGAATGTTTAAAATATATCAAAAACAATCTCGGGTTTAATGATATGCTCTCTGCTGATTCAGTTGCCTCAGGAGGTGTAGTTAGTAATTAATTAGCTCAGCAGACTAATGTGCTTTGTAGCAATATCACTCATAAAGCCACGCTCTGCTGGGTCCAGGCCCATCAGGAGGCGAGGCCAGTGCTGTGCCGAGACCCACTTGGGATGGAGGTGAGCTGGTGTCTGCCTCCTCCGGCCACACCACTCTCAGACCCTGGCAAAAGCCTCCCTCTGAACTCCTTCGGCTTTCTAAGGCAGTAAATGGTCAGCTCAAATAACTGGAGATGGACAAATAAATTCTGGAGCTATGCAAAACATTAGTGCTCAGTTTTTGCTGTTTTTTAAACCTTTGTGATAATAAAAAATGTGAAGACTTTACAAAGCCTTTCAGGCCCTTCACAGCCTCAGCACCGGAGGACCATCCCAGCCTGGCTCACCCCAGTAAGGCAGAGAGCCTGTAGGTCTCGTGTTAGTCAGCAGTAAGGATTTCTGATGGCATAGGCATCAACCTGACAAGCTGCTGCTGCCCACCCACGCACTGACACAGAGAACAAAACAGGCGGGGGCCATGCGCAGGTCTGAGTGGATTCCCCCGTGCTTCTCCCTGCAAAGTGAGAAAAGAAAACAGGCTTTGTCTAAGGGGCAGTACCTAACTCCAGCAGCAGTGCTGAACCCTGAACCCCTGCAAGTCCATGATGTTTTCTGCCGGAATAGGAAGCTCCACAAGATTTAGGTCTTTGTCCTTTGTTCTCGCGTTGGTTGACTGACACTCAGTTGTGTTGGCAGAGTGACCTGTAACCTCCTTCCTCCCAGCAACACAGAAGTATCTTTGTGGCACAGAGACGGCTGTCCCCATCAGCAGTGGGAATCTGCCAGTGAGGTATTCCCAGGCTGGTGTCCAGGGCAGCATTTCACACCTCGGTGCAGATGATGGATGAGCCCTCTCTCGCTGGCGAGGCTGAGAGGATGTGCGATCACTTGCAGGGTGCACCCAAGCACTACTCGGAGCCTGTGCCAATGTGTTCAGCAACCTGGTGCAGCATTTCAGCCAGGTTCAGAAAGGCAGGCTCAGTCCCAGGGGGAATTACACGCTTGCCTGCTTCCTGTGAGCGGATTTGAGTCTGTAGTCCAGCCCTCTCACCCATCAGTGAGATTCGAGCAAGAGCTGTGTGAGGCAGACCACACAGTGAGATCGTTTGAAGGCAGTGCACAAGACAGCAACAAGAACCAGGTACAGGTCCCCTGGACCACAGCTCAGTGCCAGGTGCCTCTTTTACCTGCACAGGAAAGGCACTGTTGCAGCAGTGGAGGCCAAACTCAGCGAGCAGACGGACAGGCACGACAACAGAAAGTCCACCTGGAACTGCCTGCAAAGGCAAGACGTGCAGACAGGAGGGAGGCTGTCACCTTTCTCTCAAAACACTGCCTTGAGTTCTCATTTTCAGCACGTCTACATTCAGCATTAGGTACAGCAGACAAACCCAAGTTGTTTCCAGATCTCTGAACTACACTCAAGCTTGTTTTTATTTCAGACTTGCACATCCTTCGCTTTTAAAAATACAAACCCTGGAATGTTTATTGAGACAATCTTTTAACTCTGTTGCTGTTTTGGTTACAGCTCCCCAGGTTTTTTTCTCTAGGCAATTCTGGCTCACTGAATGTTTTCCAATATTATTTTTTTACCAAGGAAAGTAGGAGTCAGATTTTCAAAATCTTTTCTTTGCATTTCTGGGTACTAGCAAGGCCTTAATCTGAAAGTCCAGACCTCTGTCTGCGGTATGTAGTCCTGACATTATGATCTATATAGCCAGGTAGCTTTTTAAAAGATGATATTAAGTTTTAACAGCATCATGTCACAAAATATGCTGCTTCCCAGAGCCACTGCAGTGATCCTGGGACAAATGCTGATGTTGTCACCGAGTTGCTACTGCCTGAGCAGTGATTTCTGGAATCAGGGGAACAGTGACGGGCTCCACTCATGAGGAATAACACTATGCAATGACATCCTCAGAGGGGAAACTTTGGTCTGGCTTGGGCTTCCTCTGCTCCTCCATCAGGACCAGGAACTCCATGAGCATTAGGGACCCCTCTGAAGCCAGGTGGGCTGGGTACCACATAATATCCCCCTTACAGTTTTGCTGCTGCACTTGACAAGTTTTCTCTGCATGCAGCCAACTTCACCTGGAGAGGGGCATGAGGACTTCTCCTTCACAGAAGTTACCTCAGAGGGTCACTCTAAGCATCAGCACTCCCTGCATCCAGAGGATCTCTGGCCACAGCAGAGCATTTTCCATGTCATCTTTGTTCACCTGCTTTCCCTGCTGTGTTGGCTACTCTGTAAGCAAACTGCTGGGAACTGGAGATAAACGTGGGGTATTAAACTTACAGTATTGTGTGCAAAGGCTCACAGGGGGAGCCTTCACAGACGTGTTCATCAGTGACTCAAATTAGCCGAAAATCTCGCAAAGCAATTTGTTTGTGTTTGCCTCTTGCCAGGGTGGCAGGAATGTCTGTGGAAGGCATCTGTGAGGCTTCAGTGCCACTTGCATCTGCATGAGCGTACAAGACTAACATCTATCCTGTGCCATGCTTTAACAGCCTGCGAAACCAGGTCAGGATGAACGGTTGCATCCTGCCTTTTCACAGACGTGCTCCCTGCATCCCCATATTTCCTTGCTGCCTGGTAGCATTCCCATTTCACTCACCTTGAACCCTGACATTCCTGCCTTAAACACTCAGGGAATCCTGTCCGTGGTGTGCAGAGGCGAGCTTGGGCTGTGCACGCTCCTCCTGCGCGGCTGTGCCCAGCAGCAGCTGGGGAGCAGCTGCTGTGCAAGGCATGGGGGCTTCTTTCTGTTCTCAGGCACCGAGATGTGGAAAAATCATTAAAGGATGGAGTCTTCTCTCCTGCCTGCCCCCAACATCAGACTGCACAGTCCAAACAGGAAAATGAGTATCACATATTAGATCAGTAGTAGGTATACTTGAAATAAGCCTGACAGTTGACCTTGGGCACCCGGAGGAGGTCAGGACAGGAAAACACAGGGCAAATTAAATCACCTCCTTCTGCGGCCCTGGCGCAGCAATGGAAGGACATGGCAGGCTGTAAATCATGGAAAATCTGGTCCCCGCCAGGGCGGAGGGCTGCTGGCACTCCCGGGCCGTTCCCTCCTTCCCTCCAGTCCTCCCAGCAGCATTCAAAACGAAACAAAACGCACCACAGGCAAAGGTTTTATCTGGAATCAGTGTCTGGTTCCCACCTCATGGCTTAAACCCCTCTGTACGCTGCTTGTGTGGGATGTTCTCGCTCCGCGGCAGGTGAAGCACCTCGCTGGTAACAGTGAGTCGCTTTCCGCCTGCCACTCCTCCGGGCCACCCTTCTGCCACCGCTGAACCTGCCATGAACAACGCCCGCCCTGGCATCCCCGGTACCCCGGGATCCTTCCTCTCCCGCAGAGCTGGCAGCGGAGGTCGCGGCAGCACGGGGGGCACACAGGGGGACGGCGGCCCCACGGAACCGCACCTGAGCGCTAAAACCGCGCCGCTCCCTCCGCGCTGGGACGGAGTAAAGAGCAAGTGTGGCACCTCTTCGTTCGGTGTGCGCTGCCGATAGACAGCTTGCTGCCCGTCTGTGTGCTTGTTTCCAGTGCCCGCCTTGCCACCCCCACACAGGCAAACTTTGCCCACCACCTCTCCCACACCTGCTCCTCCCTAGCGCCAGCGGCATCTTGTACTTTGATGGCACGAGGTTCCAGAATTAAACGCCACTGGAACCTTTGTCTCCTGGGAGCCGGAGAGCCGGGGGGAGCGGTGCGGGGGGAAGAAGTGCGGGCAGCAGCGGTGCGGGCAGGACAGCGGGGCCGCGCTGCCGCGGGGGCGCGCCGGGAGGCGGCCGCGGGCGGAGCCGGAGCCGCTGCCGGAGCCGGGGCCGGGGCGGAGCGGGCGGCCCGGGGCCACCATTGGCTGTCGCTATGCGGGCCCGGCGGCCGCCCCCCGCCCGTCCCCGCCGCGGTGCGGGGCGCAGCCGGCGGCGCGGCGGCTCCATGGAGGCGGCGGCGGCGGCAGCAACAGATGCGGCGGCGGCGCGTCCCGGCCGCCCGTAGCCGCTGCGGGGCCGCGCTGCGCGGGGGCCGCCGCCGCCTCTCCCCAGCGCCCGGCCGGCGCGATGGCCGCGCCCCGGAGGGCGCCCGGCGGCGAGGCGGGCACGGCGGGCACGGCGGGCGGCGGGCAGGCCATCGTCTGGCGCAACGTGGTGCTGATGGGGCTGCTGCACCTGGGCGCCGTCTACGCGCTCAGCCTGGTGCCGCGGGCGCACATCCTCACCCTGCTCTGGGGTGAGTGCGGGGGATGCGCTACAGGTGGGGCGGGGGGCGAGGGGCGGCCGGCGGCGGCACCCGGGGCAGCGGGCGCGTCTCGGTTTCCCCGCGTCCGTCCCCTGTTTACCGGCGCGGCCGCTTTTGTTCCCGAGCCCCCCCCCGGCCGCTCCCGGGATGCCATTGCCAGCGCCGCGCCGGGCCCTCGGTTGCTGTAGAAACAGGAGGCGCTCTCCCTCCGGTTACATTTATCAGGTTTTTCAGTTAAAAAAGCCCAGTCAAGCGCTGATGTTTCGGTTTAAAGGTCTGAGGGAGGATGCGCTGGCCATGCCTTTGCTGTTTCACTGTGTTACTTTGTGAACACCCACGGTTTTCTGCTCCGGTTTGGAGTAGAAAATCAACTCGTCGTTTCTTGGGGAAGGCGATATATCTCGTTAGGGAAGATGTAAAAGTCGAGGAAGAGCTGTAAGGTGCTGGCACAGAGAAGATAAGCCTGGCTCTGCTTTCTGAGGGGAGATGGCTTGCAGTGTCTGTCCTGCTAGCCATGAAAAGCCAAGGATTCGATGTGGGAAAGAGAATATGAAATACAGTGCCTTTTCTTCCATCCTGTAGTGAGGTCCTCTTTTCTTCACAAAAGAATGATGCTGGGAGAAGAGCTACATAGAAGCACTGCGGTATTGAGCAAGGCTTGCCAGTGTTTATGAGACCAAATGGATGGTGAATGTCAGCATCACTATTTAGCAGGCAGAATCATGTATTGAGTCATATAAATCTCAGTGGCCAAGAGGGTAAAAACTTGAGTGCTGCTTACAGCTGATGCAATTTCTGGGGTAAATAACCTGGTTTTGGGTGAGTGGAGAGTATAACAGCCCAGGGCTCTTTTATACAGAGGAAAGAAGGGTCTGTGCTGCAGGAACTCACAGACATGGAATTTGGGTTGTTAGGCTGCCATCATTAGTGTCGAGGTGACTCTTCAGAAGCCCCAGCTAAATGCTTTAGAAGTCAGGCTTATTCCTTCTGTTTGAAGAAGTCCGAAATCTCTTTTTCAGTTGTTCAGCTTTTGATAGTCAGTCTGTCTTAAACCCCCAGAAATCGCCACCATTGCGGCTTGCAGTTGGGAAATAAATCTTTCCATCAATTACCATCCTCAGTTTCTGGGTCTCTGGAGGGCACCTCCATTTGACTGGCAGCCTCGTTTGCACAATCTCTCACCTGGCTTGCTCATGACTAGAAGAGGTTTGTGGGGTGGTTGTGTTTTGCAATTTCCTTCTGTAAGCACTACTCCTCTCGCCTCCCTATTTCTGGTTGTGTTCAAGTTGATTTCATAGTTTACTTTGGCCACAGCTTGATGCTCAGGGAGACCAGGAGAGCCTGTGGGAGCTGTATGGTCAGAATGCACAGCCTGTGGTCTGCTTTCAACCCTTTTAGGTCCTGTAGTGTGCAGGCAGGTGGGCTTTCTTTTTCTGTTTTGCCTTTCCGAGAAGACAATTTGAAATCATCTCTGATTTCACTGTCCTTAATTACAAAAATCCCTGAGGCTGGAGGCAAAGGACAGAATTACCAATTCAGCCCTCCATCCTCCGAGGTATTTTTTCCTAGTTGAGATTAAACAGATGCCAAATAATAAACAGGTCTCAACGACTTTGCAGCTTAATGCTTTTCCTTCTGAAAGTGAGAGCCTCTCATTTCTTGACATCGTTATTTTTAACAGCCACCCTAAAGCAGACCACAGAGTTTTTTACAGGAGTTTGGTGGGTGGTTTTTACAGGGGCTCCACAGCAGGGAGTGAGGGCACTGGCTCCAGCTGTCTTGGACACTGCGTGCCACTCTCGCATCTGGCTGCTGCCAGGTCTGCTCCCCTCAGAGGTGGTGAGCAACGTGAAAATACACACTCTCCTGCAGAATATGCCAGACAAATTAGCTTGCTGTCACGCTGGTGACCTGTTTCTGAGGTGCCTCTGAGCGACTCAGGGTAGATAAAAAAGGGTGGCTGTTGCTTAAGTTGACAAACCCACCTCGCTTCAGTGTGCAAGGAGCCAACCAATGAAGTTGTGTTGGAAGGAAAAAGTGTCAATCAGACGTGTCCCTCGCCCTCCCCAGTGCTCCACGTCTCCTTCCCTGTGCAGATCAGCTGTGAGACTGCCTTTCTGTGGGCGCTGGCTGCCAGCCAGCCTTTGGAGCAGGGCTGGCACGCTGGCAAACTTGGATGGCGGGTATGAGTGTAGTGTCAGGTAGTGCAGGGATGTGTGTACGCTGAAGGGTGCAGATGGAGGAGCTGCAGCCTTCCATGTATCCCTCCATGGTTTTCTTTCTCTTCCCAAGCTTTCCTGGGACTCGGGAAGCTTCCCAGTGATCCTGTGCAAGCCCTTGCATTGCTCTGCTCTATGTTCCCCACCACTGCTTGCCCATGGATAAGCTGCAGGAACAAGTGTGCTGGGAGTGGGATGCCAGTGGCTGGCTGTGACCTCCGTGGTGTCTGGCAGGAAGCCGACAGCTTCCCATGACTCACCACTGCCTGCTTGGCTTTTTCCCTTCTCCTCCCCCAAGACATCCACCTCTCGTTGTGCTCTCACCTGGGGGAGGCCGGGTACAAACCCTCCCTCTGTGCGGGGCTCGCTTTCCTCCTTCCCTTCCCACCCCCGGAGGCAGCTGATGCAGCACCGATTGAAAAGTGGAGCTGAAATGCCACTGTGCCACCTAAAAAACAGCTGTTCAAGCCAAGCTGCCTGCTCGCCAGGGCTCATTTCCATTGGTAATTTATTGACATTTGTCCAGCTGTACATAATAGACAATGGGAAAACGCTGCCAAGGAAGGCTCAGCTGGTTGTTTACTCAGGATTATCTGTGCTGCTCTGTTCCCGTTGCCTCCCACACCGGCACCTTGAGGCCTGCGCTGCAGCTTCCTGCACCCCACGTGGAGCTAGGGCTGCACAAGGGATCCCAAACAGCACTCTGGGTGGTGCAGAATTGGGGATTTGATTTGGTGCACAACCGGGAACTGGGTTATCTTTCAAGGGATGGCCAGATAAGCTGGTTAAAACATAGGCTTTCAGGGCCATCCCAGTGTCTCTGTGGAATTTGGTTTCAGTCCAAGCTGAACAAAAACAAAGAAATTACTCATGTTAAAATTTTCCATGAGCTGGGAGCTGCCTTGACCTGAGAGGCAGCAGACGGTGTGTGCGAGGCATCGAGCAGCCCCAGGCTGTATCTGTGGGACAGCCATGGAACCGGCCAAGTGCATTTGGAATGTCCCCTGCTGCGGCAGCCCGGGCTCACTGGGAGCTCTCTTGCCTTGCTCTTTGCCAGCCTGACTTGTGGTTTGGTGCAGGGGTGTGTGGAGAAGACCCTGCTGCCTTCCCCCTGGTGCTCAGCACCACGGAGGTTGGAAGGAGAGGCATCACCCTTCTCTCCAGGCTCCCAAGAGGAAGTGAAGCAGGGTGGGAGCAGCTCGCTGCTAGTGGGGCTGGCTGGGCCAAGCACGCAAATTTCCCAAGAATTAACTTGTGCAAAGGGGTGCTTGTGGCCAGCTGTGGCTGTGGCTGTGGCTCCCTGGTGTCCTCTTTTGGGCTGGACATGCTGCACCACCTTCCAGAGGCCACCTGGGAGGAAACTCTCTGCAAGGCTCATCCCCTGCAATAGTAACGTGCCATTAAATGATGCTTCTTAACCAGGAACCTCCTTGCTCCAGCCAGGTCCATGCTGTGGCAGTCTCAGTGAGGCTTATCTGTTTGATTTAGGAAAACAAACTAAAAAACTCTGAAATCCTTGTACAGGCAGAAGTACCAGCATGTTTCACTGCAGTGCCCAATGCTAACAGCTGCTCGCAGTTTCTTTTGGTGGGCTCATGGTAACTTCCTAAAGACTCCGCCTGGGGGTTCACGTGATTTTCTCAGATTTTGTTTGGAAAAAGGTGCTTTTTAGTTTTCACAGAGGGCTTGTGAGGAAGCGCTTGAAGTAGCCAAATTAATTTTAGGAAATAGAGCCACCACAAAAAAGATTAAGCTGTTTACCTGCTTTAAAACCTTTTATTTCAGGCTGCTGAAACACCTTTTAAAACTTGCACAAGCATGGCCACCCAGAAATTCCTAATCACCTGGATGTGTTTGGCAGAGCTGCCTGAGGAACGAGTGAATGTCAGTTCACACGCTGTGCCTTGCCAGGGTTTGGAATTGTGAGGGAGGATTGCCTTGCCCTAATGGTGCTCATATGGGAAGGGATGTTGCTGTTGTTTTATCTGCGTTTAGGAGATGTTTCAGTGCTCCTGAGAGCGCCAGATTGTTCCTGTTCAGCCGTGGCGGGCCCTGTGCCATGCTTATCCACAGCTTTCCCCCGTGCACGAGTGCTGGCTGTCTGGGAGCGCAGACGGAGCAGCGGTGCTGCCCAGCTGCGCTCCTGCTGAGATGCAAGCTGCTCCCAGGCAAGAGTCTGGATCCTGCCTGGGATGCCTGGATCCTGCCTGGGATGCCTGGATTCCTTCAATAAGAGAGACTGAAGCCCCAAGTGGGCTCAGCACTTTGGGTGATCGCCTGTTTCTCAGGCTGCCTGGTAGGTAGCTCGCCTATGTAACAAGGCACAGGTTGCTGTTGTGCACTGCAGATGCAAGTTTTATTGGTCCTGCATGGTTCCAAAGGCTTGGATATTCTTGAGTGCCACCTGCTGGTTTTCTGGTTATTAACTGGTTTCAGTCCCAAACCACTTCTACGCACGGCGTTGGAAACTCGGCGCAGACAGCTGTAAATAAAAACATCCGAGCTCCAAGGAAGTTCCCCTTGGTACCTCTGTGGATGAAGGAGAGTGGAAATACTGTCTCTGTTTCACACCCAGTGAAATGGAGGCATTTGATGGAAACTTCTCTGTCGTTCCTGCCACCGCCCTGGAGAGGGGTTATGCTCCTCTGTGGCCTGGACAATGGTTATGCTCAGGTGATTGCCGTAGGCAAGGTTTTGGGTCAGGAAACAGGGAACAAGTGCATTTATCCTGGATACTCCATGAGAAGGGCTTAATGGACAGAAGGACCTTCCCTTGCCTTACTCTCAGGGATGATCTTGCTGCTGGCTCCCAGAACAGTCCCAGCTGTGAGCAGGGAGCAGCTCTGGGAGGTTTCTGTGGAATACAGGAGGCTGGCCTTGTTGTCCATCAGCCCCCAGCTCCACCATGCTTTCAGCAGTTCAAGGCAGCAGCTGAGCTGGTCCACTAGTTGATGAGTGGAGAAGAGGTGGAGCATCAGAATGGTAATTCCATGTCTGAGGTGCACAGGGCAGTAGCCCTGCTTGTCTCCAGAGAAGTTTTGGACTGGCTTTTCCTCCCCTGGCCCATTTGAAAGCATAGTTATACAGCTGTCACTCTTAATAGCCAAGTTCTTGGCTTGTTCCTTCCCTCCTGGCATCAAGAGCTGAACTCCCATCATCTCTGGCAAGAACAAAATCTTTTCTCAAACAGTGTTTCTCCCCTTCAAAATGGGACGAGCTCTGGAACTGGAGGTGGCTGTAACACGTCTGGGAATGGTCTGAGCTCCGTGTCCATGGTAAAACTGGGAACACACCCTCACGTAATGCACAGATAGAACAGCATCACAGAATCACTTGGGTTGGAAAAGACCTCTAAGATCATCAAAACCAACCATTAGCCTACACTGCCAAGTCCATTACTAAACCACGTCCCTAAGCACCACAAGTGCACATCTTTTAAATCCACCCAGGGATAGAGACTCCACCACTTTCCTGGGCAGCCTGTTGATGGAACAGGTATGGATGGACACAGTCACTCGAGAGTGTTCCTGGGTCTATTCCAGAATCCTGCTCTGAGATGATCTCCTGTTGAGGACACTCCTGCCTGTTAGATGTTTTCCCTTCCCCAATGTTCACTCCCCTCTTGTTTTAACTGTTGCTGGAGGTGGTTCCTTAAGGTCTTGTCTGTCACAATGTTCACCTGTAAGTATGTGGTTTTGTTCCTTATCCTGATTTCATCCCCTGTGCATTGGTGTTGTTTCCCTCTGTTCTGTGTGCTGCACATCACATGGTCACTGTGAGTGCGACAAAGAAATGGGGAAGAACTTCTGTGTGTGTGCTGAGCCCTGGATGCATGCGATGGTCCTGTGGTCCTCTTGCTCTCAGGAGTGGGTTTAAGGCAGTCCTGAGGAGTTCCTGCAGTGGGAGTGGATGAGCGAGCAGGGAAGCTGTGAGTGCTTGGACATCGGGATGTTCACGCAGCACAAAGCACTGCTGGGCTGCTCTGACCCGTGCTCCAAGAACCTCAAGCACTATTTCCCTTTGATCTGTGTGATGAGGACAGAGATGACAGCTGGATCCAGCAAAGGTAGAAATCCCTGTCTGAATTTGGCGGGATTGTTGGCATTTGGGCTGCCCCTTGACATCGTGGGCTTGGGAGAGGCATCCCTGAGCAGCAGCCCTGTGGAGGGGAGCTTTGTTGGCACCCCCAGAGCTGGCTGTGGCAAACACACAGAAGCCCAGCCAAAGGCCACGAAAGTGTAAAGTGCTTTCTTTAGCCGTGGTCCACCCGCCCCTGAGCCAGTGCAGGCAGCTCTGGGGAGTCATCAGGGATTTCTGGCTCTAGCTTTTTATCTTTGGTTCCATGTGCAGGTGGGGATGGCAGTATGCAAGCTCTGAGGAGTTTCAGTGGATGAGTCAGGATGGGCTTCTCTGCAGGAGACGTCTCAAGGGGCTTACTGTCTTGAATTTAGTGTGGTTCCTCATCTCTGCCACTCCACCTACCCTCCCTGCAGTCACAGTTGCACTTGTAACTAACACTGATGTTGTAACTGAAGCCAAGCAATTTGTTGTAATCAGATTTTATTTTAACCATGTAGGCTAACAATAAAGCGTGCTGCCCCACTGGAGAGCTGAAACATTAACAATAACTGTGCTAAGTAAAGCAAAGCTGATGTGAAACAGAGGGGAAGGCTGGTTGTGATGCTGGCATTGGGAATCCTGTGCGCCTGCCATCCCTCTTGTGCAGGGGCCTCAACAGCAGCAAATGGGGATTACTGGAGGATCTTTCTCGACATGTTTTTGGACAGTGGCTTCTCAGATGATGTTCTGAGTGCTAGAGCTTGCTGGGGGAGCAGAGCTGGGCTGGAGCAGGGGTGTTTGTGCTGGAGGGACTCAGTGAGGAGTCACTGGGGGAGCGTGGGGAGCAACCATCTGGTGAGTGCCCCTGGGGAGCGCCGGCCTGCCGACACACAAGGTCTCCTCCTCTGCCATCCTCTAACCTGACAGCTCTGGCTAACTGACCTGCTGGGTGCAAGGGGCTCATGCCTTCTAATTTTAATGAGGTTTAGTGCTTGGAGCCCAGTTCTGAGGCTCCAGTTGCCAGGAGTGAAAGTTGGAAGAGGTAATTTTTTGCAATGGGTTTTCCTCTGAGCTGTGTTTGCTTTTGGAAGGGGGAGGGAAAGCTGTAGCAGCTGATAGCATACAAGTGGAGCAGACACAAAGCATCTAGTCAAGGTGCAGTGATACAGAAGGAAACGTCATCTGGACTGTGAAGCCCTGAAAAGTCAAACCCATCTCTGCTTCGGTGGTCAGGGGGAGGGCACTGGGTCAGGGCAGGGCGTTCCCCTGTCGTGTACCTGGTTCTGCACAGGGCAAGCTTTGGCTTTGTCCCTTTTTGGACAGGGATGCTAAACAATAACTGAAGAATAACTCAACCTTCTTCCTTGGGGCAGACCTGCCTGCTGAACGCAAGGCTCTGGGGTGCTGTGCTAATGGCTTAACCATACTACTCTGTCCTTGAAAAAAAGAGCTAATATTGGCATTAATTCTGTCTTGGCATTTATAGAGCACTTAAAACCCACCAGAGCCTGAGTCAGTGTGCGGATTGAGGACAGCGGTGAGGTCACTGGGAGAGAAGTGAAATCTGCCCATGGTTTTGTGATGACGCAGGACCCAGCTGGGCTGAGACAGGCTACATATAAGCATCAAAAATTTCAGAGAAACCAAAGCATCTTCCAGCCTTCTCTTTTGATCTAAAAATACATGTAAGCTGTTCGACATCTTAAGGCAATCTTCTGTTGCTGGTGAGTTTAGGGAATCTGTATTTCCTTCCTAGGGGAGTTCTAGCATTGGCTGGAATAATTGCTGTCAGCCACGATTTCCATTGCTGTATTGGCTTTATTTATGTCACATTGGCTGCAGTTGTCAATATGAACATTTCTGCTATTCCAACCGGAATAAAATCTTTTGTATACTCAGCCAAAAGTGCTGGCTCTGGGGAATGTTCCTGAAAATGCATACGCAGGCATGTGCATCCGGGCAGAGGCAGCCTGGATTTCATGAGCTGGTGATGGCAGGGCCAAGGGGATGTGATAGATGGCTTCTACTGGAGCTCCACCACGGTACAGAGGGGTAGGAGCAGGGCATAATCGGAAATCATCTTCTCTGCAGCTCTGAAACTCTGCTTCCCCTTTGCCTTTGATGTGCTTCCTCTTATCTCTTTCTCTCTTGGCACAATTTAGAGTAGCTCAGAGGATGTGTAGATCTAATTTTAGATGAAACTTTCTAGCCTGAGATTTCACATGTTTGGTCTCCACAGGAAAGCGCAGCTCCCTGTGAGAGCTGGCATGACCTGTATGGTGGGCGGCCCAGGGAATTGGTGCTGCTGCACGCCAGTGCTTTTTATTTCTCATTTGCTCGTTTGAATCCAGCCCAAGGAGCTTTTGATGCCAGCCTTTGATAGTTAGCAGGGCTCGGTGAGCAGAGGGTTGGCTAGCAGAGCAGTGTTTCCTTCCCAGAGACCCCAGGGCCAGAGCACTGATTCAACATCGCTTCTTGGCAGCAATTTAGGGACTAAGGTGAAAATTTCTTCCTCCTTAATAAACGTAGTTCCAGGTCAGGAAACAAGGCTTTTTTAGTAGGATGCTGCAGGTTAAATGATGTGTTACCGCTCCCTGGTGTCTCTTTGCTGTGGAGGAAGAGATCTCCAAGGTCTCCCTGGAGTTTAGCAGCAGAGATGTGTACTGGGGACTTGGTATCTAATCTACATCCGAGAATGCTGCATGCTGACCCTGGCCCTCCCACCGGTGCAGCGCGTGACATCAACCAGCATTTTTAATCGAGATGTTTGGAAGGACTGCTGGTCTGATTTGGGGTAGGAAAACTTGCCATTCTGAGGGCAGACATGGCATTTTAAGAAAATATATCCCCAAACTCGGCATTATCTAATGAGAGCAAACAAAAGCGTACCAGGCACCACAAAATTATTGGCTGCATTTCTGGTCTGAGCCCTGATGTTGAATCAGAAGAGAATCTTCTACCTTTGTCTGTGTGTGTAGTGAAGTGGAGGATCTCTTAGGAGTTCAGAAGAGACCAGGCATGGTGCAGCTGCTGAAATGGGTGACAGTGCTGCCCTGAATTTCAGTGGGAATGGAGTTAGGCACCACTCAGCACTACTGGAAGTGCTTTCCCTGGTTTGGTCATACTAGTCCTGAATCTGCCACGGAATAACAGCAAAACCCCCCAAGTGAGGAGGAGAAGGCAAATACAGGATATGCAGATGCAATTTAATTTTTAGAAAGGAAAAAATCACCACTGGAAGTTACAGGAGTGTTACATATTTATGGCAGTCAGTCAGCTATGCATGTTTGTGCTTGAGCAACTTGCTGTTTGGATGTCTCATGCAGTTCTTGCAGCCTAATGGAAAACTTTGGGTTTGACTCGTTTGGTTAGTAAAAATCCATAACAAGGAATTTTTATCTGATTGAATAAGCACAGGATGCTGGTGTGGAAGTAGACAAAAGTTTCATGTCCATCCCTGTTATTTTTAATCCTCAAATAGATTCTTTTAATACAAATGAGTCAAGTTGTGGTATCCTTTTAGATGTGGGGGAGAAAAAAATAGCCTGTGCTAAGATGAAAATTTCTCGGCAGCTTGCTTGAGACTTTGCTGGCTGCTGTGGACAGAGAATGTCCACCAAATGGTGTCATGTCACGAGGTGTCTTCATCATGAACAGCATTTTAAGGTCAGCTGTCTCCAGCTGCCTTCTTGTTGAAGAGGTAACAGATGTCTACAGGTGAAGCACAGCCCTTGCATTCGTTAATTTTAATTCCCCAAGCAAAAGATATGCTTTCTTTGCCATTCGTGTGATTAGAATCCATGTCTGAGGAAATTACTCCCTCCTGTATCCATGGGATCTTGCCTCCTGATCCCTGAACTGCCGGAGACACAGTGTGTGTTTGTGAAAATGTGTAAGCCTTTGCTGAATGTAACTTCAGGCTGGGTCTGGGAACGTGACAGACTCTGTAGGCTAAACAGTGTTGGGAACGTCATGACCCAGCAGTGGGACCTCCACCAGCACAGAGTGCTGTGTGCTTCTGAAGCTGTCCCCAAGAAGGTGGCAGTAGAAGAGCTAAGGTTTTTCCAAAATAGCAACTGGAAGCTGAAGACAGCACAGAAGGAGCAGCTCTCTGAGCACGTGCAAAATGACTCTGTGGGTTGGTTGTGAGCAGGGCTTTGCATCAGGGGGTTGGCAGGAGGGGACAGCAGCAAGCACAGGAGTAAATGGGGCTGATGTCCTCAGAACAAGACATAAAACCAAGGCCCTGACCCTTGGTGGCTATCCTGACCCAAGGTCTGTCACCTTCCTGGTCAGAGCAAGTGTGATAACGACTCTGGGACAGCCTCCAGTAATTACTTGCCTTGGTAATTACTTTTCACATGCTCTCTGTGCAAAATGCCACATCTTGAAGTCCACACCACTGGAAGTGTGCAGGCAGTGCTAGTGCAGCAGTAACTGGGCTGTGTTGTCTTTTTTTTCCCTTTTGAATTATTTTTTCTTCTTTTGTCTCCTCTGCATGGCAATTCCCCTTTCCCCTGTTAGAAGAAGGTATGGGGCTAGGTGAGCCACTGCTCTGATCTCACAAGGCCTGTCATCTGTCTTGTTTGAAGGGGTGAGCACTTTCCCCCACATGTTTTTCCCCATTGTTGGTACTGGAGAAACATTGGTGGTGTGGGAGTTTCTGCCCTGCTTGCTGGCACTTGATGTGATACACCCCAATGCTGGCTGATGTAAGATGTGTCATCACTTGACTTAAAACCACGTCTGCTTCAGGACCAGGAAAAAGTTTCTTACATGCTGTAACACGCAAAAAAGCTCAAAGGTTCACAGAAGTTGCCCAGTCCCAAACTGTGTTTGGAAAATAGAGCTGTGGTGGGATCTGTGTTTGGAACAACTCATGGAGACCAAACTGTGAGGATGATGGCTCTCCAGGCCTGTGCCAGGTTCAGAGTAGTCACCTTGCTGTGGTTAAATGCAGTGTTCAAGTCCCAGTGGAGGGACTGGGAGCCACTTGGGAGGGAGATGCCAGCAGTGGGACTGTTGAGTGCTGATTCCCTTCCCTGCTCCCGGCCCTGCTGTCCCTCCTCTTTGTGCCACCCATGCACAGGGATCGCAGCTGCTGGGTGTGAGTTGGTGCCAGGCTCCGTGTGCTGCCACCCCTTGGGAACAACTATGTGACATCATTCTGTACTTTAAAGATGGTTTGTGTGTTGACAGTAGTGCTATTGTGGATGTGCAGTTGATTCTGTTTCACTGCTCCTGTTTTCCTGTGTGATGCGTTGTCCCTCTGAGATAATTGTGATTTGCTCCATCTAACTAGGTTATGTTTGACATTGGTAACGTGTGGATAGTTGCTATCCCACTGTGTCTGCTTGTCATCTGTGCTGAGCAAGGATGTCCAGTCATCTCCTCACTTTCCGGAGCCAGCGTTGTCCGTTCAGATACGCAGAGTGAACCCAGTGCTTGCAGAGCATCTTGTTTTGGTTGATTTGTTTTTTTTAATAATGAGATAAAATTCAAAATCAATCTGTAATGTGCTGGATTCACAAACAATAAATACAAACCTTTATTTCCAGGTTCCAGGTTTCAGAAACAGAATAAGTTCTAATTTTGATATTCAGCATAAAACAGAATTGAAATTTTCAGAGGGTGAGATCTGCTCCAATTTAAGCAACCACTTAGAGCAGAGTATGATTTCCTGATGCCTGTGAAGTAGATACAGCCTGTGGCAACATCTCCCTGTATCTTCATAAGAGGCCAGTTCCCTGGACACTGGGATTTTCAGATGAGCTTGGCTCTGGGCTTAGTAAAGCTTTTCTGGAAACGCAGCTATGGGCACAATGAGTTGTTCCAAAAAAGGTGGCTCAAATGTTTCATGCTGTTGATTTCCCATCCATTTTTAAATGATTTGCTGGGTGTAGTTTTCATTGCTTCTGTCTGACAGTGAGGTGATACCTCTGTGCCTGCTGTTCAAAATCACACTGATGTCTTGCTGCCTTATCATGTGGCCCACTGGGAATATTTTATGAACTGTTGGTGATCCTCCTTTCAGGCTCCTGCTTCCCCAAGCTTCTCATCCTCGTCACAGATCCCTGTCTCTAATTACTGCTCCCCAAACTGCATTACTTGGCTTTGTCTTTACTTTGAGCCTTACTTTCCCTGTTTCTGCATGGATCCTTGCTTGTTTTCTCAGCTCTCTCACTGCTGCTCCAAATATAGCACCATCCACTGTTGTAATTAGTATGCTGTTTGCCTTTGTTTCAGGTCATTAATAAGAATGTTGAATAAAAATCTTCTGCCTATTGATTCTGGCGTGTTCCCATAAATAGCATCTGTGCACAGGCACAGTGTACTGGAAGCCTAGCAACCCGCCAGCTCCCTGCTTCCACATTACTTTAACCTCATGTGTCTTGTCTCTCTTGCATCCTTTCCCTGTCCCTGTGCACTGGGTCTCTCTTTTGTCCTTTTGCACAGGTTTACCTGCTGTTTTCTCTTCCCCTTCTTCCTCTTTGTTCCCTCTTTTATATGTTTCTACCACTGCTCCAGTTCTGAATCAGTTTGCTTGTGCTGTGCTCTATCCAGTGAGCTCCTGGTGGGAAATGGCTCCTGTCAGACCTTAGTAGAACGTGCAGAGGACACATCTGGCTGTTTTCTTCCTTGTACATTAGCTATCCCACTAAATTAAAAAGAAATACAACATTAATTGTTTGAATTCCAGGTTGGTTGTTGGTACTCTTCTTGTGGTTTTATTTTTTCCCCCCTTTTCTGCAATAATATTATTTACTCTCTTACTTAGGAGACCTGCTTAGCTACAGGTCTAAGAGGGTGCTTTCAGTATAAGGAGGAATTGCTATTAACTGGCTGCTTTGCTCCACGTTGTAATCCTTCTGTGTTTCATTGATATATTCACCCCCTAGACATGCTCCCGTCCCCAAAAATGAGACAGGTGGGCAAGCAGTGGCTTTCTTCTCATACAGTTACTGTAGCTGTGCATGATTAATGTAAAATCAAGTGGTTGGTAGTCTGATTTTTGGTTTGAGATCCTAATTTATTCTGTAAAAGAGGGCTTGAGACCTGTTCCTTACATGGCAAATATTTGTCATCTTGGCTATTTATACATTGGGAGTTAGTGGTCGAGTATTATTTTCGGGCATCCTAATTGCTGAAAGAATCACAAAACTTGCCATCACCGAACAATTCATTTGTCTGACAGGATTTGTTTCTGCTCTGACACTGAACCTCCTGAGTAATTTTTGTTTGTTTGTTTCTGGGGATGTTTCAGCCCTCAGGATTTATATTAGGAAGATTCCTGCTCTTGTGATTCCTCCTCTGCAAAGCCAAAAAATAGGCATGTTGCGTGGGTATAAGCCCCAGCTGTTTCCTTGATCACTTGAGCACTGCAGGAGTGGGCTGGGGCTGGCAAGTCCCTGGGGGGCTGGAAAGGGCCAGAGAGGGTTGTCCCAGATTGTGTTCAGTGCAGATATTCCTTGTGGTCTGTTACCTACCATGCAGCCTCCTTCTTACACTGGACAGAGAAGGGAAGTGAAATCGACCTTAATGTTGCGTATCTCTCATTCTACCCATTTATCTTTCATTCTCGTTTCAAGCAGTCATTCATGATTGAGATGGATGGGTGCCCTTGAGAAGCACTTGGTCAATTAAATGATCTGTTGCTTTGACGTGGGAGAAAAGCCCCCTTGTGCTTTAAGGAGGCAAAGAAACTGCTGAGGATGGGAGATTTCAGCCCGTGACTAGCAGGAGGTTAACCAGTCATAAAGCCCACAGAAAATATGTTCTTGTAATGATTCAGGACTCTAACCTTAATATTTTTATGTTAGCTGGATAATGTCAGTGTTCTGTGTGTCACAGATCTGTTCCCACAATTACAGTCATTTGAGTGATTTGGAAGGCTTTATTTGGTGAAGTTTCTGCGCAGCTCAACATCACACAGAGAAAATGGCAGGATAGGTTTTCCCTAATTTCATAGAAGTCCAAACCCTTGCTCTAAGAAGGCATATGCAAGAATGGCAAGACTGCAGTGGAGCCTGAGGAGTTGTGGTGTCAGCATTTTTACTGATCTGAGAGTAATCTGTAAATTCAGCAAAATCTGTAGATAATGTGCAGAGAGAATGCATGATTTTAGTTCATTTCTGTACCTCCCTTCAGGCAAGTAGAAATTTTAATTTCATTATAGACTTCAGTATGCTGGGTGTAACTGCACAAATGAGCCTTTTCTAGGAGCACCATGAGCACTCAGCCTGCTGAAAATCAGAATTGTCTCTTCAGTGATGGCAACCAAAGCAGGTTTCAGAGAGGCATCATCTTTACTGGGACCATTCTGACTCCAGCTGTCTGCTGCATCTTTTGAAAAAAGCTTTGGTTTGCTGTACAGGAGATGACAGGGATTTTGGCCATGGACGTAATGGGAAGCAGTTTGGGTACATCTGTTTTTGATGGATCCACCAGCGGAGTGGAAAAAGTCCATTTGCTTCTTCAGTCTGCAGGGGTGACAATCACCATGAAATATGGTTGCTGTTCTTTTCCCAAATACCTTTCCATTATATTTTCTCTCAGATGCTGCAATTTGAAGCACTGTGAGCTGGGAGTTGATAGAGGGACACAGTAGACACACACCTACATATATATTTGTTTTCTTCTTGCAAAGACAAATGTTTTACATTACATACTGGGAAAAGCAGACTGTGAATTCCTGTCTAGCCGCTGCCTGTCTAACAGGGTTCCCTGCTGGACAGACTCTTGTGCAGACACAAGTAGAAACCCCCTTTTTGGGGATCACGTTTTCCCTATTTGTTCTAGTGACTCTGTTTAGGTATTTGAAATAGGCTGTTTTAACCAAAACTTGTCTGTGTGTGTAGGGTGGCAGGGAGCCCTGGCCAAGCAACACATTGCTGCAGATGGTGTAAATTGATTTGAAGTGGTCCTGTAATATTCTTTAATGTTTGCATCTGCTCTTGTTTTAATTTTACACTTGCAAAATGAGCCTGTCCTCTAGGCAAAGAGTCTGTGAGGCAGAGGTGGGCTGAGAACCTCTCCTCCTGTCTGCCCAGCCCCGTCTCCTGAGTAACCCTGCAGCAGGCAGGGCAAGGAGCATCTTCGCACCAAAGAGAGCACAAACAATGTCATTTGGCCCCGTGGCACACCCTGTGTTCTGTTTTTGTGTCTTTCAGCGTATTTCTGTTTCCTGCTGACGGCTCTGGGCGTGACGGCTGGTGCGCATCGCCTGTGGAGCCACCGTTCCTACAAAGCCAAGCTGCCTTTGAGGATCTTTCTGGCTGCAGCTAACTCCATGGCTTTCCAGGTGGGCTGGTGTTGCTTGTTCAGATTCTTGGCCTCCATGCAGCTCTCTCTGCTGTGCAGGGATCCCCTCAGCTTAGAGACACCAGAAGAAAGAAAAAAAAAATCCTGGCAGAAGGACAGAAAGACATTTATTTGCTGTAACACATTCTGCTGGCTCAGGGGATGCAGAGCCCCTCTCACCACCCACGTAACAGTATGCACTAGATAGACCAGGAGCAATAATTACTTTAGGGCCAAGCTGAACATGACCAGATCAGAGGCTCAGCACCCCAGCAACTGATCTGAGGCACAGGTCAGGCCCCACACTTCACAGAACTATGTGGAGACTTTTATAAGGGCCAACCTGATGGAAATGCATCTGTGTAACCAAGTGTCTGTTCATCCAGGCAGTTGGAGACTTTGTGCCCAGAAAGGAGAGCAGGCATCCTTTCGTAATCTTAATTTATCTCTGTTTTATGCAGTGTTTTTCACCAGCCAGATTCAAATGCATTCGTGAAGAAGTGTGTTACTAGCTCTGTACTTACTGGTAGGCAGTCTTAGACCACAGAAACACTTGTGTAACACCCAGCTGGTTGTAGGAGTTAGCCCTGAACCAGCATCTTCTCAATGTGAATTTGGTTCCTCCTCTGGCTGGTGAGGATAGGGATAGGAACCTGCACTAAAATTAAACTTATCTGTACTAAAATAAAACTTACTGAGCTTGACTGCCATAACCCCTTGTGGCACCGAGTACCACGTATGTGTTGTGCCCTGAGTTTTCATCTTTCTTCCTTCAGTCTGGTTAGTTAACTTTTCATTTATGTAACTTGACAGAGAATGAAAAGAGTCCCTTTATCTACTTCTGTACTGCTCATTTGTCATCTTTGATTTTTTCTTTTTTGAGGTGGAAAGAATTAATTAGTTAGTCCCTCTACCCATTACAAAGAGCACAATGCTTTTGCTTGAAAATGGAAATGTGTCCATTTTGACTATAACCTTTCTTTATTCAGAACTGTTTCCCATCTGCTGCTTGGTTCCTTGCAGAGCTTTACAAGCCCTTTGCTCAGTATGTTAAACAACTGGTTTGAGTTCTGAGAAGCCCCTGGTACTGTCTCCCTGTTACACAGCTGATCTTGTCTTTCACAAGTAATTTAAATGACTGTGTAGAGCTGTTTGCAGTGAGCCTGCACACAGGGATTTCATTGCATTCTGCTCCCCTGTTGCTATGGATTTTGCTCTCAGCTGCATTGGCCTCGTCACTGCTTTTGTCTGAGGACACGGTGTGGTTCTGAGGCGGGGAAGTACTTCAAAGTAGCTTCAAGCCACCTTTGTGCCCTTCATTTCAGAAATAAGATGAAAGGCCAAATTGCCTACTCTAAGTTTGAAGTAGTCTGAAGCCTGCTCCTAATTACCATGACATCCATTGCCTGTAAAGGCTGTTTCCAGCACCACAAACAGACAGTGAGTGATGAGTTTTCAAGTCCATCTCCTTCATGCTGGCTGTGGGAGGAAGAGGTAGCATTGGAGACGTGTACAGCATCCCTGGATGCTAAATAAGGAGGAAATACTCAGAATTTTTGAAGGGAAGGGGAAGGAAGCTCTGCTGTAGAGTTTTAACTTGATGCTGCCTGGGCTGTGACATGCTGTACCTCCTCTGGAATACCATCAGATGCAGCCACTTTTGCTGTGTTGCCTCGTGGATTTTTTTTATGATCGGAGCATGCTGAGCTGTGTTTCTTTTCTCCATCTAGAATGGAGCTCTCACAATTTTGAAAGACTGTGCTTCTTGCTGTCACTTGTCTGTTTCAGACATAGGTAATACCTGGCTTATTGATCTCTTAGTATTTTAAGTTCCAGCACCTCAGCTGGGCCGTGCTGGTTTCATCTCTGTGGCACAATCTGTGTTTGTGCTGGGTGCATTTGTACACAGCAGGAGTGGTGGTGTGGAAAGCTGTGTCAGCACACGGAGACTGTCACACAGCCCAGGCTATTGGCATGTTTCAGTCTGCAGGTTTATTGAGGGACCTGCTAATGAAACCTCATGGCTGCATCACTGTCACAGCATGATGCTGTTGCTCTCTGCTTTGGAAGGGATTTCATTCCTGTGTTTACCCGAAACTTGATCAAAAGTGATGTGTTCCTGAAAAATGGTTGCTATTAATTCGCTCAGAGCATATTTACACATGCTGTGCTTCAGTTCTTGGTGTATTTATTGTCAGTTCTGGCCTCTGGCCTTTATTTTCTCTTAGCCTTTGTGGTTTTTAATTAGATGCAATTCAGTTGTTTCACAGCTTCCTAACCCTTTCATCTGGGGAATCATGTTTTTTTTGCCAGCTCTGCAGGCACTTGCTGTGGCATGAAAAGCCAAGTTAATTTCTCACAGTATCATTGCTTTTCCTGGTTATCTGCTGTCCCACAAACGACTTTATCAAGTGCTCTTGTGACAAACTGATCAATAGTCTCACTTGGAAAATTATATCTGGTTAGGAAAGAGGACCTTTTCTAAGTGTGCTTCTTGCATAACCCTGGTTTATTTTTAAGTTACTTAATGTTGACATTTTCCAGTCATATGGATATTCCCACTGAAGCCACTTGAAGCAGTGTAGAGGTTTTCATTCCTTTTGGTTTCTCTGTAGGAAGGTAGAGGTCTGCCCTTGTTCTCACTGAGGACATGGGTGACTTCCTTTGCTATTTTGCAGTTTACTTTGTTTTCTCATGCAGTGGGATAGTTAAGGTGCAACACTGGAGCACTGGCAGGGGGCTGATCTTTGCTGCTTCCTCTCAATGGCTTGGATGAGTCAGTGCTGCAGGAAAATGTCCCCCTCATCCCCAGCGCACCCCCAGCATCACTGTGTTCACTACATCACAACAGTAAAGGGCTGAGCACAACTGAACGCAGTGGAGCTGAGATCTTTCCAGGGCTCTTGTTCCTCACTTGTCCCTGGCGTGCTCTTGCAGGCAGGGAGCATTTTTGCAAAGCTGAAATTGGACGTAGAGCCATTTGAGCTGGATTCTCTAGCTGCTCTTTGCAGTTGTTCCCAGAGTCCCCTCAGTGCTGTCTCTCAAATGTTGATAGCTGAAAGAAAGAGCAATGGTTTCTGCAATGCTTTCAGCATCGGGCTTTTGCCTCACAAAATACAGGTGTACACAGTTTCATTATCTTGTGCTTGCTGTGTCCTGTGGTGTGTTCAGTGCCCAGATGGGTGGTGTCCTGCTCTTACTTCAGAGACACTGCAAATGGTTTGCTCACTTCTGCCGGGAGCAACGCTGCTGTGGTTGGTGGTTGTGGGTGCTGTTCCTAAAAGTAACCCAAGCCTTTCCTTCCTTGGGTATTTCTGCTTGGGTCCCTCCCTGACTGTGCAGAGATGGAAATAGCACCCTCTGCTAAGAACTCTCTGATTAAAATTCATGCTCCTGTGGATCTGGGCATTAACTGACATTTCCATGTTTTGGTGCTGGTGCTGAGCAACTCAATTCACAGATGAGTGTGTGGCCTGAGGTTTGCAAGTGCTGAATGTGCTTACAATGCCCTGCACTAGCAGCTCAGCACCACTGCAAAAGCCACCAGTTTAGTCCAGTGCATCCAGCCAGGGCATCCTGCAGAGCAAACTGGGAGGCTGAAATCCCTTCTGCTGAGTGAACTCAGAAAGTCTCTCTTTATGGATCCAAGTGTGAAATTGTGGTCCACCCCTTTCTCCCTGCGATCCACATGATTCCATTTACAGCCATAGGGCATTTCAGTGTCATGTTGTTCACTACAGTAATTGTAGTGATCCACAAGCTCTGTCCCATTTTCAGCGCTGTGTTTGTGCCTGGAGGGCACCAGCTGCAACCAGCTGAGAAAGAGGAGCTGAGAGCCTCTGCACAGTAGTCCCCTGAAAATAGATATACAAGATTCCCCATAGCACAGTCTTAAAATAACAGTGTAAACATGTATGTACCCAGTGCCTGCAGGCCATCCTCAGACACCCAGGGCAGACTGATGGTGGTAACTTGGACAGCAAATACCCAGGGAGGACACAGGACCAGGGCAGACTGATGATGGTAACTGCCAAGAGGCTCTAACAGCCCTTTCCAGCCCTGAGACTTGTCCAGTCTGTGTCACCAGTTCCCAGAGCAGGTCCCATTCCGTGTGGGGACTGACAGGAGTGGTGTGATGGGCCGGCTGGCTGCAAAGCTGGGGGTTTTAGTCAACAACCTTTTTTGAGGAGCATCAGAGAGGGGCTCGTTGCTGTTACTGTGGGGGGGGGACTGGAGGTTGCAGTGCCTGGCCCCTCTCCTTTCACCCCACCGTGTTTTTTGTGCAGAACGACATCTACGAGTGGAGCCGAGACCACCGCGTGCACCACAAGTACTCGGAGACGGACGCGGACCCGCACAACGCCCGCCGGGGCTTCTTCTTCTCCCACATCGGCTGGCTCTTCGTGCGCAAGCACCGGGACGTCATCGAGAAGGGCGGGAAACTGGATTTCACTGACCTGCTGGATGACCCTGTGGTCAGGTTCCAGAGAAAGTAAGTGCGAGCGCTGGGTCCTGATGTGAGGTGGGGGTGGAGAGATCCTTCCACCTGGTGGTCTGGTTGCTGCTCGCTCCTTATGTTCGTCTTTCCCTTTTCTTCCCCGAGATATCCCTGCCAGCTTGACTGCAGGTGCTGGGATGCCTTTCCTCTGGCCCCCACTATTCCTGTGTGGCTGACACTTGCTGACTGTCCTCACAGACTCTGTGGCACAAGCAGTGAGCCCTGTCCTTGTCCCTCTGCTTTCCCAAAAAGCCAGGGCTGGTTATGAAAACAGCTGTGGCAGAAGTTGCTCAGATCTTGGCCTTCTTCTCTGATCACAGGAGCAAACACTGCCATCACTAATTGCCTTAACACAGAAGTGCACATTTCACTCTGCAGAGTCATCTTTGGCACCCCTGGGCCAATGCAGGCCAAGTGCCACCTCTCCCAAGACTGCCATTCTGTACAGAATTAATTATCTCCCTTGGGAATTAGCACAGTCCTAGTTCGGTTTGCTACACACGCTGTGACAGCTGGGAATTGAGCAACACCCTTTGTGCTCTATGTGAGTACCTGTGTTTTAGGCACAGGAAGACTTTTCTGCTTGCAAGCATTTCATCCAGGCACTTAGGAAAAGTGCTTAAGGCCATTTTTGTGTATTTTCTGAGTGAGGGGAGCAGTCAGTTGAGTCTAAAAATCAGGGTTTTTTCCTGCTAGTGCACAGATTTCTCTAATGCAAAAAATTACCATTGTAATGGAAATCTTCCAGGAGTGAGGAATACTTCCCTCCATGTATAGTTGCTTTTACTGGTTCCTCAGTTGGCAGTGCCTGTTTGCAACAGCTCCCTTGCAGTTCGCTGCAGCTCCTCTTGGTTATTACCTTTTCCAAGACAACAGCATCCCACAAGAAGCAGGCTGTACTGCTTTGGTTGTGCTGCAGAGGTTGTGTAGTGATGAAGTATGTTTTCTGCAGGAAAGTTGTCTTAGCAAATGTCTTTGCTCTGGATATGGATTTAGGGCTTAGTCCCTTGTCTGGAAATTAGAATTTGGGTTTCTCCTTTCTACAAGGTTGCAGTGTTGGGTTTTTTTTGACAGCGTGGAAAAACTAGCAGGTCAGATCAGTAAGAATCATAATAAATCCTTCTTGTCACGTTTTGTTTTAAGGCCAAATTGTTAGCTTTGCTGAATTTAGTGGTGGTGCTGAGTTGTGGCCGAGGCACCAGTGAGTCAGTTTAAAACCACATCACTTCAGCTGAAATCACAATACTGCTCCAGGCACGACTGGCAGCAAAACCTACCCTCTGTGAATAACGGAGCAATAATCCTGCAAGGGATGCGAGAGAGGAGCTCACAGGTGAAGTGTCTCCATGACAAAGTTTTCATGTGGTGAAAGCAGTGCTGTTCCCCAAGCATGTGTCGAGGCATTGATTCCCCTGCACTCCAGGTGAGGAGGTTTCTCACTCCAGGGTGGATGTTTCAGTCAGAGGAAGACGATGCTTGTTCAGATGGGAGATTTCATGTCTCCATCAAAGACTTCAGTCTGGGCTTCTTGCATCTCGCAGAATGGTTTTAATTGGTGCCTGATAAGCTGTTTTCATCTTTTATTTTATTTCCCCAGAGTGGTAGAAGCTTTTAACTTTGAAGGAGTTTTCTGGACTGGAAAGTATTTTTCTCCTCCAGCTCTACTTAAACCCTGCCCTTGAATTGATGAGGTTTGCAAACCTTATCAGAAGTCAGTCATATGAGTGGGAAATTGTTATCTTTGGTGGAGCGAAGAAAGGGAACTTGTTTCCTTGGAGGGCCTTAGCTCAGGTGAGTGAGGAGAGAGTTCTCTGAGAGAGCTGAGGAATGCTCTGTTTTCACCATGGCTGGTGTTGCTGTAGAGCTGCAGATCTCCTTCTGGAGCCCAGAATGTGAGGCACAACCTCTGAACAACAACAAAATATATCAAGCAAAGAACTTGCAAGGCAAGAGGTTGATTTATTTCATACAGAAGATGATCAAATCTAGTTCATGTGTTACAGATGAGAACTGTGTTCATGAAAACTTCTTTCCTTTCAAAAATACTTCTAATATTAACTTTTTTCCAGTCCTCTGTGGGTTTTAATTGAAAATTGTTTGTTTTTGTCAGACAGAACTGACAGTTCTTCCTATCAAAAAAACTTACAGCAAATGCAGAATTTCAATAACTGTCTAATAAATCCAAACTCTATTTTTCCTTATCCCTTCCAGAAAACTCAGCAAAAGCAGGGGTCTGTTTTAAACGTGTCATAGGGGCACCAACAAGATGGGTCTTACTTCACATTCCTTTTTTTCCTTCTCACCTTGTAACGCCCGCAGGTATTACAAGAGCTCAGTTGTGCTGATGTGCTTTGTGATCCCCACCTTCGTGCCGTGGTACCTGTGGGGCGAGAGCCTGTGGAACGCCTACTTCCTGGCCTCCATCCTGCGGTACACCATCTCCCTGAACGTCACCTGGCTGGTCAACAGCGCCGCCCACATGTACGGCAACCGCCCCTACGACAAGAACATCAGCCCCAGGCAGAACACCCTGGTCACCCTGGGAGCCATTGGTGAGTGCTGCAGCCCTGGGTTTGCACTCCGCAAGCTCAGAGTGATGTCCCATCCTGTTTCACCCTGGTTGGGACTCTGGGTGCCTGCAGCTGGACGCCGCTTGGAGCCAAGGCTTGGAGGAGGCTGGAGCTTGCACATCCTGGAGGAAGGCGCCCTTGTTCTACTGATGGTGCTCACGTTGAAATAACGCCATGTAGTCTCTGGGAAGGGAGGTGTTAGTGATGCCTTTTCCTGGTCTTGAAATCAAGAGTCAAACACGGTTAGAAGGGAAAAAGGGATTTTACCTTGGTGTTTATTTTAAGGATCCTTAGGTGCACTACGTCCAGGTCGAATGCACCTCCATGCACGCCGCAATGCATGTACCCAAAAGATCTGGTATAACATTATAGGTCTTACTAATTAGCATATCTATCATAAATTCTCCAATGAGAGGCTTGAGTGAGCCCCTCTCCCCAAGGAACCTTCCCCTGGATGGTTCTGTCTTAGTTCACAAAATGTGTTCTGGAGAGGACCTCGGGGTCTGGGGCACACTGCTCCCTAACTATAAAGCTTCTAAAATGTTGAGTCTCCTAGCTTGACAAACAAGTCCAAGAATGTAGGCAAAAGCACTAAGAATGCAGAAGTTGTAAAAAAGGTATAACAGGGGTATAAAAGAAAAGACAAAAATCATCATGGCATCATTAGCACCCAGCAGCAAGCTCTGCTCAGCAGATAGTGCAGCAGAGGTGAGTGACCCCACTTCTTACCCACTTGCGTGTCTCCCCTCTTGAAGCACTTCTGGTTTTCTTCCCTGAGCGTAAGGCGTGGGACATGCCCCTTCCTGCTGGGGAGGAAAGCCCAGAGCACTGACATGGAGTCTGGTTTGGGTCTGCCCTAGAGCTCTGGGGTGGAGTATAACCTCCACTAGATGCAAGACTTGGGAAATGGGTGTTGGAGTGTCCCACCTGAGTGTGTTCCTGTGTTGACTAAAGTGCCAGCCACGTGGTCTTTAAACTCCCTTTCTGTTTTTCAGGTGAGGGTTTCCACAACTACCACCACACCTTTCCGTTCGACTACTCAGCCAGTGAGCTGGGCCTGAAGTTCAACCCCACCACCTGGTTCATTGACTTCATGTTTTGGCTGGGGTTGGTCACTGACCGCAAGCAGGCCCCGAAGGAGATGATCCAGGCTCGCAAGGAAAGGACTGGAGATGGCAGTGCCTGAGGAGTGACGCTTCGCTGTGCCAGCGCTGCTGTCCGCGTGGCTGGCTGGGTGTGTGCGCGCAACCCCGTGCCTGTGGTGGATTTACCTCTGGGTAAAATTATTTTTTTGTTTCAGATCAGTTGGGCTGAAGTAGTTCCCCAGGAATTGATTCAGCCACAGTTTCTTTTTTTTCTTTCCTTATTAGCTGTCTGATGTCCAAACTTAAGACTATTAAGTGTAAAAATGTTACATATTATTTAATATTGCAGTTAAACAGGAGAGAGATTTGATTTTAGTCACTGTAGTTCATGTCTGAGATTTGTTGTAATTTGCTTGTTCATGGTAAATGTTGGCAGGTTGAAGGAACTAACTGTCCTTTCCAAGTGCAGTTAGGGGAGATTTTTGTTCCTACTGCTAAACCAATAAGATTTTGAGGCGCATCTTTCCGGGGGATGGGGCAGGGCCCAGTGTGCTGTGTCAGCTGCATACTCATGGAAAGGACAGTAACACCACTGATGAAATACAGTATGTCCAAGGGGAAAAATAACCCTCAATTTAGTTAGATGTTAGTTTGGAAACCTGCTTTCTTCTTTTTGTTAGCCCTGTTAGCCAGCCCAGTGCACCGCTGTCTTTGCTAAATATGAAAACCATTTATTGCTGAGCAGGCTTTTGTGTTGAAGATTAGTCTCTGTAGAGGCCAAAATACCAAGTGATGCTATATTGAGATGGTTCCTTTGTTGTCACATGTACATTGTAATTGTAAATGTATAGAGCTCAACCATGTCTTAAGCCAAATAAAGCTTCGGTTTCAATGTTTGGAGACCTAAGTCATACTCTAATTAGTCATGGCCATCGATGCATGCGTATTTTAGCTCCTTTTGCACAAGAGGCCTCTTAATTTCTTTTTCTGCCTTTGACTAGTGGGTCTCAGAAAACTGACCTTTATCTAAGTCAGAGCCTGTACTAATATTTCAGCTGCATGCAACATCCATTGGTTTCTGAGCAAAATATAAAGACAGTTATGTAGCTTCTGAATTTAACAGTTGCCTTGCTTAACCAAAAAAAAAAAAACAAAAAAAGGAAAAAAAGAAAAAAAAAAGAAAAAAAATTAAAAAAAAGGCATGTGGATTTAATGGGACATATAGCCCTTTGTGTTAGATGTTAGCCAGTGCAGGAGAGAGGCTTTGTTCTGTCAGCACTGGAGCACTTTTGAAGATAGAGGGCATGATTTTCATTTATAAAGAAGGTCACTGCCTTGCCCCTCGGAGAGGGAGGGCCTGTTTCCCAGTCACACAGCCCCACACCCTGGGCAAGGCAGGGATCTCAAGATAACTGAGACTCAGGCCCAGATATTTTCAGGAAAGATGCAGAAGTGGGGGAAAAAAAATAAAATGGTTTCTTTTTTGTTCTGTTTCTTGTTTTTCAAATGATGCCATATAATATAAAAGAGTTGTCTTTATTCTGTCTTTCATCCAGCAGGTGTTTTAAAAGTGTTATTTTGCCATTAATGATGTGTAAACTCTTGAGTGATTTACAATAAACAGTTATGAGTTAGCCTGGCCGCCGTGTTTAATTTTGAAACATCTCCCAAAGCAAAGGTCTTTGTGCATCACACATCAGAATTACAGCAGTGTTTTGCTTGGCATTTCCAGCTGCGCATTTGGTGTGGCTCAAAATACCTCCCCCCTCAGCATTTCTGAATGTCAGGGGAAGAGGAGGCTGTCAAATGGAAGGGCACCAAGAGATTTGATTACTTAGGGCTTCCTGGCCAACCTGATAGAGGGGGAAAAGAAACTGGAAGCTGACATAAACTTGAAAGGAGACCGAGGCAAGTTCCTGCATATGAAAATCCTGCTTGAACAGAAAAATACCAGCCCGGTGTGACTGCAGGACAACGCTTTGGCCAAAAATATTAAATACTTTGTTTAGATTCTGCTGTAAGTTCTCTTTGTTTCTGCTGAGCTGAGCCTGAAGACCGGGGTGTGCCTGAAGATGTGTTTTGATGTGCATTCATCCAGAGTCAGAGCCATTTGACAGACACAGGAATTACACACACACAAGTAGGAGATGTCTCCCCACCCTCTTGCTGCAGTGCCTGCAGCCCGTGGAAACGGGCTCCTGGAGCTGAGAGGCTTCTGACCTACTGGTTAGAAAGATAGAGCTGTTCCTTCCATGGCAAAAATCATGGGGAACCTGCCTTCAAAGTGGTGCGTGTAATGGGTTCGGACTTGGGGTGTGAGTGTAGGAGCGAAGCTTGGAAGATGTGCAAATGCCTGACTTCTCTGGCGCTGCCATCCTTTCCTTTGTGCAATTTCCTGAGCGCAGAACTACAGGGAATGCACCAAGATACACAGCTTCCTGTTGATCTTTATCATTTTTCTTTTGTGCTGCTACTGCTTGGACTTCCTTAGGCTCATTCCTGTCAAGTGCCTGGTGTAAGAAGAATAAGTGGCTTTGCTGAGAGGCACATGCTGTTCTGAACCTCTCCGAATACCTGCAATTACAACAAGGTAATATTCCCCCCACCCCTCCCCCAGGTATAAGACTTCAAAAGCAGCAGCAGCAGTTCCAGTGCTTTTCAGGGATCTGAAAACTGAAATTGAAGCCATTGTCAAGTTGCCTGGTTTTGAAAAACTGAAAATAAGTAAAGAAACATTGTTCAGAAAAGAAATAGCTCCTCCATCAAATGTCTTATCTGGAAGCTTATGCTACCTGAATCCCTCTTTTTGTAGATTAAATTCTCTGTGTGGTAGAGTTGATTAAAAAAGTGTCAGGCTTTGCAGGAAAATTAGATTTTTAAAGAAGATGCCTCGAATTTTGGTAAAACAAGGAATACTTCCATGCACTTCCTTGTTTTTCTTATTTGTTTGTGGTTTTATGTTTGTTTTGAAATTTTTGCTCATTTGTTTTGGTATTTTGGTTTTTTTAATCATTCTGGTCGTGTTCTTTAGTGTGGTTTTCTCTTCCTCAAGAAGATGTAGGGTCTGTGGGAGGCAGGAAGGGCCACTGCCATTTCCCAGGGTAGGTGCTGGATGCATCCACTGTTGAATGAAGTGATGTGGGGAAGCTGTGGAGCCTTGGTAGGGTGGGTGCTGGGGCATGAGCTGCACTTATTTCTGTGGTCCGTGGCACTTCTCCTGCTGATTTGGTAGTTAAAGACCTGGCTAGAGCTTTCTGAGCAGTGCAGAAATGTTGAGGGACTGCTGGTGGCTGGATTGGTGGCTGGATTGGTGGCTGGCTGTAGGTTGGATTTAACCAGGGACACAGTGACTGTTTTCTGAGACCTGATGGTCTGGCAGTGCCTGGTCCTGTGTTGTGTCTAACTCTGTTCTTGGCACGTTGACCCATCTGGAATAACACCACACAGGAGTGGGAACACGTATTTGCACTTTGCCCCATGCTCTGTTGCACTGAGTGTTTCCAGGCTCTCAGCCTTGGCACACAGCAGGCACTGGGTCAGTTTTACCTCTTTTCCCGGGACTGGTGGGGCCCTTACGAAATGCAGTGTTGGCTCTGGAGCTGTGTGCTCCTTCCAAGTGGAAACTCCTGAGCAGGTCAGCTGCTTTCTGGCATGGGGTGGCTCGAGGGAATGCTAGCCTGCCCTGGGACCCCTGGGACTTGGCACAATCTCTGGAGGAGGATCTAATCTGTAAATTACAGCAGAGAGGAGGATTTAATCTCCAAGTTTCAGCACGTAATTGGTTATGCAAACATTGATGAAACCCGCCCTCTGTCAGGGCTGCACACAAACACAGCAGTCAAGGTGTGAGGTGAGACCAAGTCTGTGCTGGCTGACTGCAGAGGAACTTCCAGGCTCATCTGACCCCATCCTTGCTGCAGCTGGGCTGGGCTGCACTGTGGGGTAATCCCTGGAGCAGGAGGCATGAGCAAAACCTGCTGGCACTGAAGAAATGCACCAGGGTTTGCACTCTTGGGGTATGAGGGGTGGATTTCTGCTCTGCCCGCTTCCTCCAGAGGCTCTGCTGTTCCCTGGTAAGCCCCGGGAATGTCTGCATCCCTCTGCAGCTTGGAAGTGCAAGGCAACTGCTGTCCCCTGGCTGGCAGCCAGAACACAGCTTTCTAGAAATAACCCCAGCAGATGGGAAATGTGGCCTGACTGCAGGTATCACATTCAGCTGCTGGGGTGGGAGGCTCCTAGGAAAAAAAAAGATCTTCTAAAAGGTCTCCTGTGCCCACGTGAGCCTGAGAATCCATGCAGGGCTGGAAGTGTGGTGGCTGATTTATGGGCTCTGGCTGGACAATGTTTGGGGTATTTGCAGCTGGGAGGCCTCTCGGTTTGGAGGGAGGTTGATGATACATCAGCTCCCAGACTGTGGTCCCAAAGGCATGGCCAGGCTGGACTTGTGTTACCTGGGTGGTTTTGCCCCTGGGCTGTTCTGCAGCTCTACCCTGAAACGGTGTTACAGGGCGTTCTCCACATTCTGGGTGTTTATGGGAATCAAGATGCAATTTCCCATAAGATCTTATTTTAAAAGAAGAATGAAAAGCAAAACTGAAAGCTGAGCCCAGTGGGAAAGGAGGCAAGTGCTAAGGTGTGCCCATGTGCCCCAGCTCCCACAGTAGCTCTGGCACAGTTGTGCCTGGCCTGGGAGCAGAAACCTCTGTCCAAAACCTCTCCCAGCAGCACCAGCCCCACTAAACAGGTGAGAACGGGGAAAATTTAGGACTCCTGGAGTGCCCCTGCATGGGCAAAATTTCCCACTGGATGGTTTGGAGGCCGTTGCTGTTTAAATCACATGGGGTGCATTGCTTTTGCTGAGTCCATCTCCTGCTGCCCCGCTCCCTGGAGAGTTAAACCCTGATTTAGGCCTTTTCTGAGAAAATGATGAAAGAATTCCCATCCTGGATTTCAGACAAGTGACTCCAGGAGCTGTGCCACTGCCTCTCCCCTTCCTGCACCAGCCATAGCCAAGCTGCGGTTAAAGCCAAAAGGGCAAGGAACAAAGATAGGGCCCCAGGGCGGGTAAAGGCCCTGCCCCACACAAGCATTTTTAAAGATAAATCTACTGCCCAAGAGAAGCAGATGAGCAGCAAAGCCTGCCTGCAGAACACTAAAAAAAAAAATCCCCTTTTGCAGGACTTGGAAAATGATTGGAGGAAAGGCTCCAATGAGCAGCACAGGTAACAAATGTAGGTGAAATGGTGCTTACCACATATGCACAGCATGCCTAACCTTTGCATTAACTGTGGCTGCTAAATTTTCCTGACTGACACAGTTCCAGTAGCATTTATAGCACGATAATAGGAAATAATTATTTTACACAATCTCATTATTCTTTTAAAAAAAATGTCCCTTTTTTCCCCCCAGCATTTTCTGTGCTTCATGTAGGACTATCCTCATGCCAGGCCAGAATACACATCCACTGGGGCCAGGGCACACCAGTCTGCAGCTCTCATCTGCACACATTGGCTCTCTGGCACTGAAAGATTTCTTCCCCAGAGCTCACACCCTGACTACAAGTCCTCTTTATCCCATGTATTTGCTATCACAGCAGTAATTTTTTTTTTTTACGTCTCTTTTTATGGAAAAAAATGTATAATTTTGTTTCCATTTACTCCATTTCCTTTCCTAACATTTAAATGATGTCACTTTGCTGCAGTTAGATGGAATGAGTCTCTTCAATTTGCTGCTCCATTCCCTGATCTAGGTGCATTTTTCTCCGTTGGGATCATGTGGGCGAACTGGGAAGAGCTTCATCTCCTAGGGGTGGGATCTGGGGATGTTTCTTAGGGTGAGAGAGTGCACTTTGCAGGTCACTGCCTCCCCAGCCACCCTGAGCACACCTTGTGAAAGCCAGGCCACAGGTGTGCTTGCTCAGATGGCATCTGTTTATCAGCAGGGCATTTGGAGATATGAATTCTATCACAATATTTGAAAAGCTCAATAAAGGAACAGATGGCTTTGATAAGAGATGATCTGGCTAATGAAATGAGGGTTAACACTTCAACTGAGAAACAGTTTTAACTGGCTTTTAACAGTTTTAATTGTATTTAACACATGCATCAGGGTGTGGAGCAGCTCCAGTGGCTGCTGCTGAGAGATCCCCAGGCCCATTTTCCCTGCTGCTCTTCTTTCTGGGTGGGCAACCTTTCTTGCCAGGCCTCACTCCAGCTTTGGAGCTGAAAGGAGCAGGACAGGAGAAAAAGGTGCAAATGTATTTTCAGAAGACATGTATCTCCCAGAAATGAAAGCAAACTCAAAGCAATTCCCTTTTCCATTTTCTTCATCTCTGTGTACCTTTTCCTCCCGAAAAAACCAGTCCAGGATAACCACAGCCAGTCTTCAAGGGTAATATCACCCTGGGAAGGACTGCAACTAGAGGGGCATGACGTTGCTTTGCTTCCTCCTGAGCTGTGAGTGAGGTCTGCAAGGGCAGGGGTTAGTTCTGTGGTAGTCCTGTGTTTCACATGAAAAATAAAATACCGCCAAGGCCTGATCCTGCTACTTGATGTCAGGACATACGGCACTCAGAATTCCCACTTCTCTGTCTCTGGAAGAAAGCAGATGTGAGTGGCATGCAGTTCAGTCCTCGTGAAGAGCACTGATGTGGTGAAATTTGGACAGGGAAAGTACACGTGCTGTAATTCATCAGGGGGAGGAAATACTAATGAACAGACAGCAAAGCAAAGCCGCAATTGGGAACATTTGCTTGCGTTGGAGCAGGCTGCTTTTGCAGTCCAGGAAAATTGCCAGGGAGATCCCCTGTGGGTCTCAGTGGCCCAGCAGGAAAACCCAGTGTAGATTGGGACAGAAGAAGTCAAATGCTGCTCTCAGCACCCCAGGAGCATCCTCACATCTGCCCAGAAGTGTCATTGCAATTGTGCCTTCTCGTCAGCCTCTGGCACATCCACCCCTGGGAAAGCCAGGTGTAACCCCAGACAAGGTGAGGGAAGGCACTTGTGGCTACTCGACTTTGCCAAGGCAGTGTTGGTGGAGATGCGAGGGAAAAGAGTCTTCCCACAGGTCAGCGTGAGCTTGCAGTGGGCTTTGGGATGCGCAGCATTACCATGAGGGAGGCAGGTGATGCCTTATTGTGGGATGCAGTTCCAACACAACATGCCCACTCGATGATCTTAGAGGTCTCTTCCAACCTGGTGATTCTGTGATTACCTCCCTATGCACCCTCACACCCCCGATAGAGAGATGCTGCAGGATGAGGGTCGTGGGAGAGGGGCTGCTCCTCCCACGGTGTCCCCTGAAGCAATGATTGTAGGAAACGTCTCCATGGACCCATGTAACATTCATCCCCCGAGGGCTGATGCCTCTCTGCATCTCTCTTGCTTCCTGCACTGGGTGGGCTCCAGCACATGCTTGCTGTCCCCAGGCTGTGCCCTTTTTTCAAGCTGTGATTTTTTAATTTGTAATAGGTTTTTGGTGGGCCTGTCAGCATCGTGCGTTTTCCAGCACTCAGAGGGACACCATCTGCTCAAAAAAGAGCTGTGAACAAAATGTCTCAGACACTCAGAGTTTACCAAAAATGAAATTGCCTTAAAATCCCATATGGTGCATTGTTTCCTTTCCAGCATTGGCTGACAGCAGAGGTGAAGTGACTAAGGCAGTTTCTGATTAGTTGCTGCATTTTCCTTTCTGGCCAAAATCGCTGGGGCTGAGCACTCACTTTTCACCTGTTTGACAGAAGGTTTTCTTCAGCCTCAGCTGCTGAAAGCCAGAGGGTGCTGGGATTCAAAGACCTCCCCTCTTTTACTATTAAAGTGAGCTTCCCTGACTTTTGCTGTCACGAGAAGCCTTGCAGGGAGGGATGTGGTTAATGCTGATACCTCAAGCACATTTTTTTCCAGGCACCTGATTTTGGGGCCTCTCTTGGTGACATGAAGGCAATAGCAGCTCCTTGCCCGAGGAAAGCCATGCCTGGAAGTCACTTGTGGCTCCTGAGCATGGCAGTGCCGTGGGGCAGAGGAGAAACCTGGCCAAGATCTCTGGATTTTGTGGGGTTGCAAAAAAAAGCAAATGCTGCAAGGAACCATTTATTAGTCCAGGATAACATAGGATTTGAAATACCAAAGCAGGAAGAATGTTATTTCGGCTCTAAAAATAGCCCCCTCAGCCTTTAAAACACCGAGAAGTATACACAGTACATGCCTTTCTGTGGGAGCGTCTGTCCTCTCCCTTGATGATGCAGCCACTTTGGAAAGGGCTCAGGGGACCTGCTGGTGCAGTGCTTGCTCTGAGGATCAGCACTCTGAAGGATTTTCAATCCCTGGGGATCAGAGACACGACATCTCTTCAGTGTTCCATGAGGGCCAAAGCTGCAGAGTGAAGGAGTGTTCCTTGCTAGAAGGGCAGCCTATGAAATACTGATAAACTGCTGATGTATAACTCAGCTCTGTTCTGGGGGCTGACATGGATTTGGGCATCTGTCTGTTTTGTGTTGGTTCATAAGTGATGGCACCAGGACAAAATTTTGAGTAAGTGCGACCTTATTTGGATTTTAGGAAAACAAACAAGACAGTTGCTAAATAACATCAGTCATCCTGACAGAGAGGGATGGGAGGAAGAGGAAAAAGAAGTGTTGACTTGATCCCATGAAGATCAGACAGTGAAGGGATCCCTGCACCCCAGGAAACAGTCCCAAATGGTTATCACCGAGCTGTTTTGCTGGGAACGTTTCTTCTCAAAATTCCAACCACAGAGATACTTTACAGAGATCACAAAGCCCATCACCCAGTAGGAAAGGGAAAAGGGGTGGAAGAGGCTGTTCCTGGGGTCTCTTTCTGCTGGGTGGCTGCTTCCTTGAGGTCTTTCAAAATACCCATCCAAATGGGCAGCACTCCCGGGAGGGCTGCAAAGATGCGGGGTTTGTGTGGCGAGCCCTCCCCGGTGCCTCCTGGGGCTCGGAGCAGAGGGCGCACCCGGAGCCGCAGGCTGGGTAGGTGCTCCTGGCGCTGGGAAGGGCGGGCAGGGAAGAGGGCAGAGCAGAGACGCTTTCGCATGGCCGCACCGGGGACGGCCCGCAGGCAGCGGGACCGCGGGGAGCTGCGGAGCACACGGGGCGTGGTGCTGGCCGTGCCCGGGGGATGCCCTGAAGCGCCCGGGGGGACTGTGACCGCACCCCAGCATCCCAAACCCGCGGTCAGAGCGACACAGCGGCTCCATCTCCAGCGGCCCCCCCGCCCCGCGCTGCTCCGAGGCCCCCGGTGGCCGCGGCGGCTCTGGACCCGCCCGTCCGGGGCGGGGCTCGGCGGAGCCGGGGCTCGGACCAGCCCGGCCGCGCTCGCCGCCGCCGTCGCCGCTGGAGCCGGAGCCGTCCCCAGGTGCGCAGGTAGGAGCCGCTCCCGGGAGCCGCGGCCGGGAGCCTCCGCCGGGAGTGCCAGACACCCCCTCCCGCCCGCTCCCGTCTCGCTGTCGCCCCGCCCTGTCGCGAATCGTCGCCCCCGCCCCGGCCGTGGTCCGGGTGCCCGCGGCGGCCGGGGAGCCCCCGAGCTGCGGGCGGGGCGGGGCTGCGGGCGCGGGGCGCCGCGGGGGCTGCAGCCTGCGGCAGGAGCCGGGACCCCCGCGCCGCCTGTCCTGGAGCGTCCTGTGTCACGGCAGGTAGACGCGGGCTGGGTGAGAGGATTAGAGCCGCTTCACCCAGGGCCTGAAGGACCCAGGTCATGATTTCGGCATCCCTCTCACCCGTGAATCCCTCTGGGGCATCCATCCCTTGGGCGCTGAGGGATGTGATGGTGACAGAACTCGGCAGGGTCCTCGGCCAGGTTGCTGCGTAGGGGTCTGTGAAGAAGCTCACCTGGGTTGAGGTTGTGGCGTGGGAGAGGTCCAGCCTTCCCCAGATCCTGTCAGGATGTCCTGTCAAGGCATGCAGGCTGTGTCCGGTTAAATTTCCTGGAGGGAATTTAAGGTGTCGAGAAAGGCTCGAAAGGTTCAGCTGTGCTGTGGTCCCTCAGGGAAGAAAGGACGAGAGCTTCTCTCTGAGTGATAGGAAGATGCTGGGTGCTGATGTCCCAGGGTGATGATGGGGTTGCTTGGGATCTCAGCTTTTAATTAGAGCATCATGCTTGTGCCAAACCTTTGATTCAGAGCCCTTAAGCTATAAAGGTTGCAGAAATTATGAGTTAACCTTTCTGCTTTTTTTTTTCTTTTTTTTTTTTCCTTTTTAAACAAAGCTACTTGTGGAAGTGACCCTAAGGGTTGTCTGATCAACATTCACACAATCCTCATGCCATAGGAATCTACACACATATGGTTAATTAGGAATAGCAATTCGATATGGAGGAGGGCAGTGTGTGGAAGGTGTATCCTGACACTGACTGCCTGTTGTGTCTTGCTCAAACAGATGGCAGTGCCTAAAAGAAGGGGACTTGTTTCTTGCCCACCTCTGCCTTTGGGTAATGGGATGAAGACGGGACTCCTATTTGCTTGACAAACATCTTGCTCCTGATTTCACTGCTGAACTTCTAAAAGTCAAATTGTTTTCTTGTGGTTATCCATGCCCAGCTGTCAGCATTTTCTGAACCTGGGTGCTGAAAGTGCAGTTGTTTCATTTCCCCTTTTAAGATTCTTTGTGCTGGAGTGTTTGCTTTCCAGATGCAGAGCAGGGATGTGTGCTTTTAAGAACACCAACGTTTTCAGTTGTTTTTTTTCTTGGAAGAAATGTCATGTCCATGGTTTTCTCTCTTCCCCCAGCCATTTCCGGGCAGCCTGAGATTGCAAGATTGCGGTTTGGCCCAACAGAGACGCTTTAAGGTCCCAATCCTGCAGTCCAAGCTGAAACAATGAACTGTGATTGCAGGTTAAGAGGGAGTAAAGAAGCTGAGAAAGGTCTGTGAGAAAAGAGAAAGATGATCCCAATGTATTGGGAAGGATACACTGGGATAGAGGGTGGTGGCAGGTGAGGAGGCTGCTGCTGCCGTAGAAGGCTTGGACCAGCACTCTCTGAGCACATGCTCCTCTGTGTCGCTGATTTCCAGTGTGACCTCTCAGCGAGCAAATCACTGGCCCTGTTGCCTAAAATAGGAATAATTGCGGGGTTTTGCTGCCTCAAGAGGACTTGCAAAGGTCTCTCCTCGCCTTGTGTCCCTGCAGGTTGCAGAAGAGGTCACCTGAGGCTCAGGGATGAGAGCAGGATGAGAGTGAAAAGGAAGAAAAACACATTTGGAACAGGTGGAGAAAGAAGGGCGGAGTGAGTGGGAGGAGAGGGATGTTAAAATGGCTATAGGTTACCTCACATGGGGTTTATTGCACATTTTTAATGCTGAGGTTGCCTCTGGATGGCCCTGCCTGCAGGGGAGAGGTCTGGGCTGCCTCTCCCCTGGGTAGCAAAGGGAAGGGAGCAAAAACCTGGAGGATGTGGGCTGATGTGCTGCAATGGTGGGGAGAGTGTCCAGCATCCTCCCTGCAATTTCCTGAGCTGGGGCAGGTCCAGGTACTTAGGGAGAGAACTTCTGCTCTTGCTGTATTATTTCCTTCTTCCCTTGAGGAACCACTGGTATTAATAGTGGTGACTGCCTGAACCAGAAGAACCAGTGGCCCTTCAGTTTTGGCACCACAGGACTGCAAGAGTGGATTCTGCCTGGCCAAGACAATGAAGATGGCCACAGCTTTGTCAGAGAGAGCCTCCCCAGTGTGATCTTGGCCCAGCTGAATGCTCTTAGAGGTGGTTTAATGTGGTCTCCTACAGGAAAGTCTGTCTCTGAAAATATTTCAACAGACTTAGAAAGTTTTAATCCCTCTGGGTGCAATGTAGAGGCTGGGCACACAGGCTTGGCCCCTGTTGAACAGCTGGAAACTGTTCCCTGCTCCCCTCTGTCCATTGTGTTTGCATGAGGGGAAACGCTGTATGGCACCTTCCTACTGTAGCTCACCCAAACGCCCTACAAACAGCAGTTTATGGTTGTAGCAGCTTGGGACACTGATAAACAAATGTAACTAATTCCCACAAATAAGGAATGCTGGCAAGGAAGTGGTGAACACCACAGAAATGCCTGTGTATGACTGCTTACCTTGTGCTTTGTCTCTCAGGGAAAATGATTTCCACAGGTCTCAACAGAGTCAAAAGACAACCCCTGTGCCAGAAAGGGCCTCTTTAGTGGAGTGGCAGAAGCCAAGTCATGGGTACTGCACATCCATTCCTTGTAGCTCACCCTCCGGGCCATCACATCATTGCTGCTCCTCTGGGGCTTTGGTGGTGAATACATGAAGAAGAGGCACCTCTTTCTGTGGAAGAGGAGTGAGTCCTCAGGCTGAAGAGGTTGGTGAGGGAAAACTGTCCTGAGAAAGCTCAGTATGCTCTGCCACAGGTCCCTAACAGCTCACAGGCCTTGGATGTTTTCCCCATGACAAGTTGCATTTATCAAAGGAAATGCTGCTCTGGGGACAGTGTACATCTCTCCAAAAGTGTAGAGCTGCGAAGTGCAGTGAAGAAAGGAGCTCGTGCTTCCACAAGGTGAATAGAAGAGGGGTGGAAGGGATAAGAGAGATGAGAGAGAGGGTAGACAGGTGGGAGAAGCCCCGCTTACACTCCATGAAAAGCTCTGTAGCTTGAGTGTGTGTTTTCTGTTTGGTGGGGAAAAAACAATGGCAGGGTAAAAAAGGCAGGAGAACTTGGAATTTTTCTGGCCTTGCAGGGCGTGTACTCTCTCATCCATAAACTACAGGAGAAGGAGACAATGTGATCAGGAATAATGTTCTGCCAAGTCTGTTCCCCTGGGCTTAGTCTGTTTTTCCTTACCTTCAAAGCTATTTGTAAGTCAACAGTGAGGTTTCACCTCCCTGTTAAGTGTTCTTTGCCACTCCCAACACATTGTTTTCCTGATAATGGGACAAACGTTTTGGGCAGACTTCCTTCCCCCTTCCTGTATAATGTGTCTTGGCTTTGCTTGCTCATGCACGTTGGAAATGCTTGGAGGCATTTGTGATTTTGGGAACTGGGGAGCAAATAAAACACCTCTATCAATTTATTAATACCCTGTCAAAATCTCTGTACTTTATGGGAGGAGAAACACTCATTCTGCTTATTGTGGGTTCAGACTGTGGTCATTAGATTGGGGTGGTTGAGGTGGAGGACAGTCACTGGACAGCCTGTCTGCACAGAACCTCTGATTTTTGGGGCTTTGTCATAACATCAGCCTGCATTTCTGTATTGCCTGCAGAGCAAGGAGGTGGTTTCAGAGACTCCTCACAGCACAGCTGAAGCAGGGAGAGCTTTGTTGTCTTTTTTTTTTTTTTTTTTTTTTTTTGAGGAGATAAATAGCCCTCCTCATTTTCCAGCAACTCTTTACTTTGGGGATTGGCTGGGACTTTGAGGTAAGTGCCCTTCTCACATCCAAAGGATTGAGAAGGCATCCCAAACCAAAGGATTCTCAAGGGGAAGATATGCCCTTGTGGTTGTGGTGGTGGTGTGAGACTACGGGTTTGACTCTGGTGAGACTGTGGTGTTAAGACTCTGCTAGGTTTCCCTTGCGTCTCAGAAGTCTGGTGAAAGTGGCTCCAGTCTTGAGCATCTCTGTGTTAAGGAAACTTTCCTGTCTGACCACCCAGGAGCCACTTTGGCAGTCACATTCCCACTATGCCAGGCTGGGACTGAAGCCCTTTCACAGAATGTGGTTCCATTAAGCTGATGTGGGTCCTCCTTGACTCCTCACACACCCCACTCTCACACAGTCCGACAGGTTTCCTCACTGGCTGGACCTCAGGATTCCCACAGCAGAATCCCGGAAGTCTGGACCCTTTAAGTAATTTAATCATGGTGCAGTAACACCCTAACAGCTTGAATTGGTGCCTTGGGTAGGGGGGACTCTGAACTGAGGAATCCCCAGGCTTTTATATCCTCACAGTCTGTGCACCCGTTCCAATTGTTGTATTTAGTCTGGGGCCTTCTTGCTGTTTATTTGCGTTCTGTGGAGTCTCTGGGTGACCAGCCACCCTTGGCCAGTGCCACAGGTCCCCATGCCCTTTGCTAGGCAAAGGGTAGGTGCCAGGTCACGGCCCCTTGCCTGCAGCTCCAGCCACCACCACAACCTGTGGCTCCCACTGTGGCTGCTCACCAAGCTACTGCGTGTATTCCTCAACATCTGCGCTTGGACGGGTGTAAAGGCGTCTGCCCTGGGATGTGGGCAGTCCAGCACACGCTGAGAGGACTCACTGGGAGCTGGTTGCCACCTGGCTTGTGCAGCCCCCGAGGTCAGGAGGAGCCAGGATGGCTGAATCTTGCAGTGAGTGCTCCCAAGCAGAATGGGATCCCTGGGGCAAAGAAGCACACAGCACCTGCAAAATGCAGTTCTCCTCAGCTCACCCTGGCTGCTCCTGGCTGCTCCTGCCTGGTTTCCCTGCCTGCTGCCCCAGCTCCTTCTGTCTGAACTGGATGTTACCTTCTGCCTTACCCAGCTCCTCTCTCTGCCTCCTTTGCCTGTTTGCAGGCTGAGGGCCACCACTGCCCAAGCCCTGCTCGTGGTACAAGTGGGACCTCGTGGAAATCAGTGTGGTCTGGCGTAAGTCCATGGGTCAAAGCCTGCAGAACACCCCTTTGGTCCTGTGGTGGCAAATCATATTAATTTTTCTTTTCTAACACCCAGGAGCGTGGTCTGGAAGCGGGGCGTGCCTGGTTCGTGCAGCGCCAAATGCGAGACAGGCAGACTCAGCCCACAAGAGTTGACAGTCGGCGTCTCTGGCTGTAACACAGCAGCTCAGCACTGGTTGCTAAATGGCCTGTAAGTACTTACACCCATGTGTGACTGAGGGTGAAGGTTGTGGGGCAGCAGGAAGCAGAAAACCGAGGGCACTTTTTGAAGTACAGTGGGATGCACTGGCCTCGGGACCCAGCAGTGCTGCAGGAATATCTCTGGGTCAGACACTGTGGATATCAGTATGTCCTTTTCTGCCCCTGTTTGTTAGTGACTAGAAGGTTTCATTCCTTTGTTGCACTTGGCCCATCTCTGATAGGTTTATGTTGGCCAGAGCGTTTCATTAGCACACTGAATGCAGTCACAGTGTGTGAAATGAGACAAGAAACATGTACTGATGTTGCCGTGGGTGAAAACATCGCCTCTCAACATTGTTGCAGGATTACTGAAGCATCTCCTGCTTCCCCCATGCACAACCCGGAGACGTCTTTACCTTTTCCCATTCCTCTTGTATAAATAAAATGAAAATGGCATTTCTGCACATCCGTGAGATGGTAGGTGGGTACCTGAAGCAAGCAGAACATCATACCCTGCTGACAGAGGGGATCACTTCTTTTCTTGTTACCCCACCATTTTGTTACGTATTTGCAAGCCTCTGTCACATCTTATCTCTCTCATTGTGCACTCACACTGGAAACCTTGAGATAAACCTGAAAACGCCCTGCTTTGTTATGTTGGCATTTGTGACTTGTGGGTGGCAGGTTATGTAATGTGCTGGTTTGTATCCACTCAGTTACAGTGATTAGGTATCAAGTGACTGTGGTTATTTTTGCTTTTAAAAGCAACAGAGCGCTATAGTGGGCTCCCCCAAAAGACAGAATGTGTTTGTTCCCCTTTGATTGGTGCTGACTGGCAGCAATTCTTTATGACTTGCTCTATGTTTTGAACAGTGTCCTTCTCCCAGTGCTCCTGGCTTTGTACCTGTTCTCTGAAATAACCCAATGACCTAGTGCTGTGAAATGCAGGAGTGTTGCTCTGGCTTATTATGCATTTCAAATGCATCTGCATGCTTTAGTCTTAAAAAAGACGTATGGCTCTGTTAATGTGGTAATTTTGTCCTTCCTTACATTCATGTTCTCTGGTGAAAGCAACTTCAGGAGGAGCCTGTAGCTTTGCTTGGCAGATGAAATTAAGATGTCCATATTAAATGAACCTTGAGCAAGCGGCAGTATCTGTTTGGTGAGCTGCCTGCTGTAATTGAAGTGTGTACATTAGAGGAATGGAAGCTTAATTGGTTGAGGGTGTATAGTGGGGCAATGGTAAAAAAAGCAGAGCAAGCAGCTGACAGTCTAAGCAGATTTAGACATAAAAAAGGAACTGGAGATGAGTAAGCTTGCATTGAGAGAAATTCTCAAGACACACACTGGGGCAGTGCTAATGAGAAACTCTTTTCAGTTCTGCACCCTGACTCATATTAGCTGGCAGCAGGAGCACACCCCAACAGGGATTTTGCAGTGCTGGTGTGAGAGTGTGTGTCAAGAGGGACTGGAAAGCCACATGTGAGCTTTTGAGAAGGTGGGCTGGGTCAGCTGTGATGCTGAAAATGTTTTTGTTAGCTTTGTGAATCCATTGCTTTCTGTCGCTGAAGGCCTTCCTGTGCAAGCCTTAAAAATGGAAGACAAATGGGTATGGGAAATTACCAACTGCCTCTTGGATGCAGTGTGTTTATTTGGGAGAACATGGGCTGGCAGAGATTGCTGTTGTTGCCAGCTGGAGTTGTCTGCTCAGATTTGGCACCACTGGTCACGGCAGCAATGCAGAACAGAGCTGTGGAGAGGAAGGCTGGCTTTATGTCATCCCCATGGAGCAATTAACTGTCAAAGAATTTGTTTCTACATTTCCCATAAAGAGTTTTGGTAATTTCTCCTATCACTCTTGGCATTTTACTTTGGCTAAACTGGTGGTGGTGCTGCAGGAGAGGATGATGTTTGGGTTCCTTGTTCTCTTGTTCCTGTCTGCTTTTAGAGGTGCTGGTCTTAGTGTGCACGGAGCTTGAAGATGCAAACACTGGGGACATCCCTGAAGAGGACAAGGCTAACGCAAAGGCAGCTGCTGAGAGTGATGTCTGCTGAACACCAGTGCAATGCTAGGCAGATTTGGCACATGCTTGGGGTTTCTCCTTCGGAAGAAGTTGGGATTACATGTAATTTTGTTCCTGGCACCCGAACAACACAGCAGGGAATAAATGAGAAATGTGCAGGAGCTGAGCCCGGTTTTTAAACCATCCTCTGCCCACGTGGGGATGCTGAAACATATCCAAGCATGCGTGGGCTGTGCCAATGGTCAACATTAAAAGGTGTTGCTGTTTGGGGACATGGGGGAAAGGGACCCTTCTTTCCTACTTTTGGTATTTCATCCATCAGACGCAGGTGGCTTCCTTCTTTTTAGCTGGCTGAAATTAGGGTCTCTGAACTAGGGAGCCGGCTTCCCATCAGGACACTGTGCTCTGCACTGATCATTCATTTAATATGCAATGATTTCAAATGTCGTTTTCTGTTAGTGGCTGATGGAAAGGGACTCAGTGTGGCACAGTGAATATTAAACAGAGGGCTGTTTTCCAAGGAGGTGAGTCTGTAGCCGTGTTGCTCTGACTCTGGGGAGGTTGGGCACTAGTCCTGGCCTCACTCCATTTTAGAGCTCAGCACAGAGCAGTGGTTATCTGGAGAGTATTTTCACATTTCCCCACTTCATTCTGGTGTGGAGTCCCTGTCTCTGTGTGCTGCCTCACTGCTCCGCCTGGGGAAAAAGCCCTTGCCACCTCCCTCTCTGCACAACAGACAATGCTGAAATAGCTTGTGAAAGCTGCTGTTTCCATGCTGGGAGGTGGAGGAGCTGTGGTAACCCATTAATGAGGACAGGTGTTATGGCTGGTGTTTGCTTTTATTGTGTAAATGAAACTTTGTACCTTTCCAAAGGTGAAGGGTAAATAATAAGCAGTGCCATCCCCTGACATGAAAGAGTTGTGTTCCCTTGGCTCATCCTAGCCACCACCAGAGCCAAGAGGAGAGTCGAGCACAGCAGTAATTACCCTGCAGAGCAGACAGGGGCAGGAGGTGATGTTACCTGCCTGCTCCTTTCAGCCAAGGCAGGAGGGGGGAATTTGGCCACAGGTATGTCTCCCTTGCGTGGGGCACTGGCACTCGGGCACTGTGCTGCCAGGGGCCATCAGGGACATGGTCCTGTGGCAGGTGGGGCAGCTGCCACCTGGAAGCAGTCCTTGACATTGCTGTCACGGGTCTGCCAGTACCAGAGCACTGTCCAACACCAGCTAAGGAATGCTGCTGCATTGCTGCTGAGCAGCAGGAGGAAAAGGCAAGGGCAGCACTTCATGGAATAGCTGCAAGCACGACAGCAGGAGCTGTGTGGGGAACGGAGCTGTGAAACGCTGTGTCTCCTGTACAGGAGGAGAGGAATAGAAGTGAGATGGGAAATCAAGTCCCTCTCATTGATAATTTCTTCTGATCTGTTACACCCTGCTAGAGATCTGTATGCACACTGGAGCTGCCTGCTTTTTAAATCAGCATACTTAATACTTGCATCATTTCATGCTCCTTGTCTGCAGTTCTCTCTGCTTCCAGCTCAGGCAAGAGACCTTACCTGATTGCTTTTCTGTCTTTTAAGGTTGCTTTTCTCTGTTACTCTAGGCTGTCTGTACAAACAGCACCAAATCATGGTCTCATGGTTTTGGGCAAGTGTGGTGTGACTCCAGGCACTGCCAGGGTATTGTTTTGTACCCCTGCTAGGCCATTTGCAGGGAAAACAAGATAGCTGACCTGTAGAGCAGGAGTGAGAGTGCCATGCCTTCTACAGGGTGTGGAGAGCCTCACTCAAGCCCTTCAGCCTCTGTCCCAGTGAGGCAGGGTAGGAGTTAGTGTCTGGGACCCCTGAGCAGTCCAGCCTGCATGTCCTTTGCAGCTTGGGTGCCGTAGGGGAGCAGTGAGCTGGGGGCTGCTGTGACAGGGTGAGGGTGCTGACTCTCCTCAGGCTCTTCACAGCAGGGAGCAGACCATGGCTTTGTGCTGCAGAGGTAGGAAGGCCAGGGGAGCTGAGAGGATGAGGATGACAATGCGGGTACTTTCTTCTCTGGGGCAGAGGGAAGGGTCGTGGCTTTAAGGACCTGGATGAGGTAATTGAGCTGCAAATGCAAGCAGGCTCTAATGAGAGGCCATCATCTCCAAGCTGTCGTGGCACCCCAGGGTGCCTTACTATGCCAGGTATGGGTGCTGGTGACCCCAGGGAATACCTGCCCTGCAGCAGGGGTGGGGGCAGAGTGGAGGGGCACGGGTGCTGCTGCCCTGGTGAAAGTAAAGCAGGTGCTGGAGCTGTGAGCCTCGTGTTGTTCCACTTTCTTTGTGTCTCTTGGCTGTGCTGGTGCCTGGAGGAACATTTATGGAGGAGGACAGAGCGTGAGAAAATACTTGATCCATTATCAAAGGTCTCACGGGGAGACATGGGACTCTCTGTGTCCGCAGCACAGCAGCGTTTCTGAATTGCACATATTACAGGAACAGCCCCGGCGTTCCAGATGCTCGTCCAGCATGATCTTGCCTGGAGGACAAATGCTTCCTCGGGAGGCGGTGTCCGCAGCACCCTTACGCCACATGCAGGATTTCACAGTGCCTGCATGTCAAGAGCTGATCCTGTTTGCAGCGCCTCATCCCGACTCCTGACAGCACGCTGGGTGCCGGCACAGGGGTTTGGCTCCTCTCTAGGTGTGGCCAGACACTATTTTTAGCTGCTTGCTGTGGCCAGGATGGGAGCTGGTCGTGTGCTTTGTGGAGATTATGACAGCACGGGCATCCCTCTCTCGCCACGCTGCAGGCTTTGCTGAGGCAGCGTGTGTGGAATTCGTAATGATCCTGGGTAGGAGGCTGCCTTGCCTCGTGCCTGCGGGAAGTAGCTGGGAATCAGAGCTGCAGGTCTTGTGGTCACCTTGCACAAAATCCTTAAGGGGAGTACTTTGAAAACCACTCAAATTCTGTAGGTGTGGCTGAAGAGTCTCCCGCTCCGTGGCTCCAGCGCCTTGGTTGTTCCGAACTGTGTGGAGGATGCTGCCTGTGCGCAGCAGCTGAGCCCCTCGTGCCTGTAGTGACAGCAGGAAAGGTTTGCAGTGGCCATGAGGAGCTCGATGCCTTGGCACCTGCTGTGGGGATGCCCTTCTTGCTCTCAGAAGAGGGGGGCCAAAGAGGGTGGGTGGCTCTGCCCTCTGTTTTTACTTTGTTCTTTGTTTCTAGCAGGTATGGATGGGAAGAAATGCAGCGTGTGGATGTTTTTACCTCTTGTCTTTACCCTGTTTACATCAGCTGGATTATGGATAGTGTAAGTTATCTCCTGCTGGTTATTTGGGAGGTTGCTTCTCATTAAGGAGAGTCTTTTGATGGTGCTCTGCCCTTGAGCTACTGTGGGGCTGGGAAGGCACATGCTAGGGGCAGAGGCCAGTCTGTGCCAGTTCATGGCTTGGAGGATCACATTTTTATCCCTGAGTTTCTGTGCTCCCCAGGCCAAGTAGCTGACTTTGCTTTCTTCCTGATACGTGGTACTGGGAGCTGCCTGAAAAGATACAAATGTAAAAATTTCCTTTAATCACAATTTCTTTGAATGACTCAGCAAAGCTCTTGGAGAAACACTTAGGCCCTGCTTTGGGGTGGAAACTCAAAATCTACAGCATCCAGCACTGAAAGCCTGCCAGCAGCTTAATGCTGACTTCTCACTTTCTCCCTAATGCTTCCTACCAAAATGCACACAAGACATGCACTTCCCTGAGCTGGGCTCTCTCCAAGCATGCAGGCAGATGACTGCAGCATGAATTTGGGACTGATAAATGTGTGATCAGCAGCTATGCTCAGGCTGAGAAGCAGTTACGTTGTAGGATGTGGCTTTGGCCATGGTCTATGGATGCTGCTTTCCAGCAGCAGGGGCAGCTTAAGCCTTTTATGTGACCTCTATTGCTTGTTGTTTTTCTTGTCCCATCCCCTCTCTATTAAAACAGCTTTTGTGGATGGAGTACGATAGTAAACCTGATGAATTGAAACGATTCAAACTAAAAATGAAAACATTCCCCAGGCTGGTTATTTTTAAGGCAGCTCAGTTCAGTGACCCTGTTTGTCTACTCAGTCATGCAAACCAGATGCAACACAAAGGAAGGCACATGGGCTGAGAAATGAGCAAAACTGCCTGCTTGAGCAGAGCGAAACACAGGCTCCTCCAGCAGACCCTTCCAGTGGGCTTTGAGACACTTACTGTGTTGTTTGAGTGATATTCGGAATGGAAGCTGGGATGAAGTTTTACACTATTTCCTTTTTTTTCCCTTTTTTTTGACAGATACTTTATAGCAGTGGAAGACAACAAAATTCTCCCACTAAGTGTACCAGTTAGGTAAGAGCTGCTTGTGGGTTTTATATTCAATCGCTTGTTTCTTTAAAATAATAAAACAGTTAAAGGAAAATGGGAAAGAAAACCTTGAATCTTTATTCCTGTGCCTGTGTCTCTTAGGAAACCTGGTCCCAAAAGACCGCCTTATATAAGGTAAATGAATTATTTTCTTCCAAGTAATGGTCTGATTAATGGTTTATTATTTATGTGTCTTTGCCATCCTAGAGTTACAATGATACACTTTATATTTTCAAGTATTGCAGGTGATGCACCTCCTGCAAGCTGTGTGTTTAGTCAAGTCATGAACATGGCAGCATTTCTAGGTAGGAACCACAACTGGAGTTTCTTTCTCTTTCTGCTTGTTTTAAGAGTCACTGGAACATAAGTAATATCCTGTACATATTCTTCTTGAATGTGATGATGTGAAGTCTTTTGAATGTACACTTTCATTGCTGCTTCTTCCCATTGCAAAGAAAGAGATGTAACAGGGGAAATACAACCTCCAGACTGCAAATGTGTCGTGGGAGGTGTGATGGTAGGTGACTGTCATGGCCTTGGTGATCATGAAGTGGTTGAGTTTAGAACTTTTGCTGTAATGACAAAAAAGGAATTTAGGGATCAAAGCAGAATTGATCTCCTAAATTTCAAGAAAACAAACTTTAAGCTCTTCAGGGAGGTACTTAGCAGAGTACCTCAGGAATCTGCTTTTGAGGCTTATGTGTCCATGAGTGCTTTAAGAACCACCTTTTAGAAGCACAGGAGCAGGCAATCCCACTGTGTGGGATTGTGCTCAAAGAGTGGGGCAGAAGACCAGCTTGGTTTAAGAGGAAAAAGCCATTAAATGGTCTCTGGAAGAGAGATCAGGCTTTGCAGGAAGATTGCAGAGCTGTGGTTTGTGGATGCAGGGAGAAGACAGGAAAAGCCAAAGCTCAATTTGATTTGAAACTGGCCAGAGTTGTTTCAGACAGCAAGAAGAGTGTTTTTAAATATGTCAATGGCAAAAGGAGGCCTAAAGGAAATGTTAGACAGATACTTGTTAAAGGCTGTAACCTGGCTAATAGGGATGCAGAAGAAGCAGAGGCATTCAGTGCTTTTTCTGCCTCAGTCTTCAATAAAATGCAGATGGACCTTGGGCTGCCCAGTCCTCTTGAGTTGAAGGACCACAGGCGTGGGAGCAGTGCCACATTTGTGGGCACTGGAATTGTCAGGGACCAGTTGTATCAGCTGAATGCTCACAAGTCCCTTGGTCTGATGGGATTCATCCCAGAGTACAGAAGGAGGTAGTGAATGTTAGGGCAGGACCCTTCTCTATAATCTACCAAATGTCTTGGGATTCTGGGGAGGGCCCTGCTGACTGGAAGCCAGCCAGTGTTATTCCAGTCTTCAAGAAGGGCATGAAGGAACATGCAAAGAACTACAGACCTGTTGGTCTAACCTCAGTTCCTGGAAAAATTATGGACAAGATGATAACGGACACATTTAAAGAATAATGCAGCCACCAGGCACAGTCAGCATGGGCTCACAAAGGGAAAGTCCTGTTGAACAAATTCAGTATCCTTCCATGATAAGGCCACACACCTGGTGGATGAAGGGAAGGTGTTGGATGTAGTGTTTCTGGATTTTAGGAAGACTTTTGACACTGTCCCTCACAGCAGCCTTCTGGAGAAGTTGTCCACCTGTGAGATCAGCAGGTTCATAGTGCACTGGGTGAAGAACTGGCTGAAGGGCAAGACTCACAGAGTTGTAGAGAAGCTACATCTGGCTAGCATCCAGCCACCAGTGGTGTCCCTCTGGGGTCAATTCCAGGGCCAGTTTGGTTCAATGTTTTTATCAACCATCTGGATGAGTGACATGAAGGCACCATTAGCAAGTTTGCTGGTGATCCCAAACTGGGAGGTGCTGTTCACTCTCCGTTTGGAAGCATTTCTTTGCTGAGAGAGTGGTCAAACACTGGAATAGGATTCCTAGTGAGAGGGTTGATGCCCCAAGCCTGTCACTGTTTAAGAACCGTCTGGACAATGCCCTTAATAACAATGCCCTTAACTTTTGGTCAGCTCTGAATTGGTCAGGCAGCTGAATTCGATGGTTGTTGTAGGTCCCTTCCAACAGAAATAGTCTGTTCTGTTCTAATCTCTGCTTTGTGGGTAAAGTCAAACTTTCCTCTGCTGTATATGTGTACTTCTGTTAGCTGCTTTTAGCTTTTATCTCTGCTCACCTTAGTTACGTCAAAGGAGAGGAAAACTACGGAAACATTCTAGAAATGTAGGAATGAATGAAATTGAAAGTCCCATTATTTTGCATGGCATACTTTTAATTCCCTTTTGTCATTCCCACCAGGTTTTAGAAAAAGATCACATAATTTCAGGAGTCTGTATTGTAGAAATAGAAATTTAAAAGTTCCTGTACGTGAGCTTGAATAATCACAGGTGGCTGTCCCAAACAATTGCCTGGGGATGAAAAATAGAAATCCTCTTTTTGGGGAGGAACGAAGTTCTCATTTTTAAGGATTTGGAGCGGATCGATTCACTAGAGCAATTGTGAGAGAGTAAATTCAAATATCTTTTTGCAGTTTGGGTAAAAGTGGGTATTTTTCACTTACAGTGCCCTTATTTTCCTAAATCATATTTTTGATATTATACCAGGGGTTTTGTGGAAAATGCAGGTCTAATTTGCTTGGGCAAACGATTTACAACAATATGAGCTGCATGCTATCAATTTGAGCATGAGCATAAGAAGGTGTTTGACAGCAAGCAAATTTCCCTGTTCAACTAAATCGATTTTTAGCGGTCTGGTTTGAATCCCATCTGGAGGCTAACTGATTGCCTGACTTTCTGTGTTGTTCCATGCAGCATTCCCTAGGGAGGGTAAGAACACACGATTTGAGTATCTTTTGGGGTTATGCCATATCATATGACGTATGATATATCATATCTCTCATGTATCACATACCGTAGTGCTTGGGGGAATTGTAAACATTGGAAGGACTGTTGTTCCATTCTTCATGGAAAATCAGTGCTGTTTTTGGGTTATGTTTGTGGCAACAGAACTTGTTCCAGAGGAGGAGAAGAGGCAGTGGGAATTGTGGCAAACCCTGCAGAAATACGTATGTGCCATTCATAAGCTTTTTAATACAAGTGGGGTTTGACACGCCTCCTCCAGGAGAGCTCAGGACTCATGAGTGGAGTGAAGCAATGCAAACCCAGGTGCCACTAAGTGAATGCGTGGTGTGGGAGCTTCACAGGCAAGCAGGAAGGCGTTCTTTCCCCCACAAAATTTGCGGACAAAGCATAATGAGGAAAGGAAGCCTGGAGCTTGGTGCAGCTGGATTACAAGAGAAATGCTTCCTGTGCTTAGTCTTGTCCCTGATTCAGTGGGAGGGAGCCGTGCAGAAGCAGAGAGCTTGCTGGCCTGCAGGTAGAAAGAGGAGGGGGCTGTGAGCCCCCAGGCAGGTGTTTGCTGCAGCAGGTTCTACCTACTGACGCCCCTTGCCTTGTGTTTCCTTCCCAGCGCTTGTTGTGGCTGTCCTGCGCTTCATTCAGCTGAAGCCAAAGGTGCTCACCCCTTGGCTGAACATCAGCGGCTTGGTGGCACTGTGCTTGGCCTCTTTTGGGATGACCCTACTCGGCAACTTTCAGGTACTGCCCTGCAGGCTTGGACTGCTCTGTCTGTGATGTGAGTTCCCTGCTTTTCTAGCGGATCTGCTTGGGTCTTGGAACAACCTGTGATGCGAGCCTGGGAAAAGCATGTGCCCCCAGCCCTCCCTGTACCTGCTCTGCCCCCTTTGTCTGCCCCTTGTGTGCCAACATGAAGGGCCACAGTCACTTTCCACGTGTTTCCAGCAGGATTTGCACCTGCATGCTTAGACCTAGCCTGCTGAGAGCCATAGCAGGAACCTCCTGAGTCTGTTGAGCCCTGGGAGCTGGCACAGATGGCCCTGGGTAAAAGGGTTGAGCGGGAAGTTTGCGGACACATCTGTGCAAACAGATGCACAAATGCCCATACAGATTTCGCAGACAGCTCCGTGTCCTTATTTTAAAACACATATTGCTTTAAATCCACCTCCTGCTGATCCTCAGACCTGCCAGGAGAGGGACACAGCAGAGGAGTGCCAGGGCTTCTCCGGATGTGATGGGTGTCTGCGTGGCGGCCCTCCCATTCTCCCTCTGTCCTGCAACGTTGTAGGAACAAACACCTGCCACGTCTGTAGGGATGGGTGTCCCCTGTGATCACGAGTGTGTCTGTCAGGGCTGCGGTGAAAATCAAGGCATTAGAGTCACTGGCACTTGGGTTTGACTCTGAGGCTCTGCCTCTCACTGGGGTGCAAGTAATGACCCCCAAAAATGGCAGGAACTGAGAAAGGTCAGTGTGGGCTGGCTGCTTCCCTGGCTTTGCGTGACAAGGAGCTAATGCAGAAATGGTGCTTGTTTTGTGAAGGGTGAGGACCTCTTTGGGCTGTACAGTTATTGAAGGAACTTGGTGTCCTTTACATTTGACTTTTTTTTTCCTATTTGAATGAGGTGTGAGATAATTTGACTTTTATGGACCTGGTCTTACTAACTCCACAGCACATGCCCGACACCCAGAGTCTTGTTTTTTCACAGGAGTTTCCCAGCTAGGAACTATGAAGCCTTTGTAACAGCTTTGTCTACCTCTGAGAAGAGTATTTCTCAGAGTACAGGACAGGCACTAAGAAACAGTTTCAACCTCTCCTTCCTTTTTTCGCTCTTCAGAGCAAATGATTGTAATTTAACAGTAGATGCTTTGAATCATGCCTGGCTATAAATTCTGATTATTCTCTGATATCTGATTCTAACTATCCATTCCTTGTTAGTTACCTGTATCCTTTCTTGGATCTTTTGCGAAACATGAAAGCATGGGGTAATGAGACCTTCGTCCATGCCTCTCCCTGCCTGACTGCTGAGCTGAATGTGGCATTAAGTCATATTTCTGCAAAATTACACATTGGGTGTTTTAGAGGGACATTATACCTACGAGTCCCTTGCAGTGCTGACTGTCTTGGGAAAGGCAGCTCAATCCCATTTTTACCTGTATTATTATTTGGACCTACTCTTGAAAAAAATTCAGTGTAGAGAGGAGGGGAGATGTCAGTGGAGGCACAGCAACAAGATTGTTGTCCTGTGGATTGTGTCTTATTTGATGGGGATTTGTTAAATCATCAAACAGGAATCAAGGCTGCAGGGAGAAGTTACAGACTGGTAGTTTCTTTTCTGGAAAAGCCTCAGAGGCAGAGGGAAAAGGGAAATTGTTTGGCTTAAGTCCATGCTGGACTTTTTGATTGGATTTGTAGCCTCAAGGGATCTCTTTGCAGATTCTTGGTAGTTGAACCTGGCTATCATTTTGCCTTGCAGTGTTGCACAGTCACTGAGCCCTGTGAGACAGGGAAGCACTGGCACTCCAGAGAGGTTGGGTTCATGCTGCCTCAGATCCCAATGGTCGAGGATGGGCAGAAGAGGAAGTTGGCTGGGAGAAACTTGCCAAACCAGGAACATGTATTTGTGTTTTGGCTTGTGCTGCCTCAAGGGGTGTCAGGGCTCTGGCTGCCCACTCCTCAGGCAGCACTGCTCCCTGCAGCTGGCACTGAAGGTGCACAATTTGCATCCATTGCAGGGAGCTGTACAAGACCCAGTGGGTTGTCCTTGCCTGCCCTGGCCATCACTTCGAGCCAAGGAAGGATTTATTTCTGAGCTCTGCATTTGTGAGTCTTGTCAGGGAGCTGTGGAGACAGTCCTCAAGCAACTGCATTTTCCATGGTGCTCTTGGGCTTTGGGCAGAAGATCTGCTTGACTGTGACAGCTGTCAGCTCACCTTGGTTTATGTTACACCTTACACCTCTGCCAGAAGAAATGATACAGCATCTCTGTCTCTCACCCCAGTGATCCCCACTCTTCCCTACCCCACCTCAGCAGCAATCCAGTTAGCTATAAGATAATTCCTCTTGTGTCCAGGCAATCACAGTTTTGTTTGTTTCTAGCTTTCCAATGATGAGGAGATCCACAACGTGGGCACATCGCTGACCTTTGGCTTCGGGACATTGGCGTGCTGGATCCAGTCTGCCCTTACCCTCAAGATCAACCTGAAGAATGAGGGGCGGAAAGCCGGGATTCCACGAGTGGCTCTCTCAGCCAGCATCACCCTCTGCGTGGTGCTCTGTATCCTTTTGTCTTGCTCCCCAGGAAGCCAGGTATCACATTCTGCAGCAGCTCTTCTCACACCTGCCCTAGGATCTCAAAGCATTTAGGAATGCTGCTCAGTTTGTCTTCATGGCATAATCGTATTTCAGTGCCATACTGCTTAGAGTGATGCTTCCAGATTTCACAGAAAGGGACAATTTTGCAGGAGATCTAAATAGAATGAAAGGTTTCACAGCGTAGGTTGAAAGGTGTTGCCATTGCCTGTGGTGCAGTGATTTGATCCAGTTCCCACTGGGAAGCTCCTGGAAGGTAGGGGCCCCCACAGAGATCCTCACTTGCTGGCTCTGTCCCTGGCTAGCTGGATGCTCAAGCAAATCACTGACTTGTCTGCACCCGAGTTTCCCTCTGTAAATGTTTATCACCCCGATCTGGGATCAGGAAGCTCTGGTCTGTATAGGAGGGCTGCTGTGCTCCATGGGCATCATTGGACACCTGACATCCCTTCATCTTTGGCATCACATTCACTCTCCTCTTGATGCCTGGATGGGTTGACTTATCCAGGTGACTATGTTCAGATTTTCTTCCCTGTTGGCTTTCAAACTGGTTTGTGTCTCTGCTCCCACTTGTTCTCCTTGACTTTCCTCTTCCAGATTTCATCCTTATGGCCCAGGGCATTCACATGCATGCTTCCAGGATCCAGTGGGGCCTGGTGATGTGCTTCCTGTGCTACTTTGGCACCTTTGCAGTGGAGTTCAGGCATTACAGATTTGAGATCATTTGTTCTGAGTATCAGGAAAACTTCCTGAGCTTTTCCGAAAGCTTATCAGAAGCTTCTGAGTACCAGACAGATCAGGTGTAGCCTGTCCTCTGGCAAGGGGGGGAGGGGGGCAGGTGTGGTCTCATGGGTGAAACATGACCTCATTTACAGCTTTTTTATGAGTTTGTTTTCATGTGCAATCATGATGGTATTGCCAAAGGGCTCTGAGGGTGGCTGTCTCACTAAGAGCCAAACAAACAGAGGTGTCTGCCAGAAGAGGAGTGGATCCATCTCAGCGGCAGCATGAGAGAGCACAAGCTGCTCAGTTTGTGCCACCAGTGACTCTTTCGGAGTGGCTCTGTCACACTCCTGTTGTTCAAAACATTCAGCAGCCTGTCCTTGTGATGCCCCTCTGAGACAGGTCCTGCTCAGCCCACCCTGCAGAGGAGGAGGTGAAGGAAGCAGGCTTCTTCGGGCACCAGGAGTCTTCAGGAGTCACCGGTTCCTGAGTCACCAGACTGCATCTTTCATGTGTTTCTGGGGTTGTATTCTTTGCTGCCAACTGGGGGAAGTTGGTACAGTGAGCAAGAGCAGCTGTTTTTTCAGAACCTGGAATCAGATGTGGAAGACCCCAATGGACTGGCCGTTACGGCAAGCAGGCAGGCATTTCTTCCAGCCTGGAAAGCAGCCGACAGTAAATCTGGGTTTGGAAGGAACTGTGCTGTGATCAGGAAGTGAGACTTGGCTGATGCTGCCTTGTAGCCAGGCAGATCATCCCCAGGCCAGAGGTGGTGACACAGTGGGGTGCTCTGCTGGGCTTCCTGGTGGGAGTGAGGTGCTGAATTAAGATGAGAATGTCTGTGTGCTCTGAAGATGACCCAGAAAAGGCTGCTCTTCCCAAGTGTGTAGTGCTTCCACCACACATCGTGTATAGTATTTCAAAAACTTTTTAATTTTTTTTTTTTATGTTCACTGAGGGGGAAACCATTGTGTTAAGAGACATCAGGCTCGTCTGCCACAGGAACAGCACCAGTGGTTCTGGGCACAGGGTTTGGTTTTGCTCCTGTGCAAGCCAAACTTCAGACATGCTGGGCTGGGCTCTGGGCCCCTCAGTGTGGCCAGTTGTCCTGAGTGGAGTCTGCCCCAGGTTTAAATGGGCTTCCAGTGTGCCAGGAGGGAGTTCTGCCCCGGGGGGTGGGTGATCTGCCTGAGGGCTGGAGGTTCGAGAAGGGAACAGCAGAACCAGAAGGGCTTCTCCCTCCCTAAAGGGAGGTTTTCAAACAGAAAGTCTGTTTTCAGAGAAGCAGGAGCTCAGAGCCCATTTGAAAACCTGATTTTGGGAAGGCTGCTGTGTTGGCTGGGCAGGGGAGTGATGGGAGTTGCCTCCCATGAACATGGCTCCTATTTTCCTCCACAAATCAGGCTCAGCTTACATTTTCATCTTGTCTGAGCTGCAGGAAAACAAGCAGAAATTAAAATGGTAGGAAAAGGCACTTGAAGGGGAACTTGTACTGCTCTGTGGGATTTCCGACAGAGGGAAAAGGCAAAAGGGCATTCAGTCTTCTGCAAAGGTCACAGGCCTCTGAGAGGAGAAACAGTTGAGACAAACTGTATTAAGTAGAAAGCTTTCAGCCAGCCCTTTATTTTCTGTGCACCAAAACTTGTTCTCAGGCAGCTGTTACAAATCCAGAGCATTTTTGGCCAGCAGAGGGTTGTTGTGGATTGCTGAAGGCTTCCTCCTTGTAGCAGTGTCATTAGTGGAAAGCTTTCCTGGAAGGATGTGCTCAGAGTGGCCAAGGACACAGCAGTGTGAGGTGCCAGCTCCCCGGACGCTCATCCAGGGAGCTCCTCCTGGGCAAGGACAGGAGGGGACAGTCTGGAGAACATGCAGGTGGGGATCCTTTTGCACTGGCACACACTCAATCCATATGGAGCACAAAATAGCAATTTGTTGTAAGGGTGTTTTACTGTAAATAGTCCACTGTGACTTTTTTCCCCTAATTAATTAATACTTTCAGTTTATTATTTTAGATTTTGTAATTTTATCAAAGGAAAAAAATAAGATGATGTGGTAATTTTTTTTCCTTTTGCTCCTTTTCCTATATGCAATCCAAACTGAACTTCAGGTTTTTAGTGATAACTCTGTACATTTCTTAAGAGTATTTCTAACAGCACATTTCAGTACAACTAAACGACAACTGATATACACTGAAACATGACCACTAAATAAAGTGCTTTTATGGAGAAAGTGAGCTTTATTTTTGTCCCTACCCCAAGCATAGCTTTCTGATGGCAAAGGCAAAACAAAAGGTGAGTATTTATTTACAGTGTAATGATTAACATTATCATTTAAGGAAGCCAGGGACCATTCAGCCATGCAGATACACTTACTGTAACAGCACTAATTAGTAGGCTCTTTCTAGGAGCAGAATCACACTCACTGCACAGCCCAGAAAGGCATCTGGACTAGCTGCCCCACAGCCTGACCTGCTACTGTTAAATTTTTAGAAGGGCCATGCTGGCACAACATGGTTTCCTCCCCAAGTGCCTGTCTCTTCCTTGTTCTTTACCCATCAGCCTCCCTCAACAGGGACAGCTGTAGGTGTAGATCAGAGCTCAGGAAGGCAGCATGCACACATTACATTCTGGCTGGCTGTGAGGGCAAGACACCCGTGCATGAAGTGCCAGCAGCAGGGAATGGGGAAGTGGGGACCTCAGGAGTTTCAGGCTGCCTCTGCCTCCACTGCTACCAGGTATAACCTACCTGTGGCTCTCACTCCTGCACTGAGCCACAACTGAAATCCTAAAATGGTCAGGAAGGTAGTACAGCTTCCTTGTCAGGACAAGGCTGCTGCCTTAAAGAAAGGACTGGGGAAGGTGAAAGCAGGAAAAGTGTTTACAGGTTTAGAAATAAAATAATAAAATTTGCCTTTTAGGTGCTGGGATCACTGGCGCTAAGACAGGAAGGCTAAATGCTGTGATGCAGTGAACACAATGAAAGCAAAGTTGTGGTTTTATTTACTACATTAGGAAAAGCTCCATGACCATCTGATCTACATTGGCACAATTTAGGTAAGGTGAAAAGGTCAGGGGTTTAATTCTCATCAAATGCAGCAGGATGTCCACCCTCAGGAGCAGTTTGTCAAGGTTTGCTCACAACTGACCAGTGCTATGAACGTGGGACTGGGTGATGTTGGCTGGAGGAAGAGCTCCGTGGGTCAGTGCTGAGATACTTGAGAAAAGCTGTCAAGCTGACTTCAGGGTTCAGCCAGTTGTATCCCATAGCCCAGCACCACGATGCAGCAGTGAAGTGTGTCCAGAATTTAATTTTTAAAGCTGTATTTGTATATACTCGGCTTCATTCTGGGTAGGTTGGCCGTGGAGCTCTAAGCAGCTTCCATATGCAAGTTGTACTGTTCTGTACCTAGAGCTGCTGCAGACACAGCCAAGATATACATTGTTCCTTGTCTAAAGAGCTGGCCTGCAGTAAGGGCTGGCTTTTTCTGTGGCAGCCCAAACCTACTGTATTATAGCCCACAATTGGAATTTTCCTTTGGGAATCCTAACTGTGAATGTTTTTGACTTAGCCAGCAATCCCATCTGCAGGGAGAAGCTCACATATCCCCCCATGGTCCCCAGTGCTCCCTCTGGGACAAGGGGACATAAACCCTGTTTGCAGACTGCTTCTAAAAATGATGGAGCTCATGGTGGGGCATCTCAGCACCAGATTTCAGGAGATGAGTCTGAAGGAAGCATTCCCTTGGCTAACTGCTAGCTGAGAAAGGGGAGGAACAGCAGGGCTCATGGTGCTGCTCCTTGCCCTGTTCCCAGCTCCAGCTGGCAGCAGGCCTCTGTCCTACTGCACAAGGGACCCCACACCATACTCTCCATCCATACCTGCCTGCACGAGGCCCAAGACATAATGTGGATTTGGTTTGAAATTCTGATTATGGACAAAATTACCTAACATTTCACAAGGACAATTAGGTGAAGCACAGTCTTTTGTGCGTGCACCGCTTTCCCTAGGTGGAAGAAGGCAGGAAAAGTTCAGTGAAAGATGAGATGAGGCTGTAATAGGACTTCTCATCGTCCGTCAGTCCTGCGTTGCCTGGTCTGATCACCACAGCCACGTGAGTGTCCGCCTCCTCGGCCGCATTGGCTTCTGAAACAGAGTGGGGAGAGTGGAGATGAGAGCTGCTTACTGACCTCTTCATATCAGGGTCCTTAAGGCTTGAGGATGCCCCAAAACACTCAAGTGCCTTTAAAGGCTGAGATTGAGAAAGCAGCGTTTGCACGTAGCAGAGCTCTAGAGAGGAACCCGCTCCTGGCAGGCCTGCTGTGGATGGCTGTAGCTGCAGGAGTGGACAGGAGCTGGCTGCCTCACCATCCCCTCCCCTCCCCTCTGCCAGCTGATGGCTGTCCAAGGCACTTGCAGGCAGCACACACCATCAGCTCCATTCCTGTCACGAGGCTGTGGTCAGGCCATGTCATTTGTGAGTCAAACGCCCCCCTCCCCCAATCACTTCTCACAAGCTTCTTTTCACTCCCTGAGCACAAAAGGCCACTGGAAGATGATCCAGGGAAAAGGAGGTAACTACAAGCTCTCACCAGCTCTGCTGCCAAGGCTGGGGAGGAGGTAAGCAGGTAACTCTGGGGGACTGAGCTGGCTTAGACTGAGACCCAGTGCCATTTCTGCCAGAAAGATGTTTCCAGCAAAGGCAGGAAATTAAATTAGCTTCTCAAGCCTGGCTTTCCAGGGGTCGAGTCTTGGCAACCTGAAGCAATGTTTTCCTGCTGTTGAACACAGCCTGACCATGAGTGGCACAAAGAACCAGCCACGTAGCAACACAGCAAACACCATCATTTCCCCTGAGCACGGGCCAAACCACTGACCCTGTTTGTAAATGGGGTGTGCTTCAGCTCTGCTTCAGCAGTCTCTCCTTCCTGGCTGGTGCAAAGGCAGGTTTTCTACTTGACCTATTTTCCCTCATTGCAGCGCTGCACACAGACATCCCACTGCTATGTGCAAGCCCAGGTGTGTAAGGAAGGAGGATGGCAACAGCTAGAGGGAACATGCTGAAGCAAAGTGGTCTGCAAGATTTCTGGGGTGCTTGTGAGAAGTCAGCAGCACACTTTGAAGAGCACCTGCCTCCCCTGCACAGGTGAGAGCCAGTAGGACTGGCAGGTCACGTACCTCGAGGGACGTCTGTCAGGAAGAGGATGTTGTTGGTGGCGCACCCAATACTGGCGGCAATCCTCCTGTAGCTCTCACTTTCTACTTTGGGGCCTATTTTGGTATCAAAGTGGCCATCAAAGAGCTGAAAGAGAGAGAGAAGCACAGGCCATGGCTGAGTGCCACCTGAAGAGCAGGGATAAACCTCCCTCCCTCCCTTTCTGCCACAGTAATGAGGGGTTGGTGCAGCCATGCTCTCACAGTCAACTGCTTGAGTTTAATTCCCATGAGTCAAACCCACTGCCCCACCTTCCTGTCCCAGACTTCATTCACAAGTGCTACAGCAAGGGTGGCTGAGGGAGGGGAGAGCTCTGCAGGGGGAGAAGCTGTAAGGAAGGTGGTAAGGTTATCTACCTCTAGGATATCACCTTCTGTAGAGTATCCGAACAGAAGCTTCTGGGCTTCGACGCTGCCTGAAGAGTAGATATAGACCTTCATCCCAGCTTCCCGCCACTTCCGGATGGCTGGAACCACATCCTCGAAGATTCTGGAGCAAAACAGGGCAGCAGGTAAGGGCAAACCCAGAGGCACCTGGAGGGACATCATTAGCCAGGCACTGTGACAATTAGTTTTGTCCCATTAGTTTGCAAGGGGACTTCATCTTCAATCTGCTCAGGGCTCCTGGAACCAGGGAGTCTATTTCAACAGCAGGTGATGCAGAGCTGGGCAAGGAGATTTTAGAGATCTCACTCCTTGAATGCAGCCAAGCAGGCAGCTTTCTCCAAGGTTTTTCAGTCACTGTAAGACAATTTAGCCTTGTTTTTAAAAACAAAACCAAAAGGATATCTGTCTTCTCTTGACTTGTTTTTGGGTTTTGTTACTTTCTCTGGTGGATGTTTACATTTTTCTGTGAGCTCATTTTCTTCTTCCTCATTCCTCATTTGACAAAACACTTTGTGAATTTATGGGCTTGTTTTACTTATTTCGAAACCTGAAATGCACGGTTTAACCAAGTATCTCTTAACCTAAATAAGATCAGGCTTAACTCCAGTTGTCCCTACTTATGCACTCTTGTGTTGTGGCTGAAACATAAAGAGGAACCTGAAGACAAAAAGAAGTGGAAAGGCAGGAAACACACAAGTAAAAGACAAAGCAGGAGGAAACAACTGAAAAGGTCTGACCCTGCAACCCTGACTTGTTTATACTTGTTCCAAAATATGAGTGCAATTTGGGGATGAAAAATGCAAGACAGAGAACTGTAAGAAGCTGATACTTGTGCCTTAGAATCTTGGTTTACCAAGAAATCTCTCAAATATTGGCTTGTCTGCTGAGCTAGTGATCCCATTTGTATCTGTACGAAGGGCTGTTCCCAGGGATAGCTCATGCAGCTGTTCTGCTGATAAACTTTTAGGAAAGATGCCCCCCATACCTGCCCCCCAGGAGGGGGCACACAACTACTCACACAATTACTCACTCTCCTTTGACGTGCCCGGTGGCATAGGCTGCCCTCCACATGTGGCCCTGCAGCTGCTTCAGTGCCGTGGTCTTCCTGTCCAGGGACATCTGCCAGTGCACGTTGTCTACGACCGCCTGGATGACGCGCTCCAGCTCCTCTTCCCCACTGCCGCTCTCCAAAGGGATCGGCACAACCCCGTCCAGGCTGGAGTCCTCCTGCGCCTGCAAAGTGGTGTTAGAGCATGGTGCTAACAACGCCAGGGTTGTGGGTTTGATCCCTGGATGAGCCATTTGCTAAACAGTTGGGCTTGATGATCCTTGTGGGTCCCTTCCAACCCGGAATATTCTGTGATTCTGTGATATCATCCATGATAAAAAGAGAGGAGGAAGAGGTGGAGCAGTTTCATCACCTCTAATGTAGGGAAAGGGGTCTAACACCTGCCTCCATGCACCCCTGTGCAGGACACTGCTTGAACTGCTCTTCACACGAGGGGTTACAATGTTGCTTGAATGCTTTTCTCAATGGGAAATTGAGACTTCAGTTGTGTTTAGAAATACTTGCTTGGAATGTACTTTCCAAACCAAACAATTAGCATTACTGTAGCTGTACTGTAAATCCTCTAATGAGAACTATGTTTGCTTAAGTATTTAATTACCGAAATTAAGGGAAAGAAGCAAATGCATCTGTTGGCTTCATCCACAGGTCTCAAATTGATGCTGTGTCCCTGTACAGAGGCAGCATCCACTGCCCTGAGTGGGCCAAGTGCTCTGCCATCCCCCTGTCCTGCTTCCCAAAAGAGGTTTGGATTCAACAATAGAAGGGAACAGTGCAGGCAAAAAGCTGGAAAGTCTTGGCTCAACAGCTGCCCAGGGGCTGTGAAGACCAAGGTGAGCTGAGGGAAGGATGCTGCCTGCCAAGCACAACCCCAGGCTTTGGATGGGGGATAATCTGACCATCGAGGCAACTGGCCTCCATGGGTGGGGGCAAAGAGATAGGGACAAATGTTGGGTAACCAGGACAGTCCGAGTGACCTGAAGCCTCAGGCATGCTATGAAAACCCAGAGACACAGAATAACTCTGTTACTTAACCTGTTTCCTCAGAAGTCCGACATCCCGCTGGCACTCCTCCTCCTCCCAGTGAGCACGCAGATACTCCTTCACGTTGTCTTTGATGTAAGGGAACAAGGTCTCCTGGCAGAAAAACAGGCTGCTCCTTTAACCTGGCAGAGGTAAGGCTGGCTGGCTTTTAAAGGAACCATTCGCACATGCTGCCGTGGACAGCTATTGTCCCAACTTAAGCTTCCCCTGCAGTGCTGCAGCTGCCGAAACTTCCTGACAAGGGTGTCTGCCTGGTCACAGGACTGAGCCAACCTCAGGCCAAGATCAGTGCAGGTGGATTTTTTTACACAAATGTTTCTGTAGCTGAAACTTTTAAAGCCTGCCATGGAAAGGTGGGTGATAACTTTTCCTGGGCTTGCCAAAAAATGTCTCAAATGGCACACGTGACCCCACATTCCCACCAGCTGAGGAGTACAAGGCTGACAATGTATGTACTCTGAACTGACAAGTTATGCCACTGTATTTTTGATGGGGCACTTGTCCTAGCAAAGGTCATTCTGAAAACATCTTAACCTCTCACCAAATTTAGAGGACCTTTTAAAATGAAAAGCCTGGTCTGGTGACACCGAACTCCACAGGACAGTCTTGCAAATGAAATGGAATGGGGTTTGGGAAAAGTGCCACAGGAAAATTACAAACCTTCACAGAGATCCCAAGGGCAACCAGAAATAATTACAAATTGCTCTCATTAGTGGTGTTTCACGAGTCAGAAGCCACAAGCAGCCACTGTGCGTCTCCAGGTGTGGGAAAAGCCTCAGGTCAAAGAGAAGGGCAGGGAACTCCTTCCTTCGGGTAGAGACCTGAGCTTTTCTTAATTGGGAAAAAACTAACCTGAACTCACCTCTCCTCAAAAAATGGACCATAGCTTCTTGTTCCTTGTTGTATGTCATCTATAGCTTGTTACTGAATTAAGAAAGCAGTGGTCCTGAGAGTGTGATGTGGTGGCAGAACTGCAGGATTTTCTATTGCTCTAATACTGTGTTTTCCATGTTGCATATTTTAAAAACAATGCAAATTGCCTAAAAAATTACCACAAACTGGTCTATGGAAATCAAAAGCCTTGTAATGCCCCCAGTTACCCTCTCATTTCCTTTACTTTCAAACTATCTTTTAAATCATGGAGGAAATTAAAGAGAATCCACTGGGAAATGCAGCTGACCTGCTGCCTTGGTTTAACCTCCTTTACAACTCAGATGTCAAAAGGTTCCAGTTGTTTTGCAAAAGCAGTGTTTCATACTCTTGTGCTGGCTAAGAAAAACTTCCAAACAGGCTCTGAAAGATCAGTGGATTCTGTGATCTGAGGGATTTTAAATGGGTAAAAGTCTTGGTCCATTGGCAAATGCCAATTTGTCTGTGAACTAAGAGGGGACACACACGTGACAGCTGGAATAGTGGACAGCCAGTGGGACAGATGGTTCATGGATGTCAGGAGTGATCCCAGTCAATGATGTACTAAGTTTAATAGGCCAGTCTGTGTGGAAGAAAGACTCCTTGTGTCCTGCAAAGAAAGGCCTCCATCTCCACCAGTTTTCAGCAAAAGCTGGCAGCTGTAACCTCCTGAATAGGTTTAACTGGGACCCTTACAAGTTCACCCACTTCTCTCTCCTTTGGAGAACAGAGATAAGAGCCTGCCTGTGCACAGCTCCCATCACTCTGCCTACCTCCTGTGAGTGCTGGAAGAATGCTCAGGCTCCTTGGCATTGTCCACCACCAATTCAGCTTGGCAGGATGGAGAAACATTCTCCAGCAAACACAGCTTGACAGCCCTCCTAAGCCTTCACAACTGCTTACAGCAAAGTCAAACCCAGCATAGAAAGGGAAGCATTTTGACTATCAATAGCCACTGATGCAGCTCACAGTAATTAGCGTTAGTAGGATTTCAAGTACCAGGGTCCATTTTCCTCTTAATGTCCATGCAAGCTGTCACAAAGTTCAGTGACAATATGTTCTTTTACAGGAGATCTAACCAATCCCATGGGATGCAGTTTATCTAATGACATCTCTTCCCCTGCCATCTACTTCCACTCTGCCAGGGTGGACCTGGCGAATGAGAAAACTTGGTGACCTCTAATTGATGGTCACCAAATGCTCTCTTTTCTGGTATCTTTCCTTAATCCACCCATCACCTGACTCATTCTGTTTCCTTACTTTGCATATTCAGTAATTCTAACATTAGCGAAAGGATTAAATAAAATCGTTTAATATCAAAGAATGAAGTGTCTGCCGAACCAGCAGTGGACCTTTCAAAGACAAATAGAGGTTAACTGAAAGACCAAATGAAATTATTTGTTCCCAGCATTTTCAGGATTTCCAGCAAACTGAATTTTATTGAGAACCAAAACTCATTTGGCCTCCCTACAACAGAAAGACTTTGGGTGGAAACCCGAAGTCTCAGGTGCATGGCATGTTGTTTGCACAACTGCAAAATGGCTTCAAGGTGGACATAAACAACTGTGTTGCTCTGTTAGATGTTTTGTAAGAAACCTGAGCTGTCCAAACTGTTTAAATTGAAAGATACTGAGGGGATGGAGGCAGCTGTAATGCCATCTAGGCCTGAAGTTTCCTCAAGAGCACTGGAAGAACATGGACAGGAAAGATGTAGGTCATGCTGTTCATCTGTTAAACTGTGTTAGCAGAAACCTCTAGAAAGCCTGGCAGGAGGCTTCACCTGCCATGTGGGTCACAGAGCACCTTTGTAAGCTACTGGCTAAAAAGATCTACCAAAAGCTATAATGTCTCATGGAGAAATCCAGGTTAACTAATGGCAGGAGAAGGGATACATCCGTTCGCTGTCCTAGCAAGCCGCTCCCTCCTGCGAACCAAAGCCTCCCGGAGAGGAGGGACCCGCGGCTATTAAAATTTGCGGTTCTCCAAGCACCCGTGACTCGCAGACTTCCCAGTCCCCTCGGTTCTGCACCTAAACCAGCATTTCCAGCAGTCTTAAGCCTTCTCCTAGGCAAGGGAAGCCACTCGTACATTCGCTGCCACTACAGTCCCTGTGGCGTACCCTCGGTGTGTCCCCTGCGCTGCCCTCCCGCAGTGCTGGACACGCTCCTCCGGCACACTGGGGGAGCATCTGGCTGTACCACCCTCCCGAAGGGAAAAGGCAGCGGATTACACCGAGAATTATCGATTACTGCAAATTGTTAATTACTGACATTAAGGCAAAGAAGCATCGTACTTCAAAGAGATCGCACTTGAGGCTCTCTGCAGACCCGGGTGCGGTGCTGCAGCTCCAGCCATCAAAGGAACAGCGATGCTCGAGGGCTTTTCCCGGATGAGGCTGCGAGCACTCCAACTGCCCTATATCCATGAAAAAACTCCCTGACCTGCCCCGAATCTCGGCGATAGTGACCTGCTCCCCAGCCCACCAAGGGGGCGGCCGATCGGCAAGACAAGGCGCATTTTCTCGTGAGCATTATTCGGCAAAACGCAGAAAATGGGTCACAGCTTTCGCTCCCGGCGGCACCTCGGGCCTGCCCCGCGGCGAGCTGCCAGGGCCGGGGAGTCGCGGTACGAACGGCGATGCTACGGGAGCCCCCGCGACGCCAGGGCTGGGGGGTCACGATAGGAGCGGCGACGCTACCGGAGCCCCCCGCGGTGCCGGCGGCCACCGGGTCTCACCTGGACGAAGGCGATGGGGGTGGTGGTGCCCTCGATGTCCAGCAGGATGGCGCGCACCTCCGCCGGCACCGGCAGCACGCCCATGGCGGCGGCACGTGGGGCGCACCGGGGACGCGCGGCAGCGGCGGGGAGCGCCGCGCCGGCTGTGCCCGCCCCCGGAGCGCCCGCCCCGCCCCGCCCCGCCGCCTCCTGAACGGGGTTTCTGGGTTACGCGTTACAACCCAGCCCCGGCCGGCCCGCCCAGCGCCGGCGCCCGCCCGTCCCGGTACCCGGTGCGGCGGTGCCCGCGCCCGCCCGGAGCGGCGACACCGGCTCGGCTCGGCCCGGCCCGCGCGATGGCGGCCGCAGGGCGGCTGCTGCAGCCCTGCCGCGAGCCGCCGGGGGCGCTGCGGCGCCGGGCGGGAGGGCGGCTCTGATTGGCTGCCGGCGCAGGTATATAAGGCAGGCGCAGGCGGTGCCCGGATCTCTTCCGCCGCCATTTTCTGCCGGGCGCAGGTCTCCGCTGTTTCCGCCGCTCGCACGAGCACCCCCGCCGCCCTCGCCCCGCCATGGAGGACGCGACCGAGATGAGCGGCGGCCAGGAGGAGTTCGCCGAGGGCTCCAAGATCAACGCCAGCAAGAACCAGCAGGACGACGGGTAGGGCCTGGGATGGCGTGAGGGGGGAGGTGTGGGGGAGTCGCGCTTTCATCTCGGCCGCCCGCCCTGCGGCTCGGGGGGGCGGCTCGGTGGCTGGAGGGCGCGGGGCCTTCCCTTCCCGCGCCATGGCCGCGCCCGCCTTTGTGTCCCGGGCGGGTGACCCAGTTTCCGTGGGGCGGGGACAGGGACGGGGGGGCCGATCGGGACCGTGACGTCACCGGCAGCCTATGGGGGCGCGGGGGGGGCTCCCCCGTCGCTCCCTCACCCGTATCCGTACGCATTTCCTGCCCCCCAGGAAAATGTTCATCGGAGGCCTCAGCTGGGACACCAGCAAGAAGGACCTGACGGAGTACCTCTCGCGGTTTGGCGAGGTTGTGGATTGCACAATCAAAACAGACCCGGTCACTGGAAGGTCGAGGGGGTTTGGGTTCGTGCTCTTCAAGGATGCCGCCAGCGTGGAGAAGGTGGGTGCTTTGCCTGCGGATCGATGGCATGAAGCCAGCTTGTGTAGCTGTAGCGATCTGAGATTTTGTTCCTTTGTCTGCTCTATAGGTGTTGGAACTGAAGGAACACAAACTGGATGGGAAGTTAATAGATCCTAAAAGGGCAAAAGCGCTGAAAGGGAAGGAGCCACCAAAAAAAGTGTTTGTTGGTGGGCTGAGTCCAGATACATCTGAAGAACAGATTAAGGAGTACTTTGGTGCTTTTGGCGAGGTATAGTATATTGGCATATAAAAACACGTCTGGTTCTCAAGTGCAGTGTTGCCTCTCTCTTAAGACAGAATTTGCAAGGAGGGAGTTGGCCAAAACTAGAGGTTGTTGAACCTATATGTTAATGATTTCATAGAATTGTAATGGTCTGATTTATAGCTGCCAGAAGTAGTCAGCATAGATGCTGCACTGCCAGGTGGTTCTGGTGGCATAAAAAGTTGGCTTACAGATTTCACGCATTGTTTATATGCATTTTGATTTCAGATTGAAAACATTGAACTTCCCATGGACACAAAGACGAATGAAAGGAGGGGATTCTGTTTTATCACATACACAGACGAAGAGCCAGTAAAGAAGTTACTAGAGAGCAGATACCACCAGATTGGTTCAGGCAAGGTAGGAAAACTATTGTTCTTAGCATGTGAAATCTATCTCTGTAGGCTTCTGTGAAAGCAGCTCACAAAACACTCTTGAAATTCTTGATGAGTTAAAGCATTTCTGTCCTTCCAGTGCGAGATCAAAGTAGCACAGCCCAAAGAGGTGTACAGGCAGCAGCAGCAGCAGCAGAAAGGAGGGAAAAGCAATTCTTCTGGTGGACGTGGAGGCGGAAGGGGGCGTGGACGGGGTGAGTGTTTTCAGTGGTTCTATTAATGTAAGTACTTAGTTGTCTTACCAAACACCCAGGAGTTTGTAGATATTCCAGATTGCAGGCTGTGTGCAGATCTCATGTTTAAATCAGATGTGTAAAGCAGCCTGTTAGTAAGTAGTGTTTTGGTGGTTATGATTGCTTGTTGAAGCTGAGGAATCTCCTCTTGCTCTGCTTGGGTTCAAGTGGTGAAGTGGGAAGGTGGATGTAGGGTGCTTTTGTACACTCTTATTGGACAGTGTAGCCAGCACAGTTACACTTTTCACTTGCAAGGGATACACTTAATTGGCTCATGGGCAAGAAACCATGAGCTGTTTGCTAAGGAGGAGTGTGTTCACTTTGCTGCACCTTCAAATGGATCAGAAGGCATCAGCTGTCATGTTACAGGTTAATGCATCTCAGTCTTACAACGTCAAGCAGTCGCAACACCACGTAGTAAGGCTGGTCCTGTGGTGTCACTTGGTGCTCAGGCAATTACTGATTATTCTCGTATCCAAATGGGATATCTCAATTCTTTATAGAAAATTACTGTTCTTGGGGAGGCAAGAGGATTTGTTTGGGTAATAGCTCTAGTATAGAAGATTGCCATTGAAAGTTAGATGAAGTGGCACAGGAGAGGAATGAAATAAGTTTTGAAACTTACACTTGCTATACTTGGTTTCAGGTCAGGGACAAAACTGGAACCAAGGATTTAATAACTATTATGATCAAGGCTATGGAAATTACAATAGTGCTTACAGTGATCAGAGCTACAGTGGCTACGGAGGCTATGACTACTCTGGGTACAACTATCCCAACTATGGATATGGGCCGGGATACACAGATTACAGTGGTAAGTGGTTTTGCCCTCATTCCCGATAACAAGAGCATGCATCCCCTCTCTGGAGCATTGCTCTTACTCAGCACATGGCTCTAAAGATCAGATCTCTTGGTGTGCTGTGTGTGAAGTCTCCTGAGGCTGGATGTTAATGCTTCTGGATTGTTCTGTTTTTTCCCCATGTGTTACCTCCAGGCCAACAAAGCACGTATGGGAAGGCGTCCCGTGGCGGCGGCAACCACCAAAACAACTACCAGCCCTACTAAAGCAGTACCTAGTACTTGACAAACAGGTGTGTACATGAGCGCAAGCTCCACTCCAAGTATGTCTAATCTAATTTAAAGATCAATAGACAAACGAAGAGTAAAAACTTGCCTAGCATGACTTTTCCTTTAATTAAGCTTTTGTTAACTTAAAAAATACTTTTTTTTTTTAAAACCAGCTTTGCCTACGTGTCTATAGATCTTTAACTTTGTAAAAATGTGACTTTATCTTCTTTAGTACTTCAGAAAAACATAAGAGTTTTTCTGGTTTGCGTTGTGTACCAGGTGGTCTAGAGGAATAATTAAACTTATTAGAAGTATTAACAGGTAAAGTACTGAAATGGGTACAACTTAAGGAAAACAAGAATGTTGTCTTCTAACTCTGACATTATACCTTGTTTGTACCCGCCAGCGGGAACTTCATTGCAGGCCGTGTGTCACCCTGACCACGTCTATCTCTGGGGTCGCACGTTGCAGGCAGAGCGCAAGGCATACACCAGAAAACGCTGTCCTGTGGTATGGTCTCTTCCAACTTCATGTACCAGCGTAAAGATTAAAGTGGAAAACTTCAGACTTTGGCTTCTTTTTTTTAATCTTTTTTGGAGATTAAGTGTCTTTAACTTAAATGGTTTTTTACAGGAGTTAAAGTACATAAATGCCTTTACAGCTTAATCATTTGGTCTTCTGTTTAGTGTTGTATTTCAATTGTGGAACCTCATTTTAAATGTGCATTCTTTAGGATTTTAATGCTTGCTTTTTTCTTTTTATAGCTAATAGTGAAATCTGCAAACCAAAACGAACTTTTAAATCTGGATAAACATTAAAGATCATATGCATATGGACTGTCTGAACTAAAGTGACCTGACTTGTGTTGCACATAAGTCGTTTAGTTGTGTAAACAAATAATTAGAAAGCCTTTTGGCAGTGTTTCCAGCGGAAAAGAAAGTGATCCCAGAGCCTGCTTACTTGTCTAAATTGGATGGTTTTTGTTTTGGAGCAGCTTCCTAGATGGGCTGAATGGCAATATTTGGGAAAATAAATTACTGATGGGTAACTAAACAAACCTCTTGTGTTACCTTAATAAATATGCATATGATCTTTAACAGTGAAGAAAGGAATATATAGAAGACTTAAAGCAGTTCATGAAAATGGACCTTTTAACAATTCTGTAGTAACTGTCACAGATCTGACATGCATTTTGTCTTGATTTTTTAGGTAGAGATACTGCAACAAAAGCCATCTTGCAACGCATCGTGAGTGAATGGAGGGTGGTCTTCGTGAGAGGAAATGACTATTTTGTAAAAGACTTTTAGTGTATGACACAACTGTGTCCAACTGTACATAGCGGCCGACTAGTTTTCTTTTATGGTTTTTACTTTCTTTTTGCCATTCATGTTATGACACAATGTGGACTTGTGTTTATACAAACTTTATTTGTATAATTTCATGTTAAAGGATTCTCTAATAAATGCTTACTTAAGTGAGTGTGTAGTCTTGCTGTCACCTTAAAGTGGTGTAAGATCTATAGTTTCACTTGGATAGAAGGGCAGGTACCTCTCTGGAGATCAGCGTTACTGTCAAAACAGGTCCATACACCCCACTTTTTTCCCTGATCTGTCTAAAAAGAGCACCAGAGTGCTTGTAATTAGCATCACTGTGGAAGATGGTAGAATTGTGTCCTGCCCTCTGCAGAAACAAGGAGAGTGGTCTGGGGCATAATACTGCCAGTTTTGAACATCTCAGGAGGGATCTAGAACTATAGCAGCACCTTTTTAATGCCGATAGCACTGCTTGAGGAGTTGGGAGTTTTTCAAGCACTTTAAACCTTGAATATTTTAGAACCTAGATTAATTACTTTCCTACACCTCTTACCTCTATTCCAATTCCAAGCAGCACATCACAAGTTCTTGAACTTCAGGGTCAGCAACTCTTTTCTGTACAAGTTAGGTCCTGTACTGTACTCTTACCACCTGGATTAGAAAAGGGGCTTCCCATCTTGTGCACGCTAGCAAGCAACAACTGAAAGCCTGAGTGACTGCTGGAGAAGGAATGCTGCGTTACCCAGCAGGTTTTTTTTGGATTGGAATAGTTGGGATGGGTAATGGAGCATATACATTCTTACAGAGGGCGAAGGATTGCAGTGGTCTGCCTGAACTTTTGATTTTTCTCAGCACAAGTACCTAGTCAAGCATCAAAATAAACCTTGCTTGTTTAAGCTCAGTGATGTTACTGACTACAAACTAAAGAATCAGTGCGGGACTGCAGGGAGAAGCTACAGTAGCGTCTGAGTTCATACACTGACTGGGTGCAGCTGGATCCAGCACTGTCCTCCACAGCCACCCTGTGCGGCTGAAGGAGACTTGTGCCACAAGGACATGGCTTCATTGCTACAGTGGTTTGTTAACATACAAAACCCCACTAAGCCAAGTTTTCCTCAATCTGTGGTCCTCCCGTTCTACTTGGCCCTAGTGAAGAGCGGCTGGAGTGCTGTGTCCAGGTCTGCGCTCCTCAGCACAAGAAAGGCAAGGAGATACTGTGGAAGGTCCACTGGAGGGCCACAAAGATGAGGGGTCTGGAGCATCTCTCTTTTGAGGAGAGACTGTGGGAGCTGGGCGTGTTTAATCCAGAGAAGACTGAAGAGGATCTCATCAATGCACATAAATATCTCAAAGGCAGGTGCCAAGAGGTGCCAGACACTTTTCAGTCGTGCCCAGTGAAAGGGCGAGGAGAAATGGCGACAAACTAAAACACAACAAGTTCCACCTCACCATGAGGAAGGACTTCTTAAGCTGAGGGTGGCAGAGCACTGGAACAGCTGCCCAGGGAGTTTGTGGAGTCTCCTTCTCTGGAGACATTCCAAACCCACCAGGACCTGTTCCTGTGTCACCTGCTCCAGGTGCCCCTGCCTTGGGCGGGAGGTGGGGTGGACTGGACGATCTCCAGAGGCCCCGTCCAGCCCTGTCGATTCCGTGATTGTCCATTTCGGCCGCCCCAGGCTCCGGACGCTCCCGGTGCTGCGCGGAAGCCCCCCCGCGCTCCCTCACGGCTCCCCGGGGGCGGTGTCACGTGTCCCGCCCGCCGCGCTCCTTCCGGCCGCCATTTTAGGTTGGGTCGGTGGCGGCGCCATTAAAAACAGGGAGCGAGAGCAGGAGGGATCGGCGGGATCGGCGCGCTCGGCCGGGGCCGCCAGCGGGGCCGGGGCCTCGGCGGGGAGGCGGCGGCGGCACCGGGGGGGGCCGGTGCGGGGCGGCGGCGCCATGTCGGATCAGCAGTTCGCTCTGGACTCGGCGGCGGTGGCGGCTGGCGCCGGGGGCAGCGCGGCGGAGCCGGCGGAGCAGCCTGAGGGGCAGGCGGGGGCGGGGAGCACCGATGGGGGAGGCGGCGGCGGCGGCGGCGGGATCGAGTCGGAGGGAGCCAAGATCGACGCCAGCAAGAACGAGGAGGACGAGGGGTGAGCGGCGGGGGCGGGTTGTGTGTCCCGGGCGGGGCCCGGCGCCCCCGGCCCGGCCCGGCCCGGTCCCGCTCGCCGCCCTGTTTGTTTACTTGGCGCCTTGGCGACGTCACGGGCCGGGCCGGGCGGCGGGGGCGGTGTCTGGTCCCGAGATGTGCAAATGGTGTGATGTGTGCCAAAGTACAGACCCCTTTTACTTATTTTTCTTTTTAAGGATGTCTTTTCTATGAGTTAAAGTGCGGTGCGTGCGTTAAGACCGTAACTCGGTGTAGCCGAATGCTCTGGTTGCAGTCACAGCATTGCCCTGTGCTGCAAACATTGCAGTGTGTCAGCTGAGTGTCAGTAAGAGGCGAAAGGCACCGGGACTTCTTCCCAGCCTAAAGCGTCCCTCTGCTTGTCACGGAACTTGCTGTGGGGAGGATTATGTTAGGTGGTGTCCGAACTCGAGAAGTAGGAGTCGAAAAGACAGGAAGCTAAGTCGGGGGAGGTTCAGGTTAGGTATAGGGAAAAGGTTTTTCACCCAGAGGGTGCTTGGGCAGTGAAACAGGCTCCACAGGGAAGTGGTTACAGGACAAGCCTGACAGAGTTCAGGAAGCATTTCGACAATGCTCTCAGGCACATGGTGTGACTCTTGGGGTGTCCTATGCAGGGCTGGGAGTTGGACTTGATGATTCTGATAGGTCCCTTCCAACTCAGCATATTCTGTTATTCTGTTTTATGGAGAATAAAGACAACTTTTAATCTTCAGAGGGTCTCTGCCTGGGGCAGTGTCACTTCCGTATTGCCGGTGAAATTTGTATGTAATCAATCCAGTGACAGGACAGGCTGATGTGCTCTGCTGTCTCCTGTGGGACCCGTGAGAAACTCGAGCTGCAGGTCTGTTTTTGGTCAAGGCAGAAAATAACCTGGATAAAGGAGCACTAGCAACTGTGTCCTGCGAATACCTGCTGCAAAACCTTCCAGTGTCTTCCTCCTTCTGTAATAACCTGGGATGTTGCTGAGAGAGATGTTAATAATTTGAGATGTTGCAGGGAGAGAGAACAGGAACCTTTTATTGAGTGTGTTGCTGGGATTAGCAAAAAATTAGAATTGTTTTGTTACTTTTCACCTGCTCTTAATGGCTTTAAATATCTTCAGAGTTTGCCTGCTTGTTTTATTTCTTGCCCTTGAATACACACGGATTAAAGGGTTTTCAGGAACAAGCTCAGGTTCTTTTGAGGCAGCACAGCCTAGAAAAAGTTGTCTCTAAGTGGTGCAGGGACGTTGGGCAGTGCTTACATGCATCACACGTTGACTTGTAGTCTAGTTCAGTCTTTTTATTTGACCTGTCAATTTTTAATGCTGTACAGGAAACAAAATGTTTTGACAACACTTTTGGTAGTAAAGGGAAAACAGCCTATCTGTGGTATCTTGTTTAGCTAAGTCTGAAGTTTGAAAGCTTTCCCAGTGCACTTCTGGTAACTTACTTTGGGAAACTGTGTGCTGATGTGACTTAGACCAGCCAGACTGTGGGCTAGGAATAATGTATGTATTTTACAAGCTTTTGGCAGCACTGTGACACTGCTGCTGAGCTGTTTGTTGTGCTCACGTTTGTGGTGTAGCTTTGACCTGAGCTCAGTTTTGCCTTGGAGCAGTAGTTTATGTAGGGGCAGACTGAAGCAGCCGTGGTTTGCTGCTCTGTGGCTGGGCAGTTACTGCGTGGAGGGATGAAAACCCTTCAGAGGCTGTTGGTTTCAAGCTCGTGTTCTTGGTCTGTCTGTCCTTAGTGATACAAAGCAGGGTTTGTATGTTAATACTGAAACAGGTGGTTTGTGTAGCAAGTTCAGTAGTAACTGCTAGAGCATCACTACCCCTCATGTGTCAGAAACACGATGCTACATCCTCTGTGTCTTCTCTTTGGGTGCTTAGGAAACCCTCCACAGAACAGCAAACAAACTAAGGACCTTAATGATGGGTGAACAGAGGGCAGCAAGCATACTTTGATTTACTCTCTGTACTGGTGTGAGGCTGCTGGTTTACCAGGGTGGACCATTTCTTCCATGAAGACAATAAGAAATCACACCTGATAGAAAGGGCTGTTGGTACCTTGTTGAAAAGAGATCTGGACCTAGTGGGAAAAATGGATAAAGGGATGGGGAACTGGTGCTCCTTCTTCACAAATTTCGAGACTTCTTATAAAAACATCTGAAGCTCCTGAACCCCTCATCTGTGTGGATATGTTTGTCAGAAACTGAGTGCTCTTGTTAATTCTGTGAGAGCACAGCTAATTCAAGAGAGTTAGTTCACAGGAGCAGCTTTTGATTCAAGAGAGTTTGAGTTGTGGAGGTACAAAGCTATTTTACATGATTGGCAGGAATATTTGTGTGTGGGAAGTGGAAGGGTTGGAAACATGATACAGTGGTTTTTCAGGTTTTCTGATAACTGATTGTGGAATAAGTTGGGATAGTGAAAATGTGCAGAGCTTTGTAGAAAGCACTTTTATAGATCATAATGTATCATATTTTTTGGTTAGAGGTCACTGTAAAATCTGCTTTATCGGTATTAGAAGAGATCATCTCAAATCAAATCCTCTTTTGAATGGGTGCCTAAGCCCTATGCCTAATAACTTTGAATGTTTCATTTGTGTGTATACTGGCTTGATTTTTTGTATTTTTAATTTTTGTTATGCGTTACTAACATGGTGGGATGGTTATGATTTGATTCTAAGCTTCCAGTGTGCTTTTGAAAATACAAGTCATGAATTATGTGCTGTACACATCTGCCTAGCAACACTGGTGCTGTAGAAATATCAGAAAGACATTCTCTTGGTGATACTGGATTATGCCAGGTGTATATATAAAGTTTTTGTGAAGAAAGGTAACTTCTGACCATCCAATACTTTGCTTTTTCTTTACTGCTTACTGGGGAGGGGAACTTGACTAAACTGTATTTATTTTAGTTTACTAATTTGGGCATATGTCCAGTCCAGACCCGTAGATAAATGCTTCTGTTTTAACTACACTTCCTTACAAATCTAATCTGCCTGTGTGTGTTTCATGAGCAGTTGTGTGGAGGCTCCACAGATAACTAAATGGAATTAAGCCTGTGGTGGGTCAGTAGTGGTGGGAATGTAAGGAAGTAGTAAAATACCTTTTTGTCACTGTTGATAGTTTCTTGGGACAGCAGAGTAAGCAGCTGCAGGAGAAGATGGTGAAAAACATCTGTGTATGTGAAAGTCTTTATCTGTCCTGGCCAGAATCATTTAAGCAAGTTGTCAAAAAGTGCAGGCCTGTGTGTGTAGTGATATGACTGATAAAATACTGCCAGTTCCATGCATTAGGTAATTGAGCTCGTGAAGCTTGGCAGTGCAGGATTTTGGGTAACACACATTTACAGATTGACCATCTTGTCTTAACAGGAAAATGTTCATCGGTGGCCTTAGCTGGGACACGACGAAGAAAGATCTGAAGGACTATTTCTCTAAGTTTGGGGAAGTTGTAGACTGCACTCTGAAGTTAGACCCCATCACTGGGCGATCGAGAGGCTTCGGCTTTGTACTCTTCAAAGAATCGGAGAGCGTAGATAAGGTAGGATTGATGTAATGAAACATGTTCAAATTTAGGTATCAGAGATAAAGCACTCACTAGGATGACTGTAGGCGTTGTTGTTTGTACATCTTCTGGTAAAGGGGATTCAGGAGTGCAGTGTGTTTAAGGTGTTTGTTGAAATGCTTTCTTTTATGAACCATCTTACTCATGGTGCAGTGTCCAGGACTAGCAGTGATTCCTCAGGTATGGATTTGGGCACTTGAAAAGTACAGTGTATAAATGTCTGCTGCCTACTGCTGTGAAAGCAGCATTTGCAAAGAACTTCAGGTCTTTGCATTCCAGAGCTGTAACATGAACCCCTAGAGTAGAGCCAATAGCTTTGATACATTTGGGCTCTATCCAAGCAAAAATTAGCTGTTAACTTTTTTTAAATGCTGTGGATACAGCACGTGGAAAAGTTTTCACCTTCATTGACCTTTGTGATATCTAAAGTACGGATTTTTTACTTCATAAGGTTTGAGGATGAGATGAGGATGAGGAGAGTATTTTTTGAGAAACGTTACACTCTTGCTTCTACTGGGTAGTAGGTGGCTCCAGTTGTCAGAACTGTGTCAATGGATAGTGTTCAAAAATCACAGAACTCTTTGGTTTTGTGCAACAAATTGTTGGTGTAATCCAAATATTGGAATTGAAGCAAATTTGGCCTTACTCAAAACGTCAGTGAAACATTTAGCTTGAACTGTGTAAGATTGTGTTTTAATTTTCCTCAGGTCATGGACCAGAAAGAACACAAGCTGAATGGAAAGGTCATTGATCCAAAAAGAGCTAAAGCCATGAAAACAAAAGAGCCCGTTAAAAAGATTTTTGTTGGAGGCTTATCTCCAGACACACCTGAGGAGAAAATACGGGAATATTTTGGAGGTTTTGGTGAGGTATGTGGTGAAACAAACTGCTTATACTTGTGAAACTTGTTCTGTCTTCACAAATTTATTAATAAAAAGCATCCCCCACATGCAGCCTGCATGGATGCTACTGTGAGCTTAATGGCCATTGTAGTTCCATGTGTGTTAGTGGTTGGAATTTTAATGTATTAGTTACAGGCTTTGAGTTGCACAGACTGATTTGATGGAAGGAGGAGCTGGGATAAGTCAGAGAGGGAAGGCAGTGTTTTGAGCATGGTGCTTTGGTCAGTTGAATGAGATGCTCTTCAGCCACCCCAGCTCATCTCCTATAGCACAGATTGAGACAGTTTTGCTTAAATTCTCTGCAACTGTTTAGTCTCTGTCTCTCTGTCCCCAGTTTCTGGTGGTGCAGATGACCTAAGTATCACTGAAGTTTTTAAAAGCTGGTCTTGTATGAGCTTGCTACAGCGGCTGCTTCCCTATTGGTTTTCAGATGGTGCGAGCTTCAGGTCATAACTCTCTTCAGGGAATTTGGTTGCTAAATATCTGCCATCTTACAAACTTACAGACAGTTCACTCTGGACTAAAGATTTTAACTACTCTTTGCCTAGGCTGAAGTCTCATGTGCCATAGGTACAGAGAACGTTGACTCTATTTGTAGTCAGGTCAATATTGTCATATTCAAGTCTAAATAATTTCAGGTTAACAAATATGACCTGTTGGAAGGATTTTGCAGTGACATGAATGGCAGGATAAAAGGTAAAATCACTGTCTCCCACCAGGTCGAATCAATAGAGCTCCCCATGGACAACAAAACTAACAAGAGACGTGGATTTTGCTTCATTACTTTCAAGGAGGAGGAACCAGTGAAGAAAATCATGGAGAAGAAATACCACAATGTTGGGCTTAGTAAAGTAGGTGGATTTTTTCCTAGATAAACTGCACCATGACAGTAGAGGGAATTACATTATCAGTTGCATCTGTTCAGGGATAATCTGCAAATATCTGTAAGCATTATTTTTCACATGTAGGCATTTGGCCCGTGAAGTATTTATATAGGTGACTGTTACCTTAATTTCTGAGCTGAGGGGGTTTCAGGTGAGGTTTTGTACTGCACCCCTGTGGGGAGAGGGCTGGGCCCCAGCACCCTTTTCATTGTGCAGCTCCCACATTCTCCAACAGCGTGGGCAGAGTGCTGTGTCACAGATCCGCTGTATCAGGCAGCACCAGGTTTTCCTGGTAGCTGGATCTTTCTGTGTGTGTTTGTTGTTATAAGCAAATGTCAGTTTGTCTTAGAGAGCTTCCAAAACGGAAATGAAATGGGAGGTTAGGCTTCCCTGTTGGAAGTTGCATTGTTTTCAGAAACCTTGTTGAAATTCAACCTGGTAGCAAATACTCAAATTGTAGCTGGACTGGTACTTGCACAAATATGTGGTGGAAGCTTCAGAACAAAGTTGAGTTGAGTTTGGCATGTTGACCAAACTCGGGTTTGATTTCACTTTTCCCAAATGAATGGGCCTCAGAGGTTCAGTTCAAAGGGAAAACAGAAAGGCGTACAAAGAAACAAGCATTCTTTTCAGAATGGGTTCTACTGTGTCTCCCACCTGTTTTCAAGTTAGGCAGTGTAAGCTATCCACCTTTTTTTCCAGGGAAGGCACCAGGGTGACCAAATCCTATTTTCTGCTTAGTGTTCTGTAAGTCTAAGAGTGATGTTTGGGGGTTATCTTTGCTGACTGGATC